>OY728134.1:577489340-578739340 GCA_963277665.1 Viscum album | reverse complement strand
AGTCTGGGATTCATAGCATGGAGATGTCTATTATGAGACCCTATGTTCTCAGATATCCATATGACATGATCTTGATTCATTTTATAATTGTGTTTAGCATCATGTTCTTTTCAGAGGATGCATGATGGTACCATTGATTTTCAAAAATGAGGTTCTGAGAGAGTTTCATACATCTCTTTAGAAGGTACATCCAGGCATGGAAAATATTTACCAGGACCATCAAATTCAGTTTTTGTGGCTATGCATGAGGAAATGACATTCAAATCTTGTCTCTCGATGCCTTACTTGTCAGCAAGTGAAAGATGTGCACCAAAATTTAATGGGTTTAACCCAACCCCTTGAGGTTCCAAAGTAGAAGAGTGATGGAATATACATGGAATTAATGATAGGATTACCATGTACATTCAGAATACCTGATTCCATCTGGGTGATCTTAGATAGACTCACCATGTTATCCCACTTATTAGCAATATGGGATTAGATTTTAGTAGAGAGCTTGAGATATCCATATGTGCAAGAGATAGCGAGACTCCATGGATTCCCCTCAATGATTGTTTTTAATATGATTTTTGATTTACATCTTTGTTGTGAAAGGGATTATAGGTGGCGTTTGGGACTCAACTAAACTTGATCACAGTGTTTCACCCTCATACTGATGGCTAGAATAAGAAGAAAATTCAGGTTCTCGAGGATATAGTGCGAGATTGCATGTTGGATTTTGTACATAGTTGGGAGGATCACATACCTCTTGTGGAGTTCACATACAACAACAGGTACCATTCCACCATCAGTATGGCACCATTCAAGGCTTTAAACAGGTGACCCTGCAGGTCACTAATTTTTTGGACTGATATAGGTGATTCAACACTTCTGGGCATAAAGTTGGTGAGAGATATAACAGAGAAGGCGAAGATCTTCTAGGAGCAGACGAGGACTACATAGAAAAATCAGAATTCTTATGATAACAAGAAATTGAGGACTTTGGAGTTCATGGAAGGAGTCCATTTTTTCCTATGGGTTTCACCTAGATGTTGATTGATGAGATTTTAATGCAGTGGTATGTTATCTCTGAGATTCATTATTTATTTCCAAATAGTGTACAAAGTTGGTGAGATGGAATATCACTTATGTCTATCTTTACAGTTATATCGAATACATGATGTCTTCCATGTGTTTAATCCAAGGAGGTATGTGCATAACCCCTCACATGTTATCGACTGGGGAGAGTAGGAACTTAAATATGGAGCGACATTTTTTATGTTTCTAGTAGAGATCGAGGGTCAGAAGGGGGGATCATTTTTGGGCTAATGATTCCCCATTTTCATTTATGGTGGTAGCATATGAATCTTCAGAAGAGATCATGGGAGTTGGAGACTCATATGAAATCCCAGTACCCCCATCTCTTTGTGTATTTTTTCTCCTTTTGGAACCAAAATCCAAAAGGTATATAGAATTTAATGTCACATATTTTCTGTTTATTTTAAATATTATATGGACTATTTTTGAGACTAGGCATTGAGATATCAAGTGACTCTGATGCTCTGTGTCTGGAATATTTTTTTTAAATATATTAAATAATTATATTTCACACACACATGGTTTTCTTAAAAAAGATAAATAACTCTTAAATGGGTGTCCAAATTGGATATCTGAGAGCACCGTTGAGTTCAGAATGACTTATCTACCCTAGGTGCAACTTATCCTTTGTCGGCATGGGGCATTTGTGAAAAAGTTTTTGCAGGTGTGAAATTAATAAAATAAATAAACTTAAGAATTTATTTTATTTTGATAAGTGTGATGACCTTCTTTTTATTTAAATATACATCTATGGAAAACATCTCAGGGTTGGCCGCTAAACCTTGGAGAACTTGAGGCTATTCGAGGAGAGCATTCTTGGCAGATGAAAATGGATCAATAATGGATTATGGATCACCATGCTATAAGAGTTAGAGGATCTCATCAACGACTGCAACATTACATTTCTTTATCAATGATTGATCCAAACTCTATGAAGGATGTTTTTTTTATAATTTCCACCCCTTTATTTATCTCAGATGAATGAGGATCAATTCAACGAACAATAATTGATATATGAATCTTCAGTTGATTTTAAATTGATGGAATTGTTTTTGGATCTTTAACATATCCCCTTCCATCCATACTTTCTATGAGAATGAATTGAGGCCAAATGAACAACAAAAAGGTACATTCCTCACTTTTATGGTTTGTGTATTTCTCCCTCCAATATTCGTATGTTCCTTTCAAGTGCTTCCATTTGGAAAATGGTTCAATTAATACTCGTTATTTGATCACCAAGAAACCATTATTCCGAAAAATGGATTGATACCATAGGTGCGGTTCATGATCAGTGATGTGATCAAGGTGAGATGATGGTAGTGAGTGACTAGAGGTGGGTCCAGATGGATTTCTGGTATCCGTTCAACCTGGTTTTGAGAAGCAACAATGTATGGTTCGGTGGTGGTGATTTCCAAGTAGATCTGAACCTAGAATAAATAGATCTAGAAACTAAAGGTATGGAAGGACCTTGATATGTAGGTTACAACAAGGTTAGAGGTTCTGTCAGTATGAATATCAACACATAAGAGATCCTCAAAGAATATGGAAAATACCAAGTAACACAACATGTATTTCTGGATTACACACCGTGTGGTACCCCTGGCTATGTCCTTAGGGTTCTGAATGATGTTAAGGATCACATGGTGCATGAACCCTATCATATAACATGTAACCCTATATTCTTTACTCTACTTGTACTTCATAAGTACACAGACATGGGTTAGAGTACACGGGCACGAACACACCATGTACTTCCACACAAACATGACTAGGTTACCCATACATAGTATTTTGTGTCTCTTCACACCATGTATTCTATGCTATATTCTATTTATTTAGAGACTACATGTCTTGTGAGGCTCTTCCACACGGGCATGACTTGGGATAGATGGAAACACTACTTACCCTCTTGTTTATGTTGAGTAATCCCATAAAGAGTGCTTAAGGCTATATTATTTCTTATTTTAGACCAGTATAGATTGGGTGTGCTCACTTTCTCCTTTCCTCAAGGGTATACTGTGACATTACATCCAAATAATTGGATTTTGATCCCTTCTAGAGGTTGAGTCTTAGATAGAGTTGTGGTGTCCCTTTATGATACTAGAGTGTGATTCTCTATTATCCCTAGTTGGAGTTTTTGGAATCAACATAAACTTCCTATACAGGGTGTTGATCCTCTATCTAGAAATCCATATTAGTATTGTTTATGGAATCATTGGAATATGATTCCCTATGTAGCGGGTTAATCAAGATTGGGTTCGTGGTGTCCCCCAGCGGTTCTGGGTGTGACCTTGTATATGTGCATCAATGTATTCTTAGACCACCACATTCTCTTTGAGCAGGTCCTAATGAGATAGCCCTCTTTGATGAGTGTCTCCAATTATAGAATTTCTCATGGAGAATGTTCTCCCAAAACAAGCATTTCTTTGAGGAGAATCCTATGGCAGATAGTTGGTTATGACTTCCAGATGGAGAGGTGTCTCTTCTGAGTATATTTGGGTTTTGTTCTTGTTCTACATTGATTAATATATCTTGTGTTGAGATGAGTATATTTGGTGCTTCATGTTTAGTGTTTTTATGGTATCTTACTGAGTATTATTTTACTCAATCCCCACAGAATATTTTTCTCATGTGTGTCGTGTCTTATACAGATGAAGACCCTTTTTGATAGTGTCCTGGGAGGATCAGGAAAGGGTGAAAAATAGATAGATATTGATATACTATGTTATTTACTAGGAGTGTACTTTTGAATTAGTCCTCACCCTTGGAGTAGGATGAAATCTTTTCAGTTTTGGTTGGGCTTGACTTTGGCCCCTTTCATATTTTCAGTACTTTATGGTTGTACTCTATTGTGGGGTCTTAGATGTATGCATGAATTGTTTCAGATGTATTACATTTCAGTATTGGGGGCATAGAGATGTCTGAATGTTTACATGTGATTTATGATAATTCCTCCCATTTATGGGATATACCTACATGGCGCTAGTCACCAACCCATATCCTATTGAAGCCAGGTAAGGGGTATTCACGGGTCGAGCCCCTCTAGGACATTTCATGATAATTTGAGCCTTTTTGAATTTTCTGATAACCAATACCCAAATTATGAACCAACCTATTTCTCTCATAGATATTTATAAGCAAAACATTTCATTAAATTAACAGTGATTCAACTGATGAGAATATATGATCCAAACAGATACTTCACATTCCATTAGCTCACTTTATAGCCAAGATATTTCAGCCACTTCAAATTTTCTTGTCCTGCAACTGGGATATACGACATCCATAGTACATTTTTGTAACTTATAACATCATTAAAGTATTAAATAAGGGGTGAAATCAATACCATTCTATGTTTATTTTTGATGAAAATATAGACAAGAAACATCATATACCTAATTTTAAAATTGTGATGGATATGGAACAAAATTATAAGTATCTTCTTAAGAACTGTGTTCACTATGATGATTCGAAGAAAACATAATCTTTTTGAAAAACAAAACAAAATAGATGACCACCCATAATTTTCAAACATTACAAAACCTCCCCATATCACATTTAGTACATGGAAATTTAATTTATCATGTGGAAACAAATAATGCTTTTGATGATGGGAATAATAAAAAATCTACAACACCCTCAATATCTTCAGGATTTTCACTAAAAATATGTGGACTACTATGATGATTTATCAAATCATGATCATGAAATAAGTATTATTGTCTACTTCCTTGTTCTATATTTCTATTAAAAATAAAAAATAAATATATTAAGAATTACTAGTATATATTATGAATGTTATCTATTTACCCCTGATTTCTAATAACTAGTGTTTATTTTTTCCAATCATCATTAAATAAAACTAATTACATTTAATTTTAACTAATTTTGGGTAATTTTTACTAATAACTAACAAATTTTACTTATTAATCCCATTTTCAAGTAATTATCATTAATATTTTACTAATAAATTCTATTATTTTCATTATTGATAATTATTACTAATTACCGCAAGGATTTAGTAATTATCACTATTTTCTTAATTACCACTAAATATCAAAATTTACTGCTAATATTTACTAAATACTATTAGTTTTTAATTGTTTTAGTTTAATTTTACTAATTATCATTATGTAACATTAATTCTTACTGATTAACATTATTATTTACTAATTACCACTATTATTTACTAATTATAAATATTATTGACTAACTATCAATATTTTTTAGTAATTACCACTAATTGATACTAATTACCGCTATTTTATACTAATTACATATTTTTTACTAACTATTTCTAATTACCATTATTTTTCACTAATTACCACTGATTACCATTAATTTTAACTAATTACTACTAATGTTTACTAATTACCACTAATGTTTACTAATTATCTCTAATATTTAATAATTACCACTATTTCTTACTAATCACCACTAATTTATACTAATTTCCACTAATTAAAAATATTTTTTACTAATTATAAGTAATTAACACTTATTTTTACTAATCCCCACTAATTATCAATAACTACCACTATGTTTTTCTATTTTCATTTTCTAATCATCGCTAATATTTACTATGTAATTCTAATTACCACGATCACCTAGTAATTACCCCTAATAATTTCTATTTTCACTAATTAATACTAATTACTGCTATTTTTACCAATTAATGTTAATTACTGTTATTTTTACTAATTATAGATAATTACCGCTAATTTATACTAATTATCTCTATTTTTATTAGTTTTTCGTTTATTACCTCTAATTTTTATTGAACAACACTAATGTTTACTAATCACCACTAATGCGTACTAATTACAACTAATTACTATTAATATTTAATAATTATGGCTAATTACCAATAATTACTACAAGTTATTACAAATATTTATTAATTGTCTCTAATTTTTACTAAGCCCCAATAATTACCACATTTGTTTAATAATTATTTCTGATTTGCATTATTTTTTACTAATTACAATTAATTTTTTATATGTACCACTAATTACTACTATTTTTCAACAATCAATGCTAATTACCAGTATTTTTTACTAGTTACATTTAATTACTGCTAATTTTTACAATTATAACTAATTTTTATTAATTTTTACTGGTTACCGCTAATTTATACTAATCACAACCAATTTATAGTAACTACCACAATGTTTTACTAAATAACTATTATTTTTTAATTAACTCTAAATATGGATATTTTTATATTAATTAATACTAATTACCAGAGTTTTTTTACAAATTACTACTGGTTCTTATTAATAAAAGTTTACCATAGCTCATTTTTACTAATTACTGCTATTTTTTTCTATGTACCACTAATTATCGCTATTTTTTACAGAGAAATTCTAATTACCGCTATTTTTTACTAGTGATAGATGATTACCTATATTTTATTACTATTGATCAATAATTAAGACTATTTTTTTTACAAATGATCACTCATTACATACATTTTTTTCAAAGTACCACTAATTTCTACTACTTTTTATTAAATACAATTAATTATTCCTAATTTTTACTATTTTAAATTATGCAATTTCTATTATCACTAATTATCGATAATTACCACAAGATTTTACTAATTATAGTTAGTTACCATTATTTTTTTGTTAATTTTTACTAATTATCTTTATATTTTACACATTCCCACTAGTTTTAAATAATTAACACTAATTTTTAATACACATCACTATTTTTTAGAAATTACTACTAATTTTTATTAATTAGTTCTATTTTTTAGCCATTACCTACGTTTTTTAGTATTAATGATTTTTAGTAAGTATATTTAATAATCATTAATTAATATTAATTAGCACCAATTAAGTGTAATTTTTAATAATTACTGCTAATTTTACATAATTACCATTATATTTTACTAATTACTATTAATTATTCCTAAATTTTACTAATCATTACCAATTTCAACAAACTTGTTTTTTTAAATTTTTAATTACTAAAAATTAATCCTACTACAAATTATCGCAAATTAAAACTAATTATTTCTCATTAAAAATATTTACTACTAATTAGAACTATATATTTAATTTAAAACCAATACTTCTAATTATAAATAATTATATCTAATTAATTCTAATTACTAGTAAATAATAATACTAAATACTAATATGAAATAAAATAAATGAATCTAAAATTAAAAACATTAAACGAATACCTCAAAATTGAAGCTTCTATGGGACGAAAAATTGAAAATTTTCTTTCATGTAAAAAATTAGCCTTTTAAATAGTGAAATTAAGAATAGAGGAGAGTAGACCTCAAATAAAAAAGGAATGCCAAAAAATCAGGCGGGGTATATATAGGTTAGATTAGTAGCAATGAAACAATTTCTGATGGGACCCATCTCAAATACTACCGATAGAAACTAAGTATGTCATAGATCAAAAATATATTTGCGATGAGTCCCATTGAAAATAGTCATATGCTAACATATTATTTGAGATGTATTATTAATTCTAGTACCAAAAGAATGACAAAATGTATTTTTGATGGGGGTAAATACCAGTTGTGAATACCTTTTTTGCAATTCGGCATGCACATGCACCAATGATATTTGCGACAAGAATGTTGTCCCATTGAAAATAATGGTTTATTTAGGATTATTTGTGATGCTATATGAATCTCGTAACAAATAGTTATTTTCAAGTGGCATTTTGGGATGGGTGACAAACCCATCGCAAAACCGTATTTTCGCATATGTTGGAGTTGGTGCCCAAGAAACCAATTTCTTTGTACATTATGATAAACCTTTATTCATTGGAAGAATATTAACAAACTACTTATCACATCATGATTGTTCTTCTACCTGACATAGTATGTGATAATTTCTTAAGAATACCTATCGCATTAAAATGTCATAGCAGATCCATGTGATTATGTGAACTCAAAAGTATCATGACACTATTCTTGAATATATGTTATATGGACAAATGATATAATTTGAAGGGACACAAGTGATACAGGCTATCAGGGGTGGGGACTCCAGAAAATTTGAGGCATCTTCTCATGGTGTGCACCCTTTGTAACATCTAGGAGGATATTATGAGAACAAGACCTGCCAGTAGGAAATCCACATTCATAAGTGTCATTGGATTTTCCTATCAACGGATGTGTGTATTGGTCCTTAGACTTTAACATTTTTATTAATAGGTATTATGACTCGTTCACTTAGATGTATTGATAAAAACCAGGGAGAAAGATGTTCTCAATGTGGTAGGATCTGTTGGGTGCATCATGAGTAATACTAAATTAATAAATAACACGAAAAATGATTTTTTTACTTCTATGGAAGTAGATATCTCAATCCCATTGATGGAAATGATATAGACTAACTAAATCCATGGACATGATGTTTTCTAGGATAGTTCAATTCTAGGATGTCAAAGAATGAGATATCGAGCACATCGGTTGATGGCCCTTGCATACAACCCACCTTATTGGAGATATGAGGATGAAGAGATTATATTACACAGTATGTGTTCATATAAGGTGACATGTCATTGGGACATCAACTTGTTTATCTTAGGTTCTTGGACTCGTTAATAGACTATAATCTTGGAATTTAGGCAAGACAAACTAATACCAATGAGAAAGAGGCATAGAGGGTCACACACTATTTGTAGCCAGTATCTCAATTAAATAATTTGTTTATTTAACAAGTTGAATAAATATTATTCCCGGTTTTGATTTAATAATTATTAAAGTACAACTGATCAAATTTATTTATCCTCTAGTTATTTGAGAGAATATATTGCAGATGGAATATTTATTTATCAGAAAATAGTACAGTTATATTTATTTAAAAAATAAATATTCATTATTCAAGGCCCGGTAAATATGGAGGAGGATTGGAAAACCAAGTTATGGGTCAGGTGGGAAATAATATTTAATATTATCCAGTTAAATAATATTTAAATATAATTTGAAAGTGAAGCATATGTCATGGAAATAATAGCATTTCGATTATTATTTGACATGGGGTTTCACATGGAATAATAAATTAAGTAACGACAGTTGTTCCAATTATTTATTACTACCTGGTGAATTAAATTCCCTGTTATGTTATTATTCTCTATATTAGCCAAGGGTTTATTTGACCGACTAACCAATTGTTGAGTGCACAACAACCTTGGAGAAAATCTGTGGAACCTATAGAACTCTTCCATCTCCAATAACACTCTCAATAACGAGAGATATTCTCCTCCACTGGATCAAGGAGAACTCTTTGGAAGAGATTCTCTAGGAGATCGAAGATAAACATCACATGCATAAGGATATTCTATGCTGGCACCCAGAGACTATGTTGGCAACATTCGTAGATACATGGAGCATGTGTGGATTAACACTAGAGGATTCCTATAATTTGACTCTACATTATAATGAAGCTGCACCTCAGACCCGTGGTCAGACACATCAACGAAAAAAGAATCACATTAGTGGTAATTATATATTTTAATTAAATTAATTATAAAAAAATATATCTATCCTCTCTTCTCAGTTCAAGGTTCTCTCCTTTTTCTTTTATCTTTAATTCATTTTCTTGGATACTGGCATTCATCTTTGTATTGATCCTAGATTAATCATCATTTTTGGAAATTTACATAGTTGGGTACATGGTCATCATGTGCTTCCGCTGCACCCATAACCTTAAAGTGGTCTCATAAGGGTCATATTTTTTATTATAATTATTTAAATAATTCTTTGATGATTTACACTTTAATAATTTAGTTTTTTAATTCAAGTTTAGTCATTATTGTAATCTGAATTTTGAGATATATTCCTCCCTTACGTTTCTTACATATCTAACAGAAACAAATAATTTTATGATTAAAATTAAATCGAGGATCTCATCAGGAGGTGAAAATGGTTCTATCTAGATAACACACCAATACTTGTTGTGTAATCAGATCTACACACCATGTATTTGTGTTCAATTCATCTGAAGTAATTCAATAATTACTCAATCCGTGTGCATTAATGAGATGTGATGTAGTTAAATCTGACACCGCGTGTTGACTTGGATAGACTGGCGCATGTTCAACCAGAATTCATGCCACATGGAACACTATACAAGGCATGTAGTCCCTTCAAGTCAAGGTCATGTCGTGTATCCCATACATGTCTTTCCTGAATGGTGATCATGTAACACAGAGTCGACAAGACATGTGGCCCATTGGACATGCCATGTACTCTAAATATTTCTGAAGTACATGTCACACACCATTTCCCTAGGCGTGTATTTTGGATGGATAGTGAGGAGGGTACATGGTGTGTAGTTGGATCTATATGTCATGTACTGATTCTAGATTACACAGATTTAAAAATATATTATTATATTATGTAACCCTTGAGATATGTACGTTCATGTGGGCATAAATATGGGAAACAACATGTGATAGGTGATATATATATATATATATATATCTATATATGATTAATTAATATATGTGTAATCTTCAAAGATCTTCACATCATGTATGAGTAATATTACAATTATAATTCTGCATGTATGATACATATCACAAATAATGAAGTGTATACAAGTTTAAATACATGATGGGTAGTTTTGGATGGGTATTCACCAGGTTTCTTCCGAGGTACAAGTTACGTACAAGGTTATGGATGAAAATCTAAAGGAAATTTAGAAAATAATTAATATTAAAATGATTGATTAATTAAAAATAATAATTAATCAATTCAAGCGTAATTTATCTTAATAAGAATGATTAAATAATTCAATTATAGTTTTTTTAAATGCATAATTATTTGCATATATATGGATGATTATGAGCTAGACCAGAACTTTGTATGTGATTGGTTCCCTTTTAATTTATTTGTTAAATTAAAATTGTTGTCTTGTGTGCATTATCCTCATTAATATGCAGGTCTTACATGCCCATGGTTTCTTTTATGTAAACCCCCTTTTACCCCTCAGCCGTGTGTGAGTTAAAAGCATATGTAATGGATAGAGCTCCCAAGCTAGAGGAGGTAGTTCAAGTTAGGATCCAAGGTGAAACTAATCTATGGTGATATAAAAGTGGACATGGGTAAAGCTATAAAAAAGAACCTTAAATGGTTAATGGGGTTTCTCCCCTAGTTCATCATTAGTTTATCAACTGCTATATAAACTAACCAATAGTAAGGATCATGATCATACCCATTATTTTTTTCTTCAGTTGTATTGTTATTCATTATGGATGTTTGATGTGATCACATAATTAATAAACTAACAAGTATACAAGATGGAACTAAAACAAAAATGGATTATGCGAAAATATTATCTATACATGGTTAATCAATTAACTATATACCACTTAACAATAAAATCATGTGAAAAGATAATAAATGGTAATTGACGCATAAATGAAAAAATCCATCAATTAAATATTAAGTTGGTATAGCCTTTTATTAGTTCGGTTAGAATTGAACTATAGTTCAAAGTTCTTGACCAACAATAGTTGGGGTGCTTTCAAATATCGGGGAATTCTAATTTAATGTTTTGGGTTGACTTAACATAGTTTACATCAAGGGTTGACTTCCCTAGAAGGAAAAAATGTAACTGAGAGGAAAAGGTGGAGAAAATATAAAATTAATGACTTAAGGATTGGGGAGTCCACTTAATAGATTAAGGATCCATCATTTAATGTTTTTGGAATTTGGAATGCCTGCCTAAAACATTTTAAGTTGCTTGAATGACCCTAGTTGGGGTAATTTAAAGGGAAATATGGATCTTTGTCACTAGAATTTCCGAGCAATAAGATATTCTGAAGCCAATGGTGAGGGGTATTGGGTTTCGAGAATGTAGTGGGAGACTAATTGATATTAATTTATTTATTTGTCTATATTTATCAAGATAAAGTAAAAAAAATATTCATTATAATTATTAGAAACTGTAATAAAAAAGACATCCAACATATCATTATGATCTATACTTGAGAAGGAGAACCTTCTCACCAGAATTAATTTCCAAGAGTGGAAAAGGCACCTTCGGGTTATCCTTCTCCATGAGAGGAAACTTTATGTGCTGGAAGAGCCTTTACTAGTTGTGTTTGGAAATGAGGCGAGTGATGAGGAACTCTCTATGTATGAGAAACATCTAAATAATGCTAAGGATGTTCAGTGCCTCATGGTATCATCCATGACTAATGATATATTGAAGAAACATGATGAAATGGATTCTTATAGCATGATGTCTAATCTTCAAGATCTCTATCAAGAGAAGTCAAGGTAAGAGAGGTATGAGATCTCCAATAATTTTTTCAATATTAATCTTGGAGATTCTGTGTCGGATGGATCACATGTAGTTAATCATATTGGATACATTGAGCGTCTGGACGTCTTAGTGATTAAATTAAAAGTTGATTGGTGTATAGATCTTGTAGAGACCCAAAGCTTGACGTACATGGACATTACATTACATTTGAAGAATACTTAATACATAACGAAAATAGACACACAAGGACCATAATAGTTTAGTGTCTTTGGAAACTCGGAAAATAATCTTCTAATCGTGGTGAAAGATCTTCAACATCTCCCATAAAGATCTTCCCCTTTTGTTTTCTTACCTAAAAACTTTCTTTAAATCCTGGGGAAAAGAAAACATATAAAGGGTGATCTCAAATACTCAGTAAGGGTAAGCATAGAGAACATAAAACAATCTATAAACATTTGAATGCAAAAACATGAACATAAAATCTAAACATCAAAATCTTGAGCAAAGACATAAATCATGGAAGTACATAAGGCATAGATCATAATGGAACATTAGTCATGATAAACTAGCATGGTAATAAAGCATGTATTTGTGGCATCCATTAAGAAAATGTTATGATTTCCATAGTATCCAAGGCATTGATTCCAAGACCATCATAGTGGACAAAGCCCCATTCTGAATCGAGTTCACTCCTCGTTCCAGTCCTATAACACTGAACCAGATTAACTTACCCTTCTAGCCATGTCTATATCATGAGATATAAATATTTACCCAATGCATTGGAGGGAGATATAGGTCCCACCCATCTCATAATGAAATCATTCTTACTTGTGTCACAACATGAATGTAAATCATTCATCATAACCCAATGAAAAAAATGGGTTTCATAAACACCATCCCATTATCACATAATATATATGAAGAAAATGGATATAATTTCATCATAAGAATATTGAAACCATGTAAATCATAGAGACATTATACTTGAAACATACACATATTAAATATTGTCATCTTAGATGGAAAATGGTTTTGATAAAACACTTGAAATGAATTCTTGAGGAAAATATCCTTTGTTCTTCAAAATAATTTTCTTTTCACAAAATGTCATGAAATTTTAAAGGAAAATAATTTTGATGAAAATAGTCAAGAAATAATTTGGAGGAAGCTTAATAAAAATAAGGATTTATAAAAATGTAAAAATCCTTTCATTCCGTATAAGTTAAAAAATCATTCTCCTCATACTTTTATCGGAAAAGTCAAAAAGTACATCGTATGGTAAAAAAAAAGAATGATTCCTTCCATACGATGTGGTAAAAGTAAAAAAAGGGTAATAATGACTTTAAACATACATGAAATAAAAGTAAACATTTTATGAAAACATTTTGAGAACATATGGACATGGATAGTAAACATAACCCCAGTAAATACTTACGAATAAACAATCTCGGATAAGAACGAGATTGGAAAAGTTATCCCTTACCTTATGTATGATATGCTTTGTATGTATCCAAAAATCCTGTATAATCATTTAAATAATTTCATTGACTTATTATAGAATCGTATTCATTGTTATGATATCATATAAGGTTTACTTATGACTTTATATTACCCGTTCTTTTGTAAATTCGATGTAAAAGCAGTGATTTGGGGAAAATTGTTTCATTTATTGTACTTGTTTCAACTTGTTTTTCTTGATATTATTACTTATATCATGATTTACTTAATTCCAGAATGTAAAACATGATAATATATATTCATCTTATACATATATATATGACAGATCGATAAATGGAATGAAATACACCGTTCATGGAGACGGTAGGCCGTACGTATGCATGAACATTGTTTTCATTTCCTTATTGAATTGAATGGAATTAAGTAGATGAAATAGATATATATATAAATAAATAAAGTATTATTATTATTTCATATATTTCATTATTATTCATAATATATACTTTATAATCATTCATGATTGGTTAACATGGAGAATGAATTTCATCGTGTCGTGGAGACGGTATTCCATACGTACGCTCGAGCGATGATGTCATTCCCATGATCGTGGAATTGTGTTGAAGCTTATGTATAATATTTCATAATAAATATCACTTTAAAATAATAATATATTTTTATTTATTTACACCATTATACCCATCCAAGTAAGGTGGTGGTCGAAAACAGATTACACCACGACGTAGAGATGGTATTCCGTACGTACGCACGTGTGGTGATTTCATTTTCCGTAGGATGGATAGATGGTGAAATAGGTTTGTTTCATACATATAATAAAATATCAGTACATGAGTGATACTGATGTTATTACTTAATAATGAAACAACTAAATAAGAATAAGTAGAAGAAGAAATAACGCTGAAAGAATCGGCAACGAACATTACATCTTCTTTGAAGCGCCTCTTCTTAACCTCCTCTTAGGGCACTAAATATGGTCTTTGAAGAAGACCAGGACCTCTAGGATGTTTCTAGGAAAGTGGAGAAGAGAAATTTTCAGGGTTTGGCTGAGCTTGAAGCCTCATAGTGATGTGAGGAAGAGAGGGAGGAGGTTCCCTTTTATAAAGGAGGAGAGGGGAACCTTTGAAAAAACTAAAAATATTATTTTATTATAAAGTCATATTCGGTTTTAATAGCTCAAAATTGATTTATTTAAAAGATAACGTGGGGATGAGTCTAAATAATCTCATCCAATAGAATTTATACAAGTTTAGTTTTCTATTTTAACCTTATCATTTAGATTTAACTTTAAGTTAAATAATTTTACTTTTACCGTATCTTCTTGTTTTCTCACTCTATAAGGTTAATAAACATACTATAACAAGCCAAACGAACCCCAAGTTATTTATTATTAATATATATAAACTTATATATGTCATTTGGCCGAACATTAGATTTTTAGTAATAAAATAACAATTAATATTATAATATTTTTTTAAAAAACTATTTTATGTCAATTTTGACACTATTTGGTAATTGTTTTTTTGTGAAAATCATAACAGAATGATTCGTTCAAAAATAGTTAATTAAATAAATTATAACATGTCATATTAACCTATAAAATAATTTTAATTCATAAAAAGTCTCAGATTACATTTATTTGGGTATTTATAACATCAATTATGTTAATATTTCATTAATAATATAATTACTGCATCATCATTGTGTCATAAATAAATTAAATTATTTAATGTCTAAAAATTATAAATAAAATACCATTATGTAGGAAATCGTTTGACCTTCCTAATTAATATTTACATTCGAATTTATCTTATTTATAACCCTATATTAAAAATTATTTAGTTATTAAACATTGATTTTAACTATTTTATCCCATCTTTAAATAAATTAATAATAAATGTCCTAATATAATCCAAGTGGACCTAAATGGTCATATTTTATTTCTAAGGATATTTTTGGTATAATTACACTTATCCAATAGAATTAGGACATGTGTTAGGGTAATAATAATATCATTTTTACCCTTAATTACCCTATTTACTTTTAACTGTGGTAAATAAAAGTAAAAAGTTACTATTCACCAAAAATTATTTTCATCTCATTGAACCACATTTTAGTCCTTGATATTAACCACGTCTCTCAGATTTTCGAAATTCCACTCACAGAAGCGGATAAAATTATGTTTTATGTGAATTTCCAAATTATCTTAGGATGTGGGTCAAAGACGGTGAAAAGTTCAATAAAATTTTTATATATATAAAATTATTATAAAATGACTCCAATGAATTAAATTGAACTTATATAGGTATTATGTATCAATTTTGACCTAAAATAAATTTAAATAAAATAAATAATTATTTAAATAAAAAGTCAGTTTTTAAATAGTAACCCAGTGTTTTCACTATTAATCAAAAATTGAATGTTTTTAGAGAAATACCAAAAATTCACCCTAGGCTAATTTCAATATTCCAAATCCAAAAATAAAGTCCATTTCGAAAGATAAAATTTATAAAATTTTAAAAAGTGGGTATTACTATTCATAACGGCTAGTTTTTATAACATATCGTTGTTTAGTGAAACTCGGTATTGCGTACAACACATGCTATCAAGGAAGGTCACGATTGTGTGTAATGAAAGCCAAGTCAGGGATGTGTGTAGTGCAATCTCCTTTTGGTATAGCGTACAACACAAGACATCAATGAAATTAAAAATAATATTTTTCATAAAATCTCGGGGTGTTACATTCTACCCCACTTAAAATGAATTTCACCCTCGAAATTCGTCAGGGTCATAAATGGTTTACTACTTGTGATTTTCATTAATAGAAACCCACATAGTAAAAAGGAATTCCTAAAATTTTCTTTAAAAACTAAATTATGAAACATAAAGGTTACCCAAATTAACTAATCATTGGGTCTCCACACAGGATAACATAGGTGAAATTATGGATATGAAAGAGAAATCTAACCATAATGTTCTGATGGAGAGTGGTAGAGAACATGGCTATGAAAAAGCCAAAAATCACAAAGCCATAAATTTGTGATGATATAAGGTACCATCTGATTCATTAGATATAAGGGAACTAGAAAAGCATTTTTTGTTTTCAAGATCATTTCCCTAATGTTGAATAATTTTAAAATCAAAAGAAATACTTACTTTATTTTGATACAATCTCACAGTTGTTCGTGCCTTGAACAGTTTCCACTTCATCTCTTAAAAGAAATGAAGTTGAATTTTTAATTCATGAAGTGTTAGTAGATCATGTGATAGAATGTTGGGTCATTCCATATGTCTCAAACAAAAGGTTAGAAAAAGTTATCAAATATACATAAGTCCATCTATGGTGAGGTTAATCGTATATGATTCCAAAAATGAAATTATACTTCATATATCATACTTCTTAATATAATAAAACTAGTTTCTACTAACCAGGGACTTCTTGTAGGCCAGTGGTAGGAAATAAAGGCTTGTCGCACTTCAGTTGTGGGTTCGATTCCCACAGCCTTGTCTGACGTGATGGGTTGTCGCCCGTCCTACAGGTTGTTCTTTTTCTAAAACTACAATATTATAAATTTCCATCCATAATATTGAAAAAGTTCTTGCCTTAAACAATACTAACTTATGTCCAACATAATCCATTCCAATATTTAATCTTATCCAAAAGAATTCTTTCTAATCTCATATTATAGTGAAAATGATTACCTGAGAGTTCATATAACACGCATGTTAATACCATCATTGATCCCCATATATCATAAGATATGTCTTGTTGGTCACATTACAAACATTCAAAGTCCTTAATCATGTATTATCTTGAAAAATGAATACCCATTAAACTTTAGTGAAAACATGAATGCTGTCAAAAGTTAATTCCTTCCACATACCTAAATCCCAAAAATTCGATATACTTAAACCATGATATCACTTAGTCCTTATATAAATCATGAGCTCATTTCATTTTTTTCATTATCCATTAATTATGCACATATCATATTCTTTCCAAAAATATTTCAATCACTTTTTCATGGTTACTAGTACCATATAATTATTGAAAACCAATACATAGATATTCTAAAATTCCACAATACCGTAAATGAGATTCCATGATACTATTTTGAAATCCCATTACATAAACACTTAATCATTACACAACATCATTATTATACTCTACATCACAAATAGTGATTCCATGAGACTTCCATTTATCCTTTTCCTTAAGAGGTTTCTCACATTGATCATCATTAACACATGGATTAGGGCATTTATTAGCATAATGCCCCATTTCCTTGCACTTGAAGCATTGAAGTGTTGGTGGAGTGTTCTCTGTAGTCTTTTCTCTATTCACATAATTAGCAACCTATTTCCCATTACATCAACAATCAACTGCTCGATGACCTTATTTTCCACAATTAAAACATTTTCTAGTACCTTTTAGGAAATCTCCACCATGCTTCTTTCCACACTTTGAACATAAAGAAACATTCATCTTCCTTTCACCATTGTTCTGAGATTTCTCCATGAACTCCATCTTTCGTTTCTTGTCAAAACCAATAGATGGATATATAACACCAACATCCAGTTCAACCTTGATAGCACAACACACAATTTCTTCATAGCTATTAAAGGCTCTTATAGATAATGCCCTTCGAAGTCTTGGTTTTAAGCCATTGAATAATCGATCAACTTTACTTTCAGGTTGGATGATAAAGCCAGATGCATACCTTTAAAGCCTTGTAAAATTCTCCTCGTATATACCAACATATTCATCATCCTTTTGATTAAGCTCAAGGAACTCCTTTTCCATCTTTGTTTGAAGAATACGAGGGAAGTACTTACTGAAAAACAAGTTCATGAACTCGTCCCATTCCATAGATTCAATTTCATCTTGGGGCCTTGTATTCTTAAATGGAGTCCACCACTGGTCTGCTTCACCTTCTAAATGGTAAATAGCTAAAATGAATTTTCATGTTCTAAATAGCGAGGTATGGAAAATATATTTTCAATGGTACTGATCCATTGTTCAGTAATAAGTGGTTCAGAAGACCCATTGAAAGACGGTGGATGTTGCCTCATGAAGGACTCAATAGAATATTGTTCCCTTCTCTGATCATTTAGAAATCCAGAATTATTCATAGCTTGTTTAAGTATAGCAATAAGATTTTTCACTCCATCTCGCATCACGTCTGGTTTCTCGGGTGGACAATCATTGCATTTTCCATCACATTGATCAACACTGTTCCTTCAGGTTCCATCCATCGTCTAAAACCCAAAAAGAACAGTGTGAGAGGAAAAAATCATGCTAGGAAAAAAACATAATAAAAGGGAGAGTACCTTCAATATCTAACATCTTATGTTTAATTATAATATAGTTACCATTATTCTAGGACTATAACCTATACTTATACTTAACCTTAGGGACATCCCTAGACATACCTTATAAATATCTCTAGGGATCTCACTAAAGTTTTCACATCCTAGTTTCCAAAGGTCAACTAAAACTTTCCTATGATACCAACTGTAGAGACCCAAAGAATAACGTACATGGACATTACATTAATTTTTTAGAATACTTAATACATAAAAAAATAGACACACAAGGACCGTAATAGTTTAGTGTTTTTGGAAACTCAGAAAATAATCTTCTAATCGTGGTGAAAGATCTTCAACATCTCCCATAAAGATCTTCCCCTTTTTTTTCATACCTAAAAAAGTTCTTTAAATCTTGGGGAAAATAAAACATATAAAGGGTGATCTCAAATGCTCAGTAAGGGTAAGCATAGAGAACATAAAACAATCCATAAACATTTGAATGCAAAAACTTGAACATAAAATCTAAACATCAAAATCTTGAGCAAAGACATAAATCCTGGAAGTACATAAGGCATAGATCTTAATGGAACATAAGTCATGATTAACTAGCATGGTAATTAAACATGTAATTGTGGCATCCATTAAGCACATGTTATGATTTCCATAGTAGCCAAGGCATTGCTTCCAAGACCATCTTAGTGGACAAAGACTCATTCTAACTCGATTTCACTCCTTGTTCCAGTCCTGTAACACTAAACCGGATTAACTTACCGTTCCAGCCATGTCTATCTCATGAGATATAAATCATTACACAATGAATTGGAGGGAGATATAGGTCCCAACCATCTCAAAATTAAATCATTCTTACTTGTACCACAACATGAACATAAATCATTCATCATAACCCAAAGAATTAAATGGGTTTCATAAACATCATCCCATCATCGCATAATCAATATAAAACAAATGGATATCATTTCATCATAAGAAAAGTGAAACCATTTAAATCATAGAGAAATTATAATTGAAACATATACAAATGAAATAATTTCATCTTAGATTGAAAATGGTTTTGATAAAACACTTGAAATGAATTCTTGAGGAAAATATCCTTTGTTCTTCAAAATAATTTTCTTTCCAAAAAATGTCATGAAATTTTAAAGGAAAAGAATTTTGATGAAAATAGTCAAGAAATATTTTGGATTAATCTTCATGAAAATAAGTATTTATAAAACCATTAAAATCCTTTCATTTCGTATAAGTTAGAAAAACATTATCCTCATACTTTTGTCGGAAAAGTCAAAAAGTACCTTCTATGTTAAACAAAAGAACGATTCCATCCATATGATGTGGTAAAAGTATAAAAAAGGGTAAGAATGACTTTAAACATACATGGAAGAAAATTAAACATTTTATCAAAACATTTTGAGAACATATGGACATGGATGGTAAACATAACCCCAGTAAATACTTACGAATAAACAATCTCGGATAAGAACGAGATTGGAAAAGTTATCCCTTACCTTATGTATGATATGCTTCGTATGTACCTGAACCTCCTATATAATGATTTAAATAATGTCATTGACTTATTAAAGAATCATATTCATTTTTATGATATCATATATGGTTTACTTATGACTTTATATTACCCGTTATTTTGTAAATTCGCAGTAAAAGCAGCGATTTGGGTAAAATCGTTTCATTTATTGTACGTGTTTCAACTTGTTGTTCTGGATATTATTACTTATATCCTGATTTACATAATTACAGAATGTAAAACATGATAATATATATTCATAATATACATATATATATATGATATATCGATAAATGGAATGAAATACACCGTTCATGGAGACGGTAGGCCGTACGTACGCATGAACGCTGTTTCATTTCCTTATTGAATTGAATGGAATTAAGTAGATGAAATATATATATATATATAAATATATTATCATTATTATGTCATATATTTCATTATTATTCATTATATATACTTTATAATCATTCATAATTGGTTAACATGGAGAATGAATCTCATCGCGTCGTAGAGACGGTAGTCAGTACGTACGCTCGAGCTATGATATAATTCCCATGATCATGGAATTGTATTTGAGCTTATGTATAATATTTCAGAATCAATATCACTTTAAAATAATTATATATATATATTTATTACACCGTTATACCCATCCAAGTAAGGTGGTGGTCGAAAACATATTACACTACGGTGTGGAGACGATATTCCATACGTACGCACGCACGGTGATTTCGTTTTCCATAGGATGGATAGATGGTGAAATAGGGTTGTTTCATACTTATAATAACATATCAGTATATGAGAGATACTTATGTTATTACTTCATAATGAAAAAACTGAAGAAGAAGAAGTATAAAAAGAAATAAAGTTGAATGAATTGATAACAGACATTACCTCTTCTTTGAAACGCCTCTTCTTAACCTCCTCTTAGGGCACTAAATATGGTCATTGAGGAAGACCAGGACCTATAGGATGTTTCTAGGGAAGTGTATAAGGGAAATTTTTAGGGGTTGTTCGAGATTGAAGGCTCAATGTGGTGTGAGGAATAGAGGGAGGATGTGCCCTTTTATAAGGGAGGAGATGGACACCTTTGGAAAAACTAAAAATATTATTTTATTAAAAAGTCATATTCGGTTTTTAATAGCTCCAAATTGATTTATTTCGAAGATAAGGTGAGGATGGCTCGAAATCCTCTTATCAAATATTATTTATACAAGATTAGGTTTCTATTTTAACCTTATCATTTAGAGTTAACTTTAAGTTAAATAGTTTTACTTTTACCGTGTCTTCTTCTTTTCCCACAATATAAGGTTAATAAACATACAATAACAAGCCAAACGAACCCCAAGTTGTTTATTGTTAATATATATAAAATTACATATGTCATTTGGCCGAACAATAGATTTTAAGGAATAAAATAACAATTAATAATATAATATTTGTTTTAAAAACCATTTTATGTCTATTTTGACACTATTTGGTAATTGTTTTTTTGTGAAAATCATAAAAGAATGATTAGTTCAAAAGAAGTTAATTAAATAAATAATAACATGTCACATTAACCTATAAAATTACTGGAATTCATAAAAAGTCTCAAATTACATTTATTTGGGTGTTTATAACATCAATTATGTTAATATTTCATTAATAATATAATTATTGGATCATCATTGTGTCATAAATAAATTAAATTGTTTAATGTCTAAAAATTATAAATAAAATACCATTATGTAGGAAATCGTTTTATCTTTATAATTAATATTTATAGTCGAATTTATCTTATGTATAAACCTATATTAAAAATTATTTATTTATTAAACTTTGATTTTATCTATTTTAATCCTTCTTTAAATAAATTAATAATAAATGTTCTAATCTAATCCAAGTGGACCTAAATGGTCATATTTTATTTTTAAGGTTGTTTTTTGTCGAATTAAAATTATTAAATAGAATTAGGACATGTTTTAGGGTAATAATAATATCATTTTTATCCTTAATTACCCTATTTACTTTTAACTGTGGTAAATAAAAGTAAAAAGATATTATTCACCAAAAATTATTTTCATCTCATTGAACCACATTTTAGTCCTTGATATTAATCGTGTCTCTCGGATTTTAGAAATACCACTCACAGAAGTGGTAAAATTATGTTTTATGTGAATTTCCAAATTATCCTAGGAGGTGGGTAAAAGATGGTGAAAAGTTCAATAAAATTTTTATATATACAAAATTATTATAAAATGACTCCAATGAATTACATTGAACTTATATAGGTATTATGTATCAATTTTGACCTAAAAGAAATTTAAATAAAATAAATAATTATTTAAATAAAAAGTAGGTTTTTAAATAGAAACCCAGTGCTTTCACTATTCATTAAAAATTGAATGTTTTCAGAAAAATACCAAAACATCACCTTAGGATAATTTCGATGTTCCGAATCCAAAAATGAATTCCATTTTGAAAGATAAAATTTATAAAAATTTAAAAAGTGGGTATTACTATTCATAATGGCTAATTTATACAACATATCGTTGTTTAGTGAAACTCGGTATTGCGTACAACACATGCTATCATGGAAGGTTGTGATTGCGTGTAATGCAAGATAAGTCAAAGATGAATGTAGTGTAAGCTCCTTTTGGTGTAGCGTACAGCACAAGACATCAATAAAATTAAAATGAATATTTTTCATAAAATCTCGGGGTGTTACAGATCTCATACTATCATTGCTTACTAAGTACTTATCTATTTTTTTTGTGAATTATAATATGAGAAATAACGATAAGAGTCTTCATAGCCTATTACCATGATTCACCAAGTTGATAATGAAACAGGGTGTGAAGAATCCATATTCCTTATAGTGAATAGGAAGAGGAAAGAGAAGGAAAAGGGGCCTAATATTTTTCAAAAATCTAAAGCCTCCAAGCACTATTTGACCAAGAAGAAGAAGATATAGAGGCATAACAAAGAAAAGGAGCTAGTATGGTTTGCATGTGGAAAGTCAGGCCACTGGAAGAAGAACTGCACCCAAAGGTAATGGGAATCTAAAGGTGAGTTTGTTATCAAGTGAAATATTTCCATTTCAACACATTGGGTATTAGATTCAACTTGTTGGGATACATCTGTATTTAAATACAGGAACCATGTAAATTCCAAAAAAAATCTAGTGGAGAGGCGGATCTGTGAACTTTCAATAGTGCGAGGATGGATACTCATTCCACTGGCGACTACCACCTCACATTGCTGATGTGAATGATTTTGGTTTTACGTGGATGTTATTATGTACCTGGTGTTACCAAAAACATAATTTCTATATCTAGTTTATATACAGATGGATTTATTTTCATGTTCATAAATAAATGTTTTTACTTTTATAAGGAAAACATATGTTATGGTATGGCACATTTAAATAATGGTCTTTATGTATTAAATTATGAAAACCAAGTGTTAGAGGTTGATAATGAACAAAGTTCACATGACTCAAAAACCACCCAGTTGTGGCATCACCGACTTGGTCAGGAAAATGAGAAGCGCCTGAAAAATCTCTCTAAAGATGGTTATTTAGACTCTTTTTAGATAAAACCACTTGATATATTTAATTCTTGTTTACAGGGGGATATTACCAAAACACTATTTGGTGGACAGGGTGAAAGGGCCACAAAGATTCTAGGATTGGTGCACACTGATGTGTGTGGACCATTTCCAGTAGAAGTTAGATGTGGGTATTCTTACTTCAATATTTTTACTAATGGCTTGAGTAGATATGGATATGTTTAATTAATGAGGTACATGTACAAGTCCTTTGAGAAATTCAAGGAGTTCAAAAATGAAGTAGAGAATCATCTTGGTATGAAGATAAAGATGGTTTGATTGGATCGAAGGGGAGAATATCTTAACCAAGAGTTTATCGATATTTTACGGGTGTATGGGATTCTATCTCAACTCACACAACCTTATACCCCACAGTGGAATGGTGTTAGTGAAAGGAATAATTGGACCTTTTGGGACATGGTAAGGTCAATGATGAGTCATGTAAATATTCCATTATCCTTATATAGATATGCATTATAAATTGCAACATACACATTAAACAAAGTACCAAATAAGGTGGAAATTGGGACTCCCTTCGATCAATGGAGTGGAAAGAAACCCACATTGTCGCACACATGTGTATGGGGATGTGAGGCATTTGTTAAGGCATTCTCAAGCAAAAAATTACTACACCAGGGCACAAAGTGTATCTTCATAGGGTATCCCAAGGAAACAAAGGGATACTACTTATGTAACCCCTTAAACAAGAAAGTGATTATTTCCAGACATCCAATATTTCTTGAGAGGGAGAACATCCTCAAAAAGGATTGTGGGATGAAGATTTACTTTGATGATGTTGATGCTCAAGATACACAAGATTTGGTATAGTAACAAGTTCAATAGGTCCTCATGGAAGAGGAAGTTCTTGAAACAAAAGTATTGCATATGACCAAAAGAGAGTTAAGGGAACCAGAGAGATATTGTTTCATTATCATAGAGGATAGTGACATATTATTATTAGACACTGAAGAAACTTTATCATATAAGGAAGCTGTAAATAGTCCAGAAGATGCAAGATGGATAGATGCTATGAATTCTACGACGGATTCAATGTATTAGAACTGTGCATGGGTTCAGGTCGATGCACCAATTGATGTAAAGAATGTTGGGTGTAAATGGGTATTAAAAAAACTAGACATAGAAGTTCATGCTAGTAACTATAAAGTAAGGCTAGTGGATATTGATTTTAAACATCAATATGAAATTGTCTATGATGAAACCTTTTCACTAGTTTCCATGTTTGAATCCATAATAATCATACTTGACATAACAACTTTCCATGACTATGAGATTTGACAGATGGATCTCAAAACTAAATTCTTTAATGGGAACCTTCAGAAAGATGTATATATGACACAACTAGAAGGGTTTGTGACACTAGGTAATGCTAAAAATGTATGAAAGTTGCAGACATCCATTTATGGATTAAAGAAAGAATCTAGATCATGGAATATTCGATTCGATGAATCCATAAGATAATTAGGTTTCATTAAGAATGAATGTGAGCCATGTATTTTCAATTGATTTAATGGGAATGCGATCATTATCCTAGTAGTGTATATTGATGACATATTTATTATTGTAAATGACATACTATTCTTGTAGTTAGTCAATGATTGTTTGAAAAAGTGATTATTCATGAAATACTTAGGTTATGTAGCCTACATTCTAGGGCTTAAGATCATCCGTGATAGATCTAAGAGGCTACTGGGACTAATTCAAAGTACATAGATTGACCAGATACTAAAGATATTTAGTATGGAACAATCCAATAGTTTATTTGTTTTAGTGTCACATGGATTACATATTTCATAGAAAATGTGTCCCCTTACACAATAAGATAAATATTTATTAAGTAAGATTCTATATTCTTTGCTAATAGGATCAATCATGTATTCCATGTTATGTACTAGAAATGATGTTGCCTATACACTAAGCATGGTAGGTAGATATCAAGAATATACAAGAGAACAACATTGGAATGCTGTCAAAACTATCCTTAAGTATCTGAGAAGAACTAAGGATATATTCATGGTGTGTGGAGGTGACAAGGAGATTGTCATCGTAGGGTATGCTGATGCCAGTTTTCAAACAGACCATAATGATCTAAAGTCACAATAAAGATATGTTTTCTATCTTAACAGAGGATCTATGAGTTGTAAGAGTTCAAAGAATCCAGTTGTCACTGATTCTACAACGGAGTCCGAATATATAGCGGCTTATGATGCCGCCAAGGAAGTTGTATATATTTGGAACTTTTCCAGGATCTTGATGTGGTTCCTATTAGTAAAGATCCTGGTACATTGTATTGTGGTAATACTGCATCGGTGGATCTTAGAAAAGAGAAATGGTCACATAAAAAAACTACATACTCTAAAAGTATCACCTCTTGAGGGATTTCTATCAATGGGGTGAATTTTCAGTAAGCATAGTGTCCACAGAACAGAATGTGGAGGACCCATTGAATAAAGGCCTATCTTAGAAGAATCATGAATATCATGTGAGAGATTGTAGATTGAATGTTGTTAGCAGTTGGACCTAGTGAAAGTGGGAGTCTTTTGGAGTTGGTTCAAAAGAAACCAACTTCTTTTTAATTTATGATAAAACTGTATTAATTGGATGAATATTAATAAACTATATATCACATCCTGATTGTTCTTCTACGTGACATAGTATGTGATAATATCCTAAGAATAACCATCATATTAAAAGGTCATATCAGATCCCTGCCATGATGAGAACTCGGAAGTTCCATGACATTATTCTTGAATACACTACTGGAATTCATGTTTTTGGAAACAGACTATTTGTGACGGCATCCCATCGCAAATAGCCTTTTGTGATGGGATCCAATGGAAAATATCCTTTTGCAACGGGCCCTCATCATAAATAGCCCATTGCAGAAAATGGCCTCGCAACATATATTTTTTGCGATGGGCCCGTCACAATTAGTTTTTTTGCGACGTGGAACTTACCAGTCGCAAATAGCCTTCTGATTATATAGATTATATACCCATAAACCGTTTGTGATGGGCCCGTCGCAAATACTAATTTTGACACGCCTGTTGTCCCGTCGCAAATACTAATCTTAAAATAATACATTTCACTTATTTGCGATGGGGCCTCGTCGCAAGACCCCATCGCAAATACTAAAAATAATTAAAAAATAATATAAAATTAGGATTAATGAAAAAATTATATTTTTATTATAAAAATAATAAAAAAAATATAAAATATTATTATAATTAGTAAAATAAAAAACATTAAAAAATATAATAATAAAAAAATATATTTAATAAAATTATAATTAATAAAAAATTAATTTTAATATTATTAAAATAATAAAATAATAAAAGAATAAAAGAATTATTATAAGTTTCAATATTTTCAAAAAAATATAATAAAATCATAAAATATTATTATTATTAGTAAAACAAACAAATTTTAAAAAATATAATACTAATAATATATAATAAAATATTAAAAAAATTAAATTATGCAATATTTTCACCAATATAAAAGACAGAAACTGTAAATAGTTAATATTATTAAAAACATGAATTCAAATGTTTTTAACATAAAAAAAATCACTGGGGGTCATCTGGAGGAGGTGGAGGAAACTCCATCCCTAAACTACGAGTCAGATGGCGCATGTACTTCATCTACTCGTGATACTCCTGCTGCTGCCGCTGCTTCAATCGGCGTAACTCCCCCTCATGATGCTGCTCCTACTGTTACTACAGATGACACATCTCTTCATGCTACTTCTGCAAAGTATCTATAACCTCAGCCTGAGTTCACAACTGCTCCTAATACTGTGAGCTAGAATATGATGTCTCTCCACGAGATCCTCTCGAGCTGGACTCCGACATCTTAGCAGTACCATAATAAGTACCATGAGTCAAATGAGAGATGATACCAACAACTCGGCCCTTCTCAAAGCCATACTGAGTCACCTGCATCCATGCCGCCTCATCAAAATGGTGAGCACCGGCCTGCTCAGTCATCTCATCCTGACCCTCAGCCTGTGTCTGAGAGGTCACAGCCTCATATGACTCCTTCAATTAAAATTTAAATTTAAAATTGTAAAAATATTATATGCAGTTAATTACCAAACTGAAAAAATAATACTAACCACAATTTGACGCTGACGATCACCTATAATCTCTCCAGTGGCTGGATCACTGTACATCTTTTGATAAATGTCAAACTCTGTAATATCGGGTTGCTCGAATGCCTACAAAAATATAAAATAAACTATTTATATTTAAAGTTATATAAAATATTTAAAATATATAATTACCAGATTCTCTCTATGTGAACTGAATGTACGGCTACCAGCTTGATGTGTCACCTCCTGTCTCCGTCAGTTCTGCCATCCCACTGAAGATCTCCTCTAAAATCCACCACCCAACATGTGTAAACATAATCCATCCCAAACGTGAGATGAAATTTACTCTGGTATGTGATCTCTACACGACTAATCAAATTCTCTCACTCCTGATTTCTTAATGGCTGTCCTTCTCAAATTGTGCAAAAACTGACAGAAGTGATCACGCATAGAAGCCTGCCATGCCGCATTGATAGCATCGCACATGCTATCATCTATATGATACCATAAACACTAAAAATTACTTATAATATCAATTTGTTAATAAAATAAATTTCAAAATAAATAATATTTATTTACAACCATCCAATGATGGAACATGTCGCATCACAGATCAACATGAATATGTTCCCTTGTGATCCATGGATAAGAAAAATAATTGCGCAAGATAACGCTCTCCTTTCCAATAACTACAAGTGAAAAACTAAGAAAAAGGAATAAATTATCAAACAATTATTATATATATAAATAAATTAATGAAAGATAACAAAAATATACAGGTTACCATACCTCTGTGTGTGGATCGAAACCTTGTTGTGGGCATCACTCGAGGACAGGGTTAGGAATCATCAGTCGAGCAAGACCGCGCCCTCTCCACGTACCCCCTGAACCGCCAGCAGGATAAGGGTATGATAATCCAAAATCTCCCTTATCCAATGGTAGGTCAGCCTCCTATAACTCATGATATATATCAGGGTCCATCTGAATCACAAAATTATTTTTGTTAGCAGATAGTTGAAAATAAATATTATATATATATATTAGTTATGATTATAACTATCATTTAAGTATGTTAATGTTCATCTTTACCCTCTTCTCCCTAGCTATCAATGTCAATGTCTTTATCTTCCTCCTCCTCATCATCAATATCTATATGAGTTTCAATTTCACCATCTCTTGTCATTTCAAATTCATTTGTAACATCATTAAAATCTTCATCACTATCAATCCATAATTGTTGGGTGTCATCATCGATATTCACGTCTCTTTGTGAATCAGATGGATTTTGAGAAGTCTCTTGAAAAATTTCAATTTCTTCCACTTCAGCGGAACCACATTTATTTTGAGTAAACTGATTTTCTCGAGATTTCATTTTTATTATGATCCACCAATCGCTCAAGTCACTTGAAGTAGTATAGTACTTTGCATAATAAATTTTATGTGCTTGTTGAGCCAGTAAAAATGGTTCTTTTACTGCAAGAAGACTTTTATATTTAATATCGACGATTCCATGAGTTGGATGAATATGAAAGCCTCTCTCAGTATCCAACCACTGATATTTAAACATTGTTATGTAATTTTGTCCTAGATAACACAAATCAATAATTTAATAAAAAATTCCATAAAAGTAAACTTCAGTTTCTCTGTTATTTGATCCTCTTAGAAAAAACTCCACTATTCATTGTTTTGTTTGATTCCACATATGCATGTGTATGAAATCAAAAACCATTCACCACATATGAATTATAATATTTAACCATTTTGGATAGTGGGTTACTCAATATACACATTCAGTTATCAATTTTATCAACATATTGAGACACATGAAAATTTGTAAAAAATTTTTCAATATGATAAATAATAAATGGAATTGATATTAAACCATAAATAATTTATGTTACCAGTTTTTGAAACCATTGAGAAATTTTTTTGTCTACGTTCTTCAAGAGTAGTTGCTGTAATTTGAGGAAGTTTTTTCTTGATATGATTATCATATAAAATACAAATAAAATTAGTTTAAATACTATAAAATAAATTATAGAATAAGTGACACAAGAACTCACAGGAAAAATGATGTCATTTTTTCATAGTTGAGAAGAACATATGTATGAGCTCTGTGATGTTCATCATCTGAAAGCCATCATTCATGAAAACCACAAAAACCAAGATTTGGATGATTGAAAAATGTTAATTGATTTTCCATTTCATCATTAACATTCCCCTCTCTTCGTCCCATACGATTGTGTTTTGAGGGATATTGAGATTCAAAATAATGAGAGCAGAAAAAGAAAATTCCTATTGCAAATAAGCTTCAACAATTGATCCTTCAACTAATGATTTGTTATGTACTTTTTTCTTCAATTTATACATGCATCTCTCGAATGGTTATATCCATCGAAACTGTACTGGACCTCCACATTTAGCTTCTTGTGGCAAATGTAATATCAAATGTTTCATTGAGTAAAAGAAAGACGGAGAAAATATTTTTTCCAGTTTACATATATTTACAAAAACATCTTCTTCCAGTTTTCTTAGCACAATGTATTCTGTTTTCACTGCATAAATGTCTTGAAAAAAATATGATATGTCTATTATCGAATCCCAAATCATATAATTCAACAAACATCTAAATCCAATCAGCATTAGTCTTTCCATTATAACATGACAATCACGACTTTCTAATCCAGTAATATAACTATTCATAACACATCTTCCCAAATTGGAAGCATATCGATTTGGAAGTCTCAAATCTGCAATCCACTAATAATATAATAAGAGAATCTCTTTGGATAGTGTATAAATTGATTTTGGCTTCATTAACCTCTGTGATCTGACATTTTCAAATAGTTCAAGTTCTGGTCGCCTGCAAATTTTGGAAAGATCTAATTGTGTGTTTACAGTATCTTTGGTCTTACCTGGTGTATCCAAAAATATATGAAATAAATTTTCAAAATAGTTCTTCTCAATATGCATAACATCCAACATGTGGAGGACCAATAAATCAGACCAATATGGAAGATCCCAAAAAATGCTCTATTTTATCCAATTATGTCCTTTCCCAAAGCCATGAATTTTATGTTGGTTTAATGTTGGTCCAAATGTGATGGGAGGTAATGAAAATACAACTGATTTTAACTATGAACCTGAGATCATCTTTGGAGGTTCATCCCTTTCAATTGTACCTTTTCTGAAATGAGATTTGTTCATACAAAAGGTTGATCGGTTGGAAGAAATATACGATGAGAATCAAAATAGAAAGGTTTTGTTTCTATTGACGAGCATAAAGGCTTTTTTGTCTTTCATACAGTAAGGAAATGATTTCAGACCTTGTGTACTCTGACCAGATTCTTCATTGTGATTTCAGTGTGAGAAATATGCAAGTAAATGAGCCGTCGGACAAAAGTGCCCCCTTTTCATTGATGAATCGTCTTCTTCCAACTGTCACCACCTGAAAACATTATAAAAAATATGATCCTATGAATGCATATCCAATCTTACGCTTACAAGATTAAATATGTCTACGTAGCATAAAATTTTTCATAATGTTTTGAGTCAGTGAGAGTTGAAAGGAGAAAATTCATCGAGAAAAAGGAGTGCCGTCAATCCACTGGAAATTGTGCCAAGTTCTTAAAATTTATTAAAATTTATTAAAATTTCTTTCTAATTGTTCTTAACTGTTCCTAACTAATTAAAACTAAATATTACTAATTATTCCAAACTATTCTTATATATTCCTATTTGTTCTAATATATTGTTAATTATTACAAATTGTTGCTGATTATTACAATTTATTTCTAATTATAACAATTTATTGCTAATTATTACAATTTATTGCTAATTATTACAATTTATTGCTAATTATTACATTTTATTTCTAATTATTACAATTTATTGCAAATTATTACAAATTATTGCTAATTATTGCTAATTATTGCTAATTATTCTTAATTATTTCTAATTATTCCTAATTATTCCTAATTATTGATAATTATTCCTAATTATTGCTAATTATTCCTAATTATTGCTAATTATTCCTAATTATTGCTAACTATTCCTAATTATTTCTAATTATTCCTAATTATTGCTAATTATTTCTAATTATTGCTAATTATTAGTAATTATTACTAATTATTAGTAAATACTGAAAATGATTACAAATTATTACTAATAATTACAATTTATTACTAATAATTACTAATTATTACAATTTATTACTAATTATTACTAATTATTACAATTTATTACAATTTGTTACCATTTATTACAAATTATTACAAATTATTACTAATTATTTCTAATTATTTCTAATTATTTCTAATTATTTCTAATTATTTCTAATTATTACTAATTATTACAAATTGTTACTAATTATTACTAATTATTTCTAATTATTACTAATTATTACTAATTATTACAATTTATTACTAATTATTACAATTTATTACTAATTATTACTAATTATTACAATTTATTACTAATTGAGCAATACATAGCAATACATAGAAAAATGAAAACTTCTTAACTAATGAAAGGAAATTTGGTAATCATCTTTGTGGAGATGATTACAAATTTTCCCTTCATTATCCAACAATTTTCGTTTACTAATTATTAGTAATAAAAAAATTATATTATCAATATTTATGAAAAAAACAATATAATATTATGAAAATAATAAAAAATATATAAAATATTAAAATTATCAATATTTGCAACAGGCTTTGCTCTATTCTTAACATGTTCAAATATCAAAGGGTCGCCAATTGTCAGGTCATGCATAATAAAAAGTTTGTGTCAGCCATGCCTTATGTAACTCTATAATTGTCCTTTCATGGTTGATCACCTCGCAAGTAGTGTTGCAATAGGACGACCAAAGTAATGTCGTTCTCATCTCTAAAAATCATCTCACTCCCTTTACATTGATTAGTCTTCCTTAAAAATTTTAGGGGTCATTGGTATATTTCCCTTAAATTTTCAAGGAAGAATGGTCTATGTAACGGGTAATGTGAGATAATTCTTATAAATGAGAAGGGCATAACTTGGGTTGTCCTATTGCAACGCTACTTGCAAGGTGATCAACCAAGAATATCTAATTATATCTAATTATATCTAATTATATCTAATTATATCTAATTATATCAAATTACATCTAATTATATATAATTACATCTAATTATATCTAGTTATATCTAATTAGATCTAATTAGATCTAATTATATCTAATTACATCTAATTAAATCTAATTAAATCTAATTATATCTAATTATATCTAATTATATTTAATTATATCTAATTATTACTAATTATTACTAATTATTACTAATTATATCTAATTATATCTAATTATATCTAATTATATCTAATTATATCTAATTATAACTAATTATTTCTAATTATATCTAATTATATCTGTTTATATCTAATTATTACTAATTATATCTAATTATATCTAATTATTACTAATTATTACTAATTATTACTAATTATTACTAATTATTACTAATTATTACGAATTGTTACTTATTATTACTAATTGTTTCTAATTATTACTAATTATTACTAACTATTACTAATTATTACTAATTATTACGAATTATTACTAATTATTACTAATTGTTTCTAATTATTACTAATTATTACTAATTATTACTAATTATTACTAATTATGACTAATTATTACTAATTATTACGAATTATTACAACTTATTACCAATTATTACCAATTATTACCAATTATTACCAATTATTACCAAATTATTACCAATTATTACCAATTATTACCAATTATTACCAATTATTACCAATTATTACCAATTATTACCAATTATTTCCAATTATTACCAATTATTACCAATTATTACCAATTAATACCAATTATTACCAATTATTACCAATTATTACCAATTATTACCAATTATTACGAATTATTACCAATTATTACGAATTATTACTAATTATTTTTAATTATTACTAATTATTACTAATTATATCCAATTATTACTAATTATATATATTTATTACTAATTATATCTAATTATTACTAATTATATCGAATTATTACTAATTATATCTAAATATTAATAATTATATCTAACTATTACTAAATATATCCAATTATTACTAATTATATCCAATTATTACTAATTATATCAAATTAATACTAATTATATCGAATTATTACTAATTATATCTAAATATTAATAATTATATCTAACTATTACTAATTTTATGTAACTATTACTAATTATATCTAACTATTACTAATTATATATAACTATTACTAATTATATCTAACTATTACTAATTATATCTAACTATTACTAATTATATCTAACTATTACTTATTGTTTCTAACTATTACTAATTATATCTAACTGTTACTAATTATATCTAACTATTACTAATTATATCTAACTATTACTAATTATATCTAATTATTACTAATTCCCCCTAATTATCCCTAATTATAACTTATTATGACTAAATTCTGCTAATTATCAATAATAATATATAATTATTGCAAATTAACACTAATTAATTATCATTATCACTAACACTAACAATATATTACTAAAAATAAATATAAATAAAAAACAATTTAAATATAATTTAATTACAACTAATAAACAACAATTAAAATCACTATAAAAGAAATAAAATAAAATAAAATATAAATACCTTAAACATTGATATTCTGAAGGTTTTGGCGTATTCCAATTGCTCTCGTATAAAAAATTTTAACTAAAATTCCCCCCCTAAAACTGGAGAATGAAGAGACAGGGAGAGGAAGATCTGAGTGATTTGGAAAAAAATAGGTGGGGGTATATATAGGTTAGATTAGTTGGGATGAGGTTAGTTGCAACGGGTTTCCTGTCGCAAATGGTGGTATTTGCGACAGGGCCCGTCGCAAACACCCTCGCCCGCATTAATTACAGTCGGTGGATAAAAGGGTATTTGGGACGGGTCTTGTCGCAAATATAGACCTGTCGACATACTATTTGTGACGGGCGGCTTTGCCCATCGCAAATGGTATTTACCGCAGCTAGGATTTTGCGACGGGGCCCGTCACAAATACCCTCACCCGCATTAATTACAGTCTGTGGTTAAAAGGGTATTTGCGACGGGTCCCGTCGCAAATACACACCTACCGACATACGATTTGCGACGGGCAGCTTTGCCCGTCAGAAAAATGGTATTTTCCACCGCTGGACTTTTGCGACGGGGATGCGTCCCCATCGCAAATACCCTTCCCGCGTTTTGGCGCACAAACCACGCCAAACCTATTGCGACTGGTCGCCAATTCCTATCGCAATTAACCTGCTATTTGCGACGAGAAAAGACTCTCGTCGCAAATATGTATTTCGTCGGACCTTTTGCGACGGTATATATTCCCGTCGCAATTGACCCATTGCAAAAACCACTTTTCCCATAGTGATATATGTTATATGTCCCAATGATATCATTTGAAGGAACAAAAATGATTCAAGCTATCAAGGGTGTGAACTCATGAAACTTTTTTTGAATCTTCTCATGGTGTGCACCCTTGGTAATATCCAGGAGTATATTATGAGAACAAGATCGACCAATAGGAAATCCACATTCATAAGTGCCATTGGATATTCCTATATTGGGATTTGTGTATTGGTCCTTAGAATATAATATTATTATTAATGGCTATTATGAATTGCAAAATTATATGTATTAAAGAAAACCATGTAGACTGATGTTCGCGGTTAAGTAGGATATGTTGGGTGCATCACGAGTAATACTACATTAATGATTAATGCGAGAACATGATTTTTCACAACTACAGAAGTATATATTTCATTCCCTTTGTTGGAAATGATATAGACTAACTAAATCCATAGACATGGTGTTCTTTAGAAAAGTTCAATTATGGGAAGTCAAAGAATGAGAAATCGAGCACATGAGTTTATGACACTTGCATGCAACCTGCTTGATTTGTGATATCGGGACATAGGGATTATATTACACGGTAAGCATTCATAGGAGGTGTCATGTAATATTAGACATTTGGAAAACCTACCTAATTCCAACAAGAAAGAGTCCTAGAGGGTCACACACTATGTACAACCAATATATCAGTTAAATAATTTGTTTATTAAATAGATTGAATAAATTATATTCCCTATTTTGGTTTAATAATTTTTCAAGTATGTCTGATTGCATTTATTTTATCGCTAGATATTTGAGAGAATATATTGAGGACAAAATATTTTTTTATCAGTGAATAATGTAGTTATATTTATTTAATAAATATATAGACATTATTCAAGGCTCGGTAATTGTTGAGGAGGATTGGTGGACCATGTTATGGGTCCAGTGCGTAATAATATTAAATAATATTTGGTTAAATAATATTTAAATATAACATGAAAGATAATCACATGTCATGGAAATAATATCATTTCTATTATTATTTTACATGAGGTTTCAAATGGAGTAATAAATTAAGTAACGACATCTATGCTAGTTATTTGTATTACCAGGTGAATTAAATTCCCCGTTATGTTATTATTCTCTATATTTTCCAAGGGGTTATTCAACCGACAAATGAATCGTTTTGTGCACAAAATCCATGGAGAAAATCTCTCAAGCCAAGAGAACTCTTCGCAATCCAAGATTGATCTCAGGAACAAGATAGATCCTCCTCCACCGGATCAAGTAGAACACTTTGGAAGTGATTCTCAAGGTGATTGAAGGCGGACATCACAAGCACAATGATCTTCCACGCTAGCACCTAGAGACTCCTTCAGTGATGTTCAGAGATACGTGGAGCACATGTAGATCACCTCTAGAGGATTCCTATCCTAGGATTCTACATCCTAAAAAAGTCGCACCTCAGACCCATGATTGGATGCATCAATGAAGAAAGAATCACATTGAAGGTAATTCTATAATTTAATTAAATTAATTATAAAAAAAATATGTTGATCCTCTCTTCTCTGTTCTGGGTTCTCTCCTTTGTCTTTTCTCTTTGATTCAATTTCATGGATACAAGCACTCATCATCGTATTGATCCCAGATTAATCATCGATTATGGAAATTTTAATAGTTGGGTATACACCCATCCTGTGCTTCCGCTATGCCTCGAACCTATACTATGTTAGGGACATCATTTTCATTTCCTATATATATATATATTTTATTTTTATTCCATCTATGATCCTAATTACCATGAATTTTTTTATCAGTATGAATTTTTTCTACTAATACATTATAGAGTGGATAGATTAAAATAGTTAGAGTTCACCATATAATTATTTATTTCTTCAATTATTAGTTATTTTATTTATTTAGATATTTATTTCATATTCAAATATACTTTTGTATATGTATTAGCTTCATTTAATTATTTTTAAAATAAAAAATTTATTTCATGTAATTATCAAGAATTTGCTCACATTATTGAGATAACTTAGACAACCCTTTCTCACCATTAATCAAATATAAATAGCCTTTGGAACCACCCTCCAATGATAAATCTTTTCACACACTATCCAAAGAAATTTTTTAATTTTTTTTTATAATTTTCCAAACCAGTTATTGGAATACATGTGTAGAAAATTATTTTAGATACTGTTCTTGAAATGTAAAGTATTTCACAGATGCTAGTTTCATTGAAAATGTTTTCTACTACAATTTTCAATTTCCAATTATGAATTATTAGTTTTTCATATCCACTTTGGTTCTCTATTCAATAGACATGTATGATTTAATTCAAGTAAATATCTCCATGCATACATTTTTTGTGATTATAATTTTTGATATCTTGGAAGATTTAAATACAACTGATTTATTTTCTTTATGAGGTGGAGTTTGATTAATTTTTCGTATGCTATATATATTATTTCTTTAGAATCATTTTAAAGGATAATATGATATATACCATAACCATTACACTATTTTTCATCATTAAAAAATTTCAATTTATTAAAAATATTCTTTGTTTTTTCTATTATCAATTTCAACAAAATAAAAATTAAATGGTCTCCAACATATTATTTTATTCATAATTAATTGTTTAATTAGATAAAAATTTTCAGTTAAAAATTATATTTACCTCATTGTCTTGTGCCTTCATATGAACTCTTAATATTGAACCATGAGTTCCTTTTGTAATCTAGTCTCAAAGACTCAATGAATGTATACAGGGATATTGATGTTTTGTGTCTTATTTAAAACATGTGTTTTTTTATGGGTAACAAAAAGGAATAAGCAGTAGTGGAAGGTCATTTATATAATTCTTGTTAAACAATTCAATTTTAATGTTTTTTTTGCTACTTGATTAAAATTGTAACGATTTGTGGTGTTCATTAAATGTTACCATTGATGTTGATTGGTGTCAGTTCTATTTTTCATTTTCTTAATTGAAAAATATATTTTTCTTATGGTGATATAATGTTGAAATATGTTATGAAATATTTTCATCATCCAACCTTTCCTAGAATATTTGATTTAATTATTGTATATTTATGAACCTATTTGCTCTTATGTGGTGACATATGTAGGTTGTAGAGTTATTCTAAGAAAATTAAATCATGGATTTGGACAATTAGGTTGTGGATCATTTTAATCAAATTTGAAGATGATTTAATTAATTTTTGGCTAATTTAAATAATATTGTTCACCAATTTAATTCATTGTGTGGAGATACTAGTTAGGGATGTTTTCAAAGCTGGTTTATGGTGCACTAGGATAATTTAACTCAATGTATATTCCTACATGCTAATTTGTATTAGAGGTTCTTTGATAGGTTGTAGTGTATTAATTAATGTATTTAAGATATTTTTTTCTTTATGATACATTTTATTACTTTTTTGTGATTGAGGAATCCAATTGAATATTATCAAAGGTGGAATTCATTTCTAACTGGTGTAGTTGATATCTCTTTTTAATTTTTCTTCCATGGAGTGTGCCCTGGATAAAAATGATTTTGGGTTCTCAATTCCAAATGTTGAAACATAATTCTAAAAAAGTAAATTTTTTAGTATTATATTGCAAAGATACTCAATTATTCTTTATTTCAATTGAAACTATGTTCACAAAAATATAATATATCACCATATCTTAGTTTTCCCTTTTATTTAAATATGGTGATTTTCTTTTGATGAAACTTCTCAGATAATTGACTTCATCTATAGATCATCACTACCATATGCTAAATAATATAACAAATTTATATAATTTTATTAAAATCATCATTTGTGTTAGTAAATCATTCCAATTATATTAACACAACCACTACATCTTTTTTGGTTATAGTGATAAAATTAATTGACTAATGATTGTTTGTACAATATGAGATAGCTAGTAAACTAATATTTTAAACCTGAGGATTGGCCCTATAAATATTAGTTACAAACTTGATCTTGTATATTACTTTATGTTTCATTATCTTAAATAATTTTCATTTCCGTAATGATTTTTTATAGGTAGTCACTTGACAAAAAAATGTCAAAACAAAAGGTTCATATAATCTCTTTCAAAAAACCATTATTGAGTTTTTGTAGTATTTTTGAAATGGTGCTACTTCAATGTAACATATTCAAGAAACTAACTAGGGAAAACCATCTTCCATGGATAGAATACACGATGTTACATACCCCTCTACACAAAAAAATATTCATTTTTTCTAAGAGAATAACAATGGTCTACCTTCAAATAATTTCATATTTTATTGTAGGATTTTTATAGTTTAATTAGATCTCATATAATTAATTGGATACATTCTATCTTTTGAAAATCTTAGTTTCATTCAATTAGACTTTATTTCATTTTAAATTTGGTTAACAAAATCTTCTAATTTTACTTCTTTGAATTTAATAAAATATGAGAATCATATTAATACCATGACCTTTTAGATACCATATTGATGAATAAATATATAATATTAATCAATAAAATTGTTTAAAAAGAGAATTATTCATTATAACTATATTCATATTGAATTCTTACAATGAACGTTTTCAAATAACACAAGTATGTATACCCCTATATACATACTGTATGAAAACTATCTGATTTTGGAAAACCACCATAAAAAACTATGTGCTTTATTGTGAAACAATTCATAGATTTTATGTATATATATATTTTAATTATATATATATATATATATATATTTCAATACCATTTTCATTTATTGTATGAAATTACATAATCTTGATAACATATAATAAATTGTATACAGTATAAACATTCATACTTGCACACCCCACATGATTGCGAGAGAATCAATTCATCTATAATTATAATTTTTATAATATGTTTTAAGGTATATCAACTATACACACATAAAAAATATTGTATAAACACAATGTTTGAACCTAATTATAGCTGTATGCATAAAGAATTCATATATTAATTCAAAGTACAAAATAATTTAAACATAGTACTATAGGAATATTTTACATTGAAACTATGTGAAAATAAACAATTCATACCTAAAAATTATACCATATTAATCTAATAATATATATATATATATATTTGTAATTCATTATATAAAATGATATAATTTCAGTATACATAATGCTTTAGTGAGTGCATATACTCATGTATAGATATTTATATAGTTACATTTATAATGTCACATGATTATATTTTAGGTAATAAATCACTATATATATATAAAATTGTGTAGTTACATGAATACAATTCAGTGACTTTGACTAAACCTATATACATTTTTTATAGTATGTATTTACCCTTAGCATGACATTACAAGAGACTACAATTTAGTTTTTTCTAAGTCTCCAATATTAATCACTTTATTCATAAGGCTTCACTTATTGGAATTATAGTATGAAATATTCATGTGTTTCAATATTATATAATTTACATATTATGAAATCGACAACACTTTCCAATAATATGAATTTTTCTTCATAAAACACCTATAAATTCTCTTTAATAAGTATAAAACTATTATCACTAATTTATTTTTAAACATGAACACATTGTTTGGGAATCTTATCAGTAAATTTATTCGAGATGATATATGAGATAATTTTTTATTTTTCATCATAATTATTCAATTTGAATTAAATTAAATCATCATGTTTTTTTTAAAATTCCAATAATCTATTTTGAAATTTATGTTACACTGATTATAAAATCTATTGTTTCTAAAATATTTTTGATTATAGAATCATTTGGGTTTATTGTGCAAAAAACCAGTTCCATCAATTATGTATTACATGCTTTCTATGATTTAGTTGATTCACATGAATATCATTCTATTAGGGATTAATGGAAAGCCTTTTTCATTTTTTGTGTGTTCTAAATTATCAATTCCATTACAATATGAACTATATTATTATTTTCCTAGTTTTTACTTGAAAAGTTAAAATAATTAAAGGTGCGCCTATCAATTTCTTGGGATTCATCCTCCAAAAATATTCACCAAGGATCTTTTGGTTAGCCATTATAAATGTATCTCACATTATCATGCTTCTAAAAAAATTTCATTGCTCAATAATTGGTTAACATAGTTTCTTACTCTATTACAATTATATAATACTCTTTTCTAAATCATATTTTTTGGGCTTTGTTAGTCTTATTTCCATTTTTAAGCATTTTATAATGTCTATATTATAGTAATCCATATTGAAATTGCGTAATTTTTAAAATTCATACTATGGATAACATTGAGATGAAAGGCTTAAAATCATTGTTTTGATTTCACCCAAATAGGTGCAGATATGATTTTAAGCATAAAAGGGTTTTCACAAAAGATAGAGACTGAATGGTATTATGGTAGGCTTTAGTAGTTTCAGACTCACTACACATAGTTACACATAGCGGGTTTTGGGGAAATAGAAGATAGATTTCTATAGGAGGTCTTGCAAAAAGTATGGATTATATTATAATGGTTCATGTGGTATTTATTCAATATCTTTCACTAATGATTATGGGGTTTCCATAAAATAATTTAACACTAAGATAAAATTTATAAAAAAATTCCATTAATTCAAATGTTTTAGTTCCATATGAATGGGTAAAATCTAAAATATCCATTAATAAAAATTAAACATCTCTAAAAGATATATACACCTTTTCTATTTTTCTAATAATTCTATTTAAATATAGACTATTTTATATCATTTCAATCCTATAGTCACCACATTTTTAATAATATATTCATACATTATATAATGCATGTAGTTATAATATGTATTCCTTCTCCTTGCATTTTAGTATTCTGCCCATGAATCTTATAAATTAACAAATCCCATATATTATTATGCATACAATAAGCATACATTTTTGAAATCACATAAACACGTATTTCTACTTTTTGAGTACATTGATTAAATTTATATACTCCTGTTCACATAAATGCACATCTATAGTTATATATAATGCTTTTAGATACACATATCACCACCATACTTTCACTCTATATCCATGTGTCACAATAAATCCACTAACTTCATTTTATCATCAAATTTCCTCCCAATAACTCAACAAGGGACACAGATTCCATAGATCATCACCCTAATTTGTTTGAGCTTGTGTATGAATATTTGTAGTAAATACTCATTTCATGAAAATATACAGGTTAAGAATTAGTTTTGTAATAAAAGTAATTATTGAAGGTAATAATTAAGTAATTCAATAGTTATTTTACCATATCCATTTTTATCATTTATTTATCAATAAAAATCAAATAGTTTTTTAAATAAAAATTGTACACAAATAATTTTAATAAAACATTAAAAAATTCAAATAGATAATACATTGCATTTAATTTCATGTAATTATGATGAAATTTCTAGCATTTCTCAGACAAATGAGACAACCCATCCTCATGATTATTCAAAATTAAATGGCATTTGGGAGTACCCTTCTATGGTTAATCTATTCACACACCTTCCAACATGGTGTTTTCAGATGACCCATTATACTTAAATTAGTTCAGATCCCCCTATGAATTTTGGGCCAATGATAATATATATATATATAATACTCACATAATAAAAATTTTAAATGGGAGTCAATAAATAGAAAATTACTATTTTATTTTTGAAAAGTATTTAAATTAAAATTTTAGTTTATTAATTTTTTCAAAGATATCATCATTAATTAAAAAAATATTAATAATTCTTTAATAATATTAACAAATGAAGGAAATAATTAAGAAAGGAAATATTTTCTTTTATCACCTCCATTTTTAGAATTGATTTATACATTAATATTTAATAGTTTCCATAAATAATATTTGAATAAAAATAATTTTAATAACAAATTATGTAATTTAAATACATAATACATTGAATTTAAAGTGATAAAAGGATTTATTTTTTACTCACATGAAATAATGAAATTCAAAAGTCAAAGATCATATAATCCACAAAATATTTATTTCAGTCTTCATAGGTGGAGTCAAAAATACTGATTCATATTTAGTAAACATTGAATGAAAATTTAAAAAACACAAAATAACAAATTTGAATGATTCAATAAATGATATATAAATTATGGAGAATGTGGTTCATATCTGCATTGCCGGTGAAGCCCAGGGTTGTAGTTTCTGACCCCCATGCACCAATGCTACACTTTTATTTCCCACCGATCTTTCCTTTCAGTCTAAATAGTTTCCATGGCTCTTCCATCATGGTTTTAGTTATTTCTTCTCAAGACTCACAAAAAAACCATAACCCCAAAAGGTTTCTTTGAATCAATAACTTCTCCAGAAATTTTTGAATGCTAATATCCCCACTCATAATTTTTTATGTAAACTAGAAGATGCTTAAATATCACCATAAGATATCAAGGGAGGCTATCCTGCTATCCCATGGAGACCCAACCATGAAGAATTGGTGTGTTCCCAAACTAAGGCTTCAACAACCCCACACCCACCCTCAATTCCTGGGTGGTTCCCTCTTGCATACTTTTTCCTGCTGAACTACTTTCATACATCACTGGAGGTGGAAGTCAAGCAGCCCACATCCACACCCTAAGTTTATTCCCAATATATTCTTATCTTAGAAAATGTTAACGGTGTTGGTTCTACCCCCACCAATGGAAGGAGAAGAAGAATAAAATTTTCAAAACTCATGGACATGAAGGATTCTCACTTTTCTCATTCTACTTTCCCATAACACAATCATAAATAAGCCCTCCATAACCCTATTTAAAACATCTAATAGGAGACCAATATTGATGTTTAGGCTATAAGGATGATAGAGGCTACATGCCTTTTTTTCTAACTACCCCATCTCCGAGAGAGTTAAGAAAGTATACAGAGACCAAATAGGTGGAAAGAAGTAGAAAGAATTATTGGAATCCCTAGCCATCGATTAAGATCTTGATTCTTACTCCCCACCACACTATACCCAATTATTTTAGCATGAATATGGAAAATATGATCAACAAGATGTAGAATAAGATTATAACCATCAAAATTCATTTTCACTTAAACTCCCCCCAATTACCCATCACCATCATGGCCATGCTGGATTAAATCTTCATGATAAGACATGGTTGTCATGATTTATGTAGTTATTTTATGGGGTTTTTAAGGAAAATATCCAAAATTTCTTATACAAAATACATAGAGGCTTACATGTTTTTTTATAATTGTTAATTTTCTTTGTGTTAATGTATTTTTTTTCTAATGATTAGTTTTATTTTTTTGTTTCAAAGTATAGAGGCTTTTATTATGTCACACATTCATTATTTTTTTATACTAAATAATTGGAAACATTCACGTTGATTTTATGAGAAACTAAATAGTCAAGGATGGGTTCATTATTTTGACATCTTATTATTTGTTAAGAGGTTATCCCCAGGTTCACGTTGAGCTTTAGGATGTATTTGACCCAAACTACCAATATGTAGTAAGGCACACTTAAAAACTCAAAAACTAATTTTAAATGAATTCCAACAAAATAATATATTATTAAATTTTTTTAATTTTAGTATTAATTTTATTTAGTATGTTCGACTAAATCTATTTAAAAAAATAAACCCCAAAAATATATTTTATTATGTAAAAAATTTAAAATTAATGTAATTGGAATTTTATCATTCTATTACAAATATAAAATTAAATAATATAAAAACATATTTTATTTTTTAAAAATAACATTTAAAAAGAAATGAATAAATTTATATTTCACAAGCCATAACCCCACTCTTATGAACCTGTATGCAAGTAGGATTATCAAAGTACATATTCTTTTTTTAATTTTCTTTTATACAAAATTATTTATATTGTATTTTATGAGGATTAATTAATTTATAATAAAAAATAAACATCAAATAATATAAAAAAAATAATTATTATTTTATAATAAAATTATACAATGTATATATTTTAATTCAATAAAAAATAAAATGTAAAAATATATATAAATAATGAAATATACATTATGTTTGTGTACCAATTACCCATAATATTACTTGAATTACAGTTATATAAAATTATGGCATCTAGAAATAATATACCAAACCCCTAATGAGTATTGTAGTAGGTGTACTGCATTAAGGATTCGCAAAATCCAGTTTCACTTTGGAAAATTCCCAGCTGCACCTCCCTTAGGTTTTCCTAAGCCATGAAACCTAACCATCCATTTCCCCTCTCTACTCTATATCCCCTTCAATAGGGATAAATTTTATCCGTCTTATTATCATGAAGGATGAGAAACAACTAATGACCAAGTTATAATAAATCCAACACATATTTAATGGTGTAATAAATTCAAAAGTAGGATGAGAGATATTAATAAGAAATATCTATATACCCACAACACTTTTCATCGTAGTTAAACAGAAATAAAAATTAATTTATTTAAAAATTGTGATTTTTTACAAATATTGAAATTAATTCAAATTAATGAATTGAAATCAATATAGTAACTAATTTATTCTTATAAATTATAATCAACATAATTAACAACATTTTCCTTGAAATTAAATGAGATATTTCGCATCAAACTACCTCAAGGTAGCTTCATTTTCTACCATTATCATCTTATGATATGTGTACCTCAAATCATGGGAAAAAGGGATTTAATAGTGCCAAAAAGTGATTTTTTCCTCAATTCCATTAAGGGACCCCCTTTATCAGCACTAAAAAATCATTGATAAAGGGGGACTTTTATCGGCGTAAAAAAACATTGATTAATTCCTCACATTATCATATCTATTTTAGCACTAATAAAGGAGGGATTTTATCAATGCTTTAAATGGTGATAATAATGACTAATTTTTTATGATGTGCTAGTTGAATAACAACACTTGGAAACATATGCACTTGTAACCCATATGAAAATATTCCTATTTGAAAATAAATAATTTAATTAAAATATATATTACATCATAAATAAAAAAACACTACTATATACATCTCCAATATTGTTTTGTATAATTACATTTAGAATTACTATCCGCAAAAAATCAAAATTATTAAATTTTCATCTTATTTTGCACCCCAACCCCCTTAAAAAAGACCGACCAGGATATCAGTTGCTGAACAAACTAACCCAACCCAATTAAAAGAATCCAATTGTATATGAAAATAAATCTTATGTTAGTAATAATATAAACAAATAAATCAAAAATAAATATGAAATAATAAATAAATAAAATGTAATTAGTAAATAAAATGACACACTTGAAGTCACACCAGTCCCACCACGCATCGTATTGAGGTTTGGGTGATTCCAATACATCACCAATGAATTATGGATCATTATCCCATTGTATCAAAATAATCTGAATACGTTTTATTGGGTTTTAGTAAGTTACATGTTCTTTTTACTAAAATTAATAGGGGTGTCTATACCCAAATAGGTTGGGTAAGGTTATGTGAAAAAATATTCAGGTTGGGTTAGTGTTGGGTCGACACATTAATGGGTTGGGCTAGTCTCAGTATGGATACATATAGACCCAACCTAGCCCAATGTCCTGAATGGTGTATGAAAAAAACCCTCATCTGGGTTTCGTTATCCTCTTCATTTATTCCCTCTCTCATGATTTCCACCACCTCCTCCTTCTCCACCCAATAATGAACTTCCCAACCTTGAAAAAACCCTACTCCCTCTTTACTCCTCCTTCCCTCATGAGATATTGGTGACACCCTACTCCCTCCCTCCTCTTCTCCTCCTTCACCCTCTTTCCCTGAGCTTCCCTCATGATAAAACCCCGAATTTCCTTCTTCTTCCCTTATGAGAAAATCCTACTCATCCTTCCATCCTCCTCCCCTACCACCTTTTAAAATACTGATAAATCACCAACCTAGCCAAGAAATCACTCCTTTATCATCTCCTCTAATAACCTTCCCTCACAAACGATTAAAATAAAGTCTAATCACTGAATTCTCCTCCTACTTGTGTCATGAGTATTTTATGGTGTTACATAGTTCTTTTTATCGTGTTCTATCTTATTTTCTTCCCCATTCATTGATTTTTTAGGTGATGATGATAAAAATTCCAAAACTCAAAAACTATTTATTCATATTCTTCTATGGGTGTTCCATAGCAGAGTCTTACCAATGGGTGGGTGGGGGGGGGGGTATTTGGCAGACATCATCTATCCATTCAAGGAAGGTGGTACAACAAGTGGTTCTAATTCTCTAGTTTCCTTATGAACTTATATTCAGAAGGATTCTTCTCCAAATAAACATTCAATTACATAAATAGCAGGAGGATTAGTAAAAAACCATTTGATGGAATTAAGGGTAAGTGGTTACCTAAAAAGTTAACAATTATTAAATCTCCTTATATTTCTTGAGTTTCTCAACCTTGGGATCATTTTTATAAGAAACATTAATGGTATATTTGTTATTATTGTGTAAAATATTATGTTTATGCATCTATCCAGCATGAAACTGGTAATTTGAATAGGAATTTGACGAGATGAAAATGAAATCCTCAAAAAAACCATGAAAAAAGTTAAACTACTATTAATATTAGTAATAATTGTGAATATAAGGATGATGGGATTGTTAAAATTTAAGTATCTCATTTTATCCAATAGGAGTGTAGAACAATTCTTTCTAAAATTATAATCATTGATAAGATATCATTTAAATATTTTGTGAATCATGGTTTTGTAGAATTTATTGAAGTTTTTCAACCTCAATTTCAAGTTCCATATATTAAAATAGTTATAGAGATTTCTTAAAGTTATATTTGACAGAGAAATAGATATTAAAGTATTTGTTTGATTTGTTCTCTAATATTGTATATCTTACCACTGAAACATGGAAATAAATTATGAATATGAATTATATTTTTGTGAATTCACATTTTATTGATGATAATTGGATCTTAAAGAAAAAAAATCAGGTTTTGTCTTTTTGAAAATCACAAAGGGGAAAAATTGGCTAAGTATTAGAACATAATTTGAAACAACGGTGTATTTAAGGGATTAATACTATTACCATATAAAATGCTAGTTCTAAAAATAAAATGATATGTTATTTGGTTATGTGGATTAATTATTAAAATTGGTATTTTATTAAATGATAGTATATGAATATAAGATGTTGTGAATATATTTGAAACCTTATTTGTAATAATGGTATACATGAAATATCAAAATAAATTTCTAGAATTAGCGTTTCAGGAAAATTTTTGAGAAGTTAACCTTATAGATTAGCTCTTTTCATTAGCATTACTGAGTAGTTAAAAACTCTTAGTCACCATGCCATAATTATTGATATTCCAACTAGGTGGAATTATTGTTAGATTAATTTTGGATGTTGTAGAGAAGTATGAGAATGTATTTATTTTTCTTGAGGAGGATTCATGTTTTTAGAGTTCTCTTGTCTATGAAGGTGGGCCTCCTACATAATATGACTGTGATAATGATAATTTATTTTTCATATTTATTAAAATATTTTATAATATAATTGATTATTTTTTGATACTATGCATGTGTCTTGTCACAAATTCATTCATACTATTTATGATATATATAGAAAAGTCATGAAATTGTTGAAGAGTAATGTAATTACTATGAGTGAAATAACTATTTCAATGAATGTGATGTTAGAAAAGTATTAGGGTATTGGTTCCAATTTTAATTCTCTCTAAATAGTGGAAGTTTTTCTTGATCCATGATAAAAATTATAATATGTTCAGGATATTTTTAAAATGTTGTTTGATGATGATGACAAGAATGATTTGATTAGTAAATTAATTAAGGTTTTGAATGATATCTGTGTGTTTCAAAAATGAAATATCCCATCTATGATGATCAATTTGATTCATGTTCTTATCAATATCCACATATATATGATGGTAGTAATGATTGTGAGAATGATTAGAAATGGAAAGATGCATATAAATCATTGAAAATTAAAATAAAAATAGAAGAAAATTTAAACAAAAATGGAATGAACTAGAAATATACATAGAGATTGACGATTGTGAGGATTATTTAGATGGATTTAATATTTTAAGTTGTTGTAAAGGAAAGTAATGAAAGTATCATGGAATCTCATACATTTCCAGAGATATTCATGAAATTCCATTAAGTACAGTATCATCAGAGACTGCATTTAGTATAGGAGTATGAATCATTGATCACTTTCATAGTTGTTTGAATACCAATATCATCGAGGCATTAAATTGTTCCAAAAATTGGTTTATAAAGACTAAACCAATTTACATTTAAAATAAACTAGAATAAGTGGAATTGATTGAATTAGGTTCCATTAAAAATATTTGTATTTTTTATCATTTGATATTTATCAACTACAAACCTCTATTTGAAAAATAAAAATACTAACTTGTTCTTTCTTCTATGGGGTTTTAAGATATTACATCATCCGAAATACATGTTCAATGTTTCACTATCTAAAATTGAAGAATCAATGATAATGGAGGAATAAATTACTTATTTTTTTATAAATTCTTTACATCAATGTTTTTTACTGTACATATATATAGAGATCATGAAGAATTTCACTTGGGTGGTTCAAAATTCTTATCTTTACCTAGTATGATACAATATTTTTGAGAACATTTTCCTTATGAACTATGATCATATTTTTACTTAAAATACAATAATATCATTTAATATACTCAATGTCTTCACTTAATCAGGTAAAACACTTTTCTTATACAATATTTCTTAATACGATGATTAATGGTATTCTAGTGTGATACACCATCACTATCCAATTAATATTAATATTTTGGGGACAATATTCAAAAATATATACTCACCTTATATTCTCAATATATGACCACAACAGTGTCAAATAATATAGTGCTGATTCATGCTCAAATTTTCCCAAGAGATGAAGGTAGAACGGTCCTTGTAGTTTAACTTGGGTTGTCAAATCCTAAGATACCTAAGAAGTAACCTACATACACATACATTCTATGGATTGTTTTTGGATATTAAGTGTCCAAATTGGGTTGATTTTAGATGTGTTTGTGGTATCACTAATAGATTTAAGTTAATTCAAATTAAGATAATGAGTTGATCCTAGGTTATCGCTTGGGGTGGATTGGATGAATTCCTTTTTAATGATTTCAATTTTTTATATTTGAAATGGGTACATTTAAGAAGGTCAAACAAAATAATCACTTACTGGTTTAATACCTATAACCTTTAATACTAATCACCTATACACTTTAAGGATCAATGTTTTGATCACTTCAAGGTAAAGGTTCGTATTAACACTTGAAGTGTGTGGCCTTAAATTCAATAAGGATGATGGAGTTTAAAAATCATCAAATAAAAATCTCTTTTAAAGTAGTGATTAAACATTAATGGGGTGATAAGTAAAATCCAATACAACCCCTTGATACTCCCTTTGAACAACCCATTAGTGGGTTATCCCTATATTGTTGCTATGGTTTCAATGGAAGCGGGAAGTAGACTAATGATTGAGGAATTGAAGAAGTAAAGAAAACAATAAAAAGAAATTGATCATTCCACCATTGTGTGAATTATTTCACAAGGTTTGGTGTGAATAAATTCACACCTTGAACCAATGGTATAAAAGTGATATTAATAAGAACATAATAATAAGATAGGTAGAACTTTTATTAGAAAACAAGGATGAATTAAAACACCTTACATGTAGAAGACAAATTTGAGACAACAAAATCGCAGCATAACATTATAATGAAAGAAAGTTCAAAAGATGATCAAATCCTCCAAAAACACTGCCTTAAATAGGAATTTACAGATTCTTGGGTAGATCTCCAAACAATACAAAAGATCCCCCTTGAATATGCTAGGCCTAGGGTGGGGGAATGTAAGGCAGAGGAGACTTTTTGACCCCTGACCCGAGGTGGCATCCAACTTGCTTCAACCGAATAGATGCTCCAGGAAGACCTTATATATGGCCTAATTGGAGTGGGATATAGAAGAGGAAAATTAATCTCCAGATGTTATATAACCTTTTGTAATGTTTCAACCTTAAATAGTTTATGGTTAACGAGATATATGTAAACTGGTGGGATGTTTTTCTGGGCCGCAAAATCTGGCCCAGAATTTTATCTTCACATTGGGCTGGATAAATAACCACAACGGAAATATAATTGGCATAGTATCCTGAAGTATTATTTGTTCCTATGTATTTCCTCTAGAATACCACTAAATTTGGTAATCATTTGGTGTTTTTTGTGTCCCAAATTCTCATCAGTGCGCTGGTGTCCTATCTGCCTTCTCCAAAATTGTTTGCATGAAATCTAATTTTGGTGGAATTCCTATGTGAATCTTCCAACAATCCACAGGTATTAATTGTTCCCAATATAATTATAAACCTAAAAATTAAATATAAAAATAAAATCAACATCATTGGGTACTTTAAATGATGTTAAAAAATGTACCACATAATAGTGTATTTTAAGAAGGAATTACAATCATAATGTGAAATGATGTTCATAGTGTAAAATGCAATAAAAATGATGCTTATGAATAATAAAGTACATGAATATTATATATATTAACAATTAATATTAGCCTCATTTAGTGGCTAATCACACCCCCAACTTGAGTTTTTCTAGTCTTGAGATAAATATATCTCAACAATATGAAATTAGAATTCCCCTTTCAAAAAACATTTTAATACACAATGATCACCAAGAACCGCTATAGCAAATAATCATGAAACCCATAAAAATATTTCAATACAAGATAGTTTCATAAGCAGGTCCTAATCCCAATCCCATTCCTTTTTTAAAATTCATTTCCATATTTCATCCTATATCAATTAAGTATGAGGATGTGTTATATATCACAATAGACATGGGGGTTCATCTTCATTCAAGGGGGAAATGATGGAAGCGCTAGGTGAAATCACATTTCAATAATAATATGAGTATTAGATTTTTTTTATTGTATTATTGTTATTGTATTTTTTTTTTGTTTTTGCAATTTTTCCAGGGTAATTGAAATTGCACTCAAAATAGTTAACCCATGTAGAGAGACTTTTCCAAAGACTCCTAGGCTCAAAGACCTTAGGGAATCAAATGTAGCCCACATACTCATGCATCATCTCGAGTTAACTCACTCAAAACCAAATTCAAATTACCAAGAATAGTGATAAAATTACTAACTCTGGGCCAGACAACTGTGGAGTCATGATCCCTTAGTGCTGAAATCCATGCATTAGGTTATTTCATTGCTCTACGTGAAAATTTATTGTTTTTAATGTTATTTGAATACTAATATTAAAACTAAAATGATCACAAAACCTATTCTATTTATTTGGGGCACCCCATGAACTCAAACTAATACCCCACTATACAAGGGACATGCATTGTGATTCTTTTTTTATTTGGATGAAAATATAAACAATGAAATATCATATTAGATAACCACACTTTCCAAAAACTATGCTCATGAAATTATAAAAGGATTAAAATCAGAATCAGGGCATGCTAAATTATTTGATATTCAGTTTGAAAGTGTGCAATATGTATTACCAAGTTCAAATTTTAAGGAATTTTTCCTTCCATTTACACACATTTTTTTTCAAATCATTAATTTTGTTTACACAAATTTTTTTTTATTTCATCTCCCCCAAAATAAAATAAAACTTTCCGCAGTGTTTGATGAAATGAAATTTTAGAAGGATTAGAGGCAGATAATTTAATTTCAAACAGGAAATTGAAATATGAGGATCATAGAATGAAGTCACCTGGTGGTGGAAGTTAAAGTTCTTGCTGCTCTGATTTAGTACTTTGATATCCATGTCACTTGAAGAGTTCCCTAGTAGAAAAAGGATATATATATATACATATATATATATATATATATATAATAAAGAAAATAAAATATAATTATATATATATAATCTATAGAATAAGGAATCATAAAAATCCGTAGGTCAGTGGTAAGTGCATGCCCCAATCTCCCTTCAACCCCAGGTTCAATTCCCTGCAGCTTCACTGGTTATGACAAGGATTGACCCATGACCCAAGACATGTCCCTTATTGTTATAATTATATTTTTATTTATTTTTTGTATTTTTAATTTAACCTACAAACACATAAAATAAAATAAAATTCTGATACATTGCCTTCTTTTTAAATTTCTGTGTAAGTTATTACTCAAGGATCACACCATGTGACACAGATGAATATGGTGCTCCCCTTTCATACCCATACATACTCATAATAGAAGAACAGATCAACATTCTATTTTTTTAAATATCATAATGATTAATAAAAAAATGATTCCAAAAATATTGAAAATAAGAAAACCAAGGGTTGCCTCCCATGCAGCGCTTTGTTTAACATCGTTATCCCGACATGGATCCTAAATCTAACAATTTTTTTCTAGTTCATAGGTTGGATAAGTTAACTCAACCACTATTTCCTATTTATTGAATGATTCAATGAATGGTTTTAACCTTTGACCATTGACCAAGAAAATGTAAACACTCGTGGGATCTTGAATCTCTACTACCCCATGGGGGTACACATGATTCACTATGAAAGGACCTGACCATCTATACCATAACTTTCCCTGGTGTAAATGAAATTTTGAACTATAAAAGGGAAAAAAATTTCCCAGTTCAAAATGTTTGACTTTGATATTCCTAGATTTTTATTCTTGAACTCTAGCTTTATTGATCCTTGAATTTTCATAAGCCTCTATCCTTAGTTCCTCTAGTTCATTGAGATATAATTTCCTTTTTGTTCTGGCCAATGAGAGGTCATAATCCATTTTCATAAATGCCCCAAAGGCCTTATTTTCAATTTCAATAGGTAAATGTCATGCTTTTCAATAAACCAACCTATATGGTGACATTCCAATGATGGTTTGGTATGCTGTATGATAGGCCCAAAGATCATCCTAGAGTTTCTCGGACCAATCTTTCCTAGAAGGATTGACAGTTTTTCAAGAATATTCTTAATCTCTATATTTGCTAACTTAGTTTGACCATTGGTTTGAGAATGGTATGCAGTGGAAACTTTATAAGAAATCCCATACTTAGAAATGTGTGGAGAGATGGATGGTGGAAAAAATGGCTTCCTTGATCACTGATTATAGCCCTAGGAATTCCAAATCTAGAGAAGATATTTTATTTTAGGAATCCAATTACATTTTGATGATAATTGGATTTTGTGGGAATATACTCAACACATTTTAAGACATAATCAATAGCTAAGAGAATGTAAAGATAACCCCTAGAGTTTGGGAAGGGAACCATGAAATCAATTCCCCAACAGTCAAATATTTCAACCACTAAGATGAGAGTGAGTGTCATTTGATTCTTTTTTGTGATGGACCCTACCTATTGACACCTAGGACAAATATTAATAAATGTGTAAGATTACCTTGAGAGGGTGGGATAGAAGACTCCACACTGAAGAATCTTAGCAGATGTTTTCTTAGAGGAAAAGGGACCTCTACATGCCTCACTATGACAGAATTTAAGGATGGACTCTTGTTCAGATTCTAGGACACACCTCCTAATGACTTGTTCAGGGAAGAACATTTAGAGGTATGGATCATAAAAAACATAGTTCCTAACCTCAGAAAATATTTTCCTTCGAACATGAGTCCCTAAAAATTTTGGGATGACTCCTGTAACTAAGAAATTGGCTATGTTGGTATTCCAAGGGCAGTCAATCATAGAGTATAGGTGTTCATCAGGAAATTAATCATACAAAGAAAGGTGATTTCAGTTGTATTTGAATTCCATCCTAGATAGGTGATCAGATACAACATTTTCAATGCCATTTTTATCCTTGATTGTGAGGTCAAATTCTTGTAAGAGAAAGACCCACCTAATCAGTCTAGCCTTAGCATCTTATTTTTGGAAGAGGTATTTTAGTGCAGAATGGTTAGTGAACACAGTGATGAGGGATCCTAAGAGGTAAGACCTAAAATTATCTAAGGAAAACACAATATAAATTAACCCCTTTTCAGTGGTGGTGTAGTTGATTTGGGCATCATTTAAGGATTTTCTTCCACAAGAAATGACATAAAGAGTTTTATCACAATGTTATCCTAACAAAGATCCTATAGAAAAGTCACTGGAATCACACATAATTTTGAAAGGAAGGTTCCAATTTGGAGATTTCATAATGGAAGGAGAGGTGAGAGAGGATTTCAGGGTTTAGAATGAACCCTCAAATATTGTTGTCCAAACAAATGGAGCATCCTTTATTAAGAGAGCACAAAGGGGATGTATTATTGAACTAAAGTCCTTGATGAATATTCTATAGAAACCAGCATTTCCTAAGAAAGACCTCACTTCCTTGACAGTTTTGGGTGATGGAAGGTGACAAATGATGTCAACCTCAGCTTTATCATCTTCAATCCCCCTACCTGAGACCAGATGGCCTAGAAATAGTCCCTCTTTAACCAGGAAATGACATTTTTCCCAGTTTAGGACCAGATTCTTTTCTTCACATCTTGAAAAGACTCTCTCCACATTCCTCAGACATCCCTCAAATGTATCCCCAAATATAGAGAAGTCATCCATGAAGAACTCAAGAAAATACCCTACCATGTCTGATATGCACTGCTGGAAGGTTCTATGGGAATTACATAACCCAAAAGGCATGCATTTGAAAGAAAAGGTTCTGAATGGACATGTGAATTTAGTCTTCTCTTGATCCTCTAGGGAGACCTCAATTTGATTATACCCCATGTACCCATCTAAGAAATAGTAGAAGGCATGACCTTCCACTATCTCATGGACTTGGTCAATAGATGGTAAGGGGAAATGGCCCTTCATGGTAAACGAGTTTAGCTTCCTATAGTCGATGCAGACTCTCCAGCCACTACTCAACCTTGTTGGAAGAACCTCTCCATCCTTATTGGTTATCATTGTGATTCCAGCCTTTTTTGGAACCACTTGTATTGGGATCATCCATTCACCCTCAGCTATGGGATATATGATACCATCTTTTAACAATTTAAGAAGTTCTTTTCTTACTACTCGTTGATGTTGATGAAATGGATCTGAATCAAATTCCTGAACAATCCTACGAGTCCTGATAAGTGGGATAATCACAGGAATATCAGACAAGGTCCAACCAAAGGATTTATTATGTTTCCTAAGGAAATATAGAAGCATCCTCTCTTGATTGGCTTCAAGAGAAGAAGAAAATACAATAAGATGAGTTTGATTGTCCCCTAGGAAGGCATACATGAGTGTAGCAGGATTTTCCTTCAATTCAAGATCATGTTGGTTCATAATTTCAGCATAAGATTGGGACATTAAATCAAGATCAATTTAATTTCCTAATGTTTAAGATAGGATTGATTTCCAACATGTATAAGTTTCAACTACTAGAATGGATTGATCATATTTAGGGAAGGAATTTGGAGTGGTCTCTATGAAAGTGGTTTCTGGAAAGGTTTCACTGATTATTGGACCTATGACTTCATCATAAGAGAGATTTAAAAATGATTCAATCTAAGGGGATAAACTTCCTTTATGTGAACAAAAGAAATAAATCTCATCCTGGCTTAAACATCCATCAAATATTCGTTGATGTTCTATGGATTCACTATCAATGCATCCTATCATGTTTACTTCATGAATGTCCTCATAATCCCCTATTTGTGAGATTTCATTATAGATGATCATGCCTATACTCATGTTTCCAAAGGTTATGGTCATGTTCCCATTTCATACTCAGATAACAGATTTGATTGTTGAATGGAAAGGACGACCAAGGATGATTGGGTTTTGTTCCTTATTTCCTAAGTATGGATGGTTGTCAAGGACAATGAAGTCAGCAGGGTAGATAATGTTTTCAACCTTTACAAGAACTTCCTTTAAAATCCCCTTTGAAACCATAATTCTACGATCAGAAAGTTGAAGTGTGAAAAATGTGGGTTAGAGCTCTTCTAGGCCTAACTTGTAGTACAAAACATAGGGGATGAGATTGACACTAGTACATAGGTCACACAAGTCCTTGAAAAATTTGTTCTCCCCAATTTCAACATTGATTTAAGGGCAATGTGGGTCTTTTATCTTAGGAGGAATGGTCCCTTGAATGGTGGTACTCATATTAGAAACCAAAAGGACTTGGTTTTTATGTGAAACTTTTCTTTTAAAAGTGCACAAGTCCTTAAGGTATTTTGAGTATGAAGGTATGGTTTAGATTGCATCAAGAAGTGCAACGTTCAACATGAGATTTGAGAATATTTCCCTCAATGTTTCATTCAATTCAAGCTTGGTTTTCCCCCTCATGCATTGAGGAAATGGTGCAGGTTGTGGGGTAGTTTGTTGAAGAGTTGTTTCTTTAACAACATTATCATGTTTTTCAATTTGATAATTTGGTTCATTTGAATTTTCATCCATGTTTGAATCTTCAGATGGGTTCTGAATTAGTTTTTCAGGTTTCTCAATTGATTTTCCACTTCTTAAAAAATTCACAACCATTATTTGTTCATGATTTATTTGAGTGTAACTTGACATTACCCTTAAATTTGAGGATGATACCGCCTAAGTAGGAATGGGTGCCTTTCCTGTTTTGATGGTTTGAAGTTATTGTTTAAGGGAAGAGACTTCCGATTTTAATTTTTCCATTTTTTTGCACAGTTGTTGTAGAAGGCTTCGTGGAACAGTTTGGGATGGTGCTTGAGAAGATTGGATTACCCCAGGGTGATATTTTGAAGGTGGGATGGTTTGCTGAAAATGGACCAGTGGCTATTAGTATTGGATATGTTGGGTTTTTAACTGTTTATGGGTTAGGTAGTTTTGATAGGGGTAATGATTTTGTCCCTGTGGTTGGCTAGGTTGTTGGTTATCTTTCCAGTGGAAGCCTGGGTGGTCATTATAACTTGTGTTGAAGATTTTTTGGTATTGAGGCTTTTGAAAGTTCAAGGAATTTACCTCTGCTAGGTGTCCTCATAAAATAACATCCTTTATGGATGGAATGGTTGGGCAGTTGTGTGTCTTATGGTCATGTTTGTCACAAATTGTTCAAACATGGTCTACAGTTTGGATTTCATGGACTTTACTAAGGTCTATCTCTTCAACCTTCCTAGAGAGTGCTGTGATTTTAGCCCTAAGGCTTTCCTCTTCTCTAAGTGTATGAATTCTAGTAGTTATTTGTGTCTTTTCAGAATAAGGTGAAGTTCCCCACGTTTGGTTTTGTTCAAAAAGGATTACTTGATACTCAAAATCATTATTTGGGGATTTTTTTAAAAGTTCCATTACACATCATATCAATGAATTGTTTGTTCCCTGGACCCAGACCTTCATAAAAAATTATCACTTGTTCAGGAATAGAAAAAATATGTTGTTGGAATCATGTTTAGAGTGTCTTTGAACCTCTTCCATGTTTCATAGAATTAATCCCCCTCTTTTTCAAAAAAGTTTTAGATTCTCTTTTTAAGTGAAATTGTTTTGTGATGGGGAAAGTGTTTTTTGTAGACTTCTCTTTGTAGTTGGTCCCTAGAGTTTATGGATGATGGTCTCAAATTATTTACCCAATTTTTAGCTAAATCCTCTAAGGAAAAAGGATATATCCTCATCTTAGCTGATTCTAGTTGATGTGGAGTACACATGGTTTCTACAATGTCATTGAACTCCTCAATGTGAAGGTATGGAATCTCGGAATCCATTCCATGGAATGTGGGAAGGTAGTTTAGGACATGGGGTTTAAAGATGTAGTCTTCATATTATAGGTAATTGTGTCTAATTCATTAGGGGGAATTTTTCTAGGTAGGTTTGAGGTAGTCATTCATGGTTTGATCGACCACATTCCCCATGTTAGAGGCTGCCTCATTTGGGTTTCCATTTTGGTTCCCACCCGGGTTTATGAATTGGTTTCTTTGAAGACCTTCCATTGAAATAGGCTCAATTTTTTACTCTGGAGTATTAGGATGATTAGGATATAATGGAAATAGTTCCCTTGGTGTACTTGACTCCCCAACCCCAGGACTATCCACCCTAACTAGACGGTTTGATTGATCGCAGGTGTAGGCGGGCATACGCCAAAAGATGAAAAAAATGAGAAAGGGACAAGATAAGATAATTTGGATGAGAAATAAATAAATGGGGGAGAATATAATGGGTTTTTATATGACTTAATTGGGTCCTTTTAAATGGTAAAAAAATTTGATTCACACTCAAATTTACCCAAGAGATGAAGGTATAATGGTCCTTGTAGTTTAGCTTGGGTTGTCGAATCCTTAGAGACCTAAGAAGTAACCTACAAACACGTACATTTTATGGATTGTTTTTGGCTATGAAGTGGCCAAAATGGGTTTATTTTATATGGGTTTAAGGTATCACTAATAGATTTATGTTAATTCAAATTAAGATAATTAGTTTATCCTAGGTTATCTCTTGGGGTGGATTGGATGAATTAATTTTTTAATGATTTAAATTTATTATATTTGAGATGGGTTCATTTAGGAAGATAAAACAACATCATCCCTTACTGTTTTAATACCTACATCCTTTAATACTAATCACCTTTAAACTTGAAGGATCATTGTTTTGATCACATCAAGGTAAAGGATCATATTACCACTTGAAGTGCGTGGCCTTAAATTCAACAAGGACGATGGAGATTAAAAATCATCAAATAAAAATCTGAATTATGGAAGTGATTAAAAATTAATGGGGTGATAAATAAAATCCAATCCGGCCTCTTGATACTCCCTTGGAACAAACCATAAGTGGGTTAGCCCTCCATTGATGCTTTGCTTTCAATGGAAGTGGGAAGTAGACTCATGAGGGAGGAATTAAAGAAGTAAAGAAAACAATAAAAAGAAAATGATAACTCCACCATTGTGTGAATAATTTCACAAGTTTTGGTGTGAATAAATTCACACCTCAACCCAAAATTATCAAAGTGATATGGATAAGAACATAATAATAAGAGAAGAATAACTTTTATTAATAAACAAGGATGAATTAAAACAACTTACATGTAGAAGACAAATTTGAGACAAAAAAACAACAACATAACATTACAATGAAAGAAAGCTCAAAAGATGATCAACTACTCCACCATCACTGCCTTAAATAGAAATTTACAGAGTCTTGGGTCAAGATACCAGTAGTAAAAAAGATACAAGTTGAGTATGGTAGGCCTAGGGTGGTGTAAAGTAAGGGAGATGAGACTTTTCCACCCTAGACCCAAGGTTGCAGCCAGATTTCTTCCACCGAAGAGATGCGCCTATAAGACCTTCTAGATTGCCGAATTGGAGTGGTCCATTGAAGTGAAAAATGAAATCCAGATATTCCAGAACCGTTTGTAAATTTTCAGACCAAAATAGTTTATGGTTAGAGAGATATATGTAAACTAGTAGGATGTTTTTCTGGGCCGCAAAATCTGGCCCATAATTATATCTTCAAATTGGGCTTCCTAAATAACAACAATGGAGGCCAAATTGGCACTAGATCATGAAGAATGATTTGTTAATATTTATTTACTCTATAATACCAAGAAATTTTGGCTTCAATTGTTTTTTATTGGGGGTCCCACATTCTCATCTGTGGGATGATGTCCAATCTTCCTTCTCCAGAATTGTTTGCTTGAAATCTCATTTTGGTGGTCTTACAATGTGAATCTTCCAACACTCCATAGGTATGAATCGTTCCCAATATAATTATAAACCTAAAAACTATATATGAAAATAAAATAAATATCATTGGGTACTTTAAATGATGTGAAAAAATGTACTACATAACATTGCATTTTAAGAAGGAATTACAATCATAATGTGAAATGATGTTCAAAGTGTAAAATGCACTAAAAATGGGGTTTATGAATAATAAAGAATATGAATATTATATATATTAAAAATGAACATTAGCCTCATTTATTGGCTAATCAAGTTCCTATGTTCATGTATCCAGGAAAAAAAACCCCTTTGAATGAGGCTTGCCTATGTTCTGAGGTTTGCCTCTGACTGAGCTTCTATGGTATATTTTATGGATCATCATTTGAGAAATTGGATCTACTAAAACGTTTATAAATTATTAATGGAATAGTTTTTTGGGTTTTATCATGTAACCTATGAACTTAAAACCATGATTTTTGAGTTTATAATTTTAACACCACTCATATATTTTATTTTTTACCCACATAGTTTCTGCTGATAAGTGGTGAGTGAAAATTCAAGTGCTTGACATCCTTATTAATCATGATTTGATCAATAAAATTTTCATTAGATTCAAAAAATAAAATTAATTCACTTCAAACTGCACGGGTTTCACGCTTATGTTCATTAAAAGATATATAAATGAACATTATCCTCAAATGATGTGTATCACAATTTCTTCATTATAATTTCTTATATTATGTTATAACTTTTTGGAAGGAAAAATCAGCCACCTATGGTGTCAATTTATCTCCATGATTATTTAATTAATCACATATATTGGATACATAACTTCCCAATTATTTGTTTTTTGTACAAAATAAGTTGATGTATTTCATTTAATTTTGTTCCCAAATCTATAAAACTCTCTTGATATAAATTGAAATAAATATCAGTGTTTTTTAATGATTTAATAGAATCCTTTTAAAGTTGTAAATAGGGCCACATCATATTCAAGAGACTAGTTGAGGTAAATATGATGGTGATTTTCACCGAGGCCACCTACTAACAAATTATACTTCACCTATAATGTTATTGTGTATGAAGACACTACAAAATAAACAGTGTTTAGCGGCGGTTTTGTGGCGGCGGTTCACAAAACCGCCGCTAAACATTTTCCGAAATACGTTTCGCGGCGGTTTTTAATAAACGGCCGCTAAACCTTTGTTTTTTTAAAAAACCCCGACCCTTCCCTACCCCGACCCCCGTTTCCCCCGACCCCACGTGCTCCAACCCTCGCCCGCAGCCCCCCGCGACCCCCCGACGATCCCGCGACCTCCTCCGGCGACCCCACGACCTCCTCCGGCGACCCCGCGACCTCCTCCAGCGGTGCCTGCGACCGGAAACCCGCGACCCCCTTCTCCTGACGACCTTTCTCACTTCGACCGTCGACCTTTCTGGGGGTCTCGTGAGACCATAGTGCAGACATTCTAGGCATGTCACATATCTTTCATCGACCTTAAGAGTTCTCACCTCCTCCATTTTATTCCCATTGTTTTATTTTACAAAGGTCAGGGATTATGCAGGTTTTCATGAGTAATGTATAGGATATTTACTCGATTTTTTAATGATACCTCACGTGACCAATGTGGGTTATATTTTGTTGTGTAGTCAAGTCCTGGAAAAATCCATTTGTTTCTCCTTAGAGTACTGAAGGGGATGCATAGAGATGCTTGTACATACCTAATATCTTCTGCGCAGCAAGGCTGACAATCCAAAGGGATTTCATGAGATGAGGTAGACTTGTTAGCAGAGACTTGTGATTCCTTGCGGATCATCGGGGTGCGCTTCATGTCCTTCAGCAATTGTGATCACCTCTCACATCCTCCCCTATATCTCCATTGTTTTATTTTAAAATGGTTTGGGGGTCTTGAAAGTTTACTTGGATATCATAAAGGAAATTTATTATTTCAAATGATGATATGGAACATGATTTTTATGACCACTAGAGGTTTCTTCCTCTGGATATTATTCCTCCTTTTTTTGGAGCAATTTTTTATGGTTTTCTATGAACATGAAAATGAAAAACAATGTGACTTAGAGGAATTCATTAATTTTTCACCATGTTGTCATTGGTTTTCTAGAGATCCATCTTGAGAGAAGTTCTATTGAAGGGGGATCCATGGGATTTGTCATAGGTTATGCACAATGCATCGAGTCCTCACATGACCTTGAAATGGTCACACAATAATAATTCCCTTAGAGGATCATGTGATCCATAAGTCTTGTTTCCTTTCCATTTTGGGGAAGTTAATTCCTATATCAAGGTATTCCTTCCTTTTCGAATTTTCAAATACTTATTTGGTAGGCGTTAATAGTGATCCATGCTCAGTGTGGGATACAAGGAATTTTGGTTAGTATTTTCATAACACATGTAAAATCATACAACATAGTTGAGGGAATTTTGGGTTATGAATGTTCTAACAATACCAAAAATCCTATTGAACATGCGATGATGCACAGAGGAACAACACCATGGGTGGTAGAGTTCCATTATAATTCATGGAGGTGGGAAAGATGTAAATCAAAACTGCTGAGATTAAAATTATGGAAGGAGCAACTGATGAGATGGAAAATTTTTGACCATATTCAAAAAATAAAATCCAAAACTTCACTAGTTATGGGTGGGACATGAAAATAAAGAATTTACAATAGACCATGTTTGAAACACATGATCCACCATTTGTATCGAAAGATCCATTAGGGCGTTGGACTAAGACAGGAGTTAAGCCAAAGTGGCATGAGACCATCACCATTAGGGGTCCATTTTTATTTTGAAATATGGTAGGAATATGAATCTAGAAACACTCGAGATATGTAAATGAATAGGGAAACACATGCATGGAACCCAAAACCATATATTTCATACCAAGTGCATTAGATCATTTCAGTTGGATAACCCAACTGAACACAGGGTAAAAGACCCTAGTATTGAAAATATTTTAAGGTGATATTCCTTAACCCCAATTCTGGTTATCTCAACCATGAGGGGTATGTGAGGCATGGATAGATTAACCTGACATGAATGAGTACTGTGATGGTCCATACCGCAGGACACACTCTTTGGGAGACTCGAGAATAATTTAATGTCATGATGTTTGGGCATGGATGCCCAGTATAATGATGTGCACAAAGGATGAAAAATATTATGTATTTTACCATCATTCAACTAGAATGATGAATTATAGTTTAGAATCATGTTACAGGGATGTATGTGGAATTGTTAATTTCTTGTTGTAGGGATGTGTCCATATAGTTTAACGTTGTGCGGTAAGGATGGGTATGTTTCATAGTTTATTGTCTTTTAATTAGGAAATGGGTATCTCTAATGGACATGTGTAGTGTGGGGAAGCGAAAAAAAGAATGTGAAGGAGGTAAATAGAGGCCCAATATCCCACAACACATTCTTTAAATAATCCTAGAAATTTTCATAGTTTAATTTCATAGAGTTTAGACCTATTATATTTTTCAGCTCTTCCATGTGTGTAAAAATTCTATCAAAACTTCTAAGCCCACGTGATCCATGCTCGGTGTGGGAAACAAGTAATTGATATTATTTTTAAAACACACTAAATCAAATAATAGATGAATGAATAATTCGGTTAAGGATTCCCCAATGACGTTGACCTACTTACTCAATGTGTACAGGTACATAGAGGGGTAACACCTAGGGTGTTGGAGTTCTGTAAAAAAAAACAGGACGTGGAAAAAATGAATCGCGACACTCGATATCTGGGAAAAAATGAGGTCAGTGTGATGATGGAGGATAACTATTGGACTTTTTTAGAACACAATATCAATAATGTGTTACATAGGTTGGGAATTAACAAATGAGGGTCAACCACTAAACATGTTTGAAATGTGGGACCTGCATCCAACATTCATCGAGAGTCTTCTGAGGAGTTTCCTTTAGATGGTAGGTGATCCATATAGTAAACCACCATACCATTAGGGTGGTCCCTTCAGATGTGGAATATGATGAAGACACAAATAAAGGAACATGTGAATCATGTATATGTTATGGTAATATTTATATTTATAATTCAACACTATATGTTATACGCTATAGTGCATTTGAGCATGTCAATGGGGTATATTAGATAAAGGGATTAAAAACCCTTCCCAAGGATAGAGGTCCAATGGTACCTCATGGATGAAGTATGGAAATGGACAGGTGCAAAATATAGAGGATGATGAGGTGGGATACCCTTAGAAAAAAATTTATGACACATCTGTTAAGACCCGATGTGTGTGAGGGCTAAGAAGGATCATCATTTCACCATATTATCACAAGAAAATCATGTGCATAGTTTAAAGTAATGATGCATGGACTCAGACTTCTATATTAAGTTTTTAGATCTTAGACCATTGGGCTCTTAGTTTAAGGTTGTAGAGTTTATACCATAATCGAGGAGGCCAAAGGGCCAAAATGTTTAACGAACCTTTGGCTAGACCCGAAGAAAAAATGTTTGGGAATCCCTACATATCTCATATATATAAGAATCAAGACATATGTATTTCTTGAATTTCATTTTTTTAACATCATGTGGTCAGGATGTTGGTTGTTACCTATTTTATTGTTATACATCTAGTAATTTGAGTGAAATGTAGTTTATATTCATGCTACTAAGACATGTGGGGGAACCTCAAAAAAAATATGTATGATGATATTGTTCAAACTTGACATGAATAAGTACCACATATCTCTACAATGTGTCACATGATCCCTAATAAGGTCTAGGGCTAGACCAAAAGATTATGTGTATGGGTATCGATATGTATCACATAACGTTGGGAATCAAACCACACATAGTTCTAAGATACCATCTAATTTAATGTCAGGTGGTAAGGATGCTAATGATTTGACATGAAGGGGTGGAATTGTAGAGTCTAGGCCTAAGAATTGAAAACTGTGTGTCACTACATATCCTTGAAGGGAAAAAATCAAGTCTCGCATAGTTCATCGTTGATCTCTTTGTGTTGGTCTAACACATTCACAAGGTGGGGGATCTCTTTTTTCCATTCTATTTTTTAATTTAATTTATTTTTTTTGAGTGGATAGAACTGGTTAGAAAATTCAAGATTCACTATGTATCCTATAGGGAGGGAAATCAATCCATACATAGTTCTTTCATGTTTCATGGAAAATGACCAGTGGTAGGGGTGATGCTCTATTAGGAGATAACACCACGATGAGATGTAATTTTTCATCTTGTGACTTGGATGATAATTATAATGATGCACTACAAAATAAACAGTGTTTAGCGGCGGTTTTGTGGAGGCGGTTCACAAAACTGCCGCTAAACGTTTTCCGAAATACGTTTCGTGGCGGTTTTTAATAAACTGCCGCTAAACCTTTGTTTTTTTAAAAAACCCCGACCCTTCCCTACCCCGACCCCCGTTTCCCCCGCCCCGCGTGTTGCAACCCTCGCCCGCAGCCCCCCGCGACCCCCCGGCGATCCCGTGACCTCCTCCGGCGACCCCGCGACCTCCTCCGGCAACCCCGCGACCTCTTCCGGCGGTGCCTGCGACCGGCAACCCGCGACCCCCTTCTCCCGACGACCTTTCTCACTTCGACCTCGACCCCAAAGTGAGTTTTCTCTATTATCACATCCATCTTGATGATTTGTTTCTAATTGAATCTGAGATTCATTATATGGGTCTCTTGGTTAATGGATTTATTTTAGTTTTTGATCCTATTGGTATTTATTTCATTCATTTTCAAAAAAATTATGTGTTTTAGGTAGTAGTCTTTAAAGATATCTTTTATTTTATAATCCATACTTTCTATATCATTTTTTTTGGATTATATAAGTTGATTAATAGATTGATTTATGATTCTTATAATGGTTTGTTTTTTGAATTATTTGATTAAATGATTTATTAATTTGGAATTGATTTTGAAAATGGATTTTGAATAATGTTTTATTTGAAATTAAGTAGTTTGATTATTGATGTGTGATATTCCCTCCAAATAGTTTGAATTTTTAATTTAAATCATACATGTATGGGTCATTTGTGAAATTGAAATCCTTTATGTGTGGGAAAATTAATAAATGAAATCCTTCCAATATGGGCTACCATAGATGGGATCATGTGGTACTTAGTAAGGGATATAATAAGAAAATAATTCTAGGATGAATTGTGGATACCTATCAATGATTTACACTAAAAATATAACTAAATATTGTTTCTATAGTGGATTCACTTATCAGGGTGATTACCTCATTTAAGGGAACATATTTTAGGGATATGTATGTAAATAGTCATTTGACCATAGATTTAAGAGGATCTTAGATAACTTATACCTAATATACCATAGGAGTATTTTCTATTGTTTTCCTTTTCAAAGAGGTTATTTATAAATACATTATGAAATGGTTTAATCACATTTATTTTAAATGGAATATGATGTATCAATTTGATTATTCTTTTTAATATATTATAAAACGGTGAATTACCATTTTTTTAATATATATATATATATTTTATTATTTTATTTTCCCTTAATAAGAATAATTGTTTTATTTTTCTAATGTAACCTTATGAAAAACATGGTGTAATATTTCTAATATTCATTTTCTCACACCATACACTGACCATTGGGTGTTTTCAGGTCCTTTTTTATATAATGTATGTAACAGAAAGGTTCCTCATAGAAGTCATGGGTATCCATGTTAGTAGGGTCTGTGATATTTATGGTTACATGGTGTAATTTTTTTCATCATATCACATGGATAAGGGTTGGGATCTTAAAACCTCCCCACCTTATAACATATCATCACATATCCAAACTTCCCAAGCATCACAGCACCCCTAAGGCCAATTTTAGTTCCACGGACCCACCTATAAACTTCCATCTTCTAATATACTTCTTGAACTCAACCATGTTATAACAACACTCAGACTAAGGAAAAGGTCCTACCTGAAAACATTTTCCCCAACCATGAACCACAATTAAAACCCAATTATCTTTGAGGACGAATCCACCTCAACTATTTATTATCAACATCAAATGAAAATTAAAGGTTTAGGTAATGTTACTATACCATCGCACAAGAGGATATCGATAAGGCACTACACTACCCTGTGGAGAGCCAATCGGAACACCTTTGTTCCAATCCTCTCCACAACTCATGGCCCAAAATTCTTAGCACCACCTCACCTAGTTACCAAAATTATAATGGTGACACAAACTCATTGTCACTAAAGGGATACATAGATTCCAACCACATTCTCTGACCTACATCAATCCAGAACTCAAGGCCCAACAGCCTCACTCCATTTCAAACATCCAAAGCACAACCCAAGCATAACCTTCATCTCAAGGTTTTCAACCATCCAAAACCTGATCCAACACCCATCACCAAAACTAATACACTAATATGGTTCCTACCTGAGACCATCCAACTTGAAACTCTAGCCACACCATTAATCGATTACTTTCCTTCCATGGTTCTCAACACCATATTACTTACTTCGTCACCATAATTTTCTAGTTTTGAGAACTTCACTCATCATAAAAGAGGTCAAAAGAACCTCAACTCAACCTTCAAAACATCCCTAACATGTTTTCCAACTCACAACATCCATGAAAACTCCACCCAATTCTAGCATTCATTATTTCTGCCAAAACTACCCAGATTTGTCACACTTTCACCATCCATATCTCAACCAAGGACTACTTGGTTCTTCTTCAAAACTCATTCACATTACTAGGATAAACTTATCATTTCAACATTTACTTGAGGTGCCTTGCAGCCCACCACATCCATTCCCTTTCTATCCAACTATGTCTTTCCATTCCTGCTAACTCACTCCGTTGGTTCCCAACTTCCCCTATTGGCATGTCGCCCCTCTACCCAAACACGAAGCCTTCCCACTTAAGGTATACCTCCGTTGGTTCCCAACATCCCCTATTGTATGGTATTGATACCTTGGTTAAAATTATGGTCATTGGGGGATTTTCTTTCACTGGATGATATGTGTTGTGACTGTTGTGTCTATTGTTATTGTTGTGATATCACCCTAAAAGGGAAATTAACCAACCACTTATATTTTTCTAATGAAATGGATACTCTATGATTATGGATTGTGTTACAACACTCCTAAAATAAAGTATCATGTGATAAAATACCCGTTGATAAATCTATAAAATGATCCTTGATGTGTTGTGATGCATGTACATGATTATGGGATGATGATGTGTGGATGTGATATTATGTGGGGATAATGGGTGAGATGTGGCTGTGGTTTTGGAAAATTTAGGGCAGTGGTGGAGCAGATCCAACATATTTTTTTTTCCAGTTCAACATTTAGCGGCGGTTTTAACCGTTGCTAATGCCATACCTATGAGCATTTAGGGGCGGTTAAAACCGCCGCTAAATATATTATGTTGATATTTAGCGGCGGTTTTCACCGCCGCAGAATAGGCGCATCAAACGCCTGAATTTAGCGGCGGTTAAAACCACCGCGAATAAAAAATGTCAGATACCCATATAACCGCCGCTAAATGAAGAGAAACCGCTGCTAAATGACAGATCAACGACACATTTCTAAAACCGCCACAGAATCGGAAAAACCACCGCTAATAGATTGCCGACGCCAAACTTAGCGGCGGTTTTTGTAAACCGCCGCCACACAATATAGCGGCGGTTTAAACCGCCGCTAAACAGGGAAAAAACCGCCGCTAGGACCGGCTTTTGTTGTAGTGAGACTATGTTATATTTTATAGTTCATGGTCTTAGATTGATAATTATAGGGGAAGAAAATATGGACATGGTACAAACACATACTAATTGGGATGATTTACATGCTAAATTTATTCAATCATTGAATACTGATTTGAAATATAATTCAAAGTATTTCATGTGCACTCTGAGTATTTATTCTATGTTGTTTGATAAAACTTTCATGATATTTTAATAAGATGATTATGAAGCTGCTCTATGAACCTATAAAAATGACCCTACTGCATGAGTTTATGCATTTTATACCACTCATAAGAATTCATTGTTTAAAATATTTATAAAGTTCTCACTAATAAAAATAATTATAGGTTTTTATCTCTTTTTATGACTACGTAATGTTTATAGTAGTGCAATGTAATGGTATTAATAATGTAAAATGGTTTTCATTATTTAATATATATTTAATTTTTAATGTAAATGAATGACCTCCCTTAATTTTTTATGTGAGTGTTGTTTAATTTGTGGAATTCTTTCTTGTACATTTTTGACAAATTAATCTTTATTAGAGAATATAAGGAAAAATATCTTGTCTGATAGTGTTTCTTTGTTTATTTTTCCAAATTTATATAGTTTTTGTATGTTTGTGGTTTCCAATTAGGATAGATTTAACTAATTTATTAGGACATAATACTCAATTTGGTTCACCTGGAATAAATGAATGAAAAAGAAATAAAAGAGAATTATGTTTGAGATTATGTATTTTTTTCCAATTTTCAGCATGAACTTGGGGTTTACCTTGTTTAACTACAGTAATTACTTGAATTGGAAAACAAATAACAAGATTTTTCCTTATAAATGTTGATGAGGTCATATTTTTGAATGTTTTTGCATAGTTAACAGGTTTGCTACCCTTACCCTCATTATTATGAACTTCAACTATTTGTTTCCCCTATTTTGTTATATTTGTAATTGCATTCAATTTTTTTGGTTGTTGAATATGATTATGATTTTATGATCAAACTTATGAAGGTGTGACCTTTATACTTATTTATATATTTTTTTCTATTTTATTGTCAAATTTTTCTTCACTTTGGACGCCACTAATGTCTAATGGATGCAACTATAATTTTCAAACCACTCTGTTGGAAGCCACTACTTCATTTTGGAATTTAGATGATACAAAATTTTGGACACCACTAGGTTTTTGGTTTCTGTCTGTTTTTTAGGTAATATTGTTATTTTATTTTTTGTATTGGATGCTATTATAACCCACTAGGCTGTATTTGGGAAGGGGGGGTATGTGTCTAATTTTTGATCCATCGGGCAGTGTCAAGTATGGGATTGGATCCATCAGGTTAGGTCATGTCTGATTTATAAAACCCGCTTAATTTGAACAAATTTGACCTGACCCAAAATGGTTCAGGATGGGTTTAGACCTTTGTCCATGCACCACCTAACCTGATCCTAATATGTTGGGTTAGGTCAGTTCAACCGATTATGAAGCATGTTACCCGACCTGACCAGACTTGTTTTTTAGTTGGGCCAGGACCAGAAACAACCATTACCCAACCCGCCCCAACTGATGGACACCCCTAAAAAATAATTTCAATTTTAAATAAAAAAAATACAATTTTAGTTATAATGATCATATTGTGCATCAGATTGTGGTGATTCTCATTCCTACACAACAAAAATTACATATGAATCTTTTTATTAATGTATAAAAATAATTTGAATGAGTTTTCTCAGTTTTGAGTATATCAATTATGTTTTTTACTAAAATTTCATATGAAACTAGAAACAAGAACTTTTATTAATTTTGGTCACACCATTCATTAGATTGAGGCGCGGTTGAATCTTACACATCAAAAAAGACTTATGGATCATTTTCCTAAGGTATCAATACAATATGAACATGCTTTCTTGGTTCTTATAATGTTACATGATCATTTTACTAAAATTAAGGTTAATTTTAAATAAATACTAACACTTGGAGTCATATTTATCACACTATGTCACATATTATGGTGCAGTTGACTCCACGACATCAAAATGACTTATAAATCATTTTACTAAAGTTTCAAAACAATCCTAATGTTTTTTCTTGGTTTTTATTATGAAACTTGTTCAATTTTCTAAATTTAATGTAAAATTTAAATAAAAAGACATATTTGGAGTCATACTAGTCACACCGTGCATTGGATTGAGGTTTGATTGATCCATACACATCAAAAATGACTTATCGATCCTTATCCTAAAGTACCAAAATGTTGTAAGGTGTACTTATAAATATTGTAACTAATTTGAAATGAACACCATGAAAATAATATATTATTATATATGTTTCATTTTATATAATTAAATTTATTTACCATGTTCCACCAAATATATATATATTTTAAAAAATCAACCTATGAAAATATATTTCATTATGTAAAAAATTAATAACTATATTAAACAGATTTTTTAACTCAATTAAAAATATAAAATTAAATTATAACAAAACAAAGATTGTTTCTTAAATTATATTGAATAAAAAATGAACAAATTTATATTAAATAACCTCTAGCCCTACACTTTTGAACATTCATACAAGTGCGCTGACCTAATAACTTATCATTTTTCTTATTTTTCTTGTCAGGAAAATTGTATTTATAGAATTTTATAAGATTGATTTTTTTTTTATAAAAAAATCATTAAAAATGTATTAATAATAATAATTATTTTATAAATAAATTCTAAAATGTAGAAATTGAAATACAATTCCCAATACAACATATAAATATATATAAATTTAAAAATATACAATAAGAAAGTAATCTTTCAACTGCTAACATTACATGAATTATGATTATCTAATTACATGTAAGCTCATAATAATTCACAAAATCTATGAGGAATAGGGAAACATGTGTACCAGATTAATTATTCACAAAATCTAGTTTCAGTTTCACAAAATCTTAGCCTCACCTCACTCATGTTTTCCCAAGCTTTGTGACCTGACCTTTTATTTCCCCTCACCACTCCATAGACCCTTCACTATGGATAAAGGTGATCCATATTATTATCTCGAGGGATGAGCATTGATGAATGACATGTTATTTCCAAGACATTGCATGTTTAATGGTGTGATAAATATAATATATGGATGGGATATATCGATGGAAAATTTCTATACCCCCAAAACACTTTTCATCATAGATAAACATATTTGGGAATTAATATATCCACATATTTCAAAATATTTTACAAATATAAAAATTAAGAATAATAGTTGAATTGAAATCAATATGGTAACTAATTGATTCTTATATGTTTTTATCAACACAATTATCAACATTTTAAATGAAATTGAATGAGATATTTGGGGTAAACCTACCTCAAGGGAGCCTCCTTTGCTTCCTCTATAATCTTATGATCTATATACATCAAGTGATGTGCACAAATGGTATTTGTTTGAGGCTATTTATCAATTTATCAATAGACACATGGAATGAGTTAGGGTTAGGCCAAGAGTATAAAATAAACTAACATTAGTGTTAAATAGAACATGGAATTTGAGAAGCCTGACACAAATGTTATTAAAATCAGAGCCATGTTTTGTTGGAAACTTGAGTAAACATGTTTCATATGAATTGATTAATTAAATATATATTTAAATTAATTTAATAAAATTAATAAAAATTAAATTCCCTCTAAAATTAAATATATTTTTAAATTGAGTTAAATGATGAAATTTAGGACCAATGATTTATTTTGAATGATTTTTAAAAATCAACTTTTCAGATAATTATATATTTTATTTAAAATATGAAAATCACATGCATGAAAATTTTAAAACAATTAATTATTTAAATTTATGACTATTTAAAAATTCTAAACACTCATAATATATAAAAAATTTCCAACATAGGGTAATCAAACTTTCCTAAGATCATCCAAAGTACTAGTTTTTAGCACATTTACTTGGTTAAATTAAATTTCTAATAAAAACAATCAACATGGGGGAGTATATTCCTATGTTTTTCTAGTATTTAGTTATTCTTAGTGGTTTATTTGGTTTTTAAGTACCATGGGGGTAACACTATAATCATTATTACCAATCATGTTTCTTTCTAGAGGTTTTTGGCTACTTCTCTTCAAGATGAGTGGCATTATGGAATATGATATGATGAATAGTTAAATGATCTTTATCATATCATTATAAAATCATTGTTCAGACATACATTCATGACATGATCAAGGAGGACTAGAATTTTGATTAGGTTATGTAGAAAAAATATATTCAATACTCTCCTTTTCAACTTTAATGAAGATGGAGTTATAATGTTTAGAGCCTAGATATGTGTCCCATCAACACCAGAGCTGATGAGGGAGATTCTGGATGATGTGTATAGCACATCCTTCTCTATTAATATTTGAATCACTATGATGTATAGAGATATGAAGAAAAAATTATGGTGGGAAATATGAAGAGAGAAATTTTGGAATTTTTGTCTCAATGCTTGGTATACTAGAATGTCAAGGATGAATGATAAAAGTGAAATGGTATAATTCAACATTTTCCTATACTAGTATGGAAATAAGAAAACATAATAAAACATTTCATCCCCAAACTCCCTAGGATAACTAATGGTAATAAGTCCATTTTTGTGGTAGTTGATCACTTTAAAAAGTTGAAACATTTCATTTCTATCAAGGAATATTTCCCTATTGACCAACTAGCTATGATATACATATTTGATGATTTAAAATTTTATATAGTTCCACTCTTTACATTATCTAATTTAGAAATGAGGAATACCGAATGGTTCTGGATAAGCCTTCAGAAGGAGTTGGGTATACAAATAAATTTCATAATTTCTTATCACCCTCAAGAGGATGGTCAGTCTAGGAGAACTATCCAAACATTAGAAGAAATGATAAGATCCTACTCAATTGATTTACATGTATGTTACAATTAACACCATCACTTCATAAAGTTCTCGTATATTTATAGCTTCCATAGTAACACTCAAATGGAGCCATATAAGGCTTTGTATGTGATGTTTTTTCAATCATGGACATTCCAACATGACGTTGGAGATTGAATTCTGACAGACATGATATTTTCCGTTACATGATAGAGAAGTTCCAAACCATTAAGCATCACATGAAATACCTTATAATTTGATAGAAGTTACATGTATATAATCATTGGTGATACCTTTAATTTGATGTAAAATATAATTTGTTCCTCTACATATGCTCTTAATAAGATATTCACGAGGTTTTAAAAAAAATTAAAGCTTATTCCTAGATACATCATCCCCATTTGGATCCTTGATTTCATCGAAGTGGTGGCCTACCGACTAGCACTCCCACCTAACATACCTACAGTACATGATGGGTTCCATGTATCCCCCTTAAAAAAGTACATAGCATAACCCCTATATGTACTAAATTTAGTGGTGATATCATTGGGAAAATTACTTTCATATGTTTATCATCCATTAAATATATTAGTTCATATAGACAAAGTTCTATGAAATAAGAAAACTCACATGGTCAAAGTGTTGTAGAGAAACCACAAGTTTAAAGAAACAACATGGGAACTAGAAATGGAGATAAAGAAAAAATTCCATCACTTATTTTCACCTTGTCACACAATAGAAAATTTCAAGAATGAAATTTTTTATTCTGAGAATAATGATACACCCATTTTTTAATATAGAAAACTAGGTTTAATAGCTTATGAGACTTGCAACACCGAACCCAAATGAACATTTTTTATTTAAATAAGACCATTATGAAATAGTTATTTAAATAGAAAGTATAAATAAGATAAAATATTTTATGTAATATATATAAAGGCACTACACAATATAAATTTATTTTTAAACATAGACGAATGATTTCATATTTTTTTAATAAAGAAATTTATTCTAAAGATGTTTTTTTAATTTTATTATGAGAAAATACTATAATTATTTTTTTAGGATTTAGAAATTGTACATATAAAATATACATAATTTTTAAAAAACTTATTTCAACTGTATCGTATAGAAAAAATTTAGGTTTTTTGGAAAAATATTAAATTTCTTATGAATAGTGAAAATAATTGTTTTTTTAAATTGTGATTTATTTTTTAATATATATATATATATATATATTATTTTTAAAATTTTATTTCAAATTAAAATAATAATTACTTAGTTTTATTTAATATATTTAATTACATTTTAATCAACATTATACTATATATTAGTAAAAAAATTTGGGGTTCAAAACACTTTTATTCTAAAAACTACTTTAAAGTGAATAATGTTTCCCCATATTAAAATAATTGAAAGAAAACCTACTGATGAAATGATTTAAAATAAATTTATATAATATTTATGTATACTAATATAAATCCATATTATTATTATTATTATTTATTATACAGATAATACAATATTATCATTTCTTAAAAAAATGATTTTCCCAAAAACCCGATTTTTTATCACGTATATTGGGTTATTTTTAAATTAAATATTTGAAAATATGTAATATGAGTGTCAAAAATTTGATTATATATTTTAAATCATCATAATTTTTATTATGAAATATGTTCATCTTAATATTTAACCATAATGAATAGTAAAAACAATAAAAATTATATAGCATAGTTAAGGTAAAAACAGGTTTACTGGGGATTTAAAATAACAATATAAGAATTAAAAATGTTCCAAAAACATATATAATTATTATTTATTGAATTATTTTGACATTATATATTCTAATGATAAATAATGGTCCATTTAGAATCCTTTTGGCATGAAAAACTCATTACTGTATTTCATTTTTTTTAAAAGTTACGGGTGTGTCCTGTCCTCCACTTATAAAAGGCCACCCACTCTCCTATCAGTTACACACATAGAAATCCATTATATTTACCAATACCTATCCTAATCACATCCTTAATTCCCTCCCCTCATCCGGGATGACTATAATATGATCAGAAATCTGACCGAGTAAAAATGTTTTTTAAAATATAAAGCAGTTGTTCGAAGATGAGGTAACATCCTTAAACAAGAGTTTTTTTTATTTGTTATTTCAAAAGCTTTATATATTATTAAATAATGATTATATAATATCATAAGTACCTTAAATATACTTATATAGTGTTATTTTAAGGGAATTACTTACATACATCTCCTCCTCCCTCAAATGGGATACATAACCATTGATCTTTTGTGCGGAGGACTACTTCCCCACAAATAGAAGTAAATTATTTTGCATCACCACATATCATGGATGGAAATAATGATGTATTTAATGTTTAAATATTATATTTATTCTATAATTATACATATTTAATTATAATATATACTATACATTCTTACATTCCATTTTGTAGGGAATACGATAATGTCGCTAATGTGTAAGGTGGGTTATCACTTTGTGAAGCAATGTGTTTCATTTTTCACTTACATATTTTATGTATGGTATTAAGGATTACTTTTATTTTAATAAATGATATTAATGAAATAATAATAAATATGGAAAATAAATATATCATATAATTTCTTACCTTACCTTCTATTGAATTAAAGACAATACTTTGAATGAACGGAGGACTACCTCCTTGCATAGAAATATGATTCATTTTTATTACTGAACCACATGGATGTCATGTGAATGGGTATTTAAAATAAATAATATGTAATTTATGATTTTTTATAACACTATAATTATAAAATAATACTTACCTTCTTTCCATAATGATCCTAGAAAAATGGAAATGTTACTCATGCGTATATACAACATACTATTTTGATGATTCTAACATAGTTATTTTATCATAAACAAAATCAATGGTTAGTTTAAAATGTAAAATTTAAGTATAAAAATCATAATTATTTAATTTTTATCATTATTTTAATGATTAAATAATAATATCTTTGGTTATAGTAAACTTATAGACGTGATTTTGGACATATAAATCGTTTATTTTCAAAACGTCTGACATAAAATTAATTGGTTATGTATTTGAAAAAGGAATAGTGAAAAATAAAATAAAAGGAATAGTAAAAATGAAATATGTTCTTATAGAAGTAAATAATTAACATAATTTTATTATTTAGAATGATAATGAATGTACATTACAAATTAGGATCAAGGTAAGAGATCTCTCCAGAGCACCATTTCCTTTATGTTACGACCTTTCTCTCTCTAACACAATTTATATCCCCCTTTAATGTTATAGAATTATTATAAATTCTATATATATTCATCTCACATATATACGTAGATTATTCTACATTATATTTTTGGGTTAATACTTTCTTTATGACCATTATTTAATTTCTCTCATTCAGAGATTTCTTTTGATTATGATATGAAACATGATTATTAAGCCCTTTTTCTTTCAATGGGAAATTCTTATGTTATGCCTTAGGATTGAATCTTTGATTTGGAACAAATATATCATGAATATTTTATTATGGGTGCACCCATATAGTACTCTAATGCATTGGGTAAAGCTTCAGTCTTATGAGGTGTCACGTATGGGATTAGGGAGTAATTTTAATGCATTTTGGGACTTTGTACACAATGTGATATTGTATAGGAAATTATTCTTGACTCATTTTTTGTCATTTAATATGTTTATTTAACATTTCCTATGACTCCATGATCTTATTATACAATATTATTTATATTACTCATCCACATGATTCCTCATGATCCCTCTCTTTTATGATATAATGTGACACCTTTAACTCACATGTTATGTTTCCAAGTCATGTTTGTTCCCTTACTGGGTTTTTTAGGTCACACTTTTATTTGTGTATCCCCTAGGTTATCCTATATAATTTTAATATCTCATTATTAAGAATAAAATAAGGATTCTATGTTTTATGTTCCTTTTGACATAATATAAACATAATCATCCAAAGACACTATGCCTCATGGTCTTTGTGATTGTAATTTTTGGATATTTTTGTTAAAAATCATGTAATAATAAGTGTAAAAGACTTGTTTCACTAGAAGTATCCCATAACAAGTTCATAACCCAAGATAACATCAATAACATTTCCTTGTAAAATATGATAAAATCTATATAGCATAAGAGGGTAACTTATCTATAAGGACAATTGGATAAGGTCTTCTAAACTTTGAATTCATAAATGAAAATGAAAAATGAAAAAGGATTCTTTGGAAACTATGATTCATTTGATAATTATCTCACAATAATATATGATCTAAGAGATTAAGGGTATTATTATAATATAATTCTCTCCAAATCACTATTTTATGTTTTCATTTTGGGTATCCAATATTGTAAAAGATAGAAATGAATTATGAAGGATATTTGTTGCTATATTAGGGAATGTGTGAAGTGGGGTCACTTAGATCAAACTATTTGGTTTCTCTCAGTGTAGATCAAGGTTCTAGTTAACATCTCATAACCACTTATGAGGGCGACAATAATTTTTATCGAAGAATAAAATTATTTGATCTCATTTGTATATGAAAAACTACCTATATTTTGTTTTATCTATGTATGAATTAGTCATATAGAGAAATATTGTGTCCCTTAAGTGGTGTACGGAGAGATTAATATTTTCATGTAGTATGGTCCATGGTTTTGGGAAAAGGAATTGGTGGTGTTTTATAAAGGAGACAAAGGGATAAAGGGATACATATACACTCTCTAAGGATGTATGAATAAAATATATTCCTAATCAAAATAAACTCATTAGGTCAGGACTATGGAATTATTTTATAGACCAAGAAATTCATATGTGGTAAGAGTATTTAGATATTTCAGCTTTCCAAACCATTTCTTGTGGTTTTAGTAAGACCTTTTGATGACCATGTTAAATTTCCCACGGTGATCGCCAATACTATGACATGATTTACTACAACATTTTAGGGAAAAATAATAATTAATTATAATATAAAAAGGATATGTTTGGATTCTCTAGACCAGGTTGTTTCTCCATGTTTTTATCCACATTTTTTCTCTTCAAAGTCATGTGTGAATCAGAATGATACAATGACAAATATCTGGAAAAAGTAATTAGATATGGAGGATGATAGGTCGATGGGATATTAGTAATGATATTTCATTAGTGGAACCCAGCTACTCTTAAAATAATTATAGAGGATCCATGTTATATTTAGTGATACTATATAATGTTTAAAATAGTGGGGGATGAATCCATTATTGATTATATAGATGAAAAGATTATGGTGATCCGGACCCACCCATCCTAAAAAAATATTATGCTTGAACCGTCAGGGGCTTGGAAGCCGACTATAGTATTGACCCTGAGACTTAAAAGTATGAAAGTGGACATGATATGGTTTTGATTCTAAAAACATATTTCATATTAATGACATGAAAAGTTTTGTGACAATTTCTTTTTTCTGTGGGTGACTTCTAGTTTCCAATATTGGTCACTCTAGTGGTTTTTGCCTTATTTGGAGTGAGGATATGGATTTAAGGGTTAAGAGTTTATATTTTAATCACATTGATTCCTATATTCAAAATAATTATTCCCTTACATGTGAGTTTGTGGGTTTATATGAGTGTATTTCATAGAAGGATAAATGACTATCTTGATAGATTCTCATGTCATTGTATTACAGTCTACTTGGGATCTTCTAATAGGTGGGGAAACTAATGATATCATCAACCAAAATGATAGGTAAGGGGGTGATTTAAGGACTTCTTCATTGATTCTCAATTTATACAAGTAGTTTAGACTATAAATATTTCTTATCTGGGATACACAGTCAACAATTTTTCCATTTTCAAGGGAATAATGTAGTCTTGTAGTAGAGTATTTGTATGATTTTTATGTTCAATCGAATGGATCAGCCTATTTATGTTTAACTTGGTTTCCTATATTTCTATCATTTTATTGAATCAATTATACATCCACATTAACATTTTTCTAGGGTATAGAAATCCTATATATGAGACTATCTTTTGGATAGAATGTTTTTGGAATATCGAGGTAAATTTTGAGGGGATGATCTATTTTATTTGAACATTGTGGGAGTTTGATGTCAGGAAAAAAATATTTCTTTTGGATTCTATGATCAAAAGATAAAGTGATAATACAATAAAACACCCTAATATCTAATGTGATTCCATTGAATGTAGGATAAATGAGCACTATTATCACCCACCTCAAATGTAGTGTTATCCAAAATTTTAACCCTAAAATAAGTTTTGGATGTGACTATATAAATAAGAAATACTTATGGTCAATGCATTAACATGTTTACCAAGTTAAATAAGGAGATTCTAATATGATTTACTTCCACCAAAAGTATTTTTTAAAATTCCATAAGAATGATATCTCGTTTCTATTTCATCCTGGTGGCAGTGTTTCTTCGAATGATAAGGTGACTCATGATCTTATAATTAATTTTTTATATGATATTTATTTAGATAGGGAATCTAAAATCTATTTGTATATCATTTCTTGTATATAATATCATTTATTCCAAGGATATTTGGCTCCACCACAGGCATTAACACATTCATTTCCACCTCGCTTGATTCTCTCATCCTCCAATCCATCATCCTTTCTTCTACACTTCCCATTAATAATTTTACTTTTAAAATACTGATTCATATTATTTTTCAATTTCTTCCCCAAATGCCTATTCTCCTCATGAAATTCCCTCAAAACCATCAAATAGATTCATTACAGGCATCCTTTAATCCGTCTTCCTCACAAATACCCATATCCCATTTCTAATTTTCATTAAAAAAATACACATTCTTCATCACCATCAATTTTATATGTAAATGCATATCTATCCTCAACTAATCACCGCTTACCCTACCAAATTCTTCTAAAAATACCAAAACCATCCCAAGGTAATTCCATCTTCCCAATCTATTTCCTTTCCAATTACAACTTCTCTTTTAATGGGTGTATTGCGGGGAGCACCCTTGCATGAGAGCTAGTCCCCATGAAATATCCGAGGATCAATTTAGTGTTTTGGTTTGTTAAAATCCAAAATTCTAAAAAGTTTTTTATTTTGAATTTATTATATAAAATCTGATAATAAAAAGAATTTTTGAGTTGAAATTGACTAATATCAAATGAAATATATTCAAATGAATTAATTGGTGAACTACATATTTCAGTATTGTACAAAAACATACATGGAATATATAAACTATAAACGGGTAGTGGCAATTGCATCAATTCAAAACATTGTAATTAACTATCATAAAATATAAAACATACTCTTTACAACACTAATTTAATACAACTAGGAACATTGAGAAATGAAATTCTAGAATCAAATATAGAATTTTAAAATTGATGGTAGCAAGATACAATAGAAATAGTAAATGGGAAAAAAATTCCCAAATATCATCGAATTAAAAAATTAAACTCTAAACAAAATTTGAATTTAAACTCAAGAAGACATCATTCATCAATTTATAGGTCAAAAAAATTTAGAAAAGTAAAGCGGTAAATTCAAAATAAAGATTTATGTTTTTTGAAGATGGACCTACTTGCATGGGCTAGGATCATCACTGGTTTTTCATTATGAAAAAGGAATAGAGAGTACAAGGATAAATAGACACTAAGACACGTGAACCAAAAAAGGACCAGAGAAAATTATGAAACATAAGATAAAAACAAATAACATGCATAAGGATTACAATAAAATGACAATGGAGAAAACTATAAACCAGACCGTGAACCCTTTACCATGGTTCGGTCTCACCTTTATTGATGAAGAAGTCTGCAACGAGTTGCTGAAATCATGTTTGATGAATTTAATTATTCATGATATCATCTCTTATATAGATACGTACTTGTTTTCCAAATCCATTGTTGTAGAGGTTTGAAATCTTTAAGGATCAAGAACAAGAACTGACTGTTGGTACTGAGGTAGATATTTGGTGTTTCCCCTCCAGCGAATAAAGAGTTGTGGTGTAAATAACTCTCTACTAATCCGATAACCCTCTTAGACAAAGGATCATTGAAACACATGAGAGGAACTTCTATCATTGATAGTGAAAATAGAGGTCACATAATCCTTCCAATGGAGCCTATAAAAGAAGTAAGATCAATGAGGTTGGTCGACCACGAAGAGGAGGAAGTCGTGTTTCCTTGGAAGCCCCATGATCACCTGAGATGAAGATGTTGATCTGATTATCCATTTCTATTTTTCAAAATTGAATCTTGTATGATGTTGGTTGAAACAAAATATTTCCATGCCTATTCACCCTTGACTAATACAATGTCAAAAGCATAGTGGATTGTGCTCTAAAAATTCAACAACGAAGTTGAGTGTGTCCAACATCCTCTATCAGATAAAGTCGTCGAGAAGACACCCCCCTCCCCCCGAGAAAAATGCCTATAATGGATAAAGGAGGTGGAGAAGAAACAAAATTTAGATGCTTCCCTCTAGGTTTAGGAACCAAAGTCAACACCCTCTGGATCCAATATTGACAACAGGTTTCTTGGACCAACATCATCCTCTACTATTCAGGTTTGAAAAATACTAAACTAGAATGCCTATCTTCATAATTTCCATGTTGTAGGTTCTTTTGACAATATCCGCTCTCTCAGTTGATGTAGAAAAGTTGAACCAAGAGATTCACTTGCACTGACAGTGTTGTAGCCCACCTCTACCATTGAACTTTCCCTCACACCTAGAATGGAGAAGGATCAGAAATCACTACCCTATGATATCTCTCTGGAGAAACTGAGTCCCCCAATTTTGTAGGATATCCCGCCAATCGTATTAGAAAATTCAGGACTGCATACCAGATTTCAAGGGGAGAACCAAACTAGCATTAACAGGAGGTTCAAGAAATAAAGAGGCACATGGATGACATAGATAGTTGGTTAGTTCTTTCGATCCGGCCATAAAACAAACTCTTATCAGACATTCATATTAAATAAAGATGTATTTTAATTATCAAAATATGAATATTAAAATTTAAAAATCTCCACCGTGGATATTAAAATAAAGAAAAATATTTAATATTAAAAAACAACACACTCTCCACCTTGAAAATTAAAAAATAAACCAAATGAATATTCTGTACCATCTAACATCATCAACTTGGGAATATCCTAAATAGAAAAAACCAATGAGGTATGACCCAAATATCCCCCATTCCATGTATCAACATGACACATGTATCCCAAAGATGTATGTTATTTAAATAGCTTAAAAAATTCTCAGAATTAAACAATTCTAAAAAACATCATGATAGATGTCATACATAAACTTACATTAGTTTCACTATGAGATGATTCCAATGAGGAAAAAAGGACACAAAAATCACATGCTAATAATTCCTATAAATAGATCACCGGTTCTTGTATAACACCAATAAATAGATCAATATCTATCCTCATACAAAACATAGAGGAATAAAGAAATAGATAATTCACAAAGAATTATATTTTGGTATTGAAATTGTGAAAGCATTAAAAAATACGAATGAAACAAAGAAATATAATGAAAATTTATAAAAAAGAAACAACCAAAATTATAAATTTCCCACCTGATCCAATAAAACCACAAAATTATAGAATCACTAAGAAATATTATTTATAAAACTGAGACATGAATCATGAAAACTCTAACATGAGAAATATATATTCAAGGAATTAGAAGATCCTTAAAATATGGATTTTGAATATCCACCCAAGGAGATGCCAATCAAAATGAAATACAAAATGATAAATCTAAAACAAATGAATAATTGAAAGGAAACATTAATGAAGTTCCAAAATCCGATGAAATATCTAAGATGCAAGAATAAATGATGGGAGATAGCTAGAAGGTAGGAGAGACAAGCTGCTAAAGGGCCACACATACTAGACTAGTATTACTAATGGAACACGGTTCTTAAAACCATGAGACCAAAGAAAAGCCTCTAAATATGGTCAAACAGAGTCAAAGAATCTTAGTGGAAAGACAAGTAGTAAACAACATACCTAGATCAATACAATACCCAATCCAAGACACTAAACTCACTATAGGTCAATACCTAGAGCAAGCAGTCCTAAAGGATGAAAAGGAAGACAATAAAGATAACATAAGCTCATATCCTAGAAAAACTGTAGATACTAGAGGCACAATATCATTCTAATACCATACTACTAAAAAATTCTCAGTCATAGACCAACCTCACATATAAACCATTCATACCTCAAAACTATGGACACACATAGGTAAACAATACCAAGAGGCATCTTTGAAGCTCAACCAGGTAAAGAAAACAGGTAAAGGGAATGAAAAAAATGATTATAAGCAGAATGAAATTGCATCTTAATAGAGCACATGAATAGGCCTAAAAATGATCAAAGCATACTTCAACAAGTAAAATCCTCTATAAAATCATTAGAATGAAATAAAAAAATGATTTCAAATTTTAAGAAAGAAAAAAATAAAACCAATTATTCATATATAACATTTTGTTTTAGGGAGCACCCCTATGGAAGGGGCAATCCCCATAAAAAGGTCCATGATCAGTTTGTTGATTTGGTTTAATAAAATATGAAATACTAAAATAATGTTTTTTAGTTTATTACAAAAAGACTGAAAAAAATAATTTTTGAGTTTTAATTCAAAAAAATAAAATGAAATATATTCAAATGTATTAAATGGTGAAAAAGTTATCACAATAGTGAATAACAACCAACATTTTAGATATAAACTGTATACAGTTGGTGGAAATTATAAAAATTCAAAAGATTTCAATTAATTATCATAAAATGAATATAATATATAGATAACTGATTTAATAAAACTAGAAACATTGTGATATATAATTCAAAAATTAAATTTATAATTCTAGAATTGATTGTAGTGAGAAATAGTTGTAATATTAAATGAGAAAGAAAAGTTCCCAAAAATTGTCAAATTATAATGATTAAACCCAAAACAAAATTCAAATTTAAACTCAAGAAGTGAGTGTTCATGAGTTTACTGGTAAAAAAGATACAAAAATGAAATGTAGTAAAAGGGAAAATTAGATTTACGTGCTTTTGGGCATATGACTACATGGAAAGAGAATGATTATCACTGGTTTTCTTCTATGAAAAAGGAATAGAGAGGATAATTCCAACAAAAAACCAAGACACATGATGAAAACAAGGACCAGAGACAATCAAGATAGAGATTATAAAAACAATCAGAAGGGAAAAGGATTATTTAAAAAAATTGACAATGGAAAAAACTGTAAACCAGATTGAGTCCCCCTTACCAGGGCACGATATCACCTTTGTCATGAAAGAAGCTTGCTATGACCTACTGAGATCATCTTCAATGAATTAAATTCTTCAAGATCTACTCTAATATCTAGATATGTAAAAGCTATCTAGATATGATGTTGTAGAGGTTTGATATCTTCCTGGTTAAAGAACAAGAATCGAATACCTATACCCCAATAAATCTTTGGTGTTGCATCTCCAGTGAACAACGAGTCATGGTGGAAACTTCTCTCTGCATCTCCACAAACCCTCTTCCACAATGGATAACTAAAACACATAAGAGGTTATTCTTTATTTGATGATGAAAATTGAGGTCACCAAATCCATCAAATGAAGTAAATAAAAAAAGGAAATCGAAATCAAGAAGAGGAAATTGTGCACCGCTAGAAGTCTAGATCTCACCTAAGATAAAGTGGTTGAACTGCCTTGCTGCTGCCATTGTGTTGAATCAATGATTGTGCACTGATAGTGGAAACTAGATCTGATCATGAATATTATCTCCTAACAAATCCTATGTCAAAACCACTATGTATTATTCTGTGCAAATACAACCACGCCCTAGGGGGAGGCTAACCTCCTCTTCAAGATGAATCTTCCGAGAAGGTGAAGCCCCCCTGAGAATAATTCCTGCAAAAGATAGAGGTGGTAAAGAAGAAACTGATGCTGGAATAATCCCTTCATGTTCCATAAATAGATATATCACCCTGCATATCCAAGATCCACCATAGGTGTGAATGAATGACATCGTTATCCGCCATTCTGGTTTAGTACATACTAAACTATAACCCCCCATCTTCATCATCGCCATGCTCTAAGATCTTTTAAGGATAGGAACTCTCTCTACTGAACTAGAAAAGTCAAACCCGTATAATCCCGTTCCCTTGTAGTGTTGTTACTCTCCTCTTCCATTGTCCATGCCCTCACACCTAGAATGTGGTAGGGTCAGAAAATAATCCCCTACAATCTCTCTCTAGTGAAACTATGGCCCCCAATTTTGTAGAAGCTGTTGTAGATCATATTGTACAACTAAAGCCCATATACCATATATCAAGGTGATAACTACACTAGAATTGGGAGGAGATGAAATCAATAATGGGGTGCATGAACAGAGGAGATTGTTTTTTTTCATTCTAAAGATCCATATAAAAAGCAATCTCTTAATAAATAGGCATATTAAATAAACAATTATTTTCATTAAGAAAATATGAATATGAGAATTCACAGTATCCTCATAGAATGACAACCTACATCATATAAATCCTCCATATATTGTCATAATTCCATTTTATATAGAATATATCCTCCTAAAAAATTCCCCAAACCCTTCAAATATCTCAGGTATCTTTAGAATATGGAAAAATCATGTTGTTTCATTCTATCGATGGTTAAGTCGACCAACGATTTAGGGTGTAACAGACAAAAGGAACCATCAAATAATGCAAAATCAAATCTATCTCCTTCCTCTAAGAATACCCATGCTCCTTTAATAGAGTTATGTCATCACTTTCTAAATCTAAACAATAATTTACTTTTATTAAACCAACCAATTTAAATTGTTCATTTTTCCTTCATGCAATTTTTTTATTTCCATTTAAGAATTTTCTCTTCAACTAATTTTCTTTCAAGTAGATCATTAATTTATGGAATTCATTAACATAGGTTCCACATTCAATAAACATAGGATTCCACCTCATTATTATTTTTTGTTCCTATTTTTCTTATTTTGTCCAATATTGTTTTACCTTTTTTATGATTGGTTTTTCGATTTCGTTCCAATTTTTATCACCCTTCTATTTCATCATCTAGTCTTGTATGAATTATTACATTTGTATATATTGGATTATGGTTTCTACAAACATTCCCCTTTATAATATTATTATAATATTCCCAACAACCTATTGGAGTATATGCATAGAAAATAATTTTTAGAAACTCTTCATACAATGACATGTATTTTATATATTCTAGTTTCACAAACACTGTTTTCTTATTCAATTTGAAATTTCCATTTATGTATCAATAGTTTTTCTTCTCCATTTTGATTCTATTTTCAATCGAATTATATGATTTAATTCATGTAAATATCTCCCTACATACTTCTAATGTGATTATAATCTCTAATATATTGGATGATTTAAATATAGAAATCTTAATTTTTTTGGTTGGGGTTTAGTTAATTTTTATACGATATATATATATATATTATTTTTTTAGACTCATCTTACTAGATAATATGATATATCCCTTAACCTTAACCCAAATGTTCACATTTAAATGTTTTAATTTAATAAAAACACATTAATTTTTTTTATAATATCAATTTCAACTAAGTAAAAATTAAATTTTATATGCCATCATATTTTTTTATAAATAATTTTTCAATTATATAGAAACTTCTAATTTAAAATTATATTTATCTCATGTTCTTCCACCTTTATATGTATTCTTAACATCGAATAAATTGTCTCTTTTGGTAATATATTCTCAAATAATTAATGCATGTATTTTAGGCTATTAATTTTATTATAGATTATATATAACATTAATTTCATCATGTGAGAGAAAAAGGAATAAGTTGTAGTAGAAGGTCATTTCTAGAATGCTTGTCTAGAACTTGAATTTTGTTGTTCAATGATTCTTTATTAATATGGAAATGACTTTTGGTGTTCATTAAAATGTACAAGTGATGTCAATTTTCATTGGGTCATTTTTTAATTGTTCTAATGGAATCAAATATTTTTAAAGGGTTTCAAGAATATTGACCTATGTTATTGAATATTTTAATCATCCATACTATGTCAGATTAATTGATTTAATTATTTTAAATTCTTCACCCACTGTTCACTTTTATGGTTTCAAATATAGGTTGCAAAGACTTATTTTTCTAATTTAACTCTTGTTTTATATAGATATGTTATAGATCATTTAATTAAAGTTTCTATCCAATTTAATTCAATTTTTTCATATTAAATGCTAACTATTCACTAATTTAACACATTGTGTGGATATACAGGTTAAGGAGGTATGCTTATCTAGTTTCTTATACACTATAAAGATTTATTTCATTTTATATTCTAAGAAGATAATTTTTTATTGGTGGTACTTTGATAGGTTTTTGTCTAAAAAATATTGTGTTGATGATATTTTTTTTCATAATGTTACCTTTTTTATTTTGTTTTTAATTGAGGAATACCATTAAAGATCGTAAAAGCAAGGATTTATTACTGAATTTTGAAGTAAATTTCTCTTTTTATATTGATTTAATGGATTATGTTCCAATTAAAAAAATTGGTTTATCACTCTTCAATGGTGAAAATTAATTCAAAATATACAAAAATAGTTAATATTATGTACTAGAGACACTCAAAATCTCTTAATTTCAACTGAAACAAAGTTTATAAAAATATAATTTATCCTAATATATCAATTTTCCCCTTTATTTAAATATGGATATTTTATTTTTATGAAACTTCCATGTTAATTGAATTCATTCATATATCATCACTATAGAGACACATTCTTAATATAAATAGACATTACATAATTTTTGTTGAATACTTAATACATTACAAAATAGATGCCCATAGACTGTACTATTTTACTGCATTTGGAAACATATAGACATAAAAACTGGTACATAAGTGAGCTAAATTGTCTCCCACAAGTTTCTTTAGGAATAACACCCACTCAGATACTACATAAAGAATAGAATTATTCATAAACCAAGGAAATGAAACATAAAAAGGGGTGATATTAGATTATATGTAAGGGTAAACAAGGGAAACATGTAAGCATATTCGTGATTATAAGGGTATAAGAATATGGTTATAACATTAGAAGATCATACCCTAAAAATTAATGATCATAAAAATGAATCATGGAATAAATATTAGTAGTTCATAAGAAATGATTCATAAGGGAATCAAAAGCACAATCCATAAAATCATAACATAGGAATACGACATGGAATTGTGTTAGACACATAAGAATATAAAATTATTTCCATAGTAGTCAATACATTTCATTCAAGTCCATCACAGTGGAGTGTGTTCACTCCATAAACCATCTTCGTAGTCAAGGTTCAATCCGAAGACCATATTAGTGAACATTGTCCATTTCTAAACAATGTTTACTCCAAATTCCTTCTATGAATATCTCATGAGATATAAATAATTTCCCAATTCATTTAAGGGGGATATAGTTTGCCCTATGACATAATAAAACCATACATATGTGTGCCACAAGATCATAATCATTCATAATATCATATCCCATGAAATGAAATTGGTATCATAAAAATATAATAATAACACAACCTATAAAAAAATACCAATTTTATAATCATTTCATCAAATAATAACCCATGAAAATAAGTGGGTTCATAAGTATATAACCCATTAAATAAAACACATTCTATAAAAATCGTGCCATTAAAATGTAAGCGAGTCAGAGAAAGAATATAGAAGAAACCTTTGGATCCATTCCATGAAAATTAATGAGTAACACCAAAATATGTTATATTTTATGGAAAATAATTTCAAATATTCTTTTGAAAACATTTAATGAGGAAAATATCCTTTCCTTTTTGAAAAATACTTTTTGTACATAAAACATTTTCAAAAACCTTTTTCTTTGAAAATTACATTGATAAAATTTAAACTAATATTTGAAAACCATAAAACATTTTAAACTAATTTTTCCTTGAAATAATATTATAAAATAACTTTCAAAAGAACATTTTAATTTTTTTAAACATTTTTTTTTGAATAAAGCAGATTTCCAACTGAAGAGAGAAATAAGGTCAGATTTTCTTAAAAATATTTTCTTAATTATTTTTGAAACCAAAGAGTGGAGAAATGAGATCAATACATGAATATATAATGAATAAAAAGAGGAGAATAAAATTCATTAGTTTGATTATGTGATAGATCATAATATTTCATCAATGAAAGCATAATCATAAATAATCCATATAAATGATGAGATTGGTGCACTAAATTCTTACAACTTCGATAACTTTGAATCATACTCCTCATGTTAGAAAATGAAATTAAATGAATATTAAAATATCCTTAAAATAATGGTATTAATGATATAACTTATCAAACGGAATTATATTCAGCTTATAAAATAATATAGGTTCATAAAAAACATGTGTCTCAAAAAAGTAAAATTGAGACAAAAACTACCTTACCGATTTTTTAACATTTGAATTGTAAGACCTTATATAATTGAGATAATAAAATAGATATTTAAATATAAATAAATTAAAGGAAAATAGTTATAAAATTCATTCATGTGAAGTGTATTTACCACAAAAAATAAATGAGTGGTGAATATGTAATAGGTCTCATAGGAATAAAAGTAAGACTAGAAAACCTCTTACCTTATGTCGTTACTATCATTTAACTCATTCAGACCTTAGATATAATAAATATATGTTTTTGATAAATCTATTAAAGAATAATATTAAATTATACCATACCATATATGATTTATTTATGACATTATATTATATATTAATTAACAATTCCATGTTAAAGTCGTTTTTTGGGTAATAACCACTTAGTTTTTCCCTTGTGTTTTGATTCTTTATATTTATGGTCCTCATACTTATTGTAACATCCTAGATAATTAATGAATAGGAAAATATCATATTTGTTAATATTTATGAATTAAATAGTAATTTTAACTTTGAAGGAGCACTGTGTATGATAGCGTACACGACAAGAAACCATGAGTTCCTCCAACCTCTTACGTTGCAAGCAAGACCGAGTTATACTGAAAAATAAAATACTGATATTATTAGTATTTTAGTTGTTTTTTATCTCCTAGACATTGTATCGATGGTAATAAATTGGAATAAATATTATATGTTTACACATGCTGTCACGAACCAGCCCGGGTCGACCCTGAACCGGTCACCCGAGCTGGTCTGCGGCAAGTCCCGAGGGGTGTTCCCGATCCCCCCAGGATGTCAACTAGTGTCGGGCATTGAAATTTTAATCGTTGGGAATGATTTCAGCCCAAACCAGAAACAAGATCAAAAGAAAGAATATAACTAAACAAAATAGACAACAACTAACAACAGAAACAAAACTATGTAACAAACATACCTCCACATGACCTCACGGTCACCACCCAACTAGACACCAACGTCGCTCCATCAATGAGCGACTCAAACCAGGAAAAACCTGAACACAAGGAACCTGCAACTGAAAAGGTAAAAGATAGGTTTGGGAACAGAAGTACTCAGTTGGTGAGCCCAACAACAAAACCCAAAGCACTGCCAGTAAATAAAGAATCTACATATTCCAGGTTTGAACTACAATGTCTAAAAGTAATCTTTCATAATGTTTCACTTGAAAATCAAAACACGATCCATTACCCTTAATCTTTTCAAAAGTTGAATTTCTTTTCATTTATGCTAAATTATCTATAAAAGAGTAAGAAGTGTTACATTTTAAAATTTTACACAAGAGAAAAACACATTTTTATTTGAAAGCCATTTCCACAAAGTAACCAGTACAACCTGTAAAGAAGAACTAAAAGTAAACGAGCAGGGAAAATCAAGTAACCATGGGTGATCCTAAACATCCCGAGAAAACCCCTGGACGTACTCGGGTTCAGACTACCTGCTGGCATGGTACTCCATAGTCAATAACTAACTGGCCGCCCTAACAGCCAACCAGTGGCATGCCCCACAAAGCCTTACCTACCAAGGGGGGACTAACCCGTCCAATCAGGGTTAGCCAACAACCGCCACTCGATTCTCTAAAAGACGCCCAGGAACCCATGGTAGTTTTAATAATACTGTGTAAGTAGGAGGCCCTCGCACGCGTGAATCATCTCACCACACTTGCCAACACCTTACACAGACACCGCTACACGACAACCCTCGAAGGGAAGTCCCTCTGTAGAGATGCCCCATAAGTACATATATTTATATATTCACTTCACATTCAATAAAGTGCCAACCGGGCCGCCACATCACTACATTTAAACCATTTAATATCAATGTGTTGGCAAAAGATATAACACATGCCATCATGTTGAAAATCATAAAAACATACTTAGAAACCCATTTAAGGAAAACCAAACCACCACTGAAAAATTTCAAAATCCGGCTCAAGGGCCAAACGGGCCTTTAATCATTTTTTGAAGGAATGCTATTTCTCAAATGAAATCAAAACTTTTATCCACACGTCAAAGGAAAACATTTTTCAACAACCAAGAACCACGCTTAAAGTTTCCCAAAATCAAGTTTAAAGGTCATACAACATTTCCTTTAATCAAGGTTCTAAGAAACAACTTTTCCATAAACAATACACCTACCAATTTACACACACCAAAAAAATTTCAAAACACAATTCAACATGACTTTCACATTTCATAAAGAACCAATTTAGCAATATTAGTATGGAAGCACACAATTAAAACCAAGAAAAACACTTTCAAGGAAACACTAGATTTAAACAGCTTTCATTATCAGCAGATCACCACACTATAAATAACTACTTAATAATACTTTAAAATTTACTCAAACTCAATAAAAAGACAAGGAATAAATAAATTCTAAATTTAAAGGTGAGTGTATTGGGAGAACTACCTGAATTATAGCTTGTTTGCGATAACGCGACACGTCACACACTTGCGCACTAGAAAACGCAAGCGGGAAATTTCGATAACGTGAAAAATACCTCGTGACACGCTGCAACAAAAGTAGAATGACTAAAACCCGTAAACATGGATTCAAAAAGGTTCAAAAGAATTAGAATGTAAAAGACAACATATATATATATATACATATATATATATATAAATGTTGATATAAAAGAATTTAAGTAAGAACAAAAAAAAACCTCACCTCGATTCGCTACCTGAACCCGATGATGCACCACACCTCGTGCAGGCGCGTACACACTTGCAAGATGAAGACCTCCGTGTTGCGGAATTAATCCACCAACACGCTTGGCGCAGACGTGCTCGACCGCCTGGTCGCGCACCGATTTCCGGGTGCACCGCTGGCCGGTGCAAGGCGGCGACGGCTGGCCGGAGTGCAGAAAAACGACAGGAGGCCCGAATGGACGGCCGGAGGGGTGGAGGCCAAAGGCGGCTCGCCGGAGCTTGGCTAGAGGTCACCGGAGGAAGTCGGAAACCACTGGCCGGTGGAGGGGCTCGCCGGGAAACTGCTGGAGACCGCTGGAATAGGGCAGGGGCACCAGAGGTGGAAGCCGAGGGGTGCGGGAGGAGGTGCGGCGGACGGAACGGGAGCCAGACGGGTCGGGGGTGTAGGACAGGGGTGCGGCTGGCCAGGGAGGCGCAGGGGGGGTGCGGGCCGATGGCCGGGGTGGCCGGAATAGGTGCCGTCTGGACAAGGGGGGTCGTCGGACGTCGGGGCGGAGACGCTGGAAGCCGGGGCGGGGAGCGCGCAGGAGGGGAGCGCCCAGGAGGGGCCAGGTGCGGGGAGCGCGGAGATGGGGTGAGCGGAGGGGCCGGACGGCGGTAGGCTGGAGGGGAGCGCGTAGGAGGGGCCGGACGGCGGCGGGCTGGAGGCAGCAAGAGGCGGCGCGGGCCAGCCAAACCAGCAAGGGGGGGAGAAAACGGGGGAGAGAGAGAGAGGGGAGAGGGGAGAGGGGAGAAGGTGACGGCTGGGTAGGATTAGGGTTAGGATTCTATATATATATATGATAATAATAATAATAATAATAATAATAATAAAACATTATAATAATAAAAAAAATTATAATAATAAAAATAAAAATAAAATAATGATAATAAATAAAAAAATTAGTTAATTATAATAATAACTATTTTGATCAAAATATTTAAAATAATAAAATCATTTAAAAAATAACACACTTATATATATTTATACATATATATATATATATATATATCTATAAACATATAAACGTAAATACAATAAACATATATATATAACATATATATAGACATAAACATATATAAACATATATTAAAAAAATACTACAATAATGATAACACAATTTAAATGGTAATAATAATAAAATGTCAACATAAAAAATTTTATATTTAAAAAATGCCGGGTGAACACACGGTCGCCCGGGCTGAACGCACGGTCACTGCTAATGATGCGGTGACCGCGCACCGGCGCGAAACCGCCAACACAATTAAACTTCGAAAAATTTAAACCGGGACCAAGAAAGAAGTAAAAATAAGAGCATCTGCGGTCGGGGTGTGACAATTCTCCCCACCAAAAACAGTTTCTTCCCCCAGAAAGTAATCAAGAGAAAAGTTGGTCAAGATTCAGGTCCATGCCCAAACAAAACTAAAAGAACCGAAAAGAACTAAGAATCTTGGTATGACCTTACTCTACACAGGTCACACACGACCGATTCAAGAGAATACTGAAGTCCGAGGTTGAGGGGAGAACACGAAGGGGTTCTCCCCACCACAAGAACTTAACTGGTTCAAAAATTTAACACCCAAAACATACTACCACAAGGAGGTGGGTCCAGTGTGGGGACTCATAACCGAACCAAAACGACTCCTATAACACGATCAAAACAACACCTCCGTCAAATGTTGAACCCTCGACTAGAGTCATCAAACTTTAACACCAGGGATAACCCACAGAAAATACTTAACCAGACATCAAGTCAGAAACATGACCCACATAAATCCATGAAACATAACTACATCTGACACGCATAACTAAACCAAGGTCAACCTACACAAAGGTCTAACAAACATTACGAAATACACACGATTTCCAAGATCACATTAACACAAACAAGATTGTTTGGATTTTAATTGAACAAATTCATCATTACTTCATAGCAAGACGATGTACTTACAACGATGTTGAAACTTTAATAGCAGATAAGAAAATATGAAAAGATTTCTAATTGTTCCACCATCAACAAGGAATACAAAACATGGACCAAGGCTTCGCACCCCCGGGGACCTCTGACTGTAGGCGAGCTTCACCCCAAGACCTGAGGCTGGGGCTCTGATGGCTGAAGCATCTTCTGCCTCACATTCAGGTACTGAAATTCTCCCATCACGATGTCCTCTTCAAGTGACGCTTCCTACAAAACTTCTCCAGATGACCCAAACAACCGCATCGATGACACGTCTTCAGTGGGTTGCGACTAGACGGCTTTAAATGCCCGAAACGACCACACTGATACCATACCATTGAACGATCTGATGAACTGGAAGCTGTGACCAAGGGGGATAACTTCTAATGAACAGGTATCTCTGGCGTATTTTCCACACCAGAGGGGGAACTCTTACGAACAATCGGGGATGCTGGAGTACTAACCGACTGCGTTTCAGAAACCAACTCAGCCAAAAATGCTTCCTCCATAAGCTTCTCGAAACGTTGGTCTTTAGAAGGAAGGACTCGCTCCATGATCTCTGGATGAAGACCCCCGGTGAAAAGAGAGGCCTTCATGAGCTCATGCGACGCTACCTCTGGAGAAAAGGAAATCAGTTCCTTGAAATGGTCAACATATGCCTTCACCGTCTGTTGACCTTGTTGAATATGCACGCGCTCTCCCTTTTTTCTTTGCCTTCACTTCTTCAGGTATAAACCATTGGACGAAAATGGTTTTAAAGACATCCCATGTCATCCCAACTTGCATTGACGGTGGGGAATCCATCTTCCACTGGTCCAAAGTTAGACATTCAAACAATCCCATAACAGCACGAACCCTAACAGTCTCAGGAGTTCCCAACGTTTTAAAGATACTTTCCACTTCTTCAAGCCACTCTACTGCTTCTAACGGGCCTCGATCACCATGAAGAATAAGCACCATCCAAGAAGGACCTTAAACTGGGCATAAATCATTAGAAACTTTGGGGATCTTTCTGGGTGACATTCTCTGAACAATATAAAAACACAAAGCCAAAAATCAAGATCCAATCAAATCTTAATCAAAAGGAAAATCACATACCAACAACTGGATCAAACGCCAAAATCCACTTTTCAAAAACCCCATTTCATTTCAAGACTACTCCCAAACACAAAACCCACTTTCCGAAACAAAATCCAATTTCCAAAATCATTTCTCATCTTTCAAAAATCATTTTAGAAAGACAAGGTCAAACTTTTGGTTTCAAATAAACACTCATAGCATCTCATGAATCGTCGCATGAATGTCTATCCATTCCACTCACGTCATCCACGAACAAGTGCCTCTCATGCACTTTTCACACAAACCCGCACACATGCGATCATTAATAAGGAAAACCAAAGGTCTCACTCAGACCATTTCCCTACCAATTTCAAGCAAACACCCGTTTTTTTTTGTTCTATACCAGAACACTTTAAATTTAAAAAATCCCTTTACCAATTTAAACCCATTTTAAAGAAAACACTTCCATTTAAAAATTCAACTTTATATTTTCAAAAACACGATCACACCAACCAGAACCAAACATACTACAACTTACAAAGAATCACCATAATGAGGAACTAGCAGTTATGCTTAACCCGACGACATGGTAGTGAGTCACACCCCAAGTAAGCATCAACAACTAGGAGGAACTTAAACCGTGTACTCGGACTCCACATGGGTCACTACTCCATGTGAAATCGCAACGTGACACTGGCTCACCTCCATCTTCATTACTCAATCCAAAATAAGGTCATAAGACACAATTCCCGGACTACCCCTGGTAACTCGAGGATTAGTGCGAGCAAGAGTTCGCGACGCTCTTCCCGCACCTACCTCTCGAGTCCCGACAGTCCTAATCTCCTTCTACCAAACAACCCAAATAACAAGAACCTGTCCTCTGATACCATTTTGTCACGAACCAGCCCGGGTCGACCCTAAACCGGTCACCTGATCCGGTCCGCAGCAAGTCCCGAGGGGCGTTCCCGATCCCCCCGGGATGGCAACTAGTGCCAGGCATTGAAATTTTAATCGTTGGGAAAGATTTCAGCCCAAACCAGAAACAAGATCAAAAGAAAGAATATAACTAAACAAAACAGACAAAAACTAACAATAGAAACAAAACTACATCACAAACATACCTCCACGTGACCTCACGATCACCACCCAACTAGAAACCAGCGTCGCTCCATCACTAAGTGACTCAAACCAGGAAAAACCTGAACACAAGGAACCTACAACTGAAAAGGTAAAAGATAGGCGTGAACACAGAAGTACTCAGTAGGTGAGCCCAAAAACAAAACCCAAAGAACTGCCAGTAAATAAAGAATCTACATATTCCAGGTTTGAACTACAATGTATAAAAGTAAGCCTTCATAATGTTTCACTTGAAAATAAAAACACGATCCATTACCCTTAATCTTTTCAATAGTTTATTTCTTTTCATTGATACTAAATTCGTTCTAAAAGAGGATGAAGTGTTACATTTTCAAATTTTACACAAGAGAAAAACACATTTTTATTTGAAAGCCATTTCCACAAAGTAACCGGTACAACCTTTAAAGGAAAACTGAAAGTAAATGAGTAGGGAAAATCAAGTAACCATGGGTGATCCTAAACATCCCTAGAAAACCCCTGGACGTACTCGGGTTCAGACTACCTCCCGGCATGGTACTCCATAGTCAATAACCAACTGGCCGCCCTAACAGCCAACCAGTGGCACGCCCCACAAGGCCTTACCTACCAAGGGGGGACTAACCCGTCTAATCAGGGTTAGCCAGCAACCGTCACTCGATTCTCTAAAAGACGCACATGAACCCACAGTAGTTTTAATAATACTGTGTAAGTAGGAGTCCCTCGCACACGTGACTCATCTCACCGCACTTGCTAACCCCTTACATGGACACCGCTACACGACAACCCTCGAAGGGACGTCCCTCTATAGAGATGCCCCATAAGTACGTATATTTATATATTCACTTCACATTCAATAAAGTACCAACCGGGCCGCCATATCACTACATTTAAACCATTTAATATCAAAGCATTGCCAAAAGATATAACAGACACCATCATGTTGAAAATCAAGAAAAACATACTAAGAAACCCATTTAAGGAAAACCAAACCACCACTGACAAATTCCAAAATCTAGCTCAAGGGCCAAACGGGCCTTTAATCATTTATTTGAAGGAATGCTATTTCTCAAATGAAATCCAAAATTTTATTCACACGTCAAAGGAAAACATTTTTTAATAACCAAGAACCATGCTTAAAGTTTCCCAAAATTATGTTTAAAGTTCATACAACATTTCCTTTAATCAAGGTTCTAAGAAACACCTTTTCCATAAACAATACACCTACCAATTTACACACACCAAAAACATTTCAAAACACAATTCAACATGACTTTCACATTTCATAATGAACCCATTTAGAAATATTACTATGGAAGCACACAATTAAAAACGAGAAAAACACTTTCAATGAAATGATAGAATTAAACAGCTTTCATTATCAGCAGATCACCACACTATAAATAACTACTTAATAATACTTTTAAATTTACTGAAACTCAATAAAAAGACAAGGAATAAATAAATTCTAAATTTAAAGGCGAGTGCAATGGGAGACCTACCTGAATTGCACCTTGTTTGCGATAACGCGACACGGCACACACTTGCGCACTAGAAAACGCAAGAGGGAAATTTCGATAACGCGAAAAATACCTCGCGACACGCTGAAAAAATAGTAGAATGAATAAAACCCATAAACATCGATTCAAAAAGGTTCAAAATAATGAGAACATAAAAGACAACGTATATATATATATACATATATATAAAAACATTGATATAAAATAATTTAAGTAAGAACAAAACAAACCTCAGCTCGATTTGCTAACTGAACCCGATGATGCACCACACCTCATGAAGGTGCGTACGCCCTTGCAAGATGAAGACCTCCGCGTTGCGGAATTAATCCGCCAACGCGCTCGGCGCAGACGTACTCGACCGCCGGGTCACGCACTGATTTCCGGGTGCACCGCTGGCCGGCGCAAGGCGGCGGCGGCTGGCCGGAGTGCAGAAAAACGACGGGAGGCCCGAATGGGAGGCCGGAGGGGTGCAGGCCAAAGGCAGCTCACCGGAGCTTGGCCGGAGGTCGCCGGAGGAAGTCAGAAACCGTTGGCCGGCGGCGGGGCTCGTCGGGATGCTTCTGGAGACCGCAATAATAGAGCAGGGGCGCCAGAGGCGAATGCCGGGGGGGGGGGGGGGTGCGGGAGGAGGTGCAGCGGCCAGAACAGGAGCCGGACGGGGCGGGGGTGTAGGACAGGGGTATGACCGGCCAGGGAGGTGCAGGGGGGGTGCGGGCCGGCAGCCGGGGTGGCCGGAACAGGAGCCGTCTGGACAGGGGGGGGGGGGGTCGCCAGACGTCAGGGAGGATATGCTGGAAGCCGGGGCGGGGAGCGCGCATGAGGGGCCGGGTGTGGGGAGCGCGGAGCTGGGGTGAGCGGAGGGGACGGACGACAGCAGGCTGGAGGGGAGCGCGCAGGAGGGGCCGAACGGCGGCGGGCTGGAGGCAGCAAGAGGCGGCGCGGGCGGGCCAAACCAGCAAGGGGGGAGAAAAACGGGGGAGAGAGAGATAGGGTAGAGGGGAGAGGGGAGAGGGTTGCGGCTGGGTAGGTTTAGGGTTACGATTATATATATATATATATATATGATGATAATAATAATAATAATAATAATAATAAAATTTTATAATAATAATAAAAAAATTATAATAATAATAATAACAATAAAATAATGATAATAAATAAAAAAATTAATTAATTATAATAATAACTATTTTGATCAAAATATTTAAAATAATAAAATCATTTAAAAAATAACACACTTATATATATTTATACATATATAGATATATATATATATATCTATAAACATATAAACATAAATACAATAAACATATATATATAACATATATATAGATATAAACATATATAAACATATATATATATATATATATATATACATATATAGACATATATATATATATATAAATTAATATACCCATATATAAACATATATAAAAAAATACTACAATAATGATAACACAATTTAAATGGTAATAATAATAAAATCTCAACATAAAAATTTTTATGTTTAAAAAATGTCGGGTGAACACACGGTCGCCCGGGCTGAACACACGATCACCGCTAATGATGCGGTGACCGCGCACCGGCGCGAAACTGCCAACATAATTAAACTTCGAAAAATTTAAACCGGGACCAAGAAAGAAGTAAGAATAAGAGCATCTACGGTCGGGGTGTGACAATTAATGTGACAACCGGGTCCCGATGACAGCATAAACACCCCGCCTTAACAAGTCCGTCGGGTCCTGGCCTTCCAGGTACCCCCAGTTGCCCCCGCAGACACGTGGGGCCCACCCCAGGGTCCACCCACGTGCTCAAACGGGTCATCTGACTACTGATTGTCCCCATAGGCCAACACATGTCCTTTCCAGTGTGCTTTGTCCTCGCTCACACACACCCTGAGAAACATCCCATAAGGTCACCCATCCTGATCACTACTTCAGGCCAAGCACGCTTTAACTGTGGAGTTCTAATCAGGTAGGCTCCTGAAAAGGAAGGTGCACCTTGTTGACATGAGTCATATCATTCAGTCATTTAACCCTTTATCATTTTGGGATGTTACAATCACCCCCCGTAGAGAACAACACCCTCGTTGTGGGCCCTACATCTCAACCCAAGCAGTGCATCGTACTTAAGGCTGGGTTCCAGCTCTGATACCAAATGTGACAATCGGGTCCTGATGACAGCACAAACACCCCACCTTAACAAGGCCGTTGGGTCCTGGCCTTCCAGGTACCCCCAGTTGCCCCCGCATACACGTGGGGCCCACCCCAGGGTCCACCCACGTGCTCGAACGGGTCATCTGACTAATGATTGTCCCCACCGACCAACACATGTCCTTTCCAGTGTGCTTTGTCCTTACTCAAACACACCCAGAGAAACTTCCCAGAAGGTCACCCATCCTGATCAATACTCCAGGCCAAGCACGCTTTAACTGTGGAGTTCTAATCAGGTAGGCTCTAGAAAAGGAAGGTGCACCTTGTTGACATGAGTCATATCATTCAGTCATTTAACCCTTTATCATTTGGGGATGTTTCACATGCTTATGAAATATTTATATATTTATCCAATAAATTTAATAGGCATAGAAATAAGAATTAAATCCAATTTTAATCATAAAAATTTCAATATTTATAATAGGTAGTTTTATTTCCTTTTAATGGTGAGCCCATTTTAAATTCAATTTTTGAGGCTTTTATTAATTTTATATGTAAAAATAAACATCATTTTTCAATTTATAATGTCAAATTATCTTAGGGTTAATATTTGATATTTTTATGAGAAACTTCATTTTTGGACGAATACCGAAAAATATGGAATTTTAATTAAAAATTGATATTTTGTGTAATTTAATTATATAGTTAAATTATATTTTAATTTTGTTTTAAAGTAAAAATATATCAATTATATAACTATTAATACAATTCAGGTCATTGGAATCATTTTTATGTTGAATCTAGATATAAAATCATAATGAAATTTTGAACATTCTCACCTTAAAAACCCGCTTTCTTGCCATGTCTACTAGATTAGCATTAAAACTAATTTTTAACTTATGATAATTGAATTTCAATAAATAGACATAAAATTAAAAATATATTTTAATATTTTTATCCTAATAAGATCAACTTAATTTTTTACCAAAAATAATAGTGAAAGTGATTAAAATTAATTTCAATGATTATTTTAAAATTAAGCCTAACATGGGAATAAACCATAATCTTAAGGTTCCAAATGACCTATCCACTTGTCCAAAACCAATTTTATGGGAATATTTAGGCAAAAAAACTTTAATTATACACCTTTTATGGTTTTTAGTTACTTTCTTTGGTTAATAACATGTGTACACCTAACTTGTTTTAAAAAATGCCAAGTGAATCCCTTACTTTCCCTACAAAAGACCACCACCTCTACCTCTTCCACAAGTCTCTAAAACCACTTAGTATCAGAAATTATCTGAAAAATAGTATCCCAAAATTACTTCCATCTGCATGTATTCCAAACCGTGGAGATAAACCCATCCAAGGAATTACTTTTGATAAAATTAAAAGGAGTCACCTAAATAAGATGTAACATTCTTCCTCAAGCTCCATTCATTTATATTAATTATCCAACAACAAAAATATTCTTATTCTAGGTTCATATAACCAAACCATTATCATGAATATACTAGGATGTTTTTATTTCATTAGTTAAACCTCCACTTACACACACTACCATATAATAGGTAATGAACTTACCGTTTGTGTTTGGTCAATTACCACCTCATAAAATGATGTTGTTCATATTTTCCTTTACCACCTTTCATGGTTGGTCATTATGATAAAAACACAATTTATATATTTTATACATTAAAATAATTATTTTCTTATGGTTCTTTAATTATTTTATAATTCATACCTTTATACTTTATATTTTTTATAAATACGATAACATTGTTTATGGAAGTGTGGACTACAACCTCTTCAAAGCGATGTTGTATATTAACACACCACATGGAATGTAATAAGGATGAGTTTAACTAAACAAATTTGAAAATAAATAAAATTTATAGGATATTAAAGACATAATTATAATTCTTTAAATATAATTAATTATTTTATTTAACACTTTTCCACACACAAAAAATGTGATAGCATCATTCATAGACGTGTGGACCATCGCCTCCTTGAAGCGATGCAATTAATTTTATATCACTAGAATTCAATATAAAAATATATATGAATAAATAATATTTTATATATAATATAATTATTATTATGGAAAGATAAATTTTTTCTTACCATATTTCTATAATGATCATAAAAAAATGAGAACGTCACTCATGAGTATGTATGACCTACCATCTCTATAAATGAAATGTTTTCTAATTTTTCAAAACAATATTCCATGATTAGTTTTAAAAAGTGTAATTGATTTATAAATACGATAGTTATGTCACTATTATTATTATATATATGTTAATATAATAACCCATTTGACCAAATTTTACCTACCAAAGTCATTTTAACACATAAACCGAATATGAACAAAACAAATGATGTATACCTAATTGTTTAAGTAGTCATATACAAAATTATAATAAGTTAAATAAAAATAAAAATAAACTTGAAAAAGGTAATCAATAATGTAGATAATTAATATAATTTTATTATAAAGGATGGTAGAGACACACGATATGAGTCAGACTCAAGGTATGGGATTTCGTCTCAATCTCCTTTCATTGAGGCATTTCTAGATGATGTTCAACTTTATTATTTTATAAGGTGTATGTAAATCTCACTTGAAATTATATTTACATATTTTATCAATTATCATTTTATTTAATGTTTAATTAAAAGTTATACTTTTATGTGGATTATGATTTAAAAAAATAAATGTCGTATGAATCGCATTGAATGTTTAAAGATGTAGCCCTATCCTCATATCAAATATTCTTGATATTATTTTACTTATGTATTTATACAAATATAAAAGAACTATAAGAGAGATTTTTTTTAATTTTTAATTTCATTCATTTTTTTAAATTATTCTTTTTGCATTCTTTACATGGAACATTTTGGAAAAATGATAACAGGAATATTCTATTCTTAACACACACCATGATAATGGATTTTCCCCCACCATGGACATTATTTTATTTTTGGATTAATTTTCAAGATATCTTTTTTTACTAAATGAAAAACCTTATATTTCCTTTTTGGTTATTTATTCATTGATAATAGTTTTTTTAAATGGATTCCTTATTTCGATATCTTAAATTGTTTTCTTGTGATTGAAAATGAAATTTTATGAGTGAAATATTGAAAATTGAAATCTTTTATATGATATGATAATATAATTATACTTGGAAATTTAATACGTGGTTCTATAATAAACCATTGAACGGTGGATCCTTGATAATCCAATTACAGGTGGCTATATGACATCACTCCAATTCATTGGGTATGGATCTCGACCATATAACTATTCCATTGTATAAGTGACATGTATGAAAGTTGATTGTATGTTTATTCAATTTATAAGAGTGAAAATAATAATGATGTTCCATGTTACCTTTATGTATTTTTAATACCTGTTATGGTTTTTATCGTAATATTTTTATTATAAAAAAGGTATGAATGAGCTTATTATCAAGGAAATGTATTCATAACTTATTATGGTGAAAAGTATTACATTATGTTAAAGATTTCATAATTTTTTTAATTTTTATAATGGACTAATGGTTTCCATTTGTTTATGTACCATATTGATATTTCTATTCTCATCCCACATTTTTAAATTTTTTTCATAGGACTTACGGATGAGTAATGTATTTGAAGAATTCATGTTCTTTGTTGTGATGAGCTTTCAAAAAAGAGATCATGTTTTATTTTTTTATCTTTTATATGGTTGAAAATGGATACTGATTAGAAGTGTCCACTTTGTTTTTCTTGGTTCTGTTATGTATGCATTATCTCTATTTATCTAAAACTATAAAACCAAAAATATCCTCAATGTGAGATAAAGTATAATTCTTGACTTAACTCATGAATATGTATTATTTTATGGTCGGGTCTTTATAGTTGGTTTGAAAGGTCAGTTTAGATAACTTTAGTTGTTAGGATAGTGTTAATATAATTCTCATGAAAGATTTTCCTTTATGATTATGTTAAAATGAAATATAATTTGAATAATACCATGTTTCTTAATTTGAAATAAATTATTTTGGAATGTTTTTCCATAGAGGAAACAAGGAAGCTATAGTTGGAAGGCACCAAGAAGAAAATATCCTTCTAAAGCAGCATCCCGAGATGGTCAGAATAAGAACCGAGAAGTTTTTTTTCAGTGATGGATTAGATGAAGCATGCTATAAATAGTGTTGGTGTCCAAATTAGAGAGAAACCAAATATACCATAGAGAAACATGAAAATAGTGGAGCATTTTATGTGACAATATCTTCAATCATTTATAGGATCATATGACCCTGTGATAGATGACTGATAAATTGAATCCATTGAAAAGATATTTGACGTCATGGGTTTTTTCAGATCCCCAAAGGTAACTATTGGAATTTATCATTTTTAATGTGATGCTGATTAGTGGTGGCCAATGGTTAAGAATATCATGCAGAGTGAACATAATGATTCCTTGAAATGGGATGAATTGATGAAAATTTTCTTCGAGAAATACATTACTATTGCTGTTTGACTTAGGATATAAAATCAATTATTTGAATTGAGACAAATGGAGGATGATTCAATGGCTACATACATAGAAAAATTCACTATACATGCAAGTTATGTCCCAAATTTTATCTGAGATATTGTTAGAAAGATAAATCAGTTTTATTTAGAATTATAGAAATGATATATAAGGGAATTGTATTCTCATGAGTTAAAGAGCTATGAGAAACTTGTTTGATGTGATTAGAAGGTATAAATGGAGTTTTCTGATGATCATGTGACCCGTGATAATAAGAAAAAGAAAAGGTCCAGTCAACAGGCAATGTGAAGACATTCATTAAAGAATATTGGAGGTAAGAAAACCAAATTCCAACATTATGAGAAGTGAGGTAAAAATCATCTTGGAGAAAGTATTCCAATTTCATGGAAGTGCTCTGGATGAGGTAAGATTGGTCATATGGTTTGTGACTACAAGTAATATGATTTGAAGAGTAATAAAATCCAGTAAAAAAGATGTTTTCGTTGCAATGAGTTAGAAAATTATGCCAATGTGTGTGAAATGATTATCACCCAGGGTGGGAACCATAAAGATCAAAGGAAAATGTGTGTGGAAAAATCTTTTTATACTACTGTAGTTAATGTTGGGCCGTCAAACAAAATAGTGATCGCTTCAGAGATCTCAATGTTTTTTTGACAACTGATCTGAGATCTTGATAACATTATCTGAAGGTGAGGAGGATGAAATTTTTAATATATAATTTCAAATGATATATGGGAATTATGAGTATGTATTTATTCCCTTTAGGTTATTTAATGAAACTAATGTATTTATGAATCTTATGAATAGTGTTTTCTAGTAGTATTTGGATCAGTTGGTGGATGTGTTTATAGATTATATTTTAGATTATTCTAAAATCTAAGAGAAACATAAAAGTAAATTTATAATTGTTTTGAAAAATGTGAAAGAAAAGAAACTATATGGAATGATAAGTAAGGGTAAATGTTGGTTATAAAAATTTCATTCCATGGTCCTCTGGTTTCTAAAGATAGAGTAACTATTGACCCTTCTAAAAAATAGTTTTTGAAGTGTGTCCAAGACCTACCAATTTCAATGAGATTCATTGTTTTCATGGAATAAAAGGTTATTAAAGAATGATTTTTGAAAACACTATTTGGTTATCTAGTACAATAACTATGTTTACATAAAAGGGAGTTAAGTTTATCTGGATAGAAAACTGTAATGATTGTTTTCAAGAACTCAAGAGAATACTGGTCAATGTCCCTATTTGGACTTTCCATCAAAAAATGGAGAATTCTCAATTTATAGAGATTCTTTGTTAAAATTATTTGGATGCAACTTAATGTATAATGAAAAGGTAATTGATTATGCCTCACTTTAGTTGAAAACTAATCAGTGAAATATACCTACACATGATTTGGAATTAGCTTGTGTTTTTTTCATTAAATATTTTAAGACATCATTTTTATAGTGTGAAATGTGAAATATATTATGATCGTAAAAATTTGAAGTATAAATTCACTTAGAAATAATTTAACATGAGATAGAAGATATGGATATTACATATCTAGGATTTTTATTGCTTTATTCATTAGCATCATCGAAAACCAAAAAAAGTGTGTGATGCTTGGAGTTAAAATAGTAATGCTATATTAACCATGTTACTTTCAAAATGTGACCCTTTAGTTAATGATTTGATTAATTTTTTACTAGAAGTCATCGATACATTGACATTATATATATATTTTTTTCATATTTTAGTGTAGTCGACTTTGTATGAAATAATAAAGATAGATTAGAAGGTGGTTCAATCATTATAAGAAATGGTAGAATCTATTAAGAATGGTAAACTGCCTGATTTTAATATTAATGAAGGAGGAATTTCATGATATGGGGAAATATTATATGTACCTTTTGATTCCTAGTTAAGGAAATATTTTTTTTGACTAAATCTTATATTTATTAGTTTTCTATTCATCTTGGTAGCACTAAGATGTATAAAGACCATAGTGAGTATTGTTGTTTGGATGAAATGAAAAGAGATATTGCGGAATTTACTGCAAAGTGTTTGACTTCTCAATTGGTTAATGTAGAGAGACAATTTTTGGAGGGGATGCTACAACCTTTTCTAGTTCTAGAGTGGAAATAGAAGAATATATCAATGTATTTCTTGGTGGGGTTTCCCTAAACTTTTAAAGGTGATAATAATTTTTTTGTTATTGTCGATTTATTAACCAAATTTTTAAATTTCCTTCCCATCCAATATTAAATGAATTTAGATCATATTTGTTGACTGTATCTAAAAAAATAGTTAGGTTATATGGAGTCACTATCTACATTGTATTGTACTATGACCCCAGATTCACATCCAATATTTTAAAAGGGATTCAAAAGTCTTTGGGTACTGAATTAAATTTTAGTACAACATTTCATCCTCAATCTGATGGAAAGTATGAGTAGATTATTAAGACCTTCGAAGATATACTTAATTATTTCTCAATGTATTACAAGGTAATTTTGGATAAACATCTTAATTTGGTTGAGTTTTCTAACAATAATAGTTTCATTCCAGTATAAAAATGGAACCTTTCAATGAATTGTGTGGATAACCATGTCGAACAATGATTTCTTGAGATGATGTAAGAGAATGGAAGTCAATGTGACCAAATATGGTTGAGGAAACAACATAGAATGTTAATTTTATTCAGGGAAACATAAGGAAAACTAATATAATATAAAAGATTCATGAAAATAATGATAGAAAATTTCATTTTTTCAAGGTAGGTGATCATGTCTGTTCAAAATTAAATACATGGAAAATTGGAAATCATTTTTGTATAAGGGGAAGGTGATTCCATAATTCATTAGAACGTATGAAATCTTGGAAAATGTTGGAATATTTTCATAATGCATGGAATTACCTTTGATATTAACTTAGGTACATAATTTATTTCTTGTTTCAATGTAAAGGAAGTTTGTATCAGGCTTATCCCATGTTTTGGGATCTAATAAAATTCAGCTGAAAGAGAATATTTCTTATGAGGAATAACAAGTTCAGAATATTGACAACTGAGAGATAGTTTGGTAAAATATGGTAATTCAATAGGTTATAGTTTTATAAAAAAACCATATGGATGAAGAGTCAATAAGGGAATATAAAAATTCAATGAGACAAAAATACCCCCACTTATTTGATAAGTGAATAATAGTGTGAGGATGAAATTTCTAAAAGGTGGAAGATGTAACATCCCAGGTAATTTTAGAATATGACTTTTCATATTAATTAATATTTATTAATAAAATTGTAATTTTTCCTTATAAATAATGATATGTCTGATAGCATACTCGACACACAACCATGATTTATACTATAATCTTACATTTCATGCAATACTGAGTTACATAGAAAAATAAAATTTTGATAATATTATTATTTTATGTGGTAGTTATCACATAGTAGTTGTATCAGAAATAAAAAATAATAAAAAATATATTAAATTAAAAAATTATTATTAAATTCTTTTATATTTATCTAATAAATTTAATAGTCTTATAAATAAGAATAAAATCGAGTTCTAAGCATAAAAAAGCTACATATTTATAAAAGGCAGTTTTATATCCTTTTAATAAAAAACCATATTAAATTCAAATTTTGGAAATTTCATTGATTTTATATGTCCAAATAAACTTAATTTTAGAATCTATACTTTCAAAATTATCTTAAGGTGAATTTTTGGGATTTTTCTAAGAACCTTCTTTTTTGGATGAATAGTGAAAAATACTGAATTGTAATTCAAAACAGCCTTTTTTGATCATTTATTTACATAGTTAAATTATATGTTAATTTGGTTTATAACTAAAAATAGATCATGTATATATTTATTATTTTAATTTTGGTCATTGGTATCATTTTTATGTTAAATTTATACTATGAGAATTCAAAATATTTGCGACGGGTTATTTGCAATGGGATCCCATCGCAAATAAGCTTCATAGATGGGGCCCTGTCGCAAATAGCTCATGGCAGAAAACATCGTCACAAAAAAATATTATTTGGGATAGGCCCATCGCAAATAATATTTTTTGCGATGGGTTATGTGCGACGGGACCATCACAAAAAATATTTTTTGTGATGAGAAACTTCATCATCGCAAATGTTTTTCGTTTATATATAAAAAAGATATTTGCGACGGGCCGTCACAAATAAGCTATTGTGACAAGAATTTCATTCCGTCACAAATAGGCAAATAAAAACTTATTTGCGACAGACCTGTCACAAATAAGTTTTTGCGAAAGGCAAATTATTATTAATTACTACAAATTAATTATATACATTACTAATTATCATTAATAATTAATAATTACTACTAATTATTAAAAATTAATACTAAAAAGTTTAATTTATTAGTACAAATAAATACTAATGACAAAAAAATCTAAATTTAATTTAATTAAAACTAATCACAAATAAAAAAATTTAATATAAATAAATGAAATAAATAATAAATTAAAAAAAATAAATATACCTTTAAGACTGATTTTCTTTTGATCCATACGTCTTCAGAACTTCTTCGTGAACAAAAAAATTAACTTAGAAAAATTTCATCTCTAAAATCCAAGTTTAGAAAAAAACAGGATCTACAATTTGAGAGGAATGAGAGGAAAAATGGATGGGGGGTATATATAGATTAGATTACTTGTGACGTGATTATTTGCGAACGGTATCCCATTAAAAATAGTATATTTTTCAACGGGACCCATCTCAAATACCTACGCCTGCATTAATTACTACCGACATTTAAAAAGTTATTTACGACGGGTCCCATCGCAAATAGTCTCTGCCGACACACCTGTTGCGACGTCACAACATACCATCGCAAAAAGATGTAATCCACCACCGGTTATTTACTACAGGGACCATTATAAATACTTAACTATTTGCAATGGTAGGAACCCACCGTCGCAAATAACCTTCACGCGGTTTGGTGCACTATCCGCACAAAACTATTTGCGATGGGAGACAAAATACCATCACAAATAGTTGGTTATTTGCGACGATATTTATTCCCATCGCAAAAGGCCCGTCGCAAAACACCTTTTTTCCCATATTGTTAGATTTAAAATCCTAATGTACTTTTGAACATTCTCACCTTAAAAACACACTTTCTCGCCGTGTCTGTGGGATTATAATTAAAATTAATTTTTCTAATTATGTGAAATGAATTTTAAAAAATATAAATTCAATTTTTTAATTATTATAATATTCTGATTCTGGTAATATCAAATTAATTTTTTACAAAAAATATTAGTGAAAGTGATTAAAATTAATTACAATGATTAATTTAAAATTAAGCCTAACAAGAGACTAAACATTAATCTTAAGGGACCGGATGACCTATTCACTTTTTAAAAACCCATTGTATGGTCTAATATCCTCCATAAACCTTCATTTAGTGAGTTATTTGGTTTTGAATTACTTTTTTTATGTAAGAACATGTGTGCACGCAACATATTTTTAAAAATTCCAAGTGAGTCCGTTCCCTTCCCTATAAAATACAACTACCTCTCCCACTTCCTAAAACCTCTAAAAACACAAATATTCAGAAAATAATTTCATAAATAGCCTCAAAACATCTCTTTCCTTAATATAGAAGCATCACCTTTGGTTGAAATCCATCAAGGAATCCCTTTTGATGAAATCAGAAGGAGTTGCCCAAATAAGAGGCAACCGTATTCATCAAACTCCCTTATTTTATATACATTATAAAACCCATAAAATCTTCTTATTACATGTTTATATAAAAAAAATATCCTAAATATACTATGTTGTTTTAATGTTAAGGTCTTGACGTCAACTAAGACACAATTCCATCTAATGGGAAATTCACTTACCGTTTATGTGTATGGTGAATTACAACCTCATGAAATGATGTTGATCATATTTCTTTTACCAAAATTCATGTTTAGTATTTATGATGGAAAAATATGTTTATATATAATATTTATTATGTCATAATAATTATTAATTCTTTTATAATTAATACCTTTATTCTTTCTATTTTGTGTAAATACGATTACATCGTCTGTGGAAGTGTCGACTACCGCCACCTCAAAGCGATATGATATGTTCAGAAACTACATAATATGTATTGTGGGTGGGTTTAAACAAACATATATGACAAAAAATAACATATATATGATATTAATGAGACAATTAAACTTCTATAAGTATAATTCATCATTTTATTTAACACATTTCCACACATGCAAAATGTGATAGCATCGTTCGTGTACGTGTGGACTAGCACCTCCTCAAAGAGATGCAATTATTTTTATATCACCAAAAACATATATGTGTGTATATAATTAAATAAAATGGAATATATGATATAATTATCATTTTTAATTATAAAAATTTGTTTACCATATTTCCATAATGAACATTGAAAAATTGAACGCCACTCATGCATACGTACAAGCTACTGTCTCCATGACTGTGATGCTGGCTCATTTTTCGTAACCATTATTCATGGTTGGTTTAAAAATTACAATTTATGTATAAATTTGATAATTATATCATGATTATTATTCTGTATTTTTAATATAAGAAAACCATTGACCATATTTTTCCTACCAAAGTTGTTTTGACACATAAACCGAATACGAACAAAACACACTATGTAAACTTAATTGTTCAAGTAGTTGTATAAAAAATTTAATTAGTGAAATAAAAAATTAATAAAATTGAAAAAGGTTCTCAAAAAAGTATATAATTTATATAATTTTATTATTTAGTAATTTAAAGACAAATGAAACTCCGACAAAATTCCCATTTTCAACGGTTTAAACCGCCTCTCGATAGTTCTACGACAGTTTCCAAAAAAACTGCTAAAATTGGTGTTGACATTAAACACACATCAGTCTATTTCATTTAGTGGTGGTTTATGAAAAGTGTCTCAAAATGTGTATTTTGTGGCAGGTTTTTCATTTTAGAAGTGGTTTTATCTTAACAAAAATTACTACAATCTAGCGATGGTTTTTAACTACAGCTAAATTAGAAACTTTTTACCAAAAAAACCACCAATAAGAAGGAAAAAACTAACAACAAGCTTACTGATGTTATATTTAGTAGTGGTTTTAACCACCACCCTAAGAAAATACCATAATATAATGGTGGTTTAAACAAATAAACTATATATAGGAGTGGTTTAAACAAAAAAACTATATATAGCGGTGGTTTAAACCACCGCTAAATCATGAATTACAAAAAAAACAAGCTACAGGTTCTGCAGCTCGAGAACCTACAGCAAAAATAACATAATAGAAACACTAAAAAAATTTACAAGATCATAAAATATATCATCAACATACAAAGAATACAACACATGTTAAAACTAAATAATCATTGTTCGTTGATTCTCATCAAAACATAAAGTATCAATGCATTAACCATGTAAAACAATATATTGAAATAAATAATACATTTCTCAATACATTGAAATAATAAAAAAAGTCACAAAAAATTAAAATAATAAATAATACAAAAATACATTGAAATAATCAACACATTTAAAGAATCAATAATAAATTTCTCAATAAATTGAATGAATCAATACATTTCTCAATACATTGAAAGAATCAATAAATTTCTCAATACATTTCTCATTGAATGTATGTTTATTATTTAAACTGTTACACAACCCATTTAAAGGAAATCATAAATTTAATACATTTAAAACTAGCTATAAAGAATCAACATACTTCAATTAAAACGAGGCTTCAAATGTTAAAACTAAATCCACAAAATATATAAACAAGATTAATTAATTTAATAATAATGAAATAATTTTCAATATGAAACCATCCATCATGAATACCATATTAATAAAAAGGGTCATTAATGATTCAAAACCAATAATCAATGCTTATCCAAAAGATAAATCACCCTTAATGTCCATAAATGATCTAAAAATACACAATCAAGGATTAAAATTGACTTAGATTTATACAATGTGTAAATAATTTATGAAATCCTAGGTCTTCCAACACTGATCCCACCCCTTGATGATATCACAAAAAACATCATTGATTCCTCTATGTGCCTAGCCTGACAAGAATCCACATTTTCCGAGTTACCTGATTACATCCCCAATACCTCTCGAAGACCAACAAGATAGAGCTCAAAAAACAGGGTCCATGCACAAATAGAGCACAAAAATATCCCAAAAGGGATATCATCCAACACATCAAGAATGATCTCTAAAAAAGAAGGTGAAAACAATAGGATACTAATTGAAAAAGGGTCTGATAGATAGGGGTTATCCTATATGTTATAGGCTTGAGATATTATTGTATGGTTAACTGATATAGGACCTTAGTTTGGTGAGAGATAACATAGAACAATCCTTGTTTAGTCGGACTGGGTCGTGATGTGAGATTTGGAAAAGGGTATAGAATTTCCTATAATGGTCAGTGTCAAATAGAGTTTATGATCTTTGAGAAAACCATATGGTTTTGGGTCATGACATGAACTATAAGGACCCTACTTGGGACACTAGTAAGCTATGAGTGACACCACATTTTCACCCCAAATAGTTGAAGGGATATCAACAAGCACAAAGTAAGAATATCACTAAAGTGGGAGGCTTTATCTTATTTTACATCGACACACATTCACACTCAACTCCACAAAATAGTGCATATGTATAATAAAATAAAACCACTTGGTGTAAAAAAATAATTTTGTATCCTCTAGTAAAAGCATCATAATGAGATAGATAAATATCCAAGAGTTAACAATAGTGGTCTTTTCTTTGAAGATGTGGTGATAATAATTGATGGGATAATGGTTTACCATCTACTACGACCATAAGAGTCTCATGTATATATTATCATAGAAGCACCTAAACTTGAGACAATGTTGATTGCTGGAGTTCCTCTAGGACAATGAAATTGGGATAGTATATACATTTGGGAAGGGGAATGTGGTGGTAGACACGCTAAACAAGTGGTCTGGTCTATAGATACTATGTGATGTGATAGAGCAATTTTCTACGATGTTGATATCCTTCATGAACGATGCTGGAGTACCCTACCTTCTGTTAATTAATATCACTCCTCCACTCTTGCATCGAGTTAAAGAATAAAAACTTGTGGATGACGACTGTGAGACCAAACATGCTAAGTAATCCTCAGGATAGGCTCCGGATGGATTTTCAATAGGTGGGGAGCACATCATCCTTTTCAAAGGATGCACCATTGTTCTAGTGATGTTGTGGAAGGAGGTGTTGAGGGGGTTCCATACATACCCTTTGATGATATATCATTTTGTAGAGAAGATATACAAGTACCTCCGACCATATTACTCGTATCCAGGGGTAATGAAAGTAGTGGCAGAGTTCATTTCACGATGCCTCACTTGTTCGAACGTGAAGGTTGAACAATAAGTTTCAGTAGGCTTGACCTAGCCACATAAGGTACTAAAGTGGAAATGGGATGGTATCTCAATGTATTTCATGATGGCATTACCACATATGTCCATGGGCCACAATTCTATCTGGGTGATTATTGATCGACTCACCAAGTTGGCTCAATTCTTACCCATCAGGTAGTAGGGATTAGTAGAGGGATTGTAATTCCTCTATGTCCATGAGATATTGCAACTAAATGGTGTTCCTTTGATTATCATCTCATATCGTGACACTCTTTTTACATACTGGTTGTAGAAAAGACTATAGGAGGCATTCGGGACTTAGCTATGCTTGAGCACAACCTTTCACCCTCAGATAGATGTTCAGATGGAGCAGACCGTACTGACCTTGAAGGACATGCTTTGTGATTGCATCCTTGAATTTTTTCGTAGATGGGAGGACCAACTTCCACCAGTGGAGTCTACATACAACAAAAACTAACACTCCACCATTATCATGAAACCATTTGAGGCGTTGTATGGGCAAGCATGCAGATCACCTCTATGCTGGATAGACCCAGGGGTGTCAACATTCATGGGTCTAGAGTATGTACAGTCTACCACTGACAAGGTTAAGATCATCTAGGAGAAGATGAGGATAGAAAAAATCATGATTAAATCTTATGTTGATTGGAGGAGGAGGACCTTAGGGTTCATGGAGGGCGACCATTTTTTTATTTGGGGCTCACCTTGATGGGGATTGAGGAGATTTGGTCAGGGTGGAATTTTATCTCCGAGATTCATTGGACCATTCCATATTCATAGTAGAGTTGGAGAGGTTGTGTACCACCACTCTCTTCCCCATAGATCAATGGGTGCATAATGTTCTCTACGTGTCACAACCGAGGAGGTACATGGATGATCCATCACACGTCATCGACTGGGGTGATATGGACATTGACAATGAGAAGACGTTTGCAGAGATCCTAGTAGAGATAGAGGATCGACATGAGTGATTCCTTCATTGATGTTCAATTATTATAGTGTGCATTCAGTGGCAGTATAGGAATCTCCAAGGGAGAACATGGTAATAGGAGGCTCAGATTCTTGCTCAGTACACCCATTTGTTTGTTTATCCTTATTTTGGCCTACAAGGACATGCATCCCCAAAAGAGGGGAGTAATGTAATGTCCTGTAAGTTCTTTGTATTTGTTTTAAATAATGTCGAATTATTTTGAGACCAGATGCTCTGATGGGACCTAATTCTTAGGACCATTGAGATCGAAATAGAATTTTGAACTTTTTTAGTTCATTTAAATAAACATGCGAGTGGTTTTTTTAAACATTTATACCGATTCTCAGATCAAAAATTTGAGGACCCCATTGAACTCAGAAAAAATATATTAGCCTAGAATGGATCTAACTTTGACCATCATGTTTCGACTGAAAATATAAATTTTAAACTTTTTATAAAAAAATAATATAACTTAAAAAGTTATTTTATTTGTTTTTCCCAACCATTGGGTAGTGGTACAGTGGCGCTGTGGTGCAATGACAAAGTGATGACGAGTCGTATTAAATGAAGCTCACTAATTGGTCATAAATGTATAGCGTAAGGACACATTAAATGAAGTGTAACATATATGTTGTTTCATAATGAAATAGTGTAATGATGCGATGATGAAACATAATAGAAATGTTGTGATTTGTTTTCTTTTAACGAGATAACATGTTGGAAAAAGTAGGATCAATTGGTGTAATTTATATAATGAACCTATAATGAGAATTATCTCTAATGATGAATGAAAAATGCTAGTGAATCACCAATGACTTCGATGCACCTCAAATAATGGATCCAAAAAGCGACGAATGCCAGTGGAACTCAAAACCCATAGATGAAGGGATTAAATTACGAAAACCTTTGAGTTAGGATTTTTTTTGTTTTAGGTTTCCCTGTTCATTATTCTAAATGAAAAAAGGAGATCAACCCATGAATAGGATGATCCGTAAATCACTTCTTCTTATGGGAGGGAACTTTTCTTAGGGTTTTGCACCAGGATTATTTGATTAATTGCAATAGAACTTCAATTCTATATCCCATGTTTCTAAACCTCTAACGTGCAGGGAGCGGGCCAACATAAACAAGGCCTGAACCCCTCCACCTTGAGAGTTTTGTGAATTCTTCATGGCAACATCTTCAAAGTGGCAGCAAGGAAGATTCAAGACCATCATATGGAAGATGGCATCCTCCGGAGGGTATAGGAACAAGCGGCGTGAAGGGAGGACCATGGTAGTGGACTCAGTGGTATGCAAGAAGAACCCACTATCACTAGAAGTGGTACATGATAGGGATTGCAGGTGGGTGGCGGCCCTCCATGATGACATGATTAAAGAAGCACTATGATTGGCTCAGGCTGTGACGGTGCGATAGGAGCTGCTGGCCTCCATACCGGTAGCTGGATGTGGGAAGATGTGACCCCCCAACTATGCCGGTGTGTGACGGATATGGAAACACACGACATCGCATGCGGAAAGGCCACAATAAACTGAACATCATAGAAAAGGTGGCCTCCCAGATGACCTGTGGGGCATGGGGTAGATGCAGCTTCCAGCCGCGTCTGGGCCAAGTAAGAGCCGATCTGCTTATGACAGATAGGGCAGGGCACGAGCAACCCCATCGAGCCTGGATGGGCTGGAAATAGGCTAGGATGGATCCACGTTGAGTTGGTGGAACCAAGTTGGGTATGTGGAACTGAGTTGGGTTGGCGGACCCCGGGCTGGTTCAGGTCAGACCAGACCCGGACCCAACCGATCCCTTTCCAAAAAAATTCCAATATCTTTAAAACCAGGCATCCGATTGAAGAGATGTTTATGGAAATCGAACTTTCACGATGGGTAGGATATTTTTGAATACTCTATTGGGGGTTTAATGTAATTTTAAATAAAAATAATGTCTTGAGGTGTGGTTCTCCCAAAATCAAGTGCACTACATGCAGAAACCCTATGGTTGGCTGAGACATGAAGACTGGTGACACGAGACCCTATGTGGATTAGCTACAATGGGCCAATGGGAAGAGGATCTATGTAACCCGAAAGTCCCATGGTGGGGAGTGTATGTGTGTGACCTGGATGACCCGTGATACTGGATAGGAGTAGTACCTCAGTATGGCCATAGTGGGAAGCAACTCTGTGTGTCCCGACATGCCCATGGTGCAGAGCGACTATGTGTGACCCAACATACCCATGGTACTCATCAGGGATGAGTACCACAGTAGTCCAAGGTTAGTGTAAAGCAGCTTTGTGTGACCCAGCAAGCCCACTGTACTCATTTAAGAGGAATCTCCAACATCCCAAGATGTTCTATGAAATAACTGATAGTCTTACATTAATACTCTATATTATACTTAGTGTGAGCTATCTTACTTCATGATCATGCTTCATGATCATAATTTGTGGTTTTCTTGTGGTTTTCTTTAGGGTATTTCATTGTTGGTTTGGGGTCCCTACTGAATATTTTGTTACTCACCCCCACATTGGCTCTGCCCACACATGTTGTGTCTGGTGCAGATGACAAACAACATGGTGGAGGAATTGATGGACCATGACCAGGCAGTGCCTAGTGATATTAGGTAAGAAAGACATGCTTTTACGTCTTCTATAATCTACTATACAAATACCCATCAGGTGGGGTTTTCAGTGTATGGGTTTCAAATTTTCCTCATACTTTCCTATTTTCATTTAATTTTTTTGGGTTTGTATTCTAGCCTATTTGACCAACTATTTGTACTTTTCGATTAGTTTTCCAAAACTTTTCGGAAAGGGTATGGCTTTCCCAACGGTTTGGAAAAACTATTGGGAAAAGATCACTTTGAGGCCACTTTTCCCAACTGTTTGGGAAAACCGTTGGTAAAAGTCCACATTGAGGCCACTTTTCCCAAAGGTTTGGACAAACCATTTGTAAAGGGTATGGATTTCCCAATAGTTAGGCCACATTGAGGCCACTTTTCCCAATGGTTTGGCCAAAGTGTTTGGAAATAATGGGTACCTATCCCAACAGTTTTTAAAACTGTTGGGAAAGTCCTATACTAATGGTTTTGAGAACCATTGGGATATGTACCCTAATTTTTTATGAGTACATTTATCAAATATCATCAAATAAATCAGTATATAAATTATATATATATATATATATCCAAATATATTCATAATGGAAACTCTAGGATAGTGGTAAAGTCATTGATATATAACATGGAGGTTGTGGGTTCAAACCTCCATTGGAACTTTTTTTTATATATTTACCTATCCCAACGGTTTCCCAAACCATTGGGAAAGACCTATTCCAACGGTTTGGAAAACCATTGGGAAAGACCAATACCAACAGTTTGAAAACCATTGGGATAGGTCTTTCCCAACGGTTTTATACAAACTGTTGGGATATGTCTTTCCCCACACCAAATCACTCAATGGCTTCCCAAACCATTGGTATATGCTATAACAATGGTTTGGGGACCTATACCAATGGTTCTAAACCATTGGTATATGTAATTTTTCCATTAGTTACCACTAGTCTCCAAACATTATCTTTCAAGAGGTGGGCTTGGGGGATGTCATGGCACGGGCCCCAAGGGACGGGTTGCGACATTATGATTTTTTTATGTTATAATATAGATGACTATGATTTGAGAGGCAGATAAATAAAGTGTAAAATGAGCTAATTGTTTCTACTACTGTAAGGACGATATTTCTGTGATCTTTCTTGTTCTTGTATGGGTGTATAGTTTTACACTGGAGAAGTTTTCTTTCTATTTGAGAAGTTCCCTACACGTATGGATCTATGATATTTTGGATTTATTATTGTAATTTCAAAACACTAATTGTGTGTTTCCTTATGAATCCTTGATTTATGTCTATGATAGTGATAATGTAGTAAATACTGAAGTGAGGTTGGATGCATGGAAATATGGAGTCCGTGTACTATTTCTTGAAACTAATTTTCCATGCATAGGGTAGTCAGAATGACATGCTACAAACATAGTGTATAGAGGGAGTCCTTACTCAATGTAGTTTGAGACTAGTCAATTCTAGAACTAGTTGAGTTGAAGTATGAATTCATAGAGGAAGTATATGCAAATTTTAATGACATGATATGTAATCTGAGTTATTGATCTGTTGTCGAAAAAAAATTAATTGAGTGGTTGAAATGTACGAGTGTGAACATGGATATCATTTTAGGATACTTGATATTCATATAAAATGAGAGAATATAATTTATTGAAAGAGAATATAGTTAACTAGAAAATATTATTTAGGAACCTCGAGAAGTAGAAAGTGAATCACTAGTTTGTCAATTTTATTTCAATCACAATTATCAAACCCATTTAATGTTTTGCTAAATTAAATTTTATATTTTTAATAAAAATTAATCTATCATGGCCATTCGTAGAATCAATGGTTATATTGCATAAAAATATATCTTAATACCGAATATTACTTCAAATTTCTGATAAAATATTTTTAAGAATGTAATTAATTTTAATTAAACTTTTATACACCGTTCCATGAATTTACACCTCATATATTTTATTTAATTTTATTCATTTACATAACTATTTTATAAATTTAAATCACAAATATGATATTTTTTATAAATTTTTAAAACACCAGATTATTTAGAACTGTATCTATAGAGGTTCATTTTATCCATCCCATTCGACTAGAAATAAAAATTGAAGATTAATTTTAACAAAACTTTTTAGGCAACATGATAAAAAGTAAATATTTAAAATAATTGATTGAAAAATATAAAAAATATAATTGAGTATGAAATATTTTCAAGTGCATGGTTTTGCTATAGATTTAGTGTTCAATGATTTTAAAATAATGTATGAGTGTATAAAAGCTTTTAATACAGCTAAGGATGCTGTTTTGATACATGACACCATCCATGTTCTTATTGTGGTTCCTAATTGAAAAGATCACATCAAATTGTATAGTATTAATACAACAGTTGTGGCTATATCCAAGGATCAGATGTTGAGAGATTTAATCTAGCTTCCCCACTTCCATCTTCTTTAGGGATTTATAATATAGTTAAATAATTAATATTTATATATTTTATTTAAATTTATATATATTCTTATTTTTATATAAGTAATATTAAAAAATATATTAGAAATTATTTATAAATGAAATTAATCATGTTGAAATTTTCAGAAATGTTAGAGGGAGAGAGTTCATTAGTGCTAGGTGAAGTGATGAAAAAAGGGAAACGTTACAATGAACAATATATGCTAATTGATGATTATCCTTATTTACCGATTTCTAGTAATGATAATGATCACATCTATCAATGATTTTTGAAAGTTGTGATAATAGTATTCATTTTTATTGATTTCTTGGAAATGATAAATGTGAGGGCTTAATAGAGTTTATTATAGTAGTGCAAGTATCTCTTTGGCTTGATCTGAGAGATTATGAGGGGAAATTATTTGGGTCAGGATGTTCAAAAAAACTTCATAAATATTTATTTTTTTACAATCGTAGGTGATATAACTTCATTTAGAAATCAAAAATATAGTGATCCCATTGTAAGACCAATTAACCCTTACTATTTTTTGAGGTTGACCTCTCCGAAAGTGTTCTGTATAAATGATAATATTACATAGTCTAATCCTAAATATCTAAAAAATATGTGGTCTATGTTATGAACCACGTGTCTATCCCACAACTCGCATATATGAATTTATATATATATATAACTAATAATAAAAACAATATTTGTATACAATATTTTTAGATATTCCTGATTCAATCTTTTTTATAGTACAAATAACATGTAGTATTATGGGTCAAAAATCAAGTAATTTAATAAATATTTTTTAATTTATATTGTATTTATATGAATTATTTTAAATTTTATTCCATATGCCTATATTTTATAATTTATATAAAGCATAATAATTATTATTTTGAACATTTTTTAATTTATTTTTTTATTATACAATAATTGATACCTACAAAATGATTTTTTTAAATTCTAAATATAAAAAATAAAAATAAAAAGTACATGTGTATTCCCACCCACTTATGGGTCCTACAAGTTTAGCGATGGGGTTGATGAAATATAAATTTATAAATTTTTTATTCATTATCAATTTTGAAAACAATATATGTTTTTATTTAATTAAAGTATATATTTATCATTTTTATGGTCCCATTACACTGACTTTAATAAATTATTATTTTCATACGAAAATATATTTTCTTGTTTGATAGTTGAATGAAAATAAAGATCTCTTAAAAATGGTAAAAAAATTAATAATAAAAATTAAATATATATAATAATATTTTTTTCTCATATACTATTTCAAATTAGTTATTATATATTTAGGTACACCTTTTGAAATTTTAGTGTTTCTTTTCAATGATGTCATAATTCTCAACATGATTCTCATGATAAATTTATAAAAAGTAATAAGAAATCAAAATAATGAACCCTTACTATATTTTATAATTGTTCATTAAATCAACTAAATCTCACATATGCCAGAATATTTCCAATACAATAATATAAAATACATTAATGGAAGGGTAAAATAATAAAATATAGAATTTTAGAAACAAACCAGAAAGATGATGAACAAAAAAACAAATCCATAGACATAAAATAAATTAATCATTAGAAATATTTTTTTTATAAAATCCTTAATATTTAATGCAATATAAATTCCTGAAAATGTTTTATAAAAAAAAATTTCCACAAAATAATGATAACCATATATGGTCATGAGGCTCTAGTAAAATACGACCATGATAATGATGGAGAATTTTGGGGGAGAATAAATTTAATTTAATAGTGATGATTTTAGTCATGGTATTTATTCGTGTTATGTTCATAACCATCTTCAATATACCATTTTTTATCTCTTTGTGATTATTTTTATGCGTTAAATAAATTATGGACATGTTATGATCCATTTTTTCTCATTTTATATTAATTGTATAATCAATTAATGAAGTATCTAGAGGACCATAAGTGGGGGAGGGTATGAAGAACTGCAATATGAACCAATATACAGGGATCACCTTAATTCCTTCCACTTGTTTCCATGTGTTATGAATTGATGGAATTCATTTAATTTCTCAGTGAATGGTTCTTCTATTATATCCCAACAGTTAGAAAAAAATTGGGGCTAGTATCTCTACAATCCTTAATTCCTGAACCATAAACTTAGACTATGGTATAAGGTTGCAAATAAGATTATGTTTTTCCAACTATTTATTCATATTATGATGTTTAAGAGATTGGTAGAAAGAATGAGAAGATGAATAATCACTTGTTTACATCAGTTACAATAGTATTCCTGTTCTCATTTCATTCATGGGTACCTTAAACACCATGAACATTGTATATGTTAGTAATATTGTCTAAAGAATATTAGGGTTCTATTATGGAGGGAATATCATATATCTCTGATGATGAAGGAATTTTGTTCAAGAAATAGTAAATTATATAGAACCACCTGGTCCTTGATAAGGGACAAGGGGATACAGGTTCCATGGTTTGGGTATGTGATGAATCTACATTTTTGTTTCCCTCTTGTATAGTAGGAAAACCTCACTTGATATCTTACGATAAAGTGAGTTTCTATATGAAATAAAATTCATAGAAAGTAGAATCTATAGACATCATCATAAGATAATGATTCCAAGGATCATTTTGGGGTTTTGGTTTTTATTGGTTTGTTTCGAGATGAAAGATCTAATGAAAATAATGTGGTTCATCGAAGTGTGGAGGATGGTTGGAAATGTTTAGTTGATACAATGATGATCCGGTGAATAGATTTTCGGAAACCAGTACCCTAATATTGATTGACTCATGCGGTTTCAAAACTATTGATTTTCCCTAAAATTGACATACTTAGAGGATCATTATAATTTATAGATTAATGTTTTTAAAATGTCTGTTCAATGATAATTGAATATCAAGTTTGTATTTATAACGGAGAGTATGATGAGTAAAACTAATATTATGTGGATTTTGAGATAGTTTATTTTGACATTATTTTCATTCATGTGGGGAGTGAAAAATGAATTTTTATAAAATGAAATTCAATGTATTATTTTTTAAATTATTTAACATTTAATGGAAATTTTTTATATTAAATTATTATTTATGGTAATTATTTAATGTTATTTGATAAAACATAGTTAAAAATTTATATATAAAATGAAACAATTTTATAACTTAATTTTACCCTCAAATAATTATTATAAAGAAATAAATATTATTATTTATATTTAATTAATGATGATGGTGGTGGTGGTGGTGGTGAAAATTTTAATTTCAAAAAACATTAGTGTAATTTGTCTACAAAAAATGGTAAATTTATATTTGTTGACACCCATTTAAAAATTTTACTGTATAAATTTTTTATTTTTTTTTTATTTATTTATCATAGGCCAAAAAGTAAAAGTTGGACACAAATGCATATATATTTATAGGTTGGTATGAAAACATTACATTGAATGGTGTGTGAAATTATTTAACATTGGAAGGTGGTCCTAAAGGACTTTTTTATTTAGGTAATTATTAGAAATGGTTGTCTACATTTTATTATCAGTGTCAGTTGATGCATTGTAATTACATGAATCAAAATGTATAATTTTAACTCTATATTACCCTAATTTTAATATATATTAGACTTAAATATATATATATAATTATAATTATGACTACTAAGAAGTCTATATACATATTTTTCTACTATAATTTTATCACATTAATATATAAATATATTACATTATTAATAAATATTAAAAAATTTAATTTCTTTAATTAAAATATAAATATATTTATTGAGTGATATATGATTTCAAGAGTTTATGACATAGGTATTTAGTTTTAATATGTTACCAAATAATGTATTATTATTTCAAAATATAATATATTTTATTTAAATAACAATTTTATTTATTTGATTATATATTATTTTAGTAAAATATTTTATTGATGGTTACATTGTAGAAGAATGCTTGATATATATTGTGATTGATTGAATAATATTTGTGCAAGCTACAATAGATAATCAAACAATATGATTTAGGAACCATGAGGAGGGGAAGGGGAATCACTTGTTGGTAGGATTCTTTTTTATATTGATTGTCACACCAATTTCAATGTTTGTTAAATTAAAAATGTTATTTTTCTTAAAAATTCAACTAACAATGTAGGTGGTAGATGAAATGTGTAGATTCCCTAGTAATATGGTTAATGATGTCATATTACTCCTCTTTTCTTCTAATATATGTTTTAGCATGCAAAAAATTTAATTTTCAATTTTCTTTATGTTTCCATGAATAAACTCCAGGTTTATTTTATTAATAAAATATATCTTTAAAACAAACTTTTCATAATGGTAAATCACACACTATTTTTTATGATATTTTCTTAACAATATGATGTTTAGAATTATTTTTGCAGGTTTTTAATTTATCAATTTTGTCCTTCCCATTGTAAAAGAAATAAGAGAAATCAAGTTCAATTATTAGTTAAATTTTATTACTACTGGAAAATAATTAAAATTTTAAAGACATTTTCTTGAAAAATATTTATAATATCCTTGATTATGTTTTACTATCATGTGTTTGGTGTAGATAAATATGTAGTGGTCACTGATGTTACAATAGAGTCCAATTATATTACTACTTCTAATATATCTAATGATGAATTTTAGAAATGGAACATCAGCCAAGAGAATGATGTGGTGCTTAAAAATAACGATCACATCACATTATATACTAATAATACAATAGAGGTATCTCTTGCTATGGAGTAAATGTTAACAGAGTTAATCTAGCATGCCTCAATCCCTATTCATTTAGGATCTATAACAATTTTATATAAAATATATTTATATATTACTTATATACATAAATGTTTTAATTTAAATCTGTATTAAATAATATGTGTAATTATATATATAAATTAAATAATTCCGGGTTCATTTTTTAGTTCAATTAAAGGGGGATATTTTTTCAACTCTTGGAAAAGTAATGATAAAGGGGTAACTTTAACAACCATAATATGTGATGAAATTTTTTAAATTTATTCATTAATTTTTTTTCATTGATAAAAACTATGTTTGTCCATGAATTTAAAACGCACTTTTAAAAGTCCCTCTTTATCCATGTTTTTTGTTTAGTGGGGATAAATTTTACATGTTAGTACACCTGAAACTATAGTAGTGAAAGTAACAGTATGAATTGATCTGGGAGAGCATGAGGAGAGACAATTTATTTTTGGATGTCACAAAATAATTTTCTAAATATTAATTTTCTAAAATTTATACTTGATAAAACTACTATTACCAATAAATAATATATTGATCCCATGGTAATACTCATTAGAGCTGAGTTTTCGTGGACTTTAGAGTATAAAATCATTCTGTAAAAATTTTAGTATAATTTGGTCTAATCCAAAGAATCAAAAATCTATGTTGTCCTGGATTTTCTCCTTGTGTTGATATTGTGGCCCACATATATGTATTATATCAAGTGAATATTATATAACAGATAAAAAACTATTTTTTCTATGATATCTGAAAATAAAAGTTATTCAATATTTAATAAGTTATATATAACAAGTAATATTATGGGTCAACAATACACTAATATAATTTATATTATTTAAAATAATAGTTCTTATATTGTATCTTTATGATTAAAAAATATGAGGGTTCTAGCCTAATCCACCCTTATGTCTTGAACTATAATCTAAATGTTTTTAATAGGATTTGAGATGACTGTATTTTAGCCATGGAGGTGAAGCCATGGAAGTATAGGGGGAGGTGGAGAATGTTCATTTGGTAATCGAGGTGTAATTCTAGAATGCAAGTGTTTAAAAAAGAACAATACTAGTCTTGAAAGAATCATACAATTACAAAACTAATAGAATTACCCTTAATTTATAAAGGATTAAGTGAATCATTTTATTATTTTTCATTTTAAAAATTGTGTTCAATGATTACTTAATATTGAACTACTATTTTGACCATGGATATGAAGAGGAAAATTAATATTTTGTGTACTAATAGATCATTGATATAGGTATTTATCTCATCCATGTGTTTAAGGAAAAGTCATTTTTATCACATTAAATCAAACATATATTTTTTGGGAAATTTTAAAAAGTTTTATGAAGTTTTTTGAAGTGATATTATTAATTATATTTAGTATTTAATTTTATTTGATAAATAAAATATCAACCATATGAGATGAAGAAAGAAAATGTTTTATAAGTTAATTATACCTTCATATTAATACTAAAATTTAAAAATTATTATTATTTAATTTTGTTTAATGATGAAGGTAATGCTGGTGGTGGTAAATTTTTTATAAAATATTAATGTAATTTTTTACAAAATATTATACTGATATATATATTGACACAAATTTAAAGATATTATGCTGTGACAAGTTATTATTTTTTATTTTAAATAAATTATCATTGGACTAAAAGTCCTTTTAGAAATCGACTCTACTACAAATCATGGTTTATCCAGTGCTAGGGTTTTAACAACACTAGCAGAAAATCCTGTTAAAGACCCTCTTTGTCAGTGCTAAAAAAGCATTGTTAAATGTGGTATTTAACGGAACTTTTTTAGCATTGTTAAAGGGTGTCTTTATCATCAATATTTTACATGTTCTGATAATGGTACACACATTATTAGTGGTTTTAAAAAAGTAGTGATAAATGGAGTATTTTATCTGTGCTTGTTAAAAATCACTGATAAAAGACCCCCTTTATCAGTTCTTTTTTACAAGCACTGATAAAAGTATACTTCAAAAAAATTACATTTCATAAAAAATAATATATTAATATATAAATATATTTATATTGATATAAATATAATATATATTTGTTAAAATATGTTTTAGATAATGCAAACTGACATTGACACATAATATATGAGACATTTAGTGGAAATAACATATAAATTAATTACAAAAATATTTTTAATTATGAATTTTCTTATTATTTCCAAGTAATAGTTATTTAATATCAATTTAAAGATAAAAAATATAAAAAAATTAACAAAAGATCAAAAATATGTTGAAAATGTAACTCAAACTTTAAACAACCATAACTTTTTGATCTGGGTATCTGTTTGGGCTTTACCACATATCAAATCAATGCTTGTGACGAGCTCTATGACCTAATGACATATGTAAACCTTTGTCACCTTTTTCAAGACTGAAAAGGCATAGAAGACCTCCAAAAATTATTTTTTAGTTAGGGTATCCCTATTTTTCAATATTCGATGTATTTTTAGCCTCGTTTAAGGGGTTCTTTTTCCCTTTTTCAGTGGGGATTGAATTTATTCTGAGGTATTACATTAATATTGATATTATGGTTTTTAAATTTTATTAATTTTATAACGTAAATTTATTTTTAATTAAATATATAAAAATATATACATATTTATTTTATATTCATGCATAAAAATATAATTTTTTAAATAAATAATTAAACATATTTACATATAAAATATGTTTATTAATATAAAAAATGTATATAAACACATATATAAATATAAGGTTAAAAAATGTAACCAAAAATATATAAATATATATATATATCATAAAATGTGAAACAAAATAATATAGGGGAGTGGGAAAGTTCTTTTAAAGGACTCATTTGACATCGCTTTTTTTAGTGTTGTTAAAAGGGGCCTTTAACTATGTTTTTTTAGAAATGATAAAATCCTCAGGCCTTTAACCATACTCAAATTATTTGAACTTTTTTAGCACTAATAAATGCAAATTATAGTTCTATTAAAAGCCATTTTTGTAGTAGTGTCTATTTTATCATATTTTTGTTCACTTACCTTTGTCATTGCGGTGGATGTTCATGCAATCATGGAATGGCCTAGTCAGTATGAGCACCAACACTATTCATGACTGACTTAGAGGTAGGAAAAACCTTAGATGGAACAGTTTCATGCTGGATGGTAAGAGGACCCAACACAGAATCTACTACCCTGTATACCACTACATTGCCAGTATCAAAAGCAATTCCCAAAGCTATGGTAGAACAAATTCCTCCAAACATGGATCCACCACCTGGATCAACAACTGTCATCATGGGAAGGCACATATTGGGGAGCATGACTCATAGGGTGGGGTGTATTTCACATGAGTGTACAGGTAGGTTCCCAGGCAGCTCTTCCACTTTAGCTTCGATGAGGTATGGATATTTCCTGTAGAGGCTAAATGCATTAAAAAATCATCGGTAGATGTATGTTGGTATCTACACCTGATTCATGAGTGAAACATTATAAATGAATTTTGATGGGTATTATATAAATCATCTTATGTTTGAACATGTTTAAGCATGGTTATAACAATTTTCGAATGGGTTTTCAAATAAACCATCATAGTTTCGTATAATATAATTTTATAATTATTATATAACAAATTATTATATATATAATTAGTTTTTTTAATATATTATAAAACTATAGCGCCAACTATTGGAATACCCACATATAATATTCTATTTAAAATATAATTTACAAATAGATATTAAGTGATGGTATTAATTATAATAAATTGAAATACATATGTTGATAATATTATCAAAAAATAATTCGTTCATATTAATCTATTTCTAAACATTTTTACCAACATATATATTATCTTTTTGTATTATTATAATTTCAATAGATCTATTTTATTTGTCCCAATAACATTTAGTGACATAGTTTTTTTCAATAATTTAGTGATATGACAATTTTTTTAGTAAAATAATTTACCAACAAAAAATGTACTTTTACCAACAAATATACACATGTTGGAAAAGGGAAATTATTTTTAGTGACACCTTCTCTAGTTTTTAAATCTTTTTTTTTCAATATAGACTATTTTATATTGTTTCAATCCTATATTCACCACTTTGTAAACAATATATTCATACATTATAGAATGCAATCAATTATAGTATGCAATCCTTCTCTAGGTAGTTTAATATTACTCAAATTCATCTTTAACATTAACAAATTACATATATTATTATGCTTACAACAAATGAATACATTTTTTGAAATCACATACACATGTATTCATGCTTTATGCATACATTAATTTTATTTCTATACAATTGTGTACATAAATGCACATATATATTTATATATAATTCTTCCATCTAGATGTGTCACCACCATCCTTTCACTCCATGTCCGTATGTCATGAGCACCTCACTATGTTCATTTTTTCATCTAATTTCCTCCCAATCTTTCATCTAAGGACACATATTCCGTAAATCATTACCATGCTTTTTTAGGGTGTGTATGGAAATTTTAATTAAATTCCCATGTTGTGAAAATGAATGAGTTGGGTATTATTTTTTAGTAAAAGTAATGATTAAATGGAAAAATTATGTAATACAATAGTTCTTTTATCATCTCCATTTTTATCATTTATTTATAGATTAAAATTAAATAGATTCCAAAAATAATAATAGTACATCAGTAATTTTCATAAAACATTAATCAATTTACATATATAATAAATTTCATTTTATTTCATGTAATTGTGGATCATTTCCTCATATTGTTAAGAAAACTTATAAATCTCATTCTCACCATTGTTGGAAATTAAAGGGCCTTTAGGACCACCCTCATATGTTAAATCTTTGGAGACACCTTCCAATGTAATTTTTTCAGACCACCCTCTATCCTTAAAGACGTTTCAGACCCCCTATGACTTTTAGGATAATGAAATAAAAATAAAAATACAAATACAATTTTAGAACTAGTTAAACTATAACATTCTTAAATGGGTGTCAAAAAATATAAAATGAGACAATTTTCATTGTGAAAAATATTTACAACAAAATTTTATGATATTAAAATTGTCATCGAAATTATCATTAATTAAATGTAAATATTAATAATTTTTAAATAATAGTAGTGATTGAAAGGAATAATTAAGTAGGTAAATTGTTTGTTTTATCATATTCATTATTTTTAGCATTGATTTATAAATTAAAATTAACTAGATTCAAAAATAATAATTTTAGATTAATAATTTTGTTAAAATTTAATTAATTTCTATATCATTAAATCCACATAATAATAAATTCAGTCTTTTCACGTGGAGTCAAAAAATACTAATACATAATTTTTATACGTTGAATGAAAAATTAAAAAAAAGATAAACAATAAAGATTCAGGGACATGGAAGCTTGATGATAAAGGAGAAGAATATTGCACCAACTGATAATGGAGGAGTACTTGGAGGAGGGATGCATTGTTTTCCATACTCACTCAGGGACATAGAAGCATGAAGATAAAGAAAATTTTCAATGAGATGTTAAATATATATATGACCATTTTGATCCATTTTCATTTAAACTTCCCACTCCCAATTCTCTATCACCATGATTTGGTTTGTAACTGTAAATAATCTTTGTATATTAGGATTTGTTTTCCTAATGATTAATTTTAATGTTCTTATCTTATTTTACAAATTAATTATTTTATTTTTGAAATCTTCATCTTGATTTTATGAAAAATTAGAAAATAATATACATTATTATATATGTTTCATTTTTAATATTACTTTTATTTAGTATGTTTGACAAAATATATTTTCAGAAATTCAACCCCAAAAAATTATTTAATTGTGTAAAAAACAATCAATTAAACCTATAAATGTAATTTTATAATTCTATTATGCATATAAAATTTAATTATATAAAAAATAGATTGTTTTTTAAAATGATATTGACTAAAAAATGAATAGATATGTATTTCACGGGTCTTAGCACTACTCTTATGAACCTACATGCAAGTAAGTTGATCCAATTACATCTTCTCTTTATTATTTTTCTTTTTAAGAAAATAATATTTATTACATTTTATAATGATGAATTTATTTATAATAAATAATAAAAATAAAAAATTTCAAGAAATAATAATTATTTTGTAAATAAAATCTAAAATGATGAAATTGAAAAACAATACAAAACATAACATATAAATATATATAAATTTTTAAAATATAAAATAAGTATTTGTACTATTTATCAATAATATTACTTCAATTATGCTTATCTAAAAATAGATAAACTCGTAATAATATACCAAATCCCAGAAGAGTAGGGAAACAGGTATACAATATTAAGGATTTTCCAAATCCCATATCACTTTAAAAAATTCATGGATGCACTACCCTCAATATTTCCCAAGCTATGCAACCTAAACATCCATTTCCCCTCATGACTCCGTAGCTCCTTCAGAGTGGATGAAGGTGATCCATCTTATTATTTATTATCATTAAATAGTTTCAATAAATATTTTCTATACATCAATAATTTCCATAAATCATTAAGTGATTTCCATAAATAATAGATTACATATAAAGTGATAAAAGAAGGTATTTTCTAGAAAAAATTTCTAGAATTTTTTTAATTAAAATGGTGTTGGATGCATATAAGTGTGGATATGAGTGTGTCCAATGCAAAATGAAGTGGCGCTAACCATAAAAATGGTGACCTCCAATTGATCTGGAACTCACCCCCTCCAATTTCAAAATATATATATATACTATTATAAATCTATTTAAATATAATAATAATCATATATTAATAAATATATTTATATAAATGGTGATTCCAATGCCTCAAATTTTCCATCCACCACATCTAAAATTATCATCTTAGGTTCAGTCGTCAACCCGACCCTCAGGTTGACAGTTTGATACCTAACATGTGTCTGTAAACTTTTCTGGCCCTTTGATTAGAAATGTGTTTTCTAAAATGCGAGGGGAATTCAATCTTCATTTAAAAAACACGTCGGTGGATTTCTGCGTGAACCTAGATGTTGAACCCCTCGGTGAAGTTGTAGGCCAAATCTGAGACGAACCTATCGATGAGACTCGATGAAAATCCATGTTGTGGCCACCAATGGAAAACCTTGGCCAACACATTGGTAGATACATCAAAGAATAAACCCTCATCGAAACCCTTACTGCATCCCTCGTATAATCTGAGGCTAGCTTCATATCTCAGTGAAGGTCTTAGTGAACTTGTTGAAAAAACATGATGGGATTCCTCAACGAGGCCGGCGACAGAAAACTGATGGAGAACACATTGGTATATCCATCACCAATGTATAATTCCTCGGCTAACACCTTTGATAATCCCTCATATAATCTGATGATAATTTCTTGGTGAATCCATCAGTGAATATCTCAGAAAACTTTATTTTTCTTTTGCCAACAACAGAAGATGAGATTGGTTTATGCAGTTTCTTCATGTTTGTAAGCCGTTTTTTATTAAAAAATCCAGGATATTATAGTATTTATTTGTTTTTAAAACATAACCTGATAGGGATATAACTAGATTAATAATTTCTCAGTTTTGTTTTGTCCATTTTAGTTATCGGAATAATGTAAATGTGATGTTTTAGTTTATTTAGAATGTGATATTGAAGATTCAACATTTAAGTTGATGTTTTGTTTTTTTCTAGTAATTGCTAGAACAAAAGATTTGAGTGGAATTTCCAATTGATGTGTCTCACTGCATGTTTTCTGTCTCTTGTAACATTATAGAGATAATTCATAAAGATTTGGTCTTGAATTCCATATTGAATATTCCAATTGAAATTCTAAATAGGAATTCATAGTGGAAATTCACACTTTCAATTCGCACTACCAATTCACACTAATAATTCCCACTAGAAATTTCCACTAGAATTTCCACTGGGAATTCCCACTGGGAACTCAGATTTTTATGAAATTATAATTTGGAACTACATAAAAATTTATAGAATATGTTGAAATTGTAGTATCAAAATTCTGACATGTGAGTTAGAAATTTCCACAGGAAATTTCCAGTAGGAATTCACACTAGAAATTTTCACTTTAAATTCTCAGTGGTAATTTCATGTTTCAACTTCCCATAAGAATTCCCACTAGAAAATCCTACATCAAATTTCCACTTGAATTTCCCAATGGAATTTTCTTGTTGAAAATTAGAAGGCTATGTAATTATAATTTTGAACTAAATAAAACTTTATAGAATGTGTTGAAATTATAGATCTACAATTATGAGTTTTTCCTTTAGAATTCTCACAGGATATTCAAACATGGAATTCACACTGGGAATTTACACTTGAAATTTCCACGAGGAATTCCTAGTGGAAATTCCCACTAGTATTTCCAACTAGAAATTTTCACTGAAAATTCCCATTAAAATTTCTTACAGGAAATTTAGATTCCTATAGAATTATAAATTGAAACTACATAATTTTTTTTGAATGTATTGAAATTGTACAATGAGAATTTTGACTTGTGCTTAGGATTACCACTCAATATTCGAACTGGGATTCATAGTTGGAATTTAGTCTCCAAATTCTCACTTTGAATTCCCACTTGTAACTTCTAGTGGGAATTCCCACTAAACATTCACACCATCAATTCCCACTAACAATTCCCACAAGTATTTCCCACTAGAAATTTTCATTGCTATGAAATTATAAATTGAAACTACATAACATTTTATATAATGTCTTGAAAATGTGAAACTAGAATATTGACTTGTGTGTTGGAAATTCCCACTTGATATTCAAATAAGGAATTAGCACTGTGTATTTACACTTGAAATTATCGTTGGGAGTTACCACAGGGGATTCACACTGGGAATTGACAATTCAAATTCTTACAGGGAATTCCTTTTTGCAACTTTGACTGGCAATTCCAACTGAAAATTCCAACTACCAATATTTACAAGCAATTCCCACTGGAATTTCACAGTGAAATTTATTTACATTTAATAAGTACTAAATACTTTAAAATTGAATTAGATATAATTTTCCAGTAGCTCCAATTTTTTCTGCTGAATTCCCACTTGACCTTACTACTGGAAATATCCATTTTAATTTCCAAGTGGAAATTTCCAATGGAATTTTCATCATAAATTTCCACTCGAAATTCCCACTTGAAATTTCCTCTGGAAATTCTCACTGGAAATTCTCCAACTATAAATTCCCCATGGAAATCCCCACTCTAAATCCCAACTAGAAATCCCCATTGGAAATTCCCACTATAAATTATCCCACTATAAATCCCTAGTGGAAATCCCCACTGTAAATATCCATTGGAAATTTCCACAATAAATCCCCTCTAGAAAATTCCCAGCGCAATTCCCCACTAGAAATTCACACTATAAATCCCCAATAGAAATTCACACTATAAATCCACACTAGAAATCTCTACTAGAAATGTGCACTATAAATCCCCATTGGAAATCCCCATTATAAATCCTCAATTGAAATTCCCATTGGAAATACCCACTGGAAGGCCCCATTGGAAATCCCTAGTGAAAGTATCCTGTTAAAATTCCCTAAAAATTCCCACTAGGAATTCCCATTGTATATTTGAACTAGAAAATTATAATATGAGTATAAATTCTATATGTTATTAAAATTTAATTTGAAGTATGATTTTTAGTATGTTTTCTAGTGTTAGTTTGCATTGGAAATTTCTTGTGTGATTATCATAGTGAATTTTAATTGGTCTACTTATTTGAATTTAATGATTCAAATTCATGTCGCATTTCTATAGTCGAAATTTTATATGGCAGTTTTATGTTTTTACACTCATTACTTATATTAATATACATATTTTCTTAATGCTAATTTTTTGGGGTATTTTTTTTATGGATGTAGAAGTGTCTATATTATCTAGAAACCACTACTAGTCTTCAATTACTAGGTTGTTGAAATTTTTTAATGAAATTAGGCCTAGTATTAATGACAATAACATTAAATATCTTTAAAGGATGCCATTTTAGTAGTTGATTAATTTTTTTATTGACAAACTACTTCCATTTTATGATTGTAGGAAATATGATGGTTCTGTGTTTTTTTTATACAGAGGTTTAATTTTGATTTAAGAATGATTGAGATAGCCGGTAGGATGATGAATTTTGGAGTTGTTGACATTTTCCATATATTCTTAATAATATACCAAATGCATGAATAGTCGGGAAACTGGTGTATCATATTAAGGATTCACCAAATCTCATATCACATTCGAAAATTCTTAGATGCACCACCCTCAAGATTTCGCAAGCTATGTGTCCTATCCTTACATTTCCCCTCACCACTCCATAGCTCTTTAAATGTGGGTAAAGGTGATCCATATTATTAAATATAATCATTAAATAGTTTCTATAAATAATAATAATAGGTCAATAATTTCCATAAATCATTAATTAATTTTCATAATTAATAGATTACATATAAGATGATAAAAAAGAAGGTATTTTTTAGAAACATTTCCCATACAATTTTTTAATTAAAATGGTGTTGGATGCATATAAGTGTGGATATGAGTGTGTCCAATAAAAAATGAAGTGGAGATGACCATAAAAATGATGACCGCCAATTCATCTAGAACTCAAACTCTCCAATTTCAAATTATATATATACAATTATAAATATACATATATATATATATATATTGTTATATATATATATATATGTATATAATAATAATATATTAATAAATATATTTACATAAATAATGAGTCCAATGCACTAAATTGCCCCTCCCCTACACCTCCTCGATCATTTTTTCATTCCTCATATGATCCATCAGCAGCAGTACTACCACCCCTAGAATCCCAACCACTAGACTATCTGTTATTGAATTCTACTCGAAATGCATCATGAAGTAGCCCTTCGATCTTTGTGATAGCACCTCCAATTGCGAGCTCCACGCCTCAACTATCCCCTTCCTCTCTACCTGCTCCCTACATGTGATCACCTCCTCCTAGTCCATCCCTATAACCTCTCCCTTGTACCCCAGTTCTCTCTCACCATCCAAAGGAATGGCTTCCCACTTTCAAGCAGGGCCATGATGGCTCCATCCATCTCTTTTCCATTATCCCAGAGGAAGGGAAAAGGAATTAGCGGACCCACCACGAGCACCTCCAAAATATCCACAACACTGATGGCTTAGGCCTCCAACACATTGAACGAGTTCCCCAGGACTTGGGGATTATCCTCTTCAAATATAAGTTGCATGTTCCCTTAGATCAATGATAGACCATAGTAATCTATGGAGGTCGGAAGGTGGAATGATAGGAGCTCACAGGTGGTGAGTCGTGGGAGGCCCAATAGTTCCACGGTACTGAAGGGTTCTTTTATGGTGTCAGTGATTCCATATCCATAGCCATTGATGTAGTGATATTATATGAGGAAGACAGTGGTAGGTTGTTTCCATAGAGGGGCCGATGATATTCGATGATCACATTCCACCCTCCCGACTCGAGAAACAATGGTGTCTGATCATTTTGGAACACATCAGATGGATTTTCCCAACTCCTATATCAATTTTCATGCACCCATGTTGTGCCACCCATCATGGGAATTGGAACAGGGTGTCTGATCTTAGCAACCCTGAAGACTTTCAATACATGTATCTTCGTCACCGATCTCATTTTTCGACGCCTTCGTTCAACATGTCACCCAATCATTTTGACCTTAACTATTCATTCACCATTGTTGATTCTTTTCACAAGTTTCTGCAAAACCAGAAGCACCTTATCGATTAAATCTTTGTGTCTACATATTTACAACCCTTAAACTTTATTCCCTATTAAAATATCATCTTCATCACATGAAATTTTATAACAATTGCCCAACACTCTCAATGATAAAAGAAACACATATATCTTTTTTTTCAAATATCTTCCCATGTATTTATTTTAATTTTAAAACTTTTTAGATATTTGACTTCCAAATAAACCGGTTTATGTAATTCAAACCTTTAAAAATGCCTAAAAAAGTGCTAATGAAGTGGTAGCATTATCAGTTCTATAAAAAAGTGCGAATAAAAGGTACTTTTAATAATGCAAAAAAGTTTTTGTTAAAAGTATCCTTTATCACTGTTTTTAGCACTAATAAAATTAACTCATTTGTGATGGGCTATTTACAATTAGGACCCATAAAAAATTTCTCTTCACTAAAAAATACATCAAAAAAGGTAGCTTTTACAATGGGCCATATCAAAAACTATATTTTATGATGGGAGGGTGGCCTATCACAAATATTTTTTTGAGTTTATTTTATGAACTATTTGTGACCATCCATGTGACCTATGACAAATAAGTATTTGTGATGGGCCACAAGATACATGAAAAATAATTGATTTTAATGGGTTTTAGTTCAGTCTCAAATAATTTTAAAAATTTAAAAAAGAAAAAAAATATAAAAAACTTCAATATAATTTTAAAAAATTAATATATATATAATTAAACCTATAAAATAATAGAATATTATACAAAATATTTTCACTCACATTTTAACATAATTTTATGCATAATGTATAAATCACAATGGTGGTAGAGGGAATTCTAGAGGGCTAGGGTGAGGGTCATCTTAAAGTGGAGAGGGATGAAACATCATCCCTACACCCTGAGCCAACTTTTGTATATACTCCATCATTTGATCATGTTGTTTCTCCTTCCATCTTCTCATCTGTTACTCCTACTGATGGTTTTGATGATAGAGATATTCCTGCTGCCTAAACATTGTATCTATAATCTCAATCTATGCTCACAACTGATCCTCATACTATGTAGTTGATGTTGTTGACTCTACAAAATCTCCCCTTGAGTTGGACGCCACCAATGTAGGAGTACCGTAAAAACATTCACTCTCCAATCAAGAATTGATACCAAGAACAGTTAATGGGATTCTAAAGAAAAAAGTAATGTAACTAGTAAATTTTTTGATGAATCAACATCAAAAGAATCATTTAATCTTTTACCGAATAAAATATTGGGTTGGATTCATGAAATCAAGGACAATATGTTTTGTGAAATAAATAAACAATATGATCTGGTAATAAATAAGGTTTTATTATTCTTATTTTTTCTATTTATTTACCATATTTAGATTCTATTATAGAATATTAAGGTTGATTTTGTTAGCTTATATACGCGATAATATAGATAAGTAATTACTATTTGTTATTAAACTAATTTTATAGTGTTATCAAATAGATCCAAACTTAGATTCTCATGACATGGTAGTGGCCTCATATTTTTGGTTTGTGCTATGTCATCAGTGTGGGTTGTTTCTGAGAAAATTATAATTTGCATGAAATTAATAAAAATAATTAATTTAAGATTTTATTTTATTTTTTTTAGTGAGGTGACATGCTTCTTTTTAAATATACATTTATGAAAATTGTCTTAGGTTTGGTCGTGAAACCCAGCATACCCAAACGCCGTTGGAGGACAACATTATTGGAAGATGACAATGTATCAAGAATAGATCATGGATCATCAGAATAGTAGAGTAGGAGGATCTCATCAACAATTACAATGTATCTGTTCCTCATCAGCGATTGACCCAAAATCCATGTATGATGTTTTGACTTGTAATTTTCATTCCATTAATAATCCCAGATGAACGCATATAAATTCAATGAACATGAATTGATACATGCATCATCAGAAGATTCCAATTCGATGGAATTGTTTTTAATTCATCGACTTATCCCTCTTCGTTCATCCTTTCCATGATAATGAATCGATTCCCAATGAACAACATGTGAGGTTTGTTCTTCAATTTTATGTTTTGTGTATTTCTCCCTTTGTTCTTCAGAATTTCATCATGTACACTTTTTTTGGCCAATGGTTCAATGAATAATCAGCATTATATCATTCTGTGACCATTCTTCAGTGAAACAGATCGAAACTACAAGTCCGGTTCATGATCATTGATGTGATCAAGGTGAGGTGATGGTGTCAGAAAAGATTTATAGTACCCATTCAACCATGTTTTGATGCACGAAAACATATGGCTTGACACTGGTGATTTATGAGCATATTTGAAATTGGAATATATAAATTTGGCAATTAGAGGCCTGGATGAACCCTGATTTTCAGTTTTTGGAAAGATCAAAGGTTTTGGCGATGCAGATATTGACATGGAAGTGATCCCGAATGGATTTGGAAATTCCCAAGCAATATGACATGTATTTCAGGATTACACACCATGTGGGATCCCCTAGCTGTAGTTCTAGGGTTCTGACCAAATTTAAGGATCAGTCAACTTTTTTTCCCTAACACATGAGGTGTGACCCTCTCCAGTTGACTCAACATGTACTTCGAAATTAAAGAAACACAAGTTGGAGTATAAGGTCCCAGACACACCATGTACTCTAACAAAGACATGACCAGGATAAACTGATAGGGTAGGGCGTGTCTCTACACTCCATGTATCCTCTTATACACGCAATGTATTTGGAGAATTAATTCCATGTGAGGCTCTTCCACACATCCAGGACTTAAGACAGCTTGACACATTGTGTATCCCTGGTACACACTGTCTACTCCCTTTAAAAGTGATTGATGCTATTTATTTCTTATTTTGGACCATTATAGGATTAGTGTGTTCCCATGGCCCTTTCTTTGAGGGTACATTTTGGAATTACATCCATATCACACTACTACAAAACTGGGTTTATCTAGTGCTGGGGTTTTAACAGCGCTTGCTAAAAGCGCTGTTTAAAACTTCATTTCTTTGCACCAAAAAATCATTCTGTAATAGTGTCTTTAACATTGATTTATTTGTGTTTATAAAGGGGGTCTTCAACGACGATAAAAAACACCATTAAAGGGGTCCCTTTTTAAGTGCTTGTAAAAAAGATATGATAAAGGCACCCTTTATCAGCACTATTAAAAAAACACAGATAAAAAGGTCATTTATCAGCACTTCTAGAAAAGAGTTGAGAGGGGGTCTTTATCAGGTTTTTTTCACTAGCACTGATAAAGTGTATACTTCAAAAAATAATTATATTTTATTAATGTACACCCGTAGTAGAAGTTATGGTCGTTTGGAGGCCTTATGAGATTTTTTTGGGACCAATAGTGGTGATATAGGGTATATGTGGGCCATCGAGGAGTAAATATCATCCCAAGAGTCAATTTGATATGTGGTAGAGGCAAATCAGACACTCGGTTTAGAGGTTATGATCGTTTGAAAGTACGTTGATTGTGAAGAACCCTTTAAACCCCTAGAAACACTGAAAAGATCATAATTTTCGATCAGAGAGTCCATTTCAACTCCACAACCCCTAAAATAAAAGTTTAAAAAAAGATATAAAACCAAAAGAGATTTAAATCATGTGATAATAAAAGGAATAAAATATATTATAGTTTCAAAAAAATTTCAAATAAAACTCCAACTTCAAACGACCATAATTTTGGATCTGGGTGTCTGTTTGGGCTCCACCACATCTCAAATCGAAGCCTATGATGAGCTCTATAACATAGATGGTCTCAGACTAAGATATATGAGTTTTTTTTATAGGGTTTCAACCCAATAAATGACCATAAGGACTCTAAAATTATGTTTTCTATCACCGACCCCGGTTTCCTAAAATTCACATGGCTATAACACTTGATTCAGGTGTCCGTTCGACCCATACCACAGATCATATCATTGATTGCTTCATGATAATGGATATGACTTGTTTGTGGATTTAAAATGATCTCTCAGATTAAAATTTATGATCTTTTCATGGTTTTTAGGAGTATTAGAGTTTTTAGAGTTTCTTAATATTTTTATTTGTTTTAAGGGTTTTTATAGTTAATAACCATTTTAAAAAAATATATAAATAAATATGAACCTATATATATATATAACTATATATATAAAAATATATATATAATATATAAATATATTAATAAAAAATATAACAAAATATGTATAGATATATAGATATATAATATAATGTTAAACCAAATGCTATATGGGTGTAGAACTAGAACTGGTTGATAAGGTTTCGGTCTTTGGCTCAAAAATAATTAGAGGTAGGGGAACATGCTGGGGGTCGGATTATATAACGAACTGATAAAGGGGTGGGGGATGTAATGATAATTGGGGTAGGGGGGAAGCGTTTAAAAAATGGGGGTTGTGGCGTGTGATGAAAAATTATACCCTTTATTAGTGGGGCCTTTATCTATTCCTTTATATTGATATTAAAGGTAGTATTTAACAGCACTAAAAAAGTGATGTTAAAGGTGGTCCTTAATATATCCAAAAAATCACTAATAATTACCTCCTTTATCAGAATTTTTCTGCGTTGTTAAACGAGGGATTTATTAGCACTTTTTTATGAGCATTGTTAAAGATAACACTTTAAAATCACATACATTATCAGCAGTTCTATAGAACTGATTAATCCATTTTACTTAAACTATTAAAGGAACAGTTTTAAGTATTTTCACTAGATTTTGATCCCCTCTAGAGTCCAAGTCTCGGATAGAGTTTTGTTTACCCTCTGTGAGACTGGAGTGCGATCCTCTATCACCCATAGTTGGAGTTTTTGGAATCAACATAAGTTACCTAAGAAGGGCTTGATCCTCCATCTAGTAGTCTATATCGGTAGGGTTTGTGGAATCATTGGCATATGATCCCCTACATAGCAGGTCCATCCGAATTGAGTTAATAGTCTACAGTTTTGGGCTCGACACCCTATCTATGTATCAATGTATTATTAGACCAGTACATTCTATTTAGATGGGTCCTAATGAGCTAGAACTCTTTTTTGAGTGTCTCTAATGATAACATGGCTCATGCAGTGAGTTTTCCCTGAATGAGCATTGCTTCAATCAGAATCTGATGGATGAAAGTTGGTTATGACTTATTGATGGTGTGGGGTCTCTCCTAAGTATATATGGGTTCTGTTCTTATTGTACATTAATAGTTAAATCTTGTATTGAGTTGACCATACTTGGTGCTTCGTGTTTAGCCTTTTAGGGGTTTCTTACTAAGTATTTAATAGTCACCCCTACATAAGCTTTTCCCACATTGGTTGTGTCTTGTGTAGAGGAAGACCATTTTAATTGTGTCTTTGGAGGATAAGGAGCAGGTGGAGAATAGATGGAGCTTGACAGACCGATGTGTTTATTGGGAGCATAATATTGACTTAGTCCTCACCCTTAGAGTAGGTTGGACTTTTTGCAGTTTTCGTTGGGCATGTCTTTGGACCATTTTCTATTTTTAGTACATTAATATTGAACTCTATTGTTGGATATTAGATGTATTATTTAATTTTTTAGTTGTTTTAAATTTCAGCATTGTGGGAAGGAAGATGCGTGCCATTTTACAGGTACATTAGGCAAGTGGCTCCCATTTGTGGAATATGCATCCTCGGTGCTAGTTTTCAGGCATTGGCTTATTAGATGTGGGCTTGGGGTAGTCATGGTTCAGTCCCCCATGAGACATGTCATGATAGAGTGGTATTAGAGTGCTTGGTTCTACTTTAAGACTCGGGGTCTATGATATTGGTTTGGAAAAAAAATTTTAAGTGTTATGAGTTCGGCTTTCAGGTCATGGATTATAGTGTTATTACGGCGGACGATGATTCCATACAGTGGAAAATGTATCATGTGACACCCCAAGATCTAAAATATTTTCCTTTTAGAATAAATACAATTTTTTGTCATTCTTTAAATAAAATTTTAAAATTACACTGCACACAACACTGAATTAGCTTGTGTTATATGCAAGAACGAGTTTTACCTCCTTTTATTGGAGAACCTATTTTAAAACCAAATTCTGACCAATTTATGAATACTATTTTTAAAAATAAACATCTTTATTGAATTCTTAATTTCAAAATTATATTAAGGTGATTTTTTGGAATTTTTTCTGAGAAACATGATTTTTTGATGAATAGTGAAATTACTGCAATTTAGTTAAAAAAATATTTTGGTTTAAATAATTATTAATGAAAAATTATATATTAGATTTATTATAGAGTCACATTAGATCAATTATACATGTATTTATAAAATTAAGTTCATTATAATAAATTTCAATTTGAAATTTAATATAAAAACTTAACAATATTTTGAAGTCTCTTTTATAATATAAAAACCCGTTATTTCACACCATCTGTGGGATTAGCGTTAATCTTAATTTTCCCATTCTTGTGATTTTAATTTTGAAAATTTGACATACAAAGATTTTATTAGTGTGATATTTTAATTCTAATTAGATCAACATAATTATTTACGAAAAAGTTAAGTGAAAGAGGTTAAAATTAATTACAATGATTAAGGTAAAATAAAGCTTTATAAGAGACTAAACCTTAATATTTAGGACCAAAATGACCAAAAAATTTGTCCAAAAGCCATTGGATGCCAATAATTAGACCATATCCCCACTAGGTTCTAAATTCATGGGTTATTGAGATATTATTATATGGAAGTTCCCTATATAAAAGGTTATGTAAGGAAAAAAAGACAAAAGGGGAACTTTCCTTACCTTTAACATTTATAAAATTTTGAGATATGTATAAAAAATCATATTTTGGAATATAAATATCTTTTTTAATATATGTGGTTTATTTTTATCACAATAATTTATCAATAATGTTTTATATGGTTTAGTTACTTTAAATTCTTAAAAAACAATATTGCCGAGATTATTTAGTTAACAATTAACTAAAATAAATGATACTATATAAAATAAAAGTGAATGTAATTGATTGGATAATTGTATTTATTTATTTATTTAGATGAATATATCATGTTCCACACTTTTAAAACTTATATGTTTTATTTACAATATTATATTGATATATTAAAATTAACATTAAATAACTATCGCCAAAATAGTCATTATTGTTATTTTATAATAAATGAAATTTTACTAAATGATTTCAAATTAATAAATGAACTATATTATTCAAAGTGATTTATAATTTTTAATATATATTATATATGGTTTATTAATGTGCTAATTTATTTTTTATAATTAACATATTGACCCATATATTGTAAAAACATTGTCATCACGGTCCAGGTTTAAGCATCATTTTAGCGCGTCACATGCGCTTGTTTGAAAAATAATTTCTAAAACACATGATAATATTATTTTATAAATTAGGTATTATATTAATAATTCAATGTATCTATATATCATAATAAATATCACATTATTTTAGTCTTAATGGGTATAGTAATTAGATTATAAAATTAGATGTTCTTTGTGTTTGATACACATGGGTACACTAAAGAGATTAATGGAATGATGGAAGAATAATATTTATGTATTTTAATTTTTAAAATATAATTTAAATTTCAAGTATGTATATAGTTTAACAATAATATTAAATAGACCAATCCTTTGAGATTTAATTCCTTGTAATCATTTCAATGTAATAAAATAATGTATAGGCTCCGAGCATCTAAGGTCGGGGCGTTACAGTTGGTATCAAAGGAATTTTACTACTAAACATAGAAATAATATTTAGAAAACATAGATTAGGGATGAAAACCCAAAGATAGAAATTGAGGATATGTAAAGAATAAAATACTAGAATTTTTATAAGGTAGATATTATTGGGTCTTCCTAGAAATACACCCCTGTCACGATATTACAACTAGATGTGGTTATGAAATAGATATACCATGGAGTAATAACTCTAACAAGGTGTTGGAATAACCTAGTACACAAAAAAAATTCTTACTATGCACCTGGTTTAACACTCCTAGGGGATATGTTTTGGATAATTCAAATTTTCTTCACAAAAAATTATGAGAGATTTAAAAGTAAATATGTCCCCAAAGAATCCATGTTTATGATTATAAGACTAGATAAACATAAAATTTTCAATTTATGTTAATTATTTTTCAAGTTTTTGGATTATGAATTATAAAATTATCTACCCTAGTGTATGTCATCATTTAGAAATGGAGCATAGTAGAAGGAATGTGATCCTCACTGAAGCATGTGATCCATATAAAAATAAGGATCATATATTTCATGGTCTCAATCTAATATTTCGACAAGAAATAGTCTCTAATGAATTCACATGTTAGGAGAGAATTTTATAATGTGATAATGGGATAGGTAAAGATTACCCTAGGTATTATGGATTCAGAGGGAAGTAAGAGAATAATAGGAAAACTTGAGAAAATATAGAAAAAGTAAATAAGGGAAATAAATATTTTCCCACATGTAATAATTGTAGAAATAATCACCTTGCTACATGCTTAAAAGAGTGATAGTTTGTTTCAAGTGTGGGAAAAATGACCACCATTAATAGGATTGAAAGGATAATAAAAATGTTTCAAATATACAACTCTTCAACTACAAATAGATGGGGCAATACACAAATAAATGTCTCATGCGTCAAGGGAAAACACCACAATGGTGGCTGATGGGTCATGTTCAAGATTATACAACTACAAGAGAAAAAGAGGAATGATTAATGTGATTAGGTTTGGATTCAAGAAATTATGTCATTTGAGTTTTTTATCAATGATGAGATGGTTATCAAAATGGTGTAATATATAAGAAATGTAATTATGTACTTATTTAAGAATCTTGAAGCATTAATGTTTTCATTATGGTTTTAAAGAGATCAAGGTATTCATATATTTTCTATGTGAAATTAAGAGTTGGTTTGGTAATCTAATTTTGGAAATTTAGTTATCCTTTTACTGATTTTTTGGACATTATATTTGGATGGAAGTATTTTGAATGAGTCTTAGAGTAATTATTTATGTAATCAATTAACTTGATTATTGGAAATTTTTTTCTAAGGTTAAAATATGATTTACTGTATACTATTTACTTACATTTTTTTTTCTAATCATTTATAGTATGAAGTAAAAGTTTTTAAACCTTATGATTCATAAGAAGTGCTTCAGGAATAAAAATTAATCTTGATTATCCATCTCTAGGTGTACAAAATGAAGTGAAAATAGATGGATGCACAAACAAAGGAGAAAACTCAACTTGTAAATAAATTATGTTTCTTTATGTTATTAGAGGAAAATTAATTCATCAAATTGAGGAAAAAATATTTTGAAACAAAAAATGTTATCCTAGAACCTTCTTTTTCGATGAAACAAAATTCTCCCTTTAATCATCACTAATTTATAGCTTTGTGATTGTTAACTTTAACCTTACCATGTTATTTATCACTAGATATCACCACATGATGGTTTGTTTTCTCTTCCATGTACCTATTTTCTAACATGGAACTATAGAATATGTTATCTTTGATGACCTTCTTAATTATCTTTCTTTATTTTAAAGTGTATATTTTATCATCCCTTGTTCTAATGAAAGATTTTAATAAATGTATTTTGAATATTCAAACATTAGTTACCAAACCCAAATTCTAAAATTTTGAGAACACATTTTATTGAAGTAGGAGAGAATGTAACACACTATTATTTTATGGTATGTACCTTTTTAAAGTTATTATCTTTGATAGCTTGTGTTCCACACAATACTGAGTTCAATCATATCATGTTCCACTAAAATAGCCATCTAAATAGTAGTTATGAATAGTATTAAGCACATTAATAAATTTATTTATATTCCATATAATTTTAACATTCAACATATATTTCATCGAGACAAATATATAATAACAAATCAGATGTTATGCATAAAAACTATAAATTTTTTAAATATAATTTTACCAACTTTTAAAAGAGATCCCATTTTAAATATCGTTTTTGACACATATATAATTATTTTATGAAAAAAGAATATTCATTTTTGAATTTTGAATATCGTAATTATCTTAGAGGGAATTTATTATAATTTTCTAGTATGTTTCATTGTTTTCATGAATAGTGAAAATACAACATTTTAGTTAAAAACTACATTTTCATAATTATTAACGTTAAATTATATATTTAAATTGTTTTAAAGTCACAATAGATCAGTAATACAAATATTAATCCAATTTAAATTATTTTAATAATTTTTATATTAAAATTAGATATAATAACTTATTGAACTTTTAAAAGTCTCTTTTAACCACCTTATCATCACAACTGGAAGATTAGTGTTAAACATAATTTAGGCACATATTTGAATTGATTTAGGAAAAATGGAAATAAATGGTTTCAATTGGTATGAAATTTAATGTATAATAAGATAAAATTATTTTTTATTTTGGATTTTTGAATAATAACTTTTGTAAATTTATATTTACCATGATTAAGTGTAAATCAGGTAATTAAATGTAATACAAAGTGACATGGTATATGTAGAACTATTTAACTAAGAGTTAAATATAAATGATAAGGTTAATATAGTGACCCAAACCTGTATAAAATATATTGGATGAAATTAATTCAACCCCTACCCACCTTTATCTTTGAATAATCCATTTTGGAGCCATTAGAAATAGAATATGAATTTATTATAAATTAATACTTTAAGTTTTTTCTAAAGAGCCCCTCCTCCCCCTTTTAAAATAGCACCACTTATAACCAATTATTCATACCTTCAAAGCCTTTTGGATCGTCCAACCTCTGACCAAATACCATCTCAACTATCCTAAATTAATTTTATAGGACTTACTTTAGTCATAAATTCAACATAAGGAGCCCTTTTGATCAAATCAAAAGGAAGAACCCGAAGAAGTGGTGATGTTTTCACCACCCTTTTCAAGTTCCTTTCTTCATCAACTTCTTATTTCTTTGTTATTTCCTTTCTAAAATAATAACTCGAGTATATTATATATAATTTTATGTTATTATAAATATGTTACAACCATATTCAGTATTCTATCCATCTTTTGAATGACATGTCACCATACGTGCATACGTACGACTTACCATCTCCACGTCATGGTGTAATAGTTATTCAAAAACATTATTATTTGGATGGGTATTATAATGATATGTAATTGATGTAAATAATAAATATAACATGATATTTATTCGGTATATATGATATACCATCCAAAAATATATTATTTTAATATCAATAGAATGATATTGTCGCTCGTGCGTACGTATGGACTACCGTCTCCACGAACGCGATGGGATTCATTCCCCATCATATCCATGCAATTATAATTATCATTTGATGATCAAAAATAATGTTTAAGGACTTGAAATCATTCTGGATATGAATAAGATACAACCTATCCATAAAAAACATGACTTATGTAACAAAACATATAAAAGAAAATGAGTAAGTTAACACCCGAAACGACGATAATACTAAGATATTATTAAAAAAGCAATGTTAAAAGATCATATATGATCTCATATAAATTTATATGATTCTAGTATAATTTAATAACATTTATTTCACCATTATACAGATAGTTAACCTACCCTAAACCAAGGAAAATTACAAGGTAAGGGGTTTTCATCTCACTCCTTATTCCCATGAGATTCATGCCATATTGCCACTATTACCTTTTGTGTGGTGTATGTACATCCCATAATTGTATTATTTGTGTAATAAACTTTAATTTATGTGTATTTACATATTCATTGTATGATACTTCTTTCATGGGGTGTATTTTTTGTAAGTTACCAAATTGGCAAGGGTTAATTTCACAATCTCTTTATAATCCGATGTTGTTTTTACTTAAGTATCTACAGGGACATTTTTATCATCCATTTTTCATAAAAATGATTTCAAAATGAATATTTTAAAGATTTGTGAAAGGTAATCTTTATCAAGATCATAATTTTAAATGTTTTAATGATTTATCTTTCTAAATCCTTTTAATTAATGTCCATGTTTTCAAAATGATTTTAAGGATTTATTTATATGAACATGAATGTTTTGAAATAATAATTATATTCAAACGTTTCAAAGTGGTATTGGACATTTTGATTCAAAAAACTATTTTAAATTACTTACTTTACAAATGTGTGGCTTTTAAATTATTTTAAAAAAAATGATATTTCTCTCAAAAAGGTTTACTCATCCTTTTCAACTATGTCAGCATGCTTTACATGATATTATTTTTGATTGAGGTTGATTTATTATAATACAATATTCCATATTGTATTGATTGAGTTATGATATGTTTGACTATGTATGTGTTATTTTTATACCATTCATCGTTTATGGTTAAAGTATTGGCATTTTGTATGCTATTCCTAATGTGAATGTTTATGTTATGTTTCAACCTTTTCATATAAGGAATGTATTGGACATAGTAAGTGACGGGTGGAGACCGATATAGCTCCTCGATGAATCGGTAGGTCTCATGAGACAACTAGACATGGAATTGGATGAGGCCTTTTCCCAATTTGATTTATGGTTTTGGATGAGGCCTTAATCATTTTAGACGTCTTGGATGAGGTCTTGACAAAAGGTTTTAGAATTTCTGGCATTATACATTCCCACATTATGGAAATAATATTGATGGTTCATGTGGTCATTCGACTAGTAGAATACCCATGATTATGTTTTATTATGGTATTATTTACTCAACTCATATTCTTTCCATAAAAGTATTCATGTTTATTATTGGTAAAGGAATGTAGTTTCAATAATTCACCATGATTAATATTTTTGTCATTTTCCAATGTATTTCTTACCCTTAATAAGAATTTGAGCTCACCCCTTTCTATGTTTTCTTTCTCCCCGGATTCCAAGAAGTGTGTTATGATTGATATTTAGTGTTAAGATAAACGGAATAATGGTGTTATCAAAGAACTATTTACACTGTGATTTATGTTTGAAATTGTAATGTAATGTTAATATATGTAATCGATTTTCCAATACTGCTAAAGTGATTGGTCCTTTGGGACTTGATTCCTTGTAATCATGCCAATGTTATGTAACAAATGCACCGACTCTGGGTAACTGGGGTCGGGGCATTACAAAGATAAGTTAAAATTGTCATACTCATACTTTAAATTATCAAATCATTTTAATATAGGATTATACATAAGATAAATTCAACTATAAATAGCAATTTGAAGGATAATAAATTTATCACCATCATGATAATTTTTTTAATCCTTAGGGAAGGAATAATTTAATTAAAGGCTCGTATAATAATGATGTTGTAATTGTTTAATTAGTGGAAATATCAAATAAATGATATTAAAAATATTAACAAAATTTCTGTAATGTCCCGGACCTGGGTGCCACGCACCGGCTGCCCCGAATCTGGTTCACCACATGACCTCAAGAGCATTCCCCAAACGCCTTAGGCTACTGACTAGCAGCGAGGGACCAGGTCTGATAGTGGGGAATCTATGCCCTCATTTGTCAAAGTGTAGCGCAGCGGAATACAAAATAAAACATACAACGAACAACAGATGTAGTAAACCATACACAACTGAAATAAACAACAAAAATGGATATAACCAACAATATTTAAATTATGATGCTACATGTCGCAAGTTCTAAGAAAACAGCCAGAACATGTTATACATCAATACGATACAACCAAAAGCAGAGTATAACAAAATAAAGAAAAATAACTGGCATCGGCATCGCGAGCCTAGGCTCGGTCCCATGCCCTCCCATTCTTCAGCAGCAATCATGTACCTGTATAGGGACTCTTGCCCCTATCTATACCTGCAACAACGTTATCTTTTTGGGCTGAAAAGCGTGACCCAAATAGGGTGTGAGAAATATACCTCAGTAGGCACCCACCAAAGGCCCGTACCCAACTGCGTGTAAGCATGCAACAACAATGTGCAATAGTAAAATGCAACAAAGTACGAAGTACTGAAAAGTAACTGACTTAACAATTAAATTTCCATTTTATTATTCGTTTAATCCATTAAATCTAGTATAGTTCTGTGCTCAACAGCACCAAGACCTCTGGACAACCAGTATCTCGCCCTCATGATAATATAGTGAACCACGCCCTCAGGATATACAGAATCCAACCCGCAGGTATTACCCTCATGCGTAACAGAAATTGCCCTCAGGCATAGGAAGTGTCACCCTCAGGCACAGAAGTCAAGCCCTCAGGCAAGAAAGGTTGCCCTCAGGCAGAATAATGATAGCCCTCGGGCGAAAACACTCACGCCATCAGGCTAATGCAATACTGTGCCCACAGGCTAATCATAAAAATGCCCTCAGGCTAAACAGGTAACCGGGCCGTTCCCAATAGGCAAACAAGAAGTAAACATGCAATTCCTCTTAAGGAAATTCTACAATTATTACTTTAAAGGCATACCCTCGGGTATCCTGGCCAAATGGCTAAACAGTGGAACACAGCCCCGGGATGGTTCCGGATCCACGAAACGATGCCAACCAGAATTTTAATATCATAATTAAATTCCTAATCAATTATAAGTGTTTAATATAGAAATGGCCTCCTCCACACGACACCCCAACATGGGTTCATGGCACGAAGATGCACAAAACACACAATAGTTGGAAAACTAAACACCAAGACACCTACCTTAAACGCCAACGAACGTTATACCCGAACACCGACTATAGAAACACCCAAGAATGGCATAGATCTGACTAAGAAAAAAACCCATTCAAACATAAATAACTTACGTTAGGAGAATAATTGGCAAGCAACACGCTCGGAGAAGAGAGGGATTACCCGCGTGGTTCCAACGAGATTGTCCGAGATGGAATCAGATTCTAGACGAACACCGGGCAGATCTTCAAAGGTTCAGCCTCCTCCTTTGGCTCCAAAATGGCTCAAATGCCTCATATGCCAAATTATGAGGCTAATGCCTGTTTTAAGACGAAAAAACAAGGTACACGATGTGTACTTACAAGTACACGGCTTGTACTCCTTTCATTTAACTGTTCACCTGTCGGCTTTCTGCCAGTGCGACACTATTCACCTGCCGACAAGAGTACACGGCATGTAGTCCTGAGTACACAATGTGTACAGCTACCCAGATGGCGGCTGCTCCACCACGTTACTTTTTGACCCGCCTACTGACTACACGGCGTGTAGAGGACCACTACATGGCGTGTAGTCAGTTCCTACACCCTTTGTCACCGGCAAGGATACACGCCCTGTGTAATCATCCCAACACGTCCAGAAGTACACGACATGTGGAAAAAGTACATGGTGTGTAGTTCCAAAATTTGGTATTTTTCCTCATTTTCCATATTTTATTAAAAACAATCAAGGAAAAGAGAAAAGAAGAAGCCTGTACCTCAAAGAGAAGAATCGGGTTCTTAAAAACATCCCCCCTTATAGAAATTCATCCCCGAATTTCCCTTCCAAGGGTGGAGAAGATATATCTGTGAACAACTCCAGTCACTGAGAACGTACGTCAGACTCCCACTCCCAGGTCTCGTCCTGTACTCGTCCATGCAGTTATAGCACCCATACGAGAGGAACTGACCGGCCTCGGAAAACAATCGTGCTCCTGTCAACGATATGAATCAGATTCTCCTCAAAGGACACATCTGCCTCCAGCTCAACCTCCTCTAGATGAAAGGTGTGAGACGAGTCTGAATGATAGGAACTCAACTGGGATATGTGGAAGACTTCGTGCATGGCTCGGTACCGCTGCGGTAACTACAATTGATAGGCAACCGTCCCGACTCTCTCAAGAATCTCAAATGGTCCCACATACCACGGTGAAAGTTTACCCTGTCTCCTGATCCGCTTGTGTCCCAGCCTTGGCGAAACACGCAAGAAAACCTGATCCCCTACCATGAAATCCAAATGTCATCTGTGGAGATCAACATACGACTTCTGATGATACTGCGTGGTAGCCATCTGCTTCTGAATCAACTGGACCTGCTCAGATGTCTCCTGTACGAGACATGGTCCCAGTAAAGCTGCGTCACCTGCCTCTAACTAGCACAAGGGTGATCGGCATGGCCTACCATATAAAGCCTCGTATGGTGACATCTCAATATTCTCCTGAAAGCTATTTTTATAGGCAAACTCGACTAAGGGTATATGCTTCTCCCAAGAGCCCCCAAAGTCTAGGACGCATGCACACATCATGTCCTCTAGCACCTATAGCGTACGCTCTAACTGGACATCTATCTGAGGGTGGTATGCTATCCTCAGAAGCACCTATGTACCCAGCACCCTCTGAATACTCTGCCAGAATCGAGACGTGAAATGGGTGTCCCTATTAGAAATGATAGAACGAGGGACCCCATGAAGACGTACGATCTCTCGGATATACAGCCTTTCGATCTCATCAACACCGAAGGTCTCCTTGATCGTCAAGAAATGAGCTACCTTCGTGAGTCTATCCACAACAACCCACATGGCATCGTTGCGACGAGGTGACCTCGGCAACCCAATCACAAAATCCATCGCGACATCATCCCATTTCCACTCCAGAATGGGTAACTGCTCTAACATCCCAGCTGGTCTCTGATGCTCATCCTTCACCTACTGATAGGTGGAACACCTCGTAACAAAACCAGCTACATCTCTCTTCATACTCGGCCAACAGTATTGATGTCTCAATTCACATTACATCTTGGTAACCCTAGGATGAACTTCCCAAGATGAAGCCTGAGACACCCACATCATCTCCTTTCGTATATCCCATGGAACCCATACTCGTCCATGGAAATGCAAAAACTCATCAGCGCCTATTTTCTAACCAAGAAGAGGTTACTCGCTTGACACTGACTCCCGTAGGACTATGCCTTTTGAATCAAATAGTTGTCTCATCCTCACTCTATCCAGGAGGGTAGAAGTCACAGCTAAGGAGGAAATATAAATCTTCCCCTGACTGTCGTCCACCTCCAGATGCATCTCTAAGAACAAGGCCATGAGCTTCCACTCACCGCTGGCCTCCTGCACTGTCTGTATCTTAGTCTTCATGCTCAGTGCATCAGCTACTGCATTACCTTTACTAGGTGTATAGGCAAGCTCAAAATCGAAGGACTGTAGGTACTCAACCCACCTTCGCTACCTTAGATTCAGGTCACGCTATGTAAATATGTACTTGAGGATTTTGTGGTCGGTGAAAACCATAAAATGCTCCCCCAATTGATAATTCCTCCAATAGCACAACGCATGAACAACTGCTGCCAACTCGTGATCAAGAATTGAGTAATTACTATCATGTGGCCTCAACTGCGAAGACCCGTAAGAAACAACTCGATCGCCCTGCATCAACACTACTCCCAGCACAATACCTGATGCATCATAGTAAACTGTATATCTCTTCCCCTGCTCTAGGAGTATCAGGATCGATGCTGTTGTCAACCTTCCCTTTAGGTCCTTAAAAGTTGTCTCGGAAGATTCCGACCAAACGAACATCACACCATTTTTAGTCAGACTCGTCAACGGTGCTGCTAAGCGGGAGAAGTCCTGTATGAAGCGTCTGTAGTAACCAGTAAACCCTAAGAAACTTTGTATCTCAAACATTTTCATAGGATTCTCCTAGGAAACTATTTTTCTCACCATCTCTAGATCTACTGAAACACCTGCCTCAGAGATGATATGACCCAAGAAGTGAATCTTGTCCATCCAAAAGTGGCACTTTGAGAGCATAGCATATACCTGATGCTCTCTTAGTGTACTCAATACGATCTCAATATGGGTGGCATAGTTGTGTCGAGTGTGAGAGTACACCATGATGTCGTCCAAGAATACTACCATAAAAGAATCAAGATACGGATGGAACACATGATTCATCCGAGCCATGAAAACCACTGGCGCATTCGTGAGTCCGAACGGCATAACCGTATACTCGTATAGACTATACCTGCTCCTGAAAGCCGCGAGAGGTATATTAGATGGTCTAACGCACAGCTGATGATATCCTGACCTTAAATCAATATTTAAGAACACTCGTGCTCCATGAAGATGATAAAAAAGATCATCAATCTTCGGTATGGGATATTGGTTCTTAACCGTCATCTGGTTCCGCTTCCAATAATCCACACAATGCCTAAGGGTACCGTCTGCCTTCCTCCCAAAAAGGACCGGCGAACCCCAAGGAGAAGTACTGGGTCGGATAAAGCCCTTTGCCTGCAACTCCTCCAAATTCCTCTTGAGCTCCTGCAACTCAGGTGTAGCCATCCTATAAGGACGAATAGACACCAGTGCTACTCCTGGAACAAGCTCAATGGAGAAATTCACCTCTCTCTCCGGAGGTAGACCCGAAAAGTCATCTGGGAAGACATACCTAAAACCATCAACAACAGGAGGTAATTACGCCTGACAAGTCCCCTGGTCATTCAGATATAATCTCACAATATGGGATGTGACTCCACCTCACCCACAATGCTCTGGTCTAGCTCGAATCCCCTGAAAATCCCATTTGCCCTTGTATAGAAAATCTCTACCCTCTGGTGACGTGAAACGCACCCTGCGACGATAGCAGTCTACAAAGGCTTGAAAGGGAACCAACCAGTCCATCCCAAAAATGACTTCATAGCTTGTCATCTCTAGGAAATAGAGGTCCCAAAGGAAGTGACACCCACCAACCTCAAGGGGGAACTCCTTGCACTGACGCACACCAGCCGTTCTAGTACCCAACAGAGTGTCTAGCGTCATGTTAACTGAAGATGAAGAATCAAAAAGACCAAGGCTCTCCACAACGGGTACATATATGAAACAATGTGTAGCACCAGTATCAAAAAGTACTAAATATAAGATAGAAGCTACTAAAATAGGATCTCTTACTATAGAAGGTCTGGGATCCTGCTCATGCTGGGTCTGTTTCATCACATATGTCTGCCCTGTTCCGTGGCCCTGCGACACAACTTTGCAACCCTGAGCTGTCCTGCCCGGTTGCCTCTGAGATCCTAGTTTCTGGCAACCATGGCCACGATCACCATCCCTACCTGCATACCCTAACATGTTCCAGTTCCCCGACTAGTAAGAAGCCACTGGTCCTGCTCCCGCACGCGGAGTCTGCATAGAACCCCTCTCACTAGCCAATGGTAGAAACACCCTGCAGAAGCGTTGTAGATGACCCATCATTCCACAAGCTCGACACTCCACTGGGTCTCGTGGACACTATGGTCTCTTGTGCCCCTCTCTGCCACACTGGTAGCACCTAATCGGGCCACCTGAAGAGACTGCCTGGCTGGTACAACCACCCTGAGAGAAGTCCATCTGTCTCTTTCTCCTTCCAGTAGAAAAATTACAAGTAACTAGTGTTGAACCGCCCTGGTCCACACCTCTAGATTCTTGAAGGATCCTATTTATGATCATCTCCTGGTTCACAATAGCATGTATAATATACAACCTAAATACATTCACCAGCGCGTGGATGTCATACCGAAGACCATCCTCAAAACTTCTGTCTTTCAGCGTCTCATCACCCACCAGTACAGGTGAAAAGCACTGAAGCTCCATAACACGATCAGAATAGTGCATCACTGACATAATGACCTACTATAGATTCATGAACTATCGATTTCTATCTGCCCTCAGCGTCTCGGGAAAGAAAAATTCATAGAAGACTTCCTGAAAATCCACCCACGCCATGTCCCTGTGATGCTCTGACTGGGTGGTAACATCCCACCACCTCTTGGCGGAATCACGCAGCATGTATGTCGCGAGCTTGACCCACCGCCCTGGAGGCATCTCTTGATGCTCGAAAATAGTCTGCATTGACCCCAGCCATGACCCTACAGCCCATGGTCCACCATCCCCTAAGAATGTAGGTGGATGATGCTTCTAGAAGATACTTGTAAGCTCGTCCATAGATGTGGTAGCCTGTGGTGCTCCCTAAAGGGTCTATATGAACTACAATAAAACCTCATGGAACTGCGCCTCCACTCCTGTGTCTGGTATAACAGATGGTGTCACATCTGGCTCTGCTGGAGGATCAACTGGTAGCCCATGGCCCACCATATCTGGAGTATACTCATTGCCGCTCTCATGGTGAACAACGCGTGTCATCTAGGAGGAATGACAGTACAAGGTCAAAAGCACACCATAGATTCATTATTATTAAGGATGAAATGAAGAAACCACAAAGGGAACAAGAGGAAGAAGGCATCTCAAAATTTTCAAAACAAGACTACACGACAAGTACACTGACTACACAACGTGTACTTGACTTCCCTTCCCCGACCCGGGTCCTTCTGCATGGCTAAGCCACATGGCTCTCATTTGAACAAACTACATAGTGTGTATATAATCCACATGGTGTGTATGGTGTTATTTTCCAACTACCCGTGTCATTTGTGACACGGCCGACTACCCGACTTGAAACTACACGGTGTGTTACACACGCACACGGCGTGTCAACAACCCCATTTCTCCACCATATGGCAAAGTATGCATGGTCTATCCTTGGACAAGACTAAACAGAGTGCCCTAAAAGGTACACGGCGTGTTCAAGGAATGGTGACATCAACCCGTGTCTTTAGTTACACGGCCGAGTCCCCAGGTCACACTACACGACCTGTTCATTATTGACACGACATGTTCTGTGCATGATTTCACTGACCCGTGTTGTTAGTTACACAGCCGGACTCCTGGTCAATACTACATGGTGTGTATATCTGGTACACGATGTGTTTTTACCCAATCTCTTCCCTACCCCGTGTCGCATCCCACATAGTTTGTGACACAGGAAGAGACTACACGGCGTATACTCAGAGTACACGGCGTGTACATTAAAATTTCATTTTTCTTCCCGAATAGAAGGACATACACGGTGTGTTTAAAATACTACACGACATGTATATTGGGTTTCAAGACAGTATGCCTCAGAAACTTCCCCGGAACCAAGAAAATACCGAACACCAACACCTAAGTGTCAAATTCCGACCCGTGAGGGCCCATAATCCCAATAATAAAATTTTGACATCTTATCTATGTTATAACTAATAAAAAGTCAATAATCCACCAAATTCTGGTCAATGGGGGCCCATACTCCCCAAAAACCAAATTTTGGCATCCATTCTATAAACAGACTTACACAAAATATCAAACAGTAGGTATTTTATCAGTGCAGCTATTACAACAGCATGCTTTTCTAGAACAACTAATAGCACAACAACATTCAATTTATAATGCACCTACATGGCATGGAACTATGCATGGAATGTGATTTCTAGCATGTGCCTAAATGATGCATGAGATGGCATAACCTTAACTCATCGGGTTGCAACTAAATAGAATCCATAGATAAAATATAAACATCACAATACAAGTGTGTCACCCAATGGTGAAATCATATCAACTGTAAAATTTGCAAAAACAGAAGAATTGCAAAATACGAGGTAGACTGGCTTTTCCCTGTACACAGGTTAACTACGCCCGGGCACATCTTATTACCAAATACCATTCGTCATATCCCTGACTATGACTCTAAATAGTATGTTAAAGAAAAGAACTGCTCTGATACAACTTTGTAACGTCCCGGACCCGGGTGCCATGCAACGGGTGCCCCGAATCTAGTTCGCCACGTGACCTCATGCACATTTCACTAAACATCAGAGGTTGTCGACTAGTACCGAGGGCCTAGGTCTGATAGTGGGGAAACTATGCCCTCAATTTTTAAAGTGTAGCATAGCGGAATACAAAATAAAACATAGAGCGAACAACAGAAGCAGTAAACCATACACAACTGAATTAACAACAGTAGTGGATATAACCAACAGTATGTAAATGATGATGCTACATGTCTCAAGTTCTAAGAAAACAACCAGAACATTTTATACATCAATATGATACATCAAAATTAGAGTACAACAAAACAAAGAAAAATAGCTGGCAGCGGCATCGCGAGCCTAGGCTCGGTCCCATGCCCTCCCATTCCTCAGCAGCGATCATGTTCCTATATAGGGAACCTTTCCCCTATCTATACCGGCCACAACGTAATCTTTTTGGGCCAAAAAGCATGACCCAAATAGGGTGTGAGAAATATATCTCTGTAGGCCCCCACCAAAGGCCCGTGCCCATCTGCGTGTAAGCATGCATCAACAGAGTGAAATAGTAAAATGCAACAAAGTAAGTAGTACTGAAAAGTAACTAACTTAAAAATTAAATTTCCATTTTATTATTCATTTAATCCATTAAATTTAGTATCGTTCTGTGCTCAACAGCACCAAGCCCTCAGGACAACCAGTATCTTTCCCTCAGGCTAATATAGTGAACCATGCCCTCAGGCTATACAGAATCCAACCCACAGGTATTGCCCTCAGGTATAACAGAAATTGCCCTCAGTTGTAGGAAGTGTCTCCCTCAGGCACAGAAGTCAATCCCTCGGGCACGGAAGGTTTCCCTCAGGTGGAATAACGACATCCCTTGGGCTAATACATTCATTCCCTCAGGCTAATACAGTGCAGTGCCCACAGGCTAATCACAACAACGCCCTCAGGCTAAACAGGTTACCAGGCCATACCCAATAGGTAAACAAGAAGTAAACATGCAATTTATCTCAAGGAAATTCTACAATTACTAATTTAAAGGACTACCCTCTGGTATCCTTGCAAAACGGCTAAACAGTGGAACACACCCCTGGGGTGGTTCCAGATCCAAGCAATGATCCCAACCAGAATTTTATTATCATAATTAAACAACTAATCAATTCTAGGTGTTTAATATAGCAACGACCTCAGCCACACGACACCACAACTTGGGTTCGTGGCATTAAACTGCACAAAACACACAGCAATTGGAAAACTAAACACTAATCCACCTACCTTAAATACCTACGAACGTTATACCCGAATGCCAACTCCAGAAATGCCCATGAACGGCGTAGATCTGAAGAAGAACACAAACCTTTCAAATGTAAATAACTTATGTTAGAAGAAGAATTGGAAAGCAACACGCTAGGATAAGAGAGGGATTACGCGCGCGGTTCCAACGAGATCATCCGAGGCGGAATCAGATTCGAGACGAACACCCAGCGGATCTTCAAAGGTCCGGCCTCCTCCATCGGCTCCAAAACGGCTCAAATACCTCCTCTTCCAAATGAGGAGGATACTTCCTGTTTTAAGCTGAAAAATCAAGGTACACGGCGTGTACTTTAAAGTACACGACGTGTACTTCAACGTACACGACCTGTACTACTTTCATTTAACTATTCACCTGGCGGCTTTCCACCAGCGCAGCACTGTTCACCTACCGACAAGAGTACACGGCATGTACTCCTGAGTACATGGCGTGTACTACTGCCCAGCTGACGGCTCCTCCACCGCGTTACTTTTTGACCTGCCGACTGACTACATGGCGTGTAAAGAACCACTACACGATGTGTAGTCAGTTCCTACACCCTTTGTCACCGGCAAGGCTACACGCCCTTTGTAATCATCCCAACACGACCAGAAGTACATGGCGTGTGGAAAAGGTACACAACGTGTAGTTCCAAAATTTGGGATTTTTCCTCATTTTCCATATTTTATTAAAAACACTTAAGGAAAAGAGAAAAGAAGAATCCCGTACCTCAAAGAGAAGAATCAGATTTTTAGAATTTAAGTTTATATAATTGGTCACATAAAAACATTTATGTATAAATTATACATGTTATTAATATATTATAAGTGTTTTCTAGAAGTTATCATGCTTTTAGGATATTTTTAGAAAGACGAAGAATGAATAGTATCAAAATTGACCTAACGGACAATTTAAGATAAATAAAATTTTACTAAATGATAAAAAAATTCATAAAAATATAAAAAACATCCATATAAATATAATAAAGTTAAATATTTCTTCTATATTATATGTATTTCATTTTTTTATTTTTATAATAATTATATTTACCATAAAGTGTAGAAAGGCATGCTTCATGATAAGAGTATAATTGTTTAACTAAGGGTTAATGCTAAAATGCTAAGATACTAATGTGACATACACTTGACTAAATAAATGGATAGGATAATTTGTAACCATACTCACCCTAGTTTAAAAATAACTCACCTAGGAGCCATTTTTAATATAAAATTAATATATATTAATTTAATATTTTTGAGGATTCCAAAAACACACCTCATATATCATATTAAAGGCACCTCCTTCTTTACTTCCACAAAAAAAATTTAGACTTCTAGATAAACCAAAACCTACCCACTTATCCTCCCAAAAACTTTTATCTATGATCTAGTGGTCTTGGTCTTCTAAAAAGACCACCCCTATTAGTCCTTAGAATTGATCCAAAGGAAGTCCATAAAAGAAGATGTAATTGTTTTAACAACTCCTTCATGTTTTTTTTGTTCTTATACATCCTCTTTCAAGGTTATTTCCACAACAAAGTAATAAATCCAGTATCATATATATAATAATATGTTATTATGATTATAGGAAACCATATTAATCCTTTTATCCATATTACAAAAAAAATATCACCATGCGTGCGTACGTATGACTTACCCTCTCCATGCCATAGTGTAATCTATTTTTTATCACTACTTTATTAGGCAGTGTATAATGATAGATATGATGGATATAAATAATACATGAAATTTATTCTATATAATTATAATACACCCTAATTAATTACCACTTTACCTTTAGGGTAACGATATTGTCGATCATGTGTACATATAGATTACTGTCTCCACTATGAGATGAGATTCATATTCTACGTTAAAAACACAAGAATTACAATAAAAATATATATATAGAATAAATATGAAATATATGAAATAAATGAAATAAATGAAATAAATGAAATAATAAATATATTGGAGTAATATATATATATATATAAATATATACAATTTACCTTCTTCTATCAAATATGATAAGAAAACAGAAACAATGTTCATGCGTACATACGACCTACCATCTCCATGAACGTTATATTCCATTTCATATATCTATCTTTTATATACGTTAATATACTGAATATATATGATGTATAATCATGTTTGAAATTATTTAAGTATGAAAAATATTATCTATGTAATATGATCAAGAATGAAAATTCAATACACGTATGATAAACAAAGTAGTTATTACCAGAAATGTTGCTTATACTTGAATTTTTTTAATAAATAGGTAATATATATTCATAAATGTATCATATATTATATCATAAATATTATTATGATTTTTTAAATTTAAGAATATTATTAAAACCATTATAAATGAGTTTAGAACATGTATGGAGTGTATCAGACCTAAGGTAAGTTGATTTCATCACACATTTTATATTTGTGAGAAAATTTCCATATTCACCACTAGTTTATCTTAAGAAAGGTACATACTAACCACTGACAAGTTATATCATGAATTTAATTTATTTCATGATATTATATGTTTCCATTTGATGTTATCATTCCTGGATCACATGATTCGAAAGTTACTCAGGAAGTAAGAGATATCATCTCAATCACCTTTCATTTGGGAATAGTTTGTTGTTATAAACACCAATATTTTTTATGAGGTGTATTTACATCCCCTTAGAAATATATTGTCTTTAATATAATTTTTTATAATATTTTTTTAAATTTTAATCTTCATGGAGCATAAGATTTAAATTTTCAAATTTTTATGGGACACCATGAATGTTTAGAGAATTAGTTTTCACATCTTTTCCCCATGCCAATATTCTTGATAATATTTTATATTTTTATATAAATAGATTATGAAGGATATTCTATGTATATTTTGAAGTTCATTAAAATGTATTAATTTTTTTAATTTTTATGGTTTTATGTAAGGGAATCTTTAAATAAAATTTTGTTTTCAAATTTTTTTATGAATTATTATTCTAAATCATTCTCATTTATGTCTATGTTTTCAATATGGGTTTTATGATTTTATTTATATGTATATGATTGTTTTAAAATGTTAATTTTCAAATTCCTCTATTTTTTTCAATGTTGTATGGGATACTTTGATTCCAAAATCTCTTTTTTTGAAATTGATTTATTTTTTAAAAACACATATTTTGAATAAATTATTTGAACGTAAAAAGGTGTATTCCTTTAATGAAATTTAAAATGATTTTATTAGATTATTTTCTTCTATGAAAACATACTTTGTTGGATCTTTTGATTCATCATAATTTTCTATATATTTATTCAAGATAAAATAAAGGAGATCAAATGATCTGAGAGAATGCATCATCATGCCTATGGGGTTCTAAAGTAGTAGAGACCTAGTGCATCACCGTGAATTAAGTTCACCACCTTAGGATTCAAGGAGGAGGAATTGGATAGGCAGGTGACATCTGATGCAGGGATGGAAAATGAAGCCAGATAATCTGTAACTTTCTTCCCCTCTCTCCATGAGTGTGTAACTTGAGTGCTGCTCTTCAAGAGTTCCTTAAATCTACTAATGGTGTGCGTGACTCCCTAGGGGTGGATCCTATATCTAGTTGGGTTCCATGGATTATCTTTGAGTCAGTTTCCACATGGGATATGTCTATATTTTTTTGAATACACAAGTTGAGCCCGGTGAAAAGTTCCTTAGACTCCGCCTGAATTGCGCTTCCATTACCAAAGTGAGTCGTGGATGCAAGGAGAACACCACTCCCATATTACAGACCACTCCTCTCATGATACCTAAGTTGCATGAGTAGTCAGTGTTAATCTTTAAGCCTCCTTTTGGGGGATTCCATCTTACCGACTTCCCTTGCATACCAACCATGAGATCAACCATCTTAGGACAAACCTGCGATATCCGAAGAGAGGGAGCATCCCACCACCACATGAGAAGGGTTACCATATCCATGATTAGGAATTTTCTTCGCACTATAATGGAAATCCCATGGGTGGATCTTATTATTGATTGATGTTGATCTCTTATGATACCTTCTACCATATTTTATTTAAGTATTTATGATCTGTTTGACTATGGATGTGCAAATTTGATACGATTCATTATTTATGATTGAGGTATTCACAATTTTTAGGATAGTTTCTCAATAAAAATGTTTATGATGTGTATGATTTACCATTTTCATATGAGGAATGCATTGGACTTGGTAACTGATTGGTGGGGCCCGCTATAGCGTCTTGATGCATAGGTAAGTCTCATGAGATGAAATCAGTTGGTGAAAAACCCTTCACATTTATTTCTAAGAAGTTTTAAATTATTAGTTGGAAATATCATGAAACAAATAAGATGGGTTTCAACCCACATAAATAAACCATCTTAATGAAAAATCTTGACAGTGACTATCATGAGGATGGATCCTTATAGTGCAGACGTCTAGGATAATAAATTCCATCATTATGAGATTAGTTATTGATATTAAATTTTATTATTAAATGATTAGATAATACATGTGAATATTTATATGGAATAATTTTATTTATTCTTTTCGTATTATACTCTATCTTTTTTTAAAATGTTTATGTTTTAGTTATACAACTTTCCCTAAAAGATTATTCTTATTTGTTATAGCTTCCAAAAAATTATTTACCCTTATTTAGGATTAAATATCACCACATTCATATGTTTTATTTTCTCTAGGATACTATGATGTTGTTTGGGTATGATATCATGGGTTAAACTAATGGTATTAATGGCATGATCGATTAAAATTAATTGTATATTTTATGTTTTAAAATGTAATGTGGATTTCAAGTATGTATCTAGTTTACCAAGACTACTAAAATGATTAGTACATTAGGATTTGATTCCTTATAATCATGCCAATTTAATAAGATAATTCACCGTCTTTGGGATTTTGGGGTTGGGACATTACATATGTGGATGTATGTGTATATCTACAATTAAGTGTGTATATATGTTTTGTATGTGTATGCATGTGTTTTGTGTTGTGTATTTGTGTCTGTCTCTGTTGTGTATGTGTATGTTAATGTGTGTAAATATATATTTTTGTGTGTGTATGTATATATGAATATATGTGCATATATGTGTATATATGTATATGTGCGTGTAAGTGCATGTACATGCATGTGTATGTATGTATAAGTGTTTGTGTTGGTGTATATGTATGTGTATGTGTATATTTATATGTATGTATATATATAAAATGTGTATATGTGTATGTATGTGTACATATATTTATTTTCCATGATTTCATTTACATAGATTGTGTATGTACACATATATATGTGTATGTATGAACAAATGATTGCAATTATATGTATTTTTATGCATATACATGTGTGAATGTGTACGTGTATATATCTGTATCCTCATGCATACATGTGTATTGTAAAGACCCGTAAAATTCAAGGAAAATTTTTTCTTAATTTTCTTTAGAATTTTACAAGAGCGCGGTTTCAGACGGCACCTGATTCCGAGGCCCGGAGTGCCCGGAATTAATTTCCGAAGTTTGGGCTCGGGTACGTTCAGTGAACGAACGAGCGGGAATTCCTAACTTTTGATCCGGTGCTCGGAATTGAAATCCGAGGGCACCGATGAACTCGCAGCGCCGATATTCGCTTAATGAGACCTTTTCGGGAGTTGCGTTTGTTGCGGGTTGAAAGTTACGTTTTGGGGTTTTTCAGTTAAGTTAAATAAAATTGTGTAAAACAAATTTTATTTAAACTTATTAAAAAAAAACCTACCTAAGGGGGTTGGAAGTGGGACCCACACCCACTTAACCTCCCTTGGGAGGATTAAGTGTGGTGGGGCCCACACGAACCCCTAAATCTTTTAATAACCTCTCAACTTCCCCCTTAAACTCCTCTTTTAATAACATGACAACTTTGTTAATTAATGGAGTTGAATTGTTTGAATTGTTTGAATTTCAAACCTTTGAAATTCAAATTGATAATTGTGTGAATAAAATAAGACTTAGCTTATTTTATTTGGGTTAGAATTCTCTAGCCACCTTGAGAGAATTTGGAGCCTTCATCTTCTTCTTCTTCAAGCTTTGACGAAGAACGCGAAGAACCTTCGAACATCGACGAAGAACGCCACGTTCTCGGGAATCGTCTTTCGCGACGCCATACCCGCGACACCGACGACGTCTTCTTCTTCCGCGTCATCTCTTCCGCGACGAAATCGTCGTCAAAGAACTTCGAATCCTCGCTCACGACATCGACTTCCTTCTTCCGTGACGCCGACCACCGCGACGCGTCTTCCGCGGGTCGTTGACGATCTTCGTTCTTGAAACCAGAGGTAGGGGATGTTATTTATTGATTATTTTTATTCCATTCTTGAATCAAGGATTTTAGCATGACTAAATGTGAGGCTTTTGGGTATTCTTTAGTTATGTTATTATTTAACGTGAGGGGGGTCGGACCGCATGAACACGGCCGAACGCCCCTCCTTAGTTCTCGTTTTATTCATGCGGGTGGAAGCAAGAGGCGTGGTGCCGTCGCACCACGCGGATGAACATGCTTATTTCTTTCCGCAACGCCGACGCGTTACGCCGAGGAGAGTCTTCAAGAACGCGACGCCGTCGCGCCGCGTTGGGAGGATTCATGGCACGACGAAAGGGGCGCGGTGCCGTCGCACCGCGCCGGACGATGAATACCGCGGCCGGTTCCGGGCCGCGGCGGGACGAGAAGACCGCGGCCGGTTCCGGGCCGCGGCGGAAGAAGAGACCGGCGGCCGGGCCGCCGGCGTCGGAAGCCGAAGGGGGACCGGAAATTCCGGTCCCGTTAGAGAAAATCGGCCGGCCAGCTGGCCGGCCGGATACCATTAAAACCGGGGAATTTAATTCCCCGGCCTCTTAAATAAAACCCCCTCATTAAGAGAGGGGGGGGGGGGGGCGGTTCAACCGTGACAAGGGGGGGGGGGCAACAGCCCCCCCGGTTTTCCAAGAAGCGGGCCCCCTGGAGGGGGGCCATTTTGTCAAAACGGCGCGGCATAGCCGCGCCGACCTTGTAGAAGCGGGGGCTTAGCCCCCGCGTGCCGACCGTGCCGCCGCCTCGCGGCACCCCGCCGCCAGCGCGGCCCGTCGCCGCCGCCAGCGCGGCCCGCCGCCGCCGCCAGCGCGGCCCGCCGCCGCCGCCACGCGGTCAGCCGCCGCCGCCGTCCGCCGCCGCCGCCGGCCGCCGCGCCGTCCAGAGGGGGGGGGGGGGGGGGGGTCGGGCCGGGTCGGCCCAGACCCGGACCCCCCGTTTCGGACCAGATTCGGTTCTTGGCTCATAACTTGAGCCTCGGACCTCCGAATGACGAACCGTCTGCGGCAACGCGATCCTTGGATCGAGACGGTCGTTTCGGTATATCGCACTCAAGGTTTCGGTTTACTTTGAGTTCGGCCGGGTTGGTTCGTTCACGAAACCAACCGGGCCTTCGGAGCGGAAACGCTCATATCTTGAGCTACGGACGTCCGATTGACGTGCCGTCAGTCGCGTAGTGTTCCTCTTAGTGAGACGGATCTTTTGGCATACTCCGCCCGAGGTTTGGACGCAGGTGGAGTACGGTCGGGTTGGTTTTGCCTTAAAAACCAACCGGGCCCCGGAGACGAAAATGCCAATAACTCTCAGACCGGGCGTCCGATCGACGCGCCGTCTGTTGCGTTGAGTTCCTGTTGACGATACGGAACTTTTGGATACATCAACTTCGGTCTTCGTGACAGTTGATGTATCAGCCTCTCGGCTCGTGGAGCGGATCCTCCGTACGAGCTTGCTGTGTGCGGGAACCCTAGTGCTGGCTGCGACTGTTCTACTGCTACGACTGCTACTGTGATTTGACGACGACAGTACAGAGATCCTGTGTGGATTTGACGACGACAGTACAGAGATCCTGTGTGGATTTGACGACGACAGTACAGAAATCCTGTGTGGATTGGACGACGACAGTACAGAGATCCTGTGTGGATTCGACGACGACGACTACAGCACTCAGCGATCCTACGTGGATCAGTGCTACAGGTTCTGTGTGAGCCCGATCCTGTGTGGGTCCTTGTGCTCAGCGGTTCTGTGTGAGCCAGCGCCTACAGGTTCTGTGTGAGCCCGATCCTGTGTGGGTCTTCTGCGGGGGTTAGTTACCTATCGATCCTTCGTGGGTCCGACGACTTAGATGGATCAGTGATCATCTTTATCGTCCTTGAAGAAGTATACCTGTGTGAGCTGAATCCTGTTGTTTTCCTGTGTGGATTGTGTTGTGCAATCCTGTGTGGATTATATTTTGCTTTCCTATGTGGAATACGTATACTTTCCTGCGTGGACTGAGTTGTACTTGGGCTCGGAGGTTGGAGTGTATTTTAATTGATGACTTAGGTATATGTATGGGCATATACCTAAGCTGTGTCTGTTGTTACTTCGTGTTTGTACTTTTCTTCGTGGTTTATCCTTTGTGGATTTGAGAGACCTTCAGGGGTCTCGGGGTCCCTACTGAGTAGCTTATACTCACCCCTGCACGGGCTTCGCCCGCACTACGTTGTGTTGGTTGCAGACGACGGACAGCGTTGACCTTAGCTGAGGCTTGCACAGCGGGACGGTACCCGGAGGTGGACCACTGGGAGGGACGTGCACGGAGCAGACGGCGGGACCCGTGGAGCAGAGGAGCTATCTGTACCCACCCTTCAGGTGGGATTTCCAGTGGACAGCTCGGAGTAGCGGCCTTTACTTTACAGTTGCTGTTTTTCCCTTTTCGAGTTGTACTTTACTTTCAGTTTGGGTTTGTATACTGGCCCTTTTACCTTTCCGCACTTTCAGTCGTACTCTGTTTGCTTAGTGTTTACCTTCCGCTTGTTTACTCTGTGGTGTGTGTTTACTTTTCAAAGGCAATGCCTTCCCTTTTTACCGGGATTTACGCCTTGGTGCTAGTCGCCAGCCCCTGGCCTATGGAAGGCGGGCTTGGGGTAGTCACGGCTCGGACCCCGAGGGCGGGTCGTGACAAATTGGTATCAGAGGAGTTCGGTTCTACCGCGAACTCTGATCTTTTCTATGTGAAGCAATAATGTTTAGCGTATTGAGTGTGGTTATCAGTCCAGGGAGTCCAGTGTTGGTGCGGCGGCCGACGTATCCGTACACCAGGACCCTGACTTCTGATTTCCGACTTAATGCACGAAAACATTGATTGCGTGTGTGTTTCAAAGTTTTCTTTGTGATTACTTGTGCCAGCTCACCGGGTATACTGATCTGCTTAATGAAAGTCTCAAGTTTTCTTTGTGATTACTTATATCAGCTCACCTGGTATACTGTTCTAACCGTGGCGCACCTGTTTTCCTATTCAGGATGGCCCCACGACGGCAGCCAGCTAGGGTTCCGAGAGTCGAGCGAGACGACAGCCCACCGAGCGACGAGGCCTCGGTGCAGGGCCCTTTTCCAGTAGTGGCACCGGCGGTAGCTTTACCCGCCGAGCCCCCGATGCTACCAGTACCAGACGCTGACGATGCACGTCGCCTCAGCGCACTGCATGAGTTTCAGCGCCAGCGTCCGCCCAGGTTTCGCGGGGAGACGGATCCCCAGGCAGCAGAGGACTGGCTGGAGGCAGTAGTTCGAGTGTTTAGGCTAGTGAGGACACCAGCAGACCTCATGGTGATCCTCGCTGCGAGCCTACTACACGCAACAGCAGGACGATGGTGGAGCTTGATGCTCCAGGTACACGATGAGGCATCTCTTCTTTGGACGGACTTTGAGAGCATCTTCCGCTCGGAGTTCGTCCCGGCCACCCTCCGAGCGGTGCGCATCCAGGAGCTTCTACAGCTGCGGCAGGGCAGCATGACGGTCGCTCAGTACTCGGCGAGATTTACCGATCTCTCGCGCTACTCGACCGACATGGTACGGGACCCATTCTTCCGGGCCCGGACCTTCGAGCAGGGTTTGAGACACGAGATCAGGGCATCGCTGATCTCCCTCAGCATACCGACTCAGACATGAGTACTGGAGCGGGCCCTTCTGATCGAGAGCTTCCTTGCTGAGTCTACACCAGCACAGAGACCCACCGCAGGGCAGCACGTGGCAGAGACATCTGCAGCTGGCAGTCGACGAATAACTCAGGGGTTCAGACAGACCAGACCTCAGGGCACTGGCTCAGCAGTGCAGGGCACACAACGCGGGGCCAGTCTTTCGAGTGGAAGACTGTGCTATGCATGCGGCGGGCAAGGCCACATGGCTCGTGACTGCCCGACCCGCTATGCGGAGGAGCAGCAGACGGTTGAGGAACCACCTAGGCAGAGGCAGAGGTTCGACCGTGGCGGTCCGCAGGGAGGAGGCGGACGAGGCAGGGGAGCTGGACGAGCAGCTGGTGGTGGCCGACGCTTTGAGGCTCTACCACCACCACCACCAGGAGGTCCACCCCGACCGCAGGGGAGAGCTCAGCTTCAGGCAGCCGAGGCCTTCGATCATGGAGCTCTGGGAGCCGATGGACAGGAGCAGAACTAGTGGATACATCCTTTGTACTTCTGGTTCCTTGTTGCTTTTGTGTAGCGTCTTGTATTACGAGCTGCAATAATAAAAGACGCATACCTTGTGATGTTTTCGTTCCTGTCCTCTATCGTAATGTTACTAAGAGGTTCCAGTTTTGGCTGTTGACTTGACCCTCACTTGTGAGACATCTACTGGAGGAGACCCAGTTACCACACACTGATGCCGACAGTGTGACTCAACCCTTGGAGGCGAGAGTAACGGTTGAATCTCTTAGTAGTAGCGTCGATGCCTTACGACGTCATCCTTAGTATGGATTAGTATCATCCATGTTAGGATTGACTGTTTTAGGCAAAGAATGTGGTTCATCCAGGGGATGAGACCAGATTTCTCTTTTCGGCAAAAGAGAAATCTTGCACCTCTGGTGGGACCGGAGATGGTCCGGGCCACGTCAGAGGAGGTCCATGTCATCCAGGAGCGGGTCCTACATGGGCGATCGATTCCTCTTGTGCGCAACAGATGGCGGCACGGGAATCTCCAGGAGAGCACATGGGAGCGGGAGGCTCAGATGCGTGCTAAGTACTCTCTTTTGGTTTCCCTAGTTTTTGATGTAGCTTTACGGGGACGTAAAGCCCTGAGGTGGGAGTAATGTAAAGACCCGTAAAATTCAAGGAAATTTTTTTCTTAATTTTCTTTAGAATTTTACAAGAGCGCGGTTTCAGACGGCACCTGATTCCGAGGCCCGGAGTGCCCGGAATTAATTTCCGAAGTTTGGGCTCGGGTACGTTCAGTGAACGAACGAGCGGGAATTCCTAACTTTTGATCCGGTGCTCGGAATTGAAATCCGAGGGCACCGATGAACTCGCAGCGCCGATATTCGCTTAATGAGACCTTTTCGGGAGTTGCGTTTGTTGCGGGTTGAAAGTTACGTTTTGGGGTTTTTCAGTTAAGTTAAATAAAATTGTGTAAAACAAATTTTATTTAAACTTATTAAAAAAAAACCTACCTAAGGGGGTTGGAAGTGGGACCCACACCCACTTAACCTCCCTTGGGAGGATTAAGTGTGGTGGGGCCCACACGAACCCCTAAATCTTTTAATAACCTCTCAACTTCCCCCTTAAACTCCTCTTTTAATAACATGACAACTTTGTTAATTAATGGAGTTGAATTGTTTGAATTGTTTGAATTTCAAACCTTTGAAATTCAAATTGATAATTGTGTGAATAAAATAAGACTTAGCTTATTTTATTTGGGTTAGAATTCTCTAGCCACCTTGAGAGAATTTGGAGCCTTCATCTTCTTCTTCTTCAAGCTTTGACGAAGAACGCGAAGAACCTTCGAACATCGACGAAGAACGCCACGTTCTCGGGAATCGTCTTTCGTGACGCCATACCCGCGACACCGACGACGTCTTCTTCTTCCGCGTCATCTCTTCCGCGACGAAATCGTCGTCAAAGAACTTAGAATCCTCGCTCACGACATCGACGTCCTTCTTCCGTGACGCCGACCACCGCGACGCGTCTTCCGCGGGTCGTTGACGATCTTCGTTCTTGAAACCAGAGGTAGGGGATGTTATTTATTGATTATTTTTATTCCATTCTTGAATCAAGGATTTTAGCATGACTAAATGTGAGGCTTTTGGGTATTCTTTAGTTATGTTATTATTTAACGTGAGGGGGGTCGGACCGCATGAACACGGCCGAACGCCCCTCCTTAGTTCTCGTTTTATTCATGCGGGTGGAAGTAAGAGGCGTGGTGCCGTCGCACCACGCGGATGAACATGCTTATTTCTTTCCGCAACGCCGACGCGTTACGCCGAGGAGAGTCTTCAAGAACGCGACGCCGTCGCGCCGCGTTGGGAGGATTCATGGCACGGCGAAAGGGGCGCGGTGCCGTCGCACCGCGCCGGACGATGAATACCGCGGCCGGTTCCGGGCCGCGGCGGGACGAGAAGACCGCGGCAGGTTCCGGGCCGCGGCGGAAGAAGAGACCGGCGGCCGGGCCGCCGGCGTCGGAAGCCGAAGGGGGACCGGAAATTCCGGTCCCGTTAGAGAAAATCGGCCGGCCAGCTGGCCGGCCGGATACCATTAAAACCGGGGAATTTAATTCCCCGGCCTCTTAAATAAAACCCCCTCATTAAGAGAGGGGGGGGGGGGGCGGTTCAACCGTGACAAGGGGGGGGGGGGGCAACAGCCCCCCCGGTTTTCCAAGAAGCGGGCCCCCTGGAGGGGGGCCATTTTGTCAAAACGGCGCGGCATAGCCGCGCCGACCTTGTAGAAGCGGGGGCTTAGCCCCCGCGTGCCGACCGTGCCGCCGCCTCGCGGCACCCCGCCGCCAGCGCGGCCCGTCGCCGCCGCCAGCGCGGCCCGCCGCCGCCGCCAGCGCGGCCCGCCGCCGCCGCCACGCGGTCGGCCGCCGCCGCCGTCCGCCGCCGCCGACTGCTGCCGCCGCGCTGCCGCGCCGCCGCCCGGCGCCGCCGTCCGCCGCCGCCGTCCGCCGCTGCCGGCCGCCGCGCCGTCCAGAGGGGGGGGGGTCGGGCCGGGTCGGCCCGGACCCGGACCCCCCGTTTCGGACCAGATTCGGTTCTTGGCTCATAACTTGAGCCTCGGACCTCCGAATGACGAACCGTCTGCGGCAACGCGATCCTTGGATCGAGACGGTCGTTTCGGTATATCGCACTCAAGGTTTCGGTTTACTTTGAGTTCGGCCGGGTTGGTTCGTTCACGAAACCAACCGGGCCTTCGGAGCGGAAACGCTCATATCTTGAGCTACGGACGTCCGATTGACGTGCCGTCAGTCGCGTAGTGTTCCTCTTAGTGAGACGGATCTTTTGGCATACTCCGCCCGAGGTTTGGACGCAGGTGGAGTACGGTCGGGTTGGTTTTGCCTTAAAAACCAACCGGGCCCCGGAGACGAAAATGCCAATAACTCTCAGACCGGGCGTCCGATCGACGCGCCGTCTGTTGCGTTGAGTTCCTGTTGACGATACGGAACTTTTGGATACATCAACTTCGGTCTTCGTGACAGTTGATGTATCAGCCTCTCGGCTCGTGGAGCGGATCCTCCGTACGAGCTTGCTGTGTGCGGGAACCCTAGTGCTGGCTGCGACTGTTCTACTGCTACGACTGCTACTGGGATTTGACGACGACAGTACAGAGATCCTGTGTGGATTTGACGACGACAGTACAGAGATCCTGTGTGGATTTGACGACGACAGTACAGAAATCCTGTGTGGATTGGACGACGACAGTACAGAGATCCTGTGTGGATTCGACGACGACGACTACAGCACTCAGCGATCCTACGTGGATCAGTGCTACAGGTTCTGTGTGAGCCCGATCCTGTGTGGGTCCTTGCGCTCAGCGGTTCTGTGTGAGCCAGCGCCTACAGGTTCTGTGTGAGCCCGATCCTGTGTGGGTCTTCTGCGGGGGTTAGTTACCTATCGATCCTTCGTGGGTCCGACGACTTAGATGGATCAGTGATCATCTTTATCGTCCTTGAAGAAGTATACCTGTGTGAGCTGAATCCTGTTGTTTTCCTGTGTGGATTGTGTTGTGCAATCCTGTGTGGATTATATTTTGCTTTCCTATGTGGAATACGTATACTTTCCTGCGTGGACTGAGTTGTACTTGGGCTCGGAGGTTGGAGTGTATTTTAATTGATGACTTAGGTATATGTATGGGTATATACCTAAGCTGTGTCTGTTGTTACTTCGTGTTTGTACTTTTCTTCGTGGTTTATCCTTTGTGGATTTGAGAGACCTTCAGGGGTCTCGGGGTCCCTACTGAGTAGCTTATACTCACCCCTGCACGGGCTTCGCCCGCACTACGTTGTGTTGGTTGCAGACGACGGACAGCGTTGACCTTAGCTGAGGCTTGCACAGCGGGACGGTACCCGGAGGTGGACCACTGGGCGGGACGTGCACGGAGCAGACGGCGGGACCCGTGGAGCAGAGGAGCTATCTGTACCCACCCTTCAGGTGGGATTTCCAGTGGACAGCTCGGAGTAGCGGCCTTTACTTTACAGTTGCTGTTTTTCCCTTTTCGAGTTGTACTTTACTTTCAGTTTGGGTTTGTATACTGGCCCTTTTACCTTTCCGCACTTTCAGTCGTACTCTGTTTGCTTAGTGTTTACCTTCCGCTTGTTTACTCTGTGGTGTGTGTTTACTTTTCAAAGGCAATGCCTTCCCTTTTTACCGGGATTTACGCCTTGGTGCTAGTCGCCAGCCCCTGGCCTATGGAAGGCGGGCTTGGGGTAGTCACGGCTCGGACCCCGAGGGCGGGTCGTGACATGTATGTATGTGTATATGTATGTTTTTGTATCTATATGTATATATATGGGTTTATGTATGTGTATGTATGTGTACATGTATGTATGTGTATGTGTATGTGTATGTATGTGTATATATGTATGTCTATGCGTATTTATGTGTGTGTTTGTGTGCGTGCAAGTTTGTGTGTGTGTATACATGTTTATATGTACCGAAATTTATTTTTATAACCCTATCCACACATATATATGTTTCTATATGTATGCATGTTTATTTATTTAATATTATTTATTCATTTTTGATATTTCTCAATTATTATTATTTTCTGTAATTTTTTCACCTTTAATATTACTCAAAATTTTCAGGAGACGGGAAAAACCACTCATAAATAATATTATTAGAAAAATAATTTTTAAAAAGAGACCAAAATATGATGGATGAGATCAAACAAAAAGGAATTCCCCCATAAATAAAGGCAAACTAAAAATAAAAAACATGATCATTTCCATAATCATGGTCATAGTCATCATCATCATAAGCAGTTTCCCATGCTAACTACGAGTTCCATGGATTGAAGATCATAGATTAGTTCTCTTTGATCCTTTCCTTCTCTAGAGTGAGCTAGATCTTAGATTACATGAAGGAAGACCCAGTAGACACATTTTGATGTCACCCTCGTGTTGCAGCTCCATCATCTTAGCCATGTCCTCAGCCATGACCTATTTATATATATATATATATTTTTAATATGTTCAAATTTTATAGTTGTTTATACATTTTAGAATAATTTTATATTTAATTCAATGACAAATGTTTTACATTTTATTAAAAATTATTAAAGTTAATAATTAATTTTAATTTTTATATAAAATTTCTACAATGCTTAGATCAACAATTAGCAATGTTATTTTATTTATTTATTCATGTTTATCCGTTTTATGTGTTTTTAATTAATGTAATAAATGTTACTTAATGAATTTTTAAAAAAATATTTATTTAAATAAAATAAAATAATTTATTTATTTTTATTAGTATTTTTTTTTATATTTTGGTATTTAGAAATGTTTATAATTTTTGGAATTTATTTATTATTAAAATCTGTATATATTAATTAATTATGATTTAATACTTTAAATATATTTGTAATTTATATAAATAATATTTAAATATTTTTATTTATTATTTTTTAATATATCTAATATGGTTCAAATTTATACAATTGATTCCTACAAACCCATATCAAATCAAGGACATTTTGGAATGAAAATCCCATTTTGGTCTGAAATTAAACTCCAACGTATGTCATACCCAACAAAATTTTGGTATTTTTCTATTGTGCAACTCCATATTTGATATTTTAATATATAAGTAACGCTTTTTTATTTTTTTAATTCAATTATTAATTATAAGCATAATTTTATATATTATTATTTTTACTTTTTTGATATATTTAAAAACACATTAAATATTGTTAATATTAATATTTAATGAATAACAATTATTCATCTTATCATTCTTCAAAATATAAATAAATAAATATATTTTTTATTAATAATTATATTATGATTATTTTTAAATAATTATAATGAACTTTCTAAAAAAATAACAATCAAATAATTATTTGAAAAAATACATATCAAATTTTTTAATAATAATATTCATAAATTTTTTTACTAATACATGGTAAAAAAATAATTTAAAGGGTAAAATAGATAATATCTATGAATTATAAATATGATTTAGGAATAAAAATTTATCTATTAATTCTTAATATATACATATATTTATATTAAATTATTTAAAAACAAATAAATTTAAAAAAAACAAATGAAAATAAAAACAGATGTGCTCACACGAATATGCACTAGCCATAACCTAAAGTCTCTACGCTGGTAGAGATGATGTTCAAAGAAATTCATAGGGATTTTAGTTTCCTTGGGGTTCCTAGTTGTGATAGTGACTAATTGGTGTCCCTTTCCCTCTGTAGATATCAATACCCTTATACACTCTACCTGAAAAACTTGCTTGGGGTGTTGTCTTGATGGTCCTGCATCACCCGTCTCCCCTATCCATATCCCCATAGGAGTAAAAATTCCATCTCTCTTTGGTGTTTTGTTGGAAATCAAATTGATAAGTCATTGTCGGAACCCGTATCTATCAGAGAAGAAAAAATCACTCATTATTTCCAACATTGCCGATGAACCCTTCTTGGTGCACATAATATCTCTTTTAATTATGGGTAAACTATTCAAAAAATGGACATTCAATAAGAATGCACTAATAAACATGTTGAAATCTATTTGAAACCTATAGGAAGGCCTGTACATAAGATAAAATGATTGGGGTACCTTATCATTGAATCCATCAATGACAAGGATAAGCAATGGCTGATCCTTAGAAGGCCCCAGTCATTCGATAATCACCTTATTTTTATGTATGATCTTAAAAATGAAGGTGATGACATAATTACAACCATTACTAATACATCCTTGGGGATTTTATTTTAAAAAATCCCTTCCATCAAGAGATTTGAACAAATAATCTAGAATATAGGTAGCGTCATCTGATATTTTATCGACTGGGATTGTCGAGACCCAATCCATTGGGGTCCTTATATGTAGGTTTGGGTTCTCATTTATGTGACAAAACCACTCATGATGATAATAATTCATTCCATGTAAGATCATCTGTTATGGATCATGTTTTAATATGAGAAACATCCCATATTTTTTTTATATGGAAGGATTATACATGATAAAAAAGAGTGTGCCTCCAAGGAATCATATGTTAGAGGTACCATCATCCTCTATTACGGTTCATGGCTCCAAGTGAAAAAAGATAAAAGGTTATTCATCCCAAATTCAGTAAAAATTATTGATATACAAAATATTTCCAATGTCTTTAAAATGAAATTATCTTTTTTCTACTCTAAAGATATCATTTTTAGCCCCTCGCTTACTTTTGTAGAACATAGTCACCTTGTTCACCCCTATTGAGGGGAGAACCCCAATGTGAAAGGCATTCCCAATGCAATATCGAAAGATCTATTGGGTTAGTTTGTTTGTTAAACTCCAAAAATCCCAAAAAAATGTTTATTTATAATTTATTACAAAAAAGGTAAACCAAAATGACGTTCGAATTGAAATTCAATAATAATGGATAAATCACATGAAAAAATCTGAGTCAATAAGAGGACATATTGGAAGTGGAATTTACAACTATTTAATCCTTTTAATAATTCTCATTATAATAGAAAACATAATCTGTAAACAATAATTCAATAAAAAAGAATCAACAAATGAGAAAAATAATTTCTAGAATAACATATATCTTTCCAAAATTATAAGGAAACATCACCATTGATAAAAAATTAGGAAACACAATGCCCTAAACTACTTCATTTTAACAAGATAAATTCAAACCAAGAAATATAACATGCATGAAAATTTCAATTAAAACAAATGCATCAACATTCAATAATACAGATCAAGAAAATATAGAAATAAATTTAGTCTATGGGACACCAAAGATTTAAGTGCTTCATCCAACTACCTATGTGCATGGGGTAGGATCATCACAGGTTTTCACTATTCAAAATTATGCAGAGTATAGGGAGATAAGTTCTATAAAAATGGATAACTATGCATGCTACAACATCAAAAAACCATCACCTACAATAATCAATACAAACAAACAATACTAATAATACCAGACCAAAGCCCCCTTACTTGGTCCTAATCTTACCTGTTGAAGATCCTTCTTGCTAGACATAGGATGAAGTTGCCACTGATGAGTTCGAGCATCTCCGTCCTCCAGTTATCCCACAATTGTCCCGGATTTTCCACCACGACCCATCCCAATGAGTCGATGTATTCAAAGAACCACCGTTGCAGTCCAAATATTGTGTGTACCAGAAGAAGCATTCTTAGGAGACTGTATGCTTCCGAGACAATAAAAAGCTATGAGATAGAGAGATATCCAAAAGTGAGAGGAGGAACCACCGAAAATTAGAGAAGACTCTTCCTACCACGACCCCATAAACCAAGCCTAGTCCACTATTCATTAAAAAGCTACATCAATCCCCTGCTTGACTTCTATCTATGTGAGACCCTAAATCACACCCGGAAGGGAGGCATGCCAGAATCCTCTTGACCCGCATCTCTCTCTAGTGAAAACCATAACATTAAATTTGTAGGACCTCCAACATGAGGTATTTTTATATTATGTGGCACATATACATATCAAAGAATCCAATATAGAAATTTTGGAAGGAAAGGGAAGTTTCCCTGGGATATGTGGTCGAACAAGATGAAAAGGTCTGTTCAATTCCGATAAAAACTCAAGCAGCATATTAAAATAAAATTTGAATCTAATTGGAAAATAAAATTGAAAATAAAGTTGACAAATATCAACCTTGAAAATTAAAAGGCATAAAAATTTAACATGCAATAAAACTCTACCTTGCAAATTAAAAACTAACCACATGATGATTCTATACCACCTAGCATCATTAATTTGGGCATCACATCCAAAATAGGAAACACCTATAGGGTATGACCAAAATTCTCCCCCTAACATGTATAAATGTAAAAAATGTTGGTAAAATTATATTTATTTTAAAAAAATGTTAAACATTATTAGAATTAAACAATTCTAAAGAACTACATGATAGAGGTAATACCTAAAATTAATTGAATCGGACTCTGAGATGATACCACTAAAGAAAAAAGGACCTGAAAATCATATTCCAACACATGTCCTTAGAATATCTCACCATTTCCTGCATAACTCCAAAAAAAATAGAGCAGTATCCATCGACACACAAAAAATTTCTAAACAACAATCAAAAAATTCAAATAGAATGTAAATCATTACAAAATTAGTGAAATCATGCAAAGATAAACATAAAGAAAATATAATACAGTGAAAAATAGAGAGAAAACATGCATATTAATTGAAATAACTAAAAAATGTCTCCACCTAAACCGATAACAACTTAAGAGAACCAAAGCACCAAGTACGGATGGCTTTCAGACTAAGACGTGCCTACTAAAAAATATAACAAGAACACACTCGACTCATGCCATGAGAATATTTTTAAATGATGGATTACTAATCTCCACCCAAGGAGATGACCACCTAAACAAAATAAAAAAATAGGTATCCTAAAAAAAAGTGAAAATACAAGGACTCATGAAAGAAGTCCCAACATCATAGGAAATCTCTAAGACATGAGAACATATGCTAGGAGCTATCTAGACACATAGGGGGGTAAGGCAATAAAGCGACACACATCCTAGTGTATAATTACTAATGAAACAAGTATACTAACACTATGAAACCAAAACATAACCGCTAAGAAATTTTGAACAACAAATAAAGAATATTAGTGGCCATCCACACGACAAAGAATAAAACAACTCCCACAAGAAATCCAAACCCCAAAAATGAACTATCTATAGTAACATACCTAGAGAAAATAGTCCTAAAGGATGCATAGAAACATAGTAGAGATAAAAATATATCATCTCCAAGGAATAAGGTAGACACTAGAGACATAATATCTATTAAACACCTTACTGTTAACCATCTCTCAAACATAGGCAAGCCTCACACAAAACCCATTCCACCCCCAATACTATAGACATACATAGGTAGCAACTATAAAGATGCATTTTTTAGTCGTAGACAAGAAATGAGAACCAGAAAATGACAAGTAAAAAAACGTTCATCAATAGAATGAAATTACACCCCAAGATAGCACACAAACATGATGAGTAAAATAATAAAAGTATTCTACAATAGGTAAATTCCACTAACAAAACATTTGAAATAAAAGAGTATTCATTTTTAACATTTAATGAATCAAAATTTAAACCCAATTAGGCTCTAATACCAATTTTTTGTGGGGAGCGCCCCTACGTGAGAGGCAGTCCCTAAACAATGTCACATAATCTACTGAGAGTTTTGGTTTTTTAAAATAAAAAATTATGAAATGGAGTTTATTTACAGTTTACGAAAAAAAATAATAAATAGAAATAATATTCATGTTGAAATTACAAAATAAGGAATAAATCAAATGAATAAACCATCAGTCCCCAAGAAAACATAGTGGCAGTGGAATTTACAACTATTCAAGCCATGAAATAATTCTCCTTGAAACAAAAAACAAAATCTACAAACACTGATTCAATAAAATATAAACAATAAATGAGAAAAGGAATTTCTAAAATCACATATATATTTCTAGAATCATGAGGTGGAAGTACAAGTAATCAATAAAATGGAAACACAATTCCCCAAAATGATTTTATTTAGCAAGATAAATCAAAAACAAAAAATATAATAGGATGATAAATATAGATTAAAACAAAAAGCATTGAAATTCTGAAATATAGATTGATAGAATGTAGAAAGGAAAACAATAAAAGGGAAATCAAGGATTTGTGTGTTTCAACCAATGACCTATGTGCATGAGGCAGGATCATCTTGTGTTTTCTCTATGAAATATAATGTGGATTACATGGAGATAAATACTACATAAATTGAAATCCACACACACTACAACATCAAAAAACAAGAACCTATAATAATCAAAATAAATGAATATTACCAATATTAATAAACCAAATACCTCTTACAAAGGTTATATCTTTCCTGTTTAATATCCATCACGGTAGACACAATTTGATGTTGCCCCTGATGAGTTTGAGGGTCACCATCCTTCAGGTAACCCGTAGCTCTTTCGAATCTTCCACCTTGGACTATCCATATGAGTCATGGTGGTCTAAGAAACACTGTTGCTGTCCAAATATTTTGTGTACTAGAAGAAGAACACCATGGAGACCATCCACTACCGAGATGAGAATGAATAATGATTGAGAGCGATATCCAATCGAGAGATGGAAAACCACCAGTGATGAGAGAATGCTCTCCCTACCACAACGCCTCTAACAGAGCCTAAATACCCTATTCAAGAACCGACCTCATCAAACTACTTATTGACTTGTCCGTATGAGAGAACCCAAATATCAATTGGAAAGGTGAAATATTGGAATCCTCTCCACTTCCATCCCTCTCTAGAAAAATTTAAACCTTCAATTTAGAGGATCTCTCACCCGAGGGATTTATTCGTTATAGCGGTTCATATATATATCGTAAAATCCAGCCAATAAATTAGGGAAATAAGGGGTAGTTCAATTGGGACACATGATCAAAAATGCTGAAAAGGGTGGTTCTAGGCCTAACTAAACCGAAGTAGCATATTAAAATAAAATTTGATTTTAATTAACAAAATAAAAGTGAATATAAAATGCACAACCCCAAAATACCCAATATTTATATAACCTACCATGTGTTAATGAATCAGGATAGCCCTGATGATCACAGGTAGAAACATCCATCAAAGGCTACAATCTAAAATTTTTACTCTCCCCATCTAAAAAAGGACCCCCATTCCCCTACCCACCCCAAAGCCTATAAATCATGAACCATCAGACCCAAAACCCCCCACATCCCCTATATTGACACCTCCCATTGTCAATAAAATACTATTCAAAATTTCCCTACATGGAACTAAAAATATTCATACTTGAAGATGGTATCATTGAGAGAAAATGATGTCGACCATCTAGCATCCGGATCGAGAGAATCCAAATGAATCCCCATGACTTTACAAGCATGGTATCAACTACCTAAGATATGAAAGATAATAGAATATGGTTATTTTATTGAACACATAGAGTTGGTGGAGGTCTTTTACCAAACCTTCCAATAAGAATGAAATTATTATTTTTGAATTGTGTTGGGCTTGGAAACCAATGAACAGTTTGAATGCTTTGGAACATAAGCACCAAAAGTTTCCCTAGAAAGGATTATTGTCTAAAACCATGATAAAAAACATGGTCATCTATGGAATCAATTATAAGGTTTATTTTCAAGTTTTTTTCCTTATCTCTCATCATTTCCATAAAGGTGGACTCCTCCTCTTGTATAAAGAAGAAGAGAATATTAGAATTAAATGGTTCTCACAAATATATATTGTTCCCTATCTTCAACATCTAAATGCACCTATCTAGGTTTTTGGGGGTTTATGTGGTTGGGCCTCATAGAAATACATATGGAATTACTAGGATCTCATAGTTTCTTTTAGTATCATCCTTTTGGTAATTTTTCTCATTGGCATAGTATTAAAACAATTGTTCCTAGAGAAAAGAGGGGGGTGCCTACAGATCCGCTGCCTACATGGAAGATTTATTACAATTGATTAAAAGAAAGATTCATTCTAACCTAGGACTTGATTGAATATTATTAATGTGGTTCCATAGATTCTTAGAGAACACCCACATTGCAATGTGTTTTGACATATCCTTGTAATTCCTTTCATGACTCAACATAATTAATCTCTTCCATGTTTCTCACCTAACCCCATCCAGGTCATACCACATCCCCATTTAATTAATTTTAATTCTAACCACATGAACCCAATAGGGTAAAGTTCCTTTTTTTTGAAAAATTTTGGATAATGGAAAGTGAACGAAATGTTGTTGTTATATTGTGATGCAATCTGGAAAGTGGTGATATTCACAATTAAATCAATTATGACACCTCTAACCTTAACTAGTGGAGTTTCAAATGGTTCATCTAATTAGACCAACAATTTGATTCCATTAAACATAGTATTTAGAAGCTTCACTCCCTCCCACCCTTATGCACAACCAATTCTATAATTGTACCACTAGAATATGAACATAATAAATTATTTAGAAGGGAAGAAAGATAATGTTTAATGTGTTATCATGACATACAAATTAAATAAGGTGACTCAAATACACACTATATATATCAAAAATAATTTGTGAGGTAAAATGAGAACTTTATTTCACAACTTAACTCATCAAAAGGAACTTTCGTCTCAAGGGAAGATTAGATATATGGAATTATCTATGGCTTATTCCTCAATCAATATATGGACAATGATTCTTCCATCCCCACTAATATTTATACATAAATTATTCCAATTGTGATAGAGCATATGAACTACTTTATAACCCATGATATCACATATTCCAAAATTCACCTTACACTCAAGAAAATCAATTCTAGGAAATCCTTGGCCCATGATGGCTTCAATTTGGTCTTCATAAAAAATTATTATCATATCATAGGGAAAAGTGTTCCGTCTTTGATAAGTGACCTATAGAATGGGAAATATAACCTATCCTCCATCAATGAAACCTTCATCACTCCCATATCCAAAATGTTGATACCTAGTCATATGTTTTATTTTATGCTAATCAGTCATTCAAACATCTCCTATAAAATATTCTAAATATTTTTAGCTAACAACTTGTGCACCTAGTTCCCTTCAATTATCTAAGAAAAACATTACATCTTCATCCCCAATAGGATTATCTCATAAAATAAGATCATTTCCTATGAAACATTCCACTCCATGAAGACTCACACCACTACCAAAAGGGGTATCATGACCAAAAAAATGGAAATGAAAAATTCCATCAATATAATGGTATTTACCCTCCTCTGGAAAATGATATAAAATTGGGCTTCTGATTCTAATGTTTTTTCATTGTTATATAAGTTGAATCTTCTATATTCATTACCAGTTGTATCAACGGTGGACACACAAAGAGTTTCTCCCCACATAGATAAAGAGTGAGATAAATCTTAGTAGGCCACCACCAATGGCATTTATAACATCATGTCCATGTGATATAAATTGAAACAGTGTGCAGAGGTGCATATATAAATTATAAATATATAGTAACATAAATACCCAAGTAACTTATTCATCCCTTAGATAGTGTCTAAACATGTTTCTAGTTCCTCAATTAATTAAGTTCTAGTTTATATTTTAATTCACGTGAGGTAACAACCAAAACTGAAATCACCTTTTGATAATAATAATGAAGGTTCCAAGATGTAATGAGGCAACCTTTAATTTTATTTAATAATAAAATATTCCATTGTAATAACCAAGGAAACCTAAACCTCGAGGGCCACAAATTCAGTAGTAACTGCAACCTGGCTAGGGGGTAACAGTGTAATATAAGGAGAATCATCCAAGTAATTCCATAATTACGACTTATAAAAATTTAAGGAATCAACCCAAGGTAAAGTGGTAGTAGGAGATGAATGGGTATGATGGGTATAACCATGGACCCTAAAATCCATGCTGGATAAGAGTGTATCTAAGGAATCCTATAATAATGATGTCTTCAGAGTCTAAGGAATCTATCCATGGTAAAACAAGACTAAATAAAGATTGGGTTGGATGGGTATAACCCTGAACTGTCAAACCATTTGGGATCCAAGGAGTGTATCCAAGGAAACTTGTAATAACATATTAGGGATCATATAATTTTATACAAGGAAACCCATGATAGACAAAGACTGGGTTCCAATGTGTGTCTCAACTAAAGGAAACCAACATCCTTGAATTGGAATGGGGGTCCTAGAGTGTTCAAGGAATTCCCTCAAGAATTCAAGTTGATCTCGATTCAAGACATTCCTAAAATAATAATTATGTAAAGGTCTACCGGTATAGTTAGTCACCTTACATTTAATTTAATTTATTATTTTAGCCTTAAAGTAAATATTCCATTGTATATGTCATCATGTTCAATGCATTTCCTTTAATAAGCGTGACAAGGACAATTGATCAAGCGACCATTCTATCATTTTTTTACGTCATAATAATTCAATAAAGTCATTGGGTTGATGGATTTACATTCATTAGTTTGAAAATTCCATGTAGCATGAAACCATATCATTTAATCAATTTATGGAATATTAAAAAAATAAGGTTCACCATACTACCTTCCATTAAAATGGAAATGGGTGCTATAGATGTGCAACCAAACTTTCATTTGAAATTTATTTGGAAAAGTCATATACATATATATATATTATACTATCCAATTCCATTTACAATTTATTAATCTATTTGATGTACTTACGTAAGGCTGGTTAAGTGGAACTCAAGACTAACCAATAAAAATCAATAGTCAATTGATTAAAGATGGGATTACCCTTAGAGGGGTCAATCCCTATAATACATGTGCTATCTATTACAATTTAATTCTATATCAATTTAATACTGGTAGGCTTACCATTAGAAGGGTTAAGTCGAGGCACACTCGAATGGTGGCTCAATAGATTGAAAACACTAAAAACCTAACTATGGTGAAAAATCTACATGGGATGGATGTTGTAGTAAAAGATACCACCATTTATGAACTACATAATTAAATGAGTGTTATAATATCGTTCTAACACCTACAAGAGTGGCATATAATTTCAACAAAAGATGCCCAATGAAATCAGTGCGACAACATGGAAATATATAAAGTGATGAAACATTAGGGATGGGCTATAGACCACCTACTTTAGGGTCACACGACTCTCCTCATCGAGTATCAACCTCAAGTTGATATTGAATTGGATTAGATCTAAAGAATGGATCAACGCATTGAAAATAGGTCATATTAACCTCAACCTAAATAATATAATCAAGAGAAATAAACACGAAGAATGACTAATGGGATGTATTGATATTACCGATATCCATCAAACATAGCTGACAAAGATTCAATTGGTGTCCGAACAGAATAGATATCTCAATTACTAGTTCATAAGTGTTTTATGATTTTAAAGGGAGGAAAATGGTATTCATTACATTAGAATTCATATAGGATAATGGGGCTTGTTTAATTAGATCATTATAGGAAGAAATGTAATATTACCCATAAAATAGCATGTGCACGATTTGGCTACACAATTTTCCAAAATATGCGCCATCCATGCATAAGAACCTATAGGATTGGGGGAACTCGTAAGGATAGGGTGAAAAGTTATGGAAACTATGTGCCAATAGTGTGAAATGGATCTACCCATCATTGCAGACCATCCACACGGTTAACTCTAACTGTGTGCTATTCTTGCACGGTTTACACTAATCGTGAGACATGACAATTTCTCCCAAAATCTGGGTTTCATGATCTGAAGAAGCCCTGGACACCCCAGATACCTTTTCTAACTCATTAGGCATCCATAATAGGTCCAAAATGAAGAAATATATCCAAATTTCATGGCTTCATGATGAGTTAAAAGCCGGGTTCTTAGAGTATGTTAGGTGATTTACTTTTTTGAAGATTATATGTAACATGTGTTTTTTCATGGGAGACAAAATTGAATAAGTAGTAGTGAAAGGTCATTTATCACATTTGTTTCTAGCACATGAATTTTTATGTTCAATGATGCTTGATTAAAATTGAAATATTTGTGGTGTTTAATAGAAATTACCATTGATATTGATCGGTGTGAGGCCTTTTTTATTATTGTAATGAAATCAAATATTTTTCATGGTCTGTTTGAATGTTATGGAATATTTTCATCATCTATCCATTGATTGAATAATTGATTTAATTATTTTAAATTGAGGACTCTCTTTTCCCATATATGGGTTTTGATGCAAGTTTTAGAGTATTACTTGGATAAATTAATTCAAGTTGTGTAGACGTAGGATGTGGATCATTTAATTAATATTTGATGTATATTTAATTCTGTTTGCAGCTAATTGAGTGCAGAATTTTCTGAAATATAATTTGCAGTGAGGAGATACATGTTTGGTAGGTGAGATTAGTTGGTTTCTATTGCACTAGGCTTATTTAATTAATTTTCAATTCCTACAGGTTTATATGTAGTGGTGGTAATTTGATAGGTTTTAGTGTATGAATTACAAGCCTAAAGATATTATTTTATTTTTTGATTCAATTTTTTTTATTTTGTTGTGAATGAGGAATCCCATTAATGATTTTTCAAAGGTGAACTTCATTACTTAATGGAATTGCAGGTTTCCATTTTTTATGTTACTTCAATGGATTGATTTCTGATTAAAAAGTATTTTTGTTTATCACTCTCCAATTATGATAAATAATTCAAAATATATAAAAATTTGTAGTATTACATATAAGAGACACTCAATGTTTCTTAATTTTCACATAAAAAATGTTTTCAAAAATATAATATATCACCATATCTCAATTTTCCCTTTATTTTAGTATAGGGGGTTTCTTTAGAGGCATATTCATAGATAATAGGCCTCATCTATAGTTCATCAATACCGTCTATTAAAAAATTAAAACAAATTTAAATAAGTGTCTTATATTCATAATTTCTGTTTTTAAATCATTATAATTATATTAACCCTATCACTATATGTTTTTGTTTGTAACAGTGAAAACATTCATTGATTAATGATTGTTTGTAAAATATGATAAGGCCATTAAAATAATCTTATATTCTTGAAAATGGTCCCTGTAAATATTAGTCACAAATTTGATCTTGTATATTACTTTATTTTTCATTATCTTCAATAATTTTCATTGATTTCCAGACATTTTATTGGTAGTCCTTGGTCTATTTTGACACAATAAATAAAAAATAGAAGATTATTATAATATCTTACAAACAAAAAATATTTGGTTTTCTAAGAAATAATAAATGGTGGAAATTCAACATAAAATATTCAGGAAACTAAAACGGGAGAAACATCTTCCTTGGATGGAATAGTTGAGATTACTTACCCTTTTACACTACACAATATCCATTTTTTCTAAGAGACTAGAAATGGTTCAACTTTATGGAATTTCATATTTTATTATAATATATTTATAGTTTAATTAGACATCATAAAATTAATTGGATACATTCTATACTTTCAAAATATTTGTTTCATTCAATTACACTTGGTTTCACTTGAAATTTGGTTCACAAAATTGTCTAATTTTACTTCACTGAATTTAAAAAAAAACATGTGATTTAGATTTATACCATGATCTTTCAGATACCATATTGATGAATGAAGCTATAATAATAATTAATATTCTTTAAAACAACACAGTATTCGTTACAATTGTATTCATATTGTATTCATTTCAGGAAAGTTTTTAAATAACACTAGTATGCATACCCATATATGCATACAGTATGAAAACTATCAGAGTTTGGAAAACCAACACAATCGAGAAAATATGTTATTCATTGTGAAAACATTTCATGGATTTTATGTATATAAATTTGGTAATGATATAAATCTATATCCATATTATTTACGTCAATTTTTGAAATCACATCATCTTGATCACATATGGTAAACTGTATATAGTATACAAGTTCATACTTGCACACCTCACATGAATGTCCAAGAATCATTTCATTCTCAATTACAATATGTCTACTATGTATACTATGTGTTAAGTTATATCCACTACACTCACATAACACATATAATATAAACTCCAATTTTCGAACTACTTATTGATTTTTGCATGAAGTCTTCATATGAAAATTCAAATTACAATCAATTTTAAACACACTACTATATTCCAATTTCACATTGAAACTATATGAAAATAAATAATTCATACATTAATATTATAACATTTTACTCTAATATATATATATATATATTAGGAATTCATTTTATAAATCATGCAATTTTAGTATGCATAATGCTTTAGTGGGTGCATCTACACCTGTATAGATATTTATATAGTTATATGATTTCATGTTATGTAATAAATAATCATATATATTGAATATTGTGTAGTTACATAGATACACTTCATTGACTTATACTAATCCTATATTCATTTTTTGTAGGAATTTACACCTAGCATGAAACTAAGAGATACTACAATTTAGTTTTTTCTCTTAGGATTCTTCTATTTAATAACTTTGTTCATAAGGATTCACATATATGAATTATAGAATGAAATATGAATGAGTTTAAATATTATACACTTTACATATTATGAAATAAATGATAAAATTTCAATACTATGAGAATTATTTCATAAAAACCGATATATTCCCTTTAATTAGTATTAAACTATGATCACAAATTTATTTATGAACATGAGAAAATTGTTTAGGAATATTATAAATAAATTTATTTGAGATTTTATACCATTTAATTTTTTATTTTTCATCATAATTATTCAATTTTAAATTAATCAAATCATTATGTTTTTTTTAAATTCCATAACTCTATTCTGAAATATATATTACACTAATTATTAAATATTTTTCTTCTAAACGTATTCTGATTATTCATCTTATGATGATGAACATTTCATCAAATTATAGGATGCCATTCTATTTCACCCATTTCATATAATATTTAATTTTTATCATGAAAAAATAATTCCATAGATTATGTATCCCATGAGTTCTATGATTTAGTTGATTCACATGAATCTCGCCCGATTGGTGTTTCACAGAAAGCCTTTGAGAAATTGTTTTTTTGGGATCTAAATTATCAATTCCATTAAAATATGAACTATATTATTATTATAATGATTGTTACTTGAAAAGTAAAAATATTAATGGTGTGCCTATCAATTTCCAATTTATCATCCTCCAACCCTCATAAAAAAGGATCTTCTAGTCTGCCAAATTAAATTTATCTCACATTCTAATCATTCTAGAAATAATTATTTATTTAATCACTAGTTACCATCATAGATTAATCTATCAAAATGAAATATTACTTATTATTCAATCATATTTTATAGTTTATATTAGATCTATTTATTTTTATTATCATTTTGGGATATCTATATTATAATACTCAATATGGAAATTATATCATTTTTGGAATTCATACTTTGGCGAACATTGAGATAAATGACTGGAAATCATTGATTAATTTTCTCCCAAATACATGCTCATATGATTTTAGGAATACAAGTATTTTCAAAAAAGGAAGATACTTGAGGGATGTCTGGTAGGCTTTAGTAGCTTCATGATCACTACATCTAGTTACACATTGGGGGTTTTGGGGTAATTGATGATAGATCTATACATACGATCTTAAAACAAGTATGGATTCACTTATGATGGATCATATGGTATTTTCTAAATCTCTTTCACTCATGATTATGATATTTCTTCAAACAAATTTAACCATAAGATAACTTTTCCTTACAAATCCCATTAATTCATATGTTTTACTTCCATATAAAAATGTAAAATTTACAAGATTAATTAATAATAATAAATACTCTCTAAAAAATACACACATACTAAAAAAAGAAATCTATAATAATAGAAATTTCGAGTCAAATAATATATCTGTTAGTAAAAATAATTAATTTTAATAGATATATTATTCTATTGTTATTTTTTACTAGTACAAAAAATTCATCTTACTGACATAATCATATGTTAGTACTAACTATGTTATACTAACATATCAATTATTATTAATTATATTTGTTGTTAATTCATGGAGTTACCAATAATCATCTTACAAAAAAATTAATATATTTTTATTATTTATTATTAATGAAAAATGGTTTCCTGTTAAAAAATTACATGAAATTATTAAACATCACAAAATATTTCACAAATAATTTTCTATATAATTTTTTTAATTTTTATTAAAATAATTACATTTTTTAATAAAAATATGTGAACATATATAACTAATTAAAATAGTGATTATCTAAAACTGTTTCATTAAATTAATATATATAATTTAAAATTACTAATGAACGATTCAAAATTATATTGATTCTGACCAAATAAATTAGAATCTTACAAAGAAAAAATATATAGAATTGGATGTATTGAAAATAAGTAATTTATTTTATAAATATATAATTATTATAATATTAATCCTTTTTTATATTTATTAATATCATCATATGAATAAAAGTGTGTCCCAAGTCCAAAATGTAGGAAGTTAATTCCCAAATCCCATACCCTGACAACCCTAAAAATACTAAGAAATTCATGCCTTTGTTCGTAGCCATAGCATTTATCCCAGACTATCTTGTCACCATAGGGTTAAACCTTTAGGTTCGTCGACACATGTTTCATCCTTTTTGTTCGTCATCGCAGAGTACATCCTTTCAATTTTTCACCAAAATGCTCCTCCTCATTCATCTCACCTCCCAAATCTGGTAATCATTAAAGCTCCCCCAATATCTGGTAACCTTTCACCCCCCCTTCGGCTCATCACCACACCATTCCATGCCACCTACATCCCCTTTAATTAATATCCCTCTTGATTATTCAATCTCACTCCCTCTCAAAAAACATATTGGATGTGAAAAAATGTGAAATTTATATTACAATTTTATTATCTTTGGCTAGAAATATTTAGTGAATGATAACACCCACATAGTTTATAGATTGAACATACTCTTTTTTATGTATCATTATAGGTCCAGATGTAATTTTAATTGAAAAAACAATTTCATTCTATTAATTATAGTAAAGCATAAAATTCACAATGAAATTTTACATATGAAATTAGTATAGATTGAATGTTTTATATATGAATGTACCAACAATAATCTTATTAGAAGATTCAATATTAATTATATGAATAATGGTTGTTTATTTAGTATAAAGTTCCAATTCATTTTTTATTTGGTGTACGAATAACCTAAATGATGTTCCTTTTCATGATTAAGTTTTGATTCCCTTTTCTTGTGATGTGTAAATGAATTATGTTCATTTTATTATATCATTTTTTATAGGCTATATTATTTAATTTCTTGATTCCATACTATTATGAGTTTTTTCAATGCATGCCTTATATATTTAATTAGTTGAAATACACATAACAATTTCTAATCTATATTGAATTGAATTTATACTTGGATCATTAAAGTGATATGTTTACATGATTTTAAATGTTATTGAATAATATTATTTCATGGTAGTGGCATCATATTTTTGGGGTTTTTCTCTAGTTCTTGTTGATGTAATGGACATTTTGGGGTCCCATGATTTTACTAGAGGCTAATCCTTGGAATCTAGTATTTAAATTTGGTGTTTTTTGTGATTCATGTTAATTGTGGTGATTATAGACCATTTATGAACTTTTTAAAGGGTCCATGTTGTGAATAATCAAATCGGAAATATTGATAAGAACAATTGAAGGTGATTAGGGTGAGTGAAGAGTTCCAGGTTTCTAGATTCTTTACCTTCAATAATAATGTTTTATTTTTCATTTTTTCTCCCGTTTTCTCATATTGATATTCTTGTAGAAAATATTAATGCTGATTTTTTCAGCTTAAATATGTGATTATATATACAAGTAATTATTAGTTGTTATTAAACTACTTTTACATTGTTATGAAATGGACCCTAGCTGCGATGCTCTTGTCATGGTAGTGGCCTCTTATTTTTAGTTTGTGCTCTGCTTATTATTGATGTAACATACGTGTTGGGGTTCCATAGTTTTAATAGAGGCTGATACTTGGAATATGTTAGGGAATTTTGGTTGGATTTTGTTTAAATTCATGTTAATTATGTTTACTATATTCTATGAATGGATTTTATAGGTTATTACATTAATTTTTTGATATATTGTTGAATTTGATATTTACAGTCCTTACTATTAAGTGTTTTTAAAATTCATTCCTTGTTGATTTAATTAGTTGAAATACATGTAAAAGTTATTGTTTATATTGAATTTCATTTATATTTGGAACCCCGAAATTCTATTTTCATCTGATTAAAAACTAGTGTTTCATGTAATTGAATCATAGTTTATTTCAGTATTAAAAATTATTATTTTTATATTTCATTTACTTGTTGAAAATTTTTCATTGAAGATGGAATAAATTTCGAACTTTTATAAAGGGGATAAGGCTCATTTTACACATAAATTTCAAAAGAAACCATCTTTAATAAGTTACAATACGGATAATTAAATGTAATTTGTTATAAAAATTTATTTTACGGTGTCTACTTTGAGCACCATGTTGGTCATGGAGGTAATTTCTAGAGTTATAATGTAATTATAAGGCTGTAAAGATATGTTGTAAATTATTAAAGGGGATTGCTTGTCATAAAGAGGATTCTCTAGTGGAGTTTCTAGATTCAATGGAGTTCTCAAGTATGGATTCCTTGGTAGTTTTTTGTAATTCGTTCTAACCATATGGTCATTAGTGGATATATTCCTTATTTATCAATTATGGTGGCTACCAATTAATGTTGGTCTACTATTTCTATGCATAATGATTTTTTTGGATCATTTATGGTTCGAGAAAAGGTCACTATTTCAACTACTTTCAAGACTCTCAATTATTTGAGTCTAGATAATGGACATAGAGTCAAGTGACATAACTTTATTTTTTCCTAGGATGAAGCATTGCAAATCTATTTTTAGTGTTTTCCACATATTCCGTTTGATGAAATACTAATACATCATTAAATCAAATAGAGACCAGAAATGGTGAGTGTGTTTGGTTTTAATTGTTTCTATGCTATAATATAGATGAATCTGATTTGAGAGACTGTTGACTTAGGTTTAAAATGAGTTTATTGCTTTTTTTGCTGTAAGGAAAATATTTTTGTGATCTTTCGTATTCTTGTATGAGTGAGCAGTTTTATAGTGCTGAAGTATGTTTTCTATTTTGGTAGTTAAGTACACATATAGATCTGAGATACATTGGAGTTATTATTGGAAAGTGAAAACTATCCATTGGATTTTCCCTGTAAATGATCAATTTAATGTCCGAGATAGCGATAATATAGTGGAAACTGAAGTGAGGTTGAATGCATGGAAAGATGGAGTCTGTGTAATGTTGTCTGAAACATATTTTCCTTGAATAGGGTAGTCAGAATGAAATGTTACATAAATGCTGTATAGAGGGTGTCCTCACTCAAGGCTTCTTGAGACTGGTCAATTCCAAAACAATTTGAGTTGAAAAATAAGTCAAAGAAGAAGTGTATGTAGAATTTAATGACATGAGAATTAGTATGAGTTATTGATCTATTATTGAACAAGATTAATTGAGTGGTTAAAATGTAGAAGTGTTCACATGTATAGAACGTCATATAGAGATTCAGTTAAACTAAAAGATATGAATAATTCAAGACCACACCATAGAGGGAGGCCAATACTCTGAGATGAGATCCAAAATTAACGTTGAGAGGGTGTTGGTTCTGAACTAAGAAATTCAATCTTTACCACGGGGAATTCATGACATCGTCCTATAAGGTTGGAAATAGTTACAAGATGAGATTTTTCACTTATTCAATATACCTGGTACACCAGTGATAAATCTCAATTTATAGATCTTTGAACTCAAATGTTGAAATTATTATTTTTTGCATCATTTATGATTAGGTATTTTTATAATAGAAAACTATTTGTATTTTTCGATATGAAAGAGGATGATTTTTTTGATTGAATTATTAGAATAATAGCTTTCATAAAGGGATATTTATTTCTTTCCTTTTAGTTTTTATGTTCTTTTAATATGAATTAATTTGTGTATGTTATTAAAAAAATTTTAACCTAAAACATTGTAATTGAAAATGTGAAGAATACTAGTTGACACATCATATGTCATGTAACAAGCATTAATTTTTATGCCGAAATCCTTCTGATAATTAGATTGATTTTTATTAATGTTACATTATACTTGTATCTATAGAGGACCTTATAGTCCATGCATAGACTTTGGAGGTGTTCAAGTTTTGAAGAGATGAACTGTCTAGCTTGAGAAAAACATTTTAAGTCAATTTAGGTGAGTAAAGGTTCCATGTTAACCTTCTACTGTAAGGTTTATATTCTTTGTTTTTCTATTATTTTTCTTATTTAAATTAGTATTTGTGTACAATAATTTTTATTCTCATTTATTACAACCATTTGGGAAAGAAAAATTAATTACGTAGTCATATTTCTTGTTTTCATTTTATTATATGTTCTTTTTATTATCATTCTTAGTGAAATGTTTGTAGAAAATATCAAATATTATATTTCCCTATGATTATTGTAAAACATATTTGAAAAAATAAGTGGGTGGAATGTTATTTTATTTTATGGTAAGAATATATGATGATTAACATATCTTATCATGTTTACCCTCAGTCAATACAGACACCCATTCCTTAGTAGCATTGAGTTATAAGATTGAATAGTTCAGTATTTTTCGTGGTAGTGACACTAACATCATCTTAAAATGATAGATTCTAGGGATTTTAGAAATAATCTTCCTTGAAATATAATCAGGGAGGGAGGGTATTAGTCCTTATTTATTTGGGTTAACACTGTATGAAATCTTTTTCCTTTTGCAGTTTTCATTTTGAATAACATTACAATAGTCCCTCACAATGGTCTTTGAACTAGCCAAAATCAATTGAGACCCTACTCAGAATCTCCCCAATCATTGAGTAAAAAAGAAAGTCTACAACAATGAAAGTCATTCTATACTTACCTTCATATATAAGGTTTTCTATTATTCAATTTTCTCTAACTTTTCTCTTTTAGATTAGTATTTGGGTCACTCATATATTTATATTCTCATTTCTTAGAAACATCTGGGAAAACAACGTCAATTACTTTTGTTTCTTTTTCTTATTTTCATTTTTTTAAATGTTAATTTTCTATTTATTCACTTTGAGAATCTTGTAGAAAGGAGCGATCATTTATGATGATTTAATCGTGTATGTGAATGGAGCATATGGTGTAAAAAATCATATGTTTCAGATTTAGATTTTCTATTATAGAAGAAGTAGCACTTGCAACAACGATTTTTTGTCACTTAACTGAGCAGCCCTTGTACTAAGTATTGAAATTGTTCAATTTTTGATATTAATATCAAATGAAAGTACTGAAATTAATCAAAATTTTGTAGGTATTCCATAATTTTCTCTCACTTAGTTTGATCATTTATTCCAAGGCACTCACTGTTATTAAACATGGTTTATCTATTACTAGGGATTTAACAGTGATAGCTAAAAACACTGTTAATAACCCCCTTTTCCAGCACTAAAAAAAGAAATATTACAGGGGGTATTTAGAAGCGTTTTTTAGCACTGTTAAAAGGGGCCATTTATCATCACTTTTTTACAAGAGTTGATAAAGGACAACACTTTATTAGTTCTTTTTTAAAAAGTACTGATAATTGAGGTATTTTATCAGCAATGTTTTACACTTTCTGATAAAAGTATACTTCAAAAAAAATTATATTTCATTAGAAAATATATATTAATTTATTAATTTATTTATATTGATATAAATATAATACATATTTTTTAAAATATGTTTTAGATAAGGAAAATTGGCATTTACACTTAATATATAATATATTTATTGTAAATAACATATATAATAATTAAAAAAGTATTTTTAATTAACAATTTACTTCTTACTACCATGTAATAGTCATTTAATATTAATTTGATGATAAAAAAAATCATAAAATCAAAAAAATATGTAAAATAATTTGAAAATAAAACTCAAACATTAAATGACCATAACATTAGATCTGAGTGTCCTTTTGGGATCTACCACATATTGAATTTAAGCTTGGGATGAGATCTACATCCTTAGGGACACACGTAGACCTATAAGACATTTACGAGGCTAAAGAATATTCATAATTCCTCCAAAACTGATTTTTTTGTCAGGGTACCCTGGTTTTTTAATATTCGATGGATTTTCAGCCTCGTTTAAGGGGCTCTATTAGCCACTTTTCAGTGGGAACTGGATTTATTCCAAAGTCGTACATTAATATTGATATTATGGTTTTTAAATGTTTTCATTTTCATAAAAAATATTTGTTTACAATTAAATATATAACAAAATATACATATTTTTTATACATTCACACATAAAAAATTTATTTTATATATAAATAATTAAACATATTTACAAATGAAATATCTTTATTAATATATAAACATATATATAAACATATATATAAATATATGGATGAAAAATGCAACAAAATATATATAAATAAATAGATATATCATAAAATGTGTGATAAAATAGTATAGGGGAGTGGGAAAGGCATTGCTGTATAAGCTAGAGGTTTAGGGTTCAAAAATTGCTGGAGGTAGGGGCACACATGGGAGGGTGGGATTTTATAGAACATTGATAAAGGGGTGGGCGAAGAACTAATAAAGGGGTGGGGGTTGGGGGTTGGAAGCAGTCATAAGGGGGGGGGGGTAACCGTTGATGAAGGGGGTGGGTGTGGCATGTAAGAAAATTTATATACCCTTTATCTATGCTCTTAAAGGCCCCCTTTTATAGTGCTAAAAAACATTGATAAAAGGTTCCTTTAACAGAACTAAAAAAGTGCTTTTAAAGGACCTGTTTAAATGTAATTTTTTTAGTGATTTTAAATAGGGACTTTAATAGCACTTTTTTAGTAATGATAAAATCTTCAGACATTTAACCACACTCAAATTATAATCACTTTTTTCATACTGGTAAATTCCTATTATAGTATTGTTAAAGGCCATTTTTTACTAGTGTATGTTATGATATATTTTGGTTTACTTTTTTATGAAATTGATGAGGCTACACATGCAATCATGGAATTCCCTAGTCTATATGGCCACCAAGACTGTTTATAGTTGGCTCAGAGGCATGAGTATCATCAGATAGAACTGTTTCATACTAGACGATAAGAAGTCCCATCATAGAATCTACCTCCTTATGTACCATTGAATTTCTAGTATTAAAATCCATTCATTGAACTATGGTAAAACCAATTCCTCTTAACCTAAATGCTCCCCTACAACCATCGCAACCACTGTGGGCAGGAATAGGTTTGGGAGCACGATGAACAGGGTGGTGTGTATTGCACATGGGTGTGTAGGCAGGTGCCCAAGAAACCCTACCACCTGTGATTTGGTGAGGCATGGCTATTTCCAAAAGAGGCTAAAGATGTTGGAAAACTAATGGAAGATTTATGTCAGCATCTACACCCAATGGGTGAGTAAAAAATTATATATAAAATTCGATGGGTAATATGTAATGTTTTTTATGTTTGAACATGTTTAAACATGCTTTTAACAATCTTCTGAGTGTTTTTTCAAATAATCCATCATAGTTTCACATAAGATAAATTTATAATTATTATATAATAAATTTTTAAATATATAATAAGTTTAATGAATATATTATAAAATTTTATCATCAGCTATTGGAATATATACATATAATTTATTTGAAATATAATTTAAAAATAGATATTAACTGATGGTATTTGTTTTAATGATTTGAATGATATATATTGACAATATTATCAACAGATAAATCTATCCTATTAATCAATTTATAAAACATTTAACCAACATATATATATATATATAATCCATTGGTATTATTATAATTTTAATAGATCTATTTTATTTTTTCTAATAACATTTAGAGACATAGTTTTACCAATAATTTAGTGACATGACAATTTGTTTTGGTAAAATGATTTAACAATAGAAAATTAACTTTTCCTACCAGATATAACAATTTTGGAATAGGATAATTATTTTTTAGTGACACCTTTTCCCGTTTTTAAATCGTTATATTTCAATATAGACTATTTTATATCATTTTAATCCCTACATTGTAAACAAATAAACTTACACTACACACAAAGTTATTGTGACCTGATTTATATTTCAATATATATTAGTTTACATTATTTTCATTTAATAATAAATATAATTTTGTTTTCTTCATGATTTATATAAAATTTTAAACTTATACTACGCACCACACCGAACTAGCTTGTGTTACACGCAAGAACGAGTTTTACTGCCTTTTATTGGCGACTTATTTTATTTTTTTTGAATCTTTTATGATTTTTCTAAAATAAACAGAATTAATGAATTTATAATGTTTAAATTAGATAAGTTTGATTTTTTTGGATTTTTCTGAGAAAGAATATATCTTGATGAATAGTGAAAATTACTCTAATTTAGTTAAAAACAACCTTCTTGTTTAAATAATTATTAATGCTAAATTATATTTTCGATTTTTTAGAGAGAAAAATTATATAAATTATAAATCGATTTATACAATCAAGTTCATTACAGTAAATTTCACTTTGAAATTGAATATAAAATGTTAAAAAAAAAATGAACGTTTTTTTCTACTTTAAAATCCTGTTATTTCGCACTATCTGAGGAATTAGTGTTAATCATAATTTACACAATTATATGATTTGAATATTAAAAATATAACATAAATAGATTTAATTTTTTTGGGATCTTTTATCTTAATAGATCAACTTAATTTTTGACCAAAATAATTAGTGAATATGACTAAAATTAATTACACTGATGAAGGTAAAATTAAGCGTAATTAGGGAATAGAGCTTAATATCCAGGAGAAAAATGACCTGGAAACTTGTCCTGAATCCATTTTATTCCAATTATTAGATCATATCCCCAATTTGTTTTTTGATATTTATGGTTTAATGGGATATTATTGAATAGAAGGGTCGTATATAAATGTTTATGTAAGGAAAAAGATTAAATGTGAACTTTTCATTCCTTTTAATTTTATAAAACATTGATATATGTAAAAAACATCATATTTTTCGCTATATATATACTTTTTAAATATATATGGGTCATTTTTATCATAATAATTTATCAGGTAAATTTAGAGATGGTTTAGTTATTTAAAATGCTCAAAAACACCAATGTAGTGATTATTTAGTTAATAATTGACTAAAATAAATGATACTATAAGTATTAAAGTGGAAGTTAATAGATTGAATTATTGTCCTTATTTATAATTTTATATGAATATATAATTTTAAAAACATGAAAACCTAATATATTTTAATTCTAATATTCGATTGATATTATAAAATTAACATTAAATATATAATGTCAAAATAGATATTATTGTTATTTAAATTAAATGAATTTTATAAAATGATATCAAATTAATAAAAATCTTATATTATTCCAAGGGATTTATAAGTGTTAATAAATATTAAATATATTATATTAATGGACCATTTATTCTTTTATAATTAACATATAAACCCATATATTGTAAAAATGTTGTTAACACGATCCATGTTTAAGAAGTGTTTTAGCGCATCACATGCGATTGTTTTAAAATTAATTTCAAAAAAACATTGGAAATTTATTTTATAATATATATATATATAATATTAATAATTTAGTGGGAAAATATAATCTAAAAAATCTCACATTATTTCAATCTTAATGGTAAAATTAATTACATTAGAAAAATAGATACCTCAAATAAAAAAATGATAAAATTGGGGAATCATAGAAGTTAAGAACCCAAATTATTAAAATTCACTTATTTTTGTGTGGTTGAGGTTTTAAGAGACAATGATCCCAATTTAATCCATTATTCTTCCAATTTTGTGGCACTTTATGTAAGGTATACCACCCATTAACGAAAACCTTTTGTTATTTAAATGAGTGCCACTCCCCCTCTATTATAAAAAGGAAAACATTATACCCCTTAATCAAACATCTCAAGCCACTTTGGATCATCCAAACTCTATCTAAATAGTCCCCCAATATACTTCCCATCGACCTAGAAGCCCCCCCTTATACATAAAGCAATCCAAGGATTATTTTGGTACAAACCAATTGAAGTGACACAATTAAGAGGTAACACCTTCTCTCAAGATTTTTAGTTTAAATTTCATTGTCCACTCCCTATACCCTTATTATTCTATGATTACATAAAAATATTATAGTAAATATACAAGTATGTTTTTATGATAATCGACTAAACTTCACTTACACACACCTCCATCTAATGGGTAACAAACATTTTTTTGTGTACACGATGAACTACTGCCTCACGAAATGATAATTATTGAATTATACTATAACAACTCTCATAGTGGAAATTATGATAGAAAATATATTTATATATGATATAAATAATATTTAAAATGTCTCTATTCTTCAATAATTTTTATTTAGAACATATCTTTATTCTTTCCAATTTGTGTAAATACTATAATTTTGTTTGAGGAAGTGTGGACTTCCACCACCTTAAAGTGATATGAATCATTCATTCCATACATGGAACACATAAAGGATGGTTATAATAAACATATATAACATATATAAAAAATATATTATACTTGATTTATAATATAAATATGTATAATTTATTTTTCATTCTTTTAATACAACAATGAAATGAATGCATCATTTATGTGTGTGTACGACCCACCATCTCCATGAACGGTGCACTTTATTTATAATCTCAAAATATTATGGACTATTATAAAATCATATATACTTAATATATACAATATTTTAGTCATGGTTTAAATTCCTAAGATGATTAAATCATGATCTATTAAATAGTAACAACATGTTACAATTCTAAACATACATTAGAAAACTTGGAAATTAACACCTGAAAAAGTTAAAATAATTAGTCCTAACAAAAGGGTAATAAAATATTGTAATAAGTTAATATATGATATTATAAAAATTATTATAGTTTTTTTATTTATGAGGAACATATTTAAATCCACTATACAATATGATAATGACCACACAACAAAAGAAAGGTTAAGGTAAGAAATTGTTACCTCATATTCATTATGTGAAACATACTTAATTATGGTGCACCCAATTTCTTATATATGATTTACATACTACCATGTGGACATATAATATCATTAACTATATTATCTTCATGGTATTTATATGTTTTATTTATGATTTATTAACTTTGGGTTTTCAAATTCACTTGTTGCTACAATAGTAAGGGATTTCCTCTCACTTTTTTAAATATGTGAGATTAATGTTATATTTACTACATACTTCTTTTGTTCTATATACATACTACCCATTTTGATACATCATTTAATAATTTTAATTTATTTTATGATATTAAACGTTTCAATTTATGTTACAATTTTATGAAACCCTTGACACAAAATTTACTCAAGTAGTAAGGGAATTTTGTCTCAATTTACATTCCATTGTGACTTATTTATTATTATATGAAAATTCTTATTTATTTTATATATATACTTATTTTTTCATGTTATATCATGAATCCTTTTATTATCATGATATTTTACATTTCATTCCATTCCTTTCTGGGGATTATGATTCAAAAGTTTCAAAGTGGGATGAGACACTTTGGAATGTTTAATGATTATTATCTTCAATAATGTTCTTAATGGTTCTATTTTAAATCTCATTTAAATTTATGATTTTAAAAATTCTATTGAAATAATCAATTTAATTTAATAATTTTTAATTTTTAATTGACTTAAATATCCATATCATTTTCAGGGAAATTATTATTACCTAAATCGTATACAATTTTTCATACGGTGTTTACTTTAAAATCTTTACATTCTTTCCATGAATCCTTGAAATTATTATATTCTTGGAATGAAGCCTTAAATGTATTATATTCTTGGAATAAAGCCTTGAAAATACTAGATTCCTGGAATGAATCCATGAAAATATTATATTCTTGGAATGAATCCTCAGAAGTATTAGATTATTAGCATGAAGCATTGATAGTATTATATTCATGGAACAAATCCTTGACAGTATTAGCTTCATAGAATGAATCCTTGAAAGTATTAGATTCATGTCATGAATCCATGATTGTATTAGACTCATAGAACTAATCCTTGTTAGTATTAAATTCTTTTCATGATGACTTGAAAGTATTAGATTCTTGGAAATAATTTTTTAAAGTATTAGATCCTTAGAATGAATCCTCTTTGGTATATTATAGATATCAATAATTAATAATTTCCCTAATTTATATTCTGTTATTATTCATCCATGAGATTTTTTATCGACATATCTATGTATATATTTCATTTTTAGTTCATTTATTTAGATGGTATGAGTTTCAGTTTCACACCATGCGATATTTATATCTCCATATCTAGTTATTTGAGTGGCACGTGTGATTATTTATTTACCTTTCAATGTTAATTTGTTAATATTGATTCATTATTTCTTTTTCTTTACGTACCTTTACTAAATATTTGATCTCACCCTTATAATTTTCCCTTTCCCCAGGTTATGAAGACGTGGTCCTTGAATAATAATTCAGGGATGTAGTTGACTTCATTTTATTATGCCTCATGTTTGAATTTACTATTTCACAATGTATTATGGGTATCATGAATGTAATATGGATTTCCATGACTTCCAAACTGAATGGTACTTTAGGATTTGATTCCTTGTAATCATGCTAATGTAATGTAATAATGAACCCACTCTAGGCTTCTGCAGTTGGGGCGTTACACATCAAATAGGAATGGTTGTGTTTTTAATATCCTTCTAGAGATAGCTCACCATATATACTCAATCACCATGGTCCATATTGTTTTATTCCAAGATTCCTTCACATCGATATCAAGTCAAGATTCTACTATATGATCATGAGGATGATCCACATAGTGAAAATACATCGATACTTGGTCTTGTACATGATATATGACCTTTAGGTGGTTCAATAACTATGCCACCACCCATTGAGCTAAAAATAACACTATCACAGCCAGATGAGGATTCTTGCAGGATGAGTACATTTCATGAGTTTCATCGGTTGTGACCTCCCAGGTTTTGGGGTGATCCAGACCCCCATGTGGTTGAGGATTGGATAGAGGCAGTCACTTGCGTTTTCCGCCGTGTGAGGATCCCCACAGATCATAAGGTAGTCCTTGATAAAAATCTTATTTGCGACTCATCTGTTCGATGGTGGATCTTAGTGAATGAGTCACACAATGAGAAATTACTCTCTTAAAAAGAATTCAATTTTAATTTTGGAGAGGAGTTCTATCCAGCCACATTGTGATCAGTGCACATACAGGAGCATCGACATCTATAAAAGGGTAGTATGACCTGTTGAGTTGTCGACCTAGAACTAACTATTTGTACAATTATTAAATGAATATTAAATTTATTTAAATATTAAACATCATATTACATTTTTTTCATTATTTTTTATGAATATGATGAAATAATTTCTTAGATTATTTTTTTCATTGATAAGTTCATGGAAGTTCCCCGCTATGATGAGAACCTAGAAATGATATAAAAATATTCTTAAATATATATCTGCGGTTGGATGACATACTATGATGGGACACATAGTATATTGATTTTCAGGTGTGAGTACTCATATGAAAATGGGACTTTCTCCCATGAATTTATCACTTGATAATCTCCAAGATAGGAGATTATGAGAACAAACCTTCCCGGTAGGAATTCCTAATGTTTTGGAATCAACATATATTCCTATCTCTGAGCATGTGTAATGGTCCTTAATCATTAATATTATCATTAATACATGTCATGACTCTCACACTTTGATTTATTGATAAAAAACATCATGCCATATATTGGAAGGAAGTAGGGTACGTTGGGTGCGTCACGAGTTAATTTTTATTAATGGATACGTAATGGAAGGATTTGTCCCATCCATTTATGGAAGTTGATATTTAAACCCTTTGATTGAAATAGAACCGTCTCCCTAAATTCCACAGACATGGTGCGAAGAAGAGTTTATTTTAGGTATTCTAAGAATGACATATCAAGCATATAGGTTAATGACACTATCAGGAAACCAACATGATGAGATATTGTGACAATGGTATTTTATTACATAGTGAGCATTCATATATGGATTTCTTCATTGCGACTTTATGATCTTTTTTTGGGTTCCTTGACCCGTTGCTAGATATTAATCTTGGACATTAGGAAATCCCATATAATTCCAACAATAAATAATCCTTGAGGGTCACTCACTAAGTATTTATGGTGGTCTTGATTAAATTATATTTTAATTTTACTAATGGATTAAAGATTATTCTCATGGTCTAGGAATAATTTTATTCAAGTTAAAATGATCACATAAATTAAACAAATATTTATTCACCGGATCATGAATAAAATAATTTTATTTATTTTTCTGAACATTTAATAAATATTTATTTACTAGTTTATAAATGAAAATATTTATTTAAGATAATAATGTGTTATTATTCAGGTGTTCAATAAATGGAAGCGGAGTTTGAATGAACCAAAACCTTTCTGCTAACAAATTAATTATTTACAAGTCAGTAAATATTTTTTTGTCTATTTGGAATTAGAAATAATCATAATACTATTATAATTATGTGGCATGGTATTTTATTTATGGTTATGTTCTTGTGCACGTTTATTCACAACAATTAATGATTCTGTTATTGTTATTAAGTGGAATGGGTTTTCTCTAATGGTTATAATTGTATTAAATCTCTATTATTCAATTTAATATTGTAACGGAAACCCTATATTGATTAATAAATAGGTGAGACTACTGTACGAATGGTCTGTGAATGTTCTCTCGACTCCTCTCCACTCTCTATCTCCCAAGAAAGGGAGAAATTATTCAAGAATGAAGAACGAGAGATCAATAACGATCAATGAATGGAATTCACTTCTCAGAACTAGCAATTAGATAACGAGTGTCATTGATCAAAGACCACTGGAGCATGTGTGGAGCACTTCTATTGGGATTCTATATTGGATCCTCATGAGAGAAACAATGAAAATTTGGATGGGCCATTCTGGATGATCAATGAAAATCAACGAAGAAAGTACCAAAGAACCAGGTATTTAATTTCATTAGAATTTAATAAATTAATTATGAACATGATGTGCAATATCCTATTTATAGGATCCCACACTTTTCCACTCGTTGTCAAAATATTTGATCTTAATCTAGGGATACTTGTGTTCATCATCATATTAATCCCAGATTGGTCATCGATTATTGAAAAAGTAAAGTTGGGCCCACCCAATGTCGTGCTTCCATTATGTCTGGATCCTTCCCGTTGTATTAGAGTGGTCAGATCATATTTTATAATTATTTAAATAATTTGTCGATTATTTACGCTTTCATAATTTAGTTTTTAAATTAACTTTTAATCATTATTGTAATATGAATATTGATATCCACAATTCCTTTATCATATCACACATATCTAATAGAAATTAATAATTTTTTTTATTAAAATTAAACCGAGGATCTTATCTGGAGGTGATGATGATTCTATATAGGTAACACTATAGTACACGACATGTATTTAGTGTTACATTCCATGTAATCTACAATACATGATATGTAATCTGGATTACACACCATGTAGTTTTGTTTAGTGCATTGGGAGTAATTTGGAAATTACTCAAGCAATGATCATTTATTACATGTGGTGTAGTTAATTCTTACATTTCCGGTTGACCTGGATAGATAGGCGCACAATTACTAGATTACACATCATGAGACCTAATGGACATGGTATGTAGTCCCATTAAGGTCAGGGTGAAACTGTGTATCCCATATATGGCTTAGTAGGCCAGTGACTGTGTAACCCAGAGACAACATGGAATGTGTCCCACCTAACACATTGTGTACACAATGATTTTCAAAGTACACTTCACACACCGAGTCCTTAGGTGTGTACTTTGGATATAACGGTGAAGGTAGTACATGCTGTGTAGTCAACACTACATGCTGTGTACTTTACTAAATTATATAGAATTTAAACCTTAATATTTTTGTAATGTTAATAAGTATATATCATGTATAAATTATATTACAGGCCAATATATTGTGTATTGAAGCATAAAAAAATTCTGAAAAAATCATGTCATTCGTGTAATCATCCATGAGGTACACATTTTGACAATACACATAAATTGTGTTTTCCATATGTCACAAGATTTAAAAATAATGTGAGAATAATACATTTTGGGTAGATTCAAGATGGGTATTCATGGTGTTACCAATAAGGTACATTTTTGTACAAGGTTAATTTTAAATGAATTAATTTTGTTTAAAATTAAATGAATGATAATCACAAAGAAATTAAAAAAAGGAATAAGATAAAAGGATTGATTTATTAAAGAAAAAAATTAATTGATTCATGATTGATTTTTCATGATAAAAACAATTAAATAATTGAGTTCTAGTTTTATTAAATGTGAAATTCATTGCATGTATGTGAATAATCATGATATAGACTAGACCTTTTTATGTGATTGGTTTCCTTTTAATTTATTTTTTTAAATTAAATCATTTTCCCGTGTTCCATCTCTCCTCGTTAATATGTAAAGACTTCATTCCCATGGTTTCAGTCATGTAAACCCCTTTTTAACCCTCACCTGCATGTAAGTAAAATAATATGTAATGGATGGGGATTGTAATGTTGTGGAGGCGGTTCAAGTCAGGATCTAAGGGAAAACCAATCCAAGGAGATACAAAGGTGTACATTTGGAAAGCAGTAAACATGTGCCTCAGATTGGTTCAATGTATTTTTCTCCTAGTGTAGGGTTAGTTAATCAACCACTAGATAAACTAACCATTAGAAAATCTCATGATAAATCTCATTGATTCATTTTATTTCTCTCAATTGCATGGGTTTTCATTATGGATTTATTGTCGTGACTACATAATTAATGTATTACCAAGCATGCATGATGGATCTAAAATAACCCATCTTATGAGAAAATATTATAAAGACATGGTTAATCACTTATGTAAGTTCCACTTAATATTAAAAATCACATTATAAAGATAATAATCAATTTACTCATAAGAGATAAAAATCACTCAAATAAATATTAAGTTAGACTAAGACTTTAGATTAATTGATTAAGGTAAAGAATCAATAAAATGATGTGTTTGATCAACCATTTTTGGGAAAATTACTTTTATTCAAGAATCTATTATGAATGTTTCAGGTTGAATAAACCATTTTACATCACTAGGACTATCCTTTTATAGAATTGGTGTAAATTTGGAGGTATGTTATGAGGAAATCCAAGTCATGATTTTATGATTGAGGAGTCCACTCGACAGATCAAGGAGATGAAAGCCCAAATTTTTCAAAGACCTCCCTACCTAATGAACATAAATAGCTTAACCAACCCACGATGGGGTTATGAGAAAAAGAATATGGATACATTCCATTAGAATTTCATAGCAACTAGAAATTCCAATTTCTATGGTGATGGCTATTGAGACAAGATAAAATAGTGGGATACATAATAAAATTAATTTATTAATTCTCAAAAAAAATTAATCAATAATGTAATAATAATATTATCTTTCATTTTTTGAGTAAAAAAGACAAGATCATCAACCACACTATCCCTGCAATAAATACTGGATGGAGACAACGTCTTCATTGGAATTAATTCCTTGAATGGTATAGACTCCTTCAGGTTATTCTATGCCATGAATAGAAATATTACATTCTAGACTCCTTATTACCCGATCCTCCTACCCAATAGGCGAGTGATGAAGAGTTTATGATCTATAAAAAACATACAAATGACGCAATCAACATTAAATGTTTGATTATTTCATCAATGTTTAGTAAACTCATGAAGTATCATGGAAACATGGATGTGTATAGCATTCTTTAGAACCTCTATGGTCTTTACTAGGAGAGATCTAGACATAACTAGTTTGATATTTCTAATGAACTATTTTAGAGAAAGTCTGGAAAGGGTTCCCTAGTTAGACCTGATGTAGTCATTTTTATTGCTAAATTGAGTGCTTGTAGGTTATATGGTTTAAACTCCTCAATGAACTGGGGAACAATATCATTATCACATAACTTACTTAGATATTCTCTAGTTTTTTTATTTTTAATATGAAAAATATTGAGAAGTCTCTATCTGATCTTCTTATCCTTATCCACCAAGTGGATAAAGACATGAAGTGCAAAAGTCCTTCTTTCCTTATGGAAAATAAAAGGAGAGGGAGGAAAAGATATTTAATCCCACATCTTCTTCAAAGCCTTCCATGAAAAGGATGATCAAAGGGGAGGTAAGGGAATATGAAGATACTTTTTTCACATGTGGCAAGAAGGGCCACTGAAAAAAAAACTACACCCATCCAAAGAAGCAAGAGGAAGCTTCAGGTCTGTTTTTTATCAAGGGAAATTTATCTATTTCTATAAATTGGTTTTTAGATACATCTTGTGGTGCCCATATATGTATCCAAATATTGGATCCATGAAGATTCAAGAATCTTTACCGATGGGAGGTAGATCTATGAGCATCCAAAGGATCTAGACTTACTTTTGTAGCTATTAGGGAGTACTACCTGAGGTTGCCAATTGGGATTATCTAAGTTTTAAAAGTCTTTTTTTGTTCCTTTTTTGAATTAAAACATTATTTCTATATCCAGACTAGATACATATGGATTTATTTTCATGTTCAGAAATGAATGTTTCTTCTTTTATAAAGATAACATATGCTTTGGTAAGGCACATTTATATAACGGTCTTTAGTTGTTGGATTACACAAACCAAGTAATTTAAATCAATAACAATATTAATTCATATGATTCATAACACACCCAACTTTTTCATCACCGACTAGGTCATGAAACTATGAAAATATTGACAATGTTACATCAAGATGGATATTTAGAATCCATCGAACTAAAACCACTTTGTGTATGTAATGCATGTCTACAAGGAAAAATGACCATATCCCCATTTTGTGGGAAATGTGAAATGGATAAGGATCTTCTTGAATTAGTTCATACCGATGTGTGTGGACCATTTCCAGTTAGACAAAGGGGAAGGTCCTCATACTTCACAACTTTTACTGATGATTTTAGTAGGTATGGATATATTTACTTAATGATGTATAGGTCAGATTCTTTTGACTTGTTCAAAGAATAACAGAATGACGTTTAGAACCATTATGGTAAGAAGTATAAGAAATGTCACTCAGACGGAGGTAGAGAATATCTTAATCAATACTTCATTGATTACTTATGGGTATTTTATATCCTATCCCTACTCACTTATCCTTAAATGAATTAGTGTAATTGTGTAAGAGAAAGGAGGGACCAGTCCTTGTTGGGCATGGTGAGATCAATGATGAGTAATGAAAGTATTCCATTATACTTTTGGGGATACTAATTACTTACAGAGGAAGGCATTCAAAACCATGTACTAAATAAATTGATAAATGATGTTCCATATCAATTTTTTTGGAGTGGATGGAAAGCCATATTATCAAATTTTCATGTGTGGGGAAGAGAAACATTTGTTAATGCCTCTTCGGATAACAAACTGGCACCCTGAGGTACAAAGTGTACCTTTATAGTACACACTATGGAAACTAGCGGATATTACCTATATAGCCCCTAAAAAGGGTTATAGTGGAAATACACACCATATTCCTTGAGAAGGAGAACATCTACAATAGAAATATTTAGAGTGAGATAGACTTTGATGAAGTTGAGGCTCAAGGAACACCAGAGTTGGTACAAGGGAACATTCCACATAGTCCCATGGAAAAAGAATCTGTTCCAGTGACATAAGAACTATATAAAATTATAATAGAGGTTAGATAAATGGAACAATATGTTTTTATATTTATTGAGGATAATTACTCATTATTAGTAGATAATAATGATCCTGTAACATGTAGGGAAGTAGTTAGTGGCAAAAATGTTTCTAAGTGATATGAAGCCTTTAATTCTTAAATAAATTCCATGTACCAAAACCAGGTCTGGATTTTGGTAGATCCTCTAGTACATGTAAAGCTTATTGGTTTAAAATGAGTATTCATAAAGAAACTAGAAATGGAAAAACAATTTAGTACCTACAAGGCATGACTGGTTGCAAAAGGGTTTAAATAGAATCAAGGTATTGACTATGGAAAAACCTTTTATCCAGTTACAATTCTGAAATCCATATGAATTCTTCTATACATTTCTTCTTACCATGACTATGATATTTGGAAAATGGATGTCAAAATATCCTTCCATAATGGGAACCTTCTGAATGATTTCTACATGACACTACCTAGAGGGTTTGGGATCCAAATGATTCCAATAAGATATTCAAGTTGCAAAAATAGAATTATGGATTAAATCAAGCATCCAAGTCATGGAACATTCATTTTGATGAATCCATAATGTAATTTGGTTTTATAAAGAACGAATGTGAGCCTTGTGTCTACAAACTATTTTGAGAAAGTGAAGTCAATTTATTAATAGTATTTTTTAATGACATATTACTTATTAGAAACTAAATATTAGTCTTACAATATGTTAAGGCATGGTTGAATATTTTATTTTCTATAAAGGACATTAGAGAGACATCATATATTCTTGGGATCAAGATCCCTTGTGATAGATCCAATATATTTCTTGGCCTAATTCATGTTTCAAACATTGATAAGATACTGAATAGATTCAGTATGGAACAATCTAATAGGGTAATATTTCCAGTGTCACATGGCATTCATCTTTCCAAGAAAATGTTTCATCAGAATAATGAGGAAAGAAATAGAATGGAAAGGAATCCATATGCATTAATGATTGGATCACTCATGTATTCCATGATATGTACTAGTCTAGATGCCACCTACGCATTAAGTGTGGTAGGTAGATTTCATGATGATTTGGGTGACCTCCATTGGATGGAAGTTAAGACTATACTTAAGTATCTATGGAGTACAAATTATATGTTCCATGTTTATGGAGGAGATGAGGAACTAGTCATTAGAGGATATGCAGATGACAGTTTCCCAACTGATCAAGATGACATGAAGTAACAAATATGATACATCTTCACTTTGAATGGAGGTGAAGTGAGCTAGAAAAGCTCAAAGTAGAGGGTGGTCACATATTATATAGTAAATTCCGAGAATTTAATAGCTTCTAAGGTAGCTAAAGTAGTAGTTTAGATGCAACAATTTATCCTAGAGCTAGTTGTGGTACCTAGTAGTAAATATCCCATCACACTCTTTTGGGATAATACTATAGCAGTGGATCTAGTAAAATAGCCAAGGTCACATTAGTGGACGAAGCACATAGTTTGGAAGTATCATCTCTTCAGAATTTTTTTCTTAGAAATTTTATGTTTTGGTGATAATTATTTCCATGGAAGATAATGTTGCAGACCCCTTGACTAAATCCGTGACTTAGCAGAAACATGATCATCATGTGTGGTCTGGCGGACTGAAAGTCATAAGCTGTTGGCTCTAGTCTAAGTGGGAGTTTGTTATATTTGGTGTCCTAGAAACAACTATTTGTACTTTTATTACATTAACATTTAATGTATTTAAATATTAAACATCTTATTACATATTGTTCATTGTTCTACATGACTATGAAGTAGTAATGTCCTAGAGTATTTGTTACATTGATAAGGTCATGGCACATCCACACTATGATGAGAACCTTGAAATGAAATAACAATATTCTTAAATATAGTTCTATGGTTGGATTAAAAACTATGACCGGACACATAGTATAAAAACCATTAGGTAAGAGTAATCAAAAGCATATGAGACTTCCTCCCATGAAGTTCGCACTTGGTAATCTCCCAGATGAGAGATTATGAGAACTTACCCACCAGTATAAATTATGCATGTTTTGGTTTCATTGGATATTCCTATATTTGAGTGTTTATAATGATACTTATACTTTAATATTATCCTTAATACATGTTATGACTCGTTGACATTGATTTAATGATAAAATGTATCCCTCCATATGTTGGTGGGAAGTAGGGTACATTGGGTGCATCATGAATGACATGTTATTAATGGAAAAGTCGTGGAAGGATATGTACCGTAATTTATAGAAGTTGATATATCAGCCCTTTGATTGAAATAGAACCATCACACTAAATTTTATGTCAATGGTGTAATGACATGTTTATTTCAAGTAGTCAAATAATGGCGTATCAAGCATATAGGTTGATGAATCTATCACAAAACCTTCTTGATTTGATATTTTGACAAAGGTATTATATAATACAGTGAGATTTCATATACAAATGTCATCATTGAGACTTTAATCTCTTTTAATCGAGTTCCTTGACCCGTTTCTAGACAGTAATATTGGAATTTAAGAAATCCCATCTAATGCCAACAAGAAAGAATCATAGAGGGTCACACGCTATGTTTTTTTGGTGGTATCAATTAAAGTCTATTTGAATTTCATTAACTAAATAAATATTTATTCACCGGATCATGAATAAAATACAATTATTTATTTTATTTAAAATTTTAGAAATATTTATTTTCTAGTTTTTAAATGAAAATATTTATTCAAGAGAACAAAATATTATTATTCAGGTGTTCAATAAATTGTACAAGAGTTCGAACGGACCAATATTGTGTCTGGTGATAAATTAATTACTTACAAGTCTGTAAATAGTGTTTATCCAGTTGGCATGAGAACTAATAACAATACTTATATCATTATGTGGAACATGATTTTATTTATGGTTCTGTTTTTCGCAAGTTGGAGCACCACATATTATGATGTTGTTTTTGTTATTAAGTGGCATGGGTTTTCAATAATGGTTATAATTGTAGTTAATAATTATTACACAATTAAATATTGTAACTAAAACCTCGACTTAATAAATATACTAGTGTATCTATTGTCCCAATGGTCATTGAATGATCTCTCAACTCCTCTCTAATTCTCCCTATCAATATTGAGAGAACATCTTCAAGACCAGAGAATTATTGATCAAGAACAAATGATGCAAGATATTCGATTCACCATGCAAACACCCCAAGAATGAGTGGAATTGATCAGAGACCATTGGAGCACTTGTGTAACACCACATGAGTGATTATACTTTGGATCCTCATGAGTGAAATGAAGGAAATCTAGAAGGGTTATTCCAGATGATCTATGATCAGGAACAGATAATGTTCCAAAGACCCAGGTATATAATCTCTTAAAAAATTAATAAATTATTTATAAACATGATGTGAAAGATCCTCTTTCTCAGATCTATAACTTTTCCACTATTTTTCTAAATATTTTATTTAATTCTATTGATATTGGTGTTCATTATCGTATTGATCCTAGATTGGTCATCGATTATGAAAAAAATCAAAGTTGGGACCCACCCAAACTTGTGCTTCCGTTGTGCCTGGATCATTCATGTATATGGTGGAATATTCAGTGATGTTTACTAATCTCTCACATCACTCCATTGATATGGTACATGAATAGTTCTTTAGGGATTAGACCTTTGAGCTTCGATTGTGCCAGGACCTCATGGAATTAATGGTATATCTTAGCATTTCCAACTATGTTGGAGTGCCTTATTGAGCCTTTTTGGTTGAATGTTTTCTAACAGGGAAAACAAAAATAGTGGGAGCTATAAGTGGGAAACTAGTAGCTTAGACCTCGACAGTAGGTAGTTGGTGGTAGTCTCAGGGATCTAAGTGGGTCAGATGCTTTAGGAGGCAATCAAAGGGCTCAAGGTTAGCTGTGCAAGGCTCTCAGGGTGACTTGAATCAGCTTAGGGTAATTGAGTGTTTCTCTTACAATGGTCAAGGATATATTGCATGAGATTACCCAAAATATCATACAACTAATTGGGATACAGTCTAGGAACCACTAAGATATGGATAGTGGTAGGATCAGGGTGGTCCATAGGGCGACAAACATGTTAGAGGGGCAGGAAGGGCTGCAGGAGGTGGTTGTATGTTCAACCTAATACCACCACCACCCCAGGTAGTCCATGATAGGCTCAAGTACCAGGTAGGAAGGGAAAAGTCCTACTACAAGATATGGATTCTAATTACCATGAGGCTCTAGGGATGATACAAGGTATGATGTATGTCTTCTCTATCTTTGCTTCTATTTTTATAGACATAGGTTCTAGTCATTCATTTCATACCACAAATCTTGTTCAGGACATGGAGAGTACAATGGATCCATTTACATGACCCTTATTCTCAGAGAATCATTCTGGAGGAGATTCAATGATCATTCATTGGTGTTTATAGTGTGACCTGACTCTTAGAGGAAATATTTTTGGTCGTGATCTCTTGGTAGCAGTGTTTAGGCCTTATGACATCATTCTTGGTATGTACTAGTTATCCACAATTAATGTTTTGAATGACTATTTTAGTAGAAGAGTGTGGTTTTTCCACATTTATAGAACCATGTTTTTCTTTTTTAGTGAAATGGAAATCCATTCATAGCTAGATGAACTCATTCATAGGAGAGTGTAGATGATTACTCATCAGTTGGTTGGCCTAACCCTCGATGTAGTAGATGTTCTGATTCCTCAATATCCTATAGTTGTGGTGGAGTATGGGGATTCCTTCCCTGAGGAAATTATACGTTTACCTCCCCATAGAGACATATACATATGCATTTATTTACACCTCATGATATAATCGATAATTGATCCAACATATCAGATGGATCCCAGAGAGCTTCCTGAGATGAGGGTGTAGTTGGAGGATTTCTAGAGGAAGGGTTTTGTTAGACCTAGTTTTTCACTCTAGGTAGTTTATGTTATTTTTTAAAAGAATACAGATGAGATATTGAGGTTATATGTGGACTATCAAATCGTAAAATAGGCAACTGTAAAGAATATGTATCCACTATCGATAATCGATGAAATATATAATCAGTTGAAAGGGGATCGATGTTTCTCGATGGTTTACCTCTGATCAGGATATCACTAGTTGTGAGTAAAGGATGAGTATATAATGTAGAAATCATTCATAAGTCACTATGGTCACTATGAGTACCTAATGATGACCTTTGGCATGTTGAACTCCCCAACAGTGTCAATGGGACTCATGAATAGAATGTTACAACCCTTCTTAGATAGGTTAATGGTAGTATTCATTGACCATATCTTTGTGTACTCGGCATATGAAGAGGAACTTAAAAGGTACTTGAGGATGATTCTGGATGTAATTTGAGAGAACCATCTTTATGAGAATATCTCAAAGTGTCAATTCTGGATGCTTGTGGTCCACTTTCTAGGACAAAATATCTCAGTAGTTGGAGTTGTAATGGACCCGACCAAGGTCGATGCAGTGTTATCGTAGAATCCAACCAATATCATGACAAAGGCATGGTTCTTCCTTGGGTTGGATGTTTTTAAATGAGGTTTTAGAGAAATTGGCCTCATTTTAGTTATCCTTTGTGGATGGATATGGAGCAGCTTACATCTAATCGATGACTGTTACCTCTCCTCTCTTATAGTAAGTCCAGGATTCATAGAATGGAGATATATACTGTGATACCCTATGTTATTATATATACATAAGACCTGATCTTGATTGATTTTTTAAAGGTGATGATCATGGTGTTATTTTCATAGCATGCACAACGGTACCAATGATGTTGTGAAATGAGGTTCAGAGAAAGTTTCATACATCACCTTTAGTGGTACATCCAGACATGGGAAATATTTACCCGAACCTTTAATGTCAGTTTTTTTGGCTAGGCATGAAGAAAGGAGTGGGAAATTTGGTCTCTCAAGGCCATACTTGTCAGCAAGTGAAAGATGAGCACCAAAATCTAGAGGATGAACCCAGCCCCTTGAGGTGCCAAAGTGGATGTGGATGGAATATACACGGACTTCAAGTAATTATTACCATGTACATTCAGCAGACCTGATTTCATCTGCGTGATCTTAGATTGACTCACTATGTTGGCCTACTTCTTAGCAATACGAGAGTAGTGTTTAGTAGAGAGCTTGAGATATCTCTATGCACAAGAGATAGTGAGACTATAGGGAGTTATCTCAATGATCTTTTTGGAATGTGATGTTTTCTTTACATATTGGTTGTGGAAGGGATTACAAGAGGATTTTGAGACTCAGCTACACCTGATCATAGTGGTTCACCCTCATACTGACGGCCAGACTAAGTAGAAAATTCAGGTTCTAGAGGATATATTGCAATATTGAATGTTGAATTTTGAATGTAGTTGGGTGGATCACATAATTTTGGTGGGGTTAACATACAAAAATATCTACCATTCCACCATTGGGATGGCACCATTCAAGGATTTATATGGGATACCCTATAGGTCACCACTTGGTGGATTGATACATGTGATTTGACAGTATTGGGCCTAAAGTTGGAGCGAGCTACACCAGAGAAGGTGCGAATCTTCTAGGAGTAGAAAAAGAATACATAGAAAAATCATAAGTCTCATGTTAATCGAAAAATGAGGCCTTTGGAGTTCATGGAAGGTGACCATGTGTTTTTATGGGTTTCACCTCAATGTGGATTGATGATATTTGGATGTTGTGGTATGTTATCTCTGAGATTCAAAATTTATTTCCAGATACTTTGCAGAGTTGGGGAGGTGGAATACCACTTAGCTCTACCTCCGTAGTTATATTAAGTACATGATATCTTCCATATGTGGAAGCCAAGGAGGTATGTGCATAGCCCATCACATGTTATCGACTGGGGAGAGTTGTAAATTGATGATAAAGTGATTTTACCATGTTTCCAGTAGATATTGAGGATCAGAAGGAGGGGATACTTAATGGGATATTGATCCCCCCTTTTCATGTTTGGTGGTAGCACAAAAACCTTCAAGAGAGTTCATGGGAGTGGGATAACCATATACGATACCAATACCCCTATCCCTCTGAGTATTTTTTTTTTCAATTTTTTGCATGAAAATCTCTAAGGTAGCGAGAATGTAATGTCTCAAATTTTCTGTGTATTATTTTTAAATATTATAAGAATTATTTTTGAGACTAGGCATTGATATATCAAGTTATTAAAAAGCTTTGTGTGTCTAGAATAAATGTTTTAAATATATTAATTAAATAAATAGTACACATGCATGGTTTTCCTAAAAAAGGGGAAATAACTTTTAAATGGGTGTCCAAATTGGAATTTTGAGAGCATCGTTGAGTTTAAAATGACTTTGTTACCCTAGGGGAAACTGAAACTCGGTTGGTGTGGGTTATTTGTGAAAATATTGATGCAGGTGTGAAATTTATTAAATATATAAACTTAATAATTTATTTCATTTTGTTTAGTGAGTCAACCTACTTCTTCTTTAAATATACAGCTTTGGAAATCATTTTAATGTTTGCCGATAAACGATGGATAACTTGATGTTATTGGAGGAGAGCACTCCAAGACGATGATAATGGATCAACAATGGATTGTGGATCATCATGGTAGCGGAGTTGGAGGATCTCATCAATAATGACAACATAACTGTTCTTTATCAATGATTTATCCAAACTATCAGTAGGATATTTTTATTGTAATTTATATCCATTTGAAAATCCTGGGTGAATCTGGATCAACTCAATGAAGAAGTGTTGATACACCAATCTTTGATTGATTGCAAATTGATAGATGTGTTTTTGGGTCATTGACTTATCCCTCTTCATCCATCAATTATATGATAATGAAATGAGGAAAAATGAACAAAAAAGGTTCATTCCTCACTTTTATGGTTTGAGGATTTCTACCTCCATTATTCATACGTTCACTTTGAGTGCTTCGTTTTGGCCAATGTTTCAATGGATAATAATTTTTCTATCATTGAAAAACCATTATTTGGTGGTATGAATCTATTACATAGGCGCAGTTTGTGATCAATGATGTGATCAGAGTGTGATGATGGTAGTGGATGACCAGAGGTGGGTTAGAATGGATTTGTTGAATCGGTTCGACTTGGTTTTGTGGAGTGACAATGTATGGCTCCATGGTGGGGATTTCAGAGTAGATCTAAACACAGAATCCATATATATGGAAACTAGAGGCATGAAAGAACCCCGATATATAGGTTCTAGCCAGCTCATAGGTTCTGGAGGTGTGAATATCAACACAGAAGATACCCCTGAAGGATATGGAAAATCACAATTAACAAGGCTTGTATTTTGTGATTACACACCATGTGGCCCTTCATGATGTGGCCATGGGGTTCCGAACAATCTTAAGGATCACATGGTGAGTGAACCCTTTCACACAACATGTGACCCTCCCTATTTTACTTGGCATGTACTTCAGAAGTACACATACATGGGATGGGGTACATGGGAACAAACATTCCATGTACTACCAGATAGAAACGACCATATTACACATACATAGAATCTTGTGTCTCTTGTCACTGTGTATCCTCTTCTAGATGTTGTGTTTTTTGAGACTACATATCTTGTGAGGCTCTTCGACACGGGTATGACTTGGGATATCTAGAAACACTTTTTACCCTCTAGTACATGATGAGTACTCCATCAAAGAGTGTTTGAGGCTATTTTGTTTCTTAGTATGGACTAGTATAGATTGAGTGTGATACCTAGATCCTTTACTTGATGATAAAATTTTACATTACATCTACATCATTGTATTATGTTCCCCTCTAGAGGATGAGTATCATATAGAGTTTTTGTGTCCCTCTGTGAGACTATAGTGCGATCCTATATCATCCCTTGTTGGATTTTTTGGAATCAACATAACATTCTTATGAAGGGTGTTGATCCTGCATATAGAAATCCATATCGATAGTGTTTGTGGAATCATTGGCATAAAGTCCTCTATATAGTGGGTTGATCTGGATGGGGTTTGTGGTGTCCCCCAGTGGTTCTAGGTGTGACCCTGTATATGTGCATCAATGTACTCATAGACCAACACATTCTTTTTGAGTAGGGCCCAATATGCTAGACCACTTTGTTGACTGTATTCGATGATAGAATGGATCATGGAAAGAGTTCTCCTGAAATGAGCATTGGGTAGAGTTGAATCATGTGGATAATAGTTGGTTATGACTGATAGATGGCGAGGTGTCTCTTCATAGTATATTTGGGTTTTGATCTTATTCTGCATTTATTTTTATATCTTTTATTGAAATTAATATACTTGGTTCTTTGTGTTTAGTGTTTTTGGTGTATCTTACTGAGTATTATTTGTCTCAATCCCCAAACAAGATTTTCCCACATGTTTCATGTCTTATGAAGATGACAATCCTTTTTGATTGTGTCTTGGGAGGATAGGGAGTGGGTGGAGCATAGATGAAGCTTGATAGACCAAGGTATTTATCAGGAGTGTAATTTTGACTTATTCCTCACTCATAGAGTGGGATAGACTCTTTTTAGTTTTTTTGGGCTTCACATTGGACCCTTTTCTATTTTCAATACTTCAAGGTTGTACTATATTGTGGGGTCTTAGATGTATGCATTCATTATTTCAGTAGTTTTACAATTCAGTATTGGGGGCTTAGAGATGTGTGATTTTATAAATATACATTGTAGTAATTCCTCCCATTTATGGAATATTCCTACTTGGAGCTAGTCAGTAGCCACTAGCCTATTGGAGGCTGGCATGGGGTAGTCACCGGTCAAGCCCCGCTATGACAGGTCATGGAAATTTGATCCTGCATGTATTTTTTCATAAACAAGACCCAAAATTTGAACCAACCTATTTCTCTCACATAAATTTATAAGAAACAAATTTTATTCAAGTAACTATGATTCAACCAAAGAGAATATCTGATAAAAATAGATAAATGACATTCCATTATCTCATTTAATAGCCAGGAATTTCAACAGCTTCAAATTTTCTTATCTTAGAACTATGATATACAACATCTATAGTAAATTTTAATTACAAATAACATTATTATGGTTTTAACTAAGGGGTGAAATCAATATCATCCTATGTTTCCTTTTTGTTGGAAATACAAAAAATCAACATCATGTACAAATGTTTGAAATAGAGATGGATATGGAACCAAATTATAAGTATACTCTTAAGAACTATTTTCACCATGATGATTACAAAAAATATAATCTTTTTGAAAAAAATGACTACACAAAATTTTCAAACATGAAAAAACTCATTATATTAAATTTAGTACATCGACACTTAATTTCTCATTTGGAAACAAATAATGGTTTTGATGATAAAAATGATACAACACCCTAAATATATTAAGGTTTTTCAGTAATACTTTTTGGATTCTAGTGATGATTTATCAAATCATGATCATGTAATATGTACTTTTGTCTACATCCTTGTTCCAAAATTATATTAAAAATAAAAAATAAAAATATTAACAATTACTTGAATATACTAGGAATTTTATCTATTTACCACTGATTTTTAATAATAAGTGTTTTTTCTTTTTCTAATTATCATTAAGTACCACTAATTACATATACTTTTATCTAATTATATGTAATTTTTACTAATTACTAACAAATTTTACTAATTACCCATACTATTGAGTAATTATCAGTAATTATTTTACTAATAAATTCTATTTTTTATTATTGATAATTATTACCAATTATCTCAAAGATTTAGTAAGTATCGTTGTTTTTTAGTTACCACTAAATATCAAAATTTACAGCTATTTTTAACAAAATACTATTAGTTTTTAATTATTGAGGTTTAGTTTTACTAATTAACATTATGTAACATTAATGGTTACTAATTATCTTTATTGTTTATTAATTACCACTATTATTTACTAATTAGAAATATTATTGACTAATTATAATTATTTTTTAGTAATTACCACAAATTGATACTAATTACATCTATGTTGTACTAATTACACCCATTTTTACTAAATAATTGTAATTATTGTTATTTTCCACTAATTACAACTAATTACCATTAATTTTAAGTAATTGTTTCCATTTTTTACTAATTAAAACTGATGTATACTAATTATTTCGATAGTTTACTAATTACACATAATGTTTACTAATACCAATTATTTTTTACTAATTTTCACTAATTACAATTAGTTTTTACTAATTATTGATAATAAACATTTTTTTCTAATCAACACTAATGAGCAATAATTAACACTTTGTTTTTCTAATTTTTTTGATTATCACTAATATTTACTATGTACTTTCAATTTCCACTATCTCTTACTAATTACCACAAATTATGTCTATTTTCACTAATTAATACTAATTAAAACTATTTTTTACTAATCAATGGTAAATAATGTTATTTTTTACTAAATAAAAATAATTACTGCTAATTTATACCAATTATCTATATTTTTTATTAGTTTTGTTGATTACCTCTAATTTTTACCGATCACCACTAATGTTTACTAATCAACACTAATGTTTACTAATTACAAATAATTACCATTGATATTTAACAATTACAGCTAATTACCTTTAATTACTACTACTTATTAAAAATATTTATTAATTATCTCTAATTTTTACTATGTCCCACTAACTACCACCATTTTTTTAATAATTATCACTAATTTTCATAATTTTTACTAATTACTACTAATTTTTTATAACTACCACTAATTACTACTATTTTTTAATAATAAATTCAAATTACTGGTATTTTTTACTAATCACAGTTAACTACCTGCCAATTTTTACTAATTATATATATTTTTTATTAATTTTTACAGGTTACCATTAATATTTATTGATTACCATTAATTTATAGTATTTACCAATTTTTTTTAACTAATTAACAATAATTTTTATTAATTACCACTAAATAAGGATATTTTTTTACTAATTAATGTTAATTACCAGAGCTTTTTTACTAATTACTATGAATTCTTCTTAATAAAATATAACTATAGCTCATTGTTGTAGCACCCCAAGCTTCTACGGTACGTTTCCCTTCGAATAATGTGATAGCGTGTGTTGTACGCAACCTCGAGTTCTAACACACACCACAACTAATTAAACTAGCCGTTGTGAATAGTAATACCTAATTTTTGAAATTATATATATTTTATATTTAAAAATGGACTTCATTTTTGGACTCGGAATATCGAATTTAGCCTAAGGTGAAATTTTGGTACTTTTCGGATAACTTTCATATTTTGATGAATAGTGAAAATTACTAAATTTTAATTAAAAAAAACCTTTTTTAATAAAAATAATTAATAGTGATAAATTATGAATTTTAGTGGTTTTAAAGTATATTTAGAATATAGTTTTACATTTTAATATAATGTTGGTCATTGGACATAATTTTACAATTAAACCGAACATAAACAAGTGTCAATCTTTTGATAGTTATTATCTCTTAAAAACACGCTTTTTGTTTTGACAGCGGGAATTAATTTTAAATTAATTTCTGCTACTTCTGTGTTTTGAATTTAGGAAAATGGATTCCATATTTGGAATCAGGATGTCCAAATTATGTAAATAGGTAACTTTTATTTTTAGACATTTTGAATAATTACTGCGGTAAATATTTTATTTACCATGGTTAAGGGTAAATCCGGTAAATAAGGGTTAAAATAAATAATATTATAATAATACTAAATTACCCTAAAACGTTTCTTAACCCTATTGGTTGATACATGGTCGACCATGGGCATCTTTGGGTCGCTTTTGGGGACCCCTTGGAGCCACTTGTAAGTGATAATGACACATTATATTAATAAAGTTAAAATAAAAATAAAAATGGCATAAGATTACATCTTTTAGAAGAACAATTTTTACATAGGGTTATACATGTTGGATTTTCGATTATAAATATTCATTAGAAAGCTAAAAATATTTCCTACATGATGATATTTTATTTATAATTTTTAGACATCAAATAAGTTAAATTATTAATGACACAATAATGATGCAATGTTTACCTCATTAATAAATCATTTAAATAAATAAGATTATAATGATTAAAATATTATCTAAAACCTGTCCAATTCTTATTGGTTGATGTTATTTAGAATATGAGTCATCTTATCTTCGACCTCAATGATTTTTGGACCATTATAAACCGAATACAAATATATTATAAAGTAATACTTTCACACTTTCCTAAAGAGCCCCTCCTCTCCCTTATAAAAGGAGACCACTTCTACTCATTCCTCACACCTCTCAAGCCACTTGGCTCGTCCAAACTCTGCCCAACTAAGCTCCCCACATCCCTCTCCTCCTCCTTGAAGCTTCCCCTTAGGCAGAAAGCATTTCAAGAAGTCCTTTGGTTCCAACCAAAGTGAGTTACCTAAATTAAAGGTAACGATTTCTCTTAAATTATTTTCTTTTATTTTGCTTCTCCAACCCCCAAACTCTTTTTATTTCCCTTATTTTGTAACAAAACCAGTATCCTCAATATACTAGGATGTTGTTATAAGAAGTATTCAAACTACACATACACACAACTCCATCTAATGGATGATGAACATAATGTTTCTGTGGATGGCAAATTAACGTCTCACGAAACGATGATTGTTCAAATACATCTTACCGCCTCTCATGGTGGCCATTATGATGGCACTGTAATTAAATATGATATTAATGATATATATTTTATATATAAGCTTCTGTAATTCCATTTTATTTCATACCATTATTCGTTTCATGTTGTATATACATACGATAATTTCATTTGAGGAAGTGCGGACTACCGCCCCCTTAAAATGATATGACTCGTTCATACCACACATGGAACGTATAAAGGATGGTGTTAATGAACTTAAGTAACATATATAAAATATTATATTATACTGGAATAGTAATATACCTATGTATCATTAGGATTCGATTATTTTAAAATAAAAATTAAATGGAAGTAGCGTTCGTGCGTACGTACGGACTACCGTCTCCACGAACGCGATGAGATTCATTCTCCATCGTATCCATTCAAGTATAATTATCATTTAATGATTTAAAAATGATGTTTAAGGACTTGATATCATTCTGGATATGAATAAGATACAACAAACATGACTTATGTAACAAAACATATAAAAGAAAACAAGTAAGTTAACACCCGAAACAACGATAATACTAAGATATTATTATCAAATCAATATTAAAAGATCATATATGATATCATATTAATGTATATGATTCTTGTATAATTTAATAACAATTATTTCACCATTATACAGGAGGTTAACCTACCACAACCAAGGAAAAGTACAAGGTAAGGGTTATTTCACAATCTCTTCATTATCCGAGGTTGTTTATATGTAATAATCTACTGGGATCTCTTTATCATCCACATCCATGTTTCTTAAAAATGTATTTCAAAACATTTTTACTATTTACTAGAATATGATTTAAAGTCATTTATACCCTTTTTGACTTTTATAAGTGGTTTATAAAGGAATCTTTCAGTCGTTTTCAAAACAAGGCCCTTTTTAACCTTTTCGACAGAATTAAGGTAAGAATGTTTTTTTAACTTATACGGCGGGTGCGGCTATTTTCCGCCGTTATAAAATCTTCAAAGCTTCCCTTACAAGCTTATAAAAATATTTTCAAAGAAAATGTTTTATTTTATATGGATCTTAAATGATTTCAAAATAAAAGGAGATATTTCTTTAAAAAGAATTTTGATTTCATCTATGTCAACATCCTTTGATGGATTTTAAGATTATTCGAAGTTGATTTATTATGATACAAAACTTCTATTTTGTATTGAAGGTTTTGTGATATGTTTGACTGTGGATGTGCTATTTTTATACCATTCATAGTTTATGGTGAAAGTATTGACATTTCGTATGCTAGTTTTAAAACGAATGTTCATGTTATGTTTAATCCTTTTCATATGGGAATTCATTGGACTTAATATGTGACGGGTGGAGCCCGCTATAGCTCCTCGATGCATCGGTAGGTCTCATGAGACAAACTAGTGTCTTGGCACAAGGCCTTGACAAAATCTTATTTGTAGTCTTGGCACGAGGCCTTGTCTATGTGGTTATGATAGTCTGGCATTATGCATTCCAACATTATGAAAGTGGTTATTGATTTTTTCATGTGATTATTCGATTAGTAGAATATCCATGTGAATAAGTAAATGGAATTATTTCATTTTATTTATGCCATACTATGTTAAATGTTCAAGTTTAAAAGGCTTTTGTTTTATTTATACATTGCCTTAAATGTTTATTTTTATTTATGAAAGTTTCCTCTATATTGTTATCCTTACTGGGAATTTGAGCTCACCCCTTTTCTATGTTTTATTTTTCCCAGGTAGTGAAGAAGTAAATTATGAATGACTTGCAGGGATATTATGAGGGGTTAATAGTGTGGATATTAAGACTTTGTTGTTGTAGTAGTTTTTCACTTTGAAATGTAATGTAAAACTTTATGATTATATCTAGTGTTTCCAAGGCTACTAAACCAATCGGTTTTCGGGATTTGATCTTTCTTGTGATCATGCCAATGTTATGTAATTAATGCACCGACTCTGGGTAGCTGGGGTCAGGGCGTTACAGTTGGTATCAGAGGAAGTTTAGTACAAACCTTGGAAGCTAGATTTAGATAAACTCTGATTAGAGAACGTAGACCTAAGATGAACTTTGAGGATTAGTATAGAAGAATTTCCTAGAATTTTGGTATTGTAGAGATTTTGTGAGTTTTCCGAGCAATACATCCCTGTCTGGATACGAGCAGGTAGAGGCGGCTCTGGCACAGATGTACCTAGGGGTAAAACCCGAAAACACCGCTTTGAGCTAGACTCGAACGGGAACTGGTGCACAACAACGGGCCTTGCTGCACTCTTGGTTACGACACTCCCGGGGGATATGCTTAGGATAACTCTCATTTTCTTTACAAATCATTATGAAGGGTTTATGAGTATATACTTCCTCAAAGAAAACATTTTTATGATTATGGATTATATCCATAAATAGTTCAATTTATGTTAAGTGTTTTATAAGTATGGGATTATGTATTTTGATTCATAAACTGATCTAGTTTATGCCATTGTTTAGAAATGGCGCCTAGTGGAAGAAATGGAAACCGTATCAATGCACGCACTCCATGTAGGGATTGCCCTCCTGCTCAAGATAATTATAGTGGGGCTGGTGATGCAACTGGTGCCGATCAGCTAATCACCATACTGGGACAACTTACTCAGGTTATGAATAATAACCTTACCCGTATGGAGCACCCTGATCCGCAGCGTGGAGGATCAATGTTAGATCGATTCATGAGGCAATAACCACCAACTTTCAATGGGAATACAAATCCCTTAGTAGCTGAGCAATGGATATTTTCCCTAGAGAAAATATTTCAGGCTTTGGGAAGCAGTGAAAGAGAAAAAGTTATCATGGCAGTTTACCGCCTCACTGGAGACGCTGATCAATGGTGGTCATTGATTCAAAACATGAAGGAAGATGATGAAGTATCAAACATGGAATGGAGGGAGTTCAAAGATCTGTTTTTAGAAAAATACTTTCCTCATGACCATCGAGCAGATATGGAAAGACAATTTCTGAGTCTGAGACAAAAGGAGGATGAGAATGTCACAAAGTATGAGGCTAACTTTACAAGGTTAGTGAGGTACGCTGGTGATTATATTCGCAACCCAAGAAGTAAGATTGATCATTTCTTTGATGGGTTAAAACCATTTCTCCGTCGAGCATTAGTCTCACAATCCTTTTCATCGTACGAAGACATTGTCTCATGTGCTATCAAGACCGAAAAGGAATTCTCTAAGTCTTATGACTTTAAAGTGAAGCAAGAGAAGAAGAGACCTGCTGATCAATCTGGGAATGGAAATAAGGGGAAGAAGGGAAAGGTTGAATATCCATCTTGTGGTAAATGCAGGAAGAAACATCCTGGTACTTGCTTGAAGGGAATGGGAGTCTGTTACAAGTGTGGTGAAAAAGGCCACCAAGCTCATGATTGCAAGGGGAAGAAGGAAGCTACCAACGTTCAGTGCTACAATTGCAGGGAGATGGGGCATTATGCAAATGCATGCCCTAAGCGTCAGGAGATCTTACCTCAGAAAAGGCCAAGGGATCAAGGCCAGGCTTATGCTATCACTACTGCTGAGGTAGAAGCTCCGAAAGACGTGGTGTCAGGTAATTTAATGGTTTCCTCAAGTTTAGCAAATGCATTATTTGATTCTGGATCATCGCATTGTTTCATATCTTCCCTTTTTGCTAAGAAAATTAGATATTTCCAATTTGATTTAATAAGTGAGTTGTCAGTTAAAACTCCTAAGGGAAGTATCGTTGCAACAAAGTTTTGTGAATCAGTCCCCATTAGAGCACATAAATTTTCTTTATCTGCTGATCTCATCGTCATACCTATGATTGAGTTTGATATAATCCTCGGTATGGACTGGCTTTCGGACTATGATGCGAAGATTTATTGTAAGAAGAAAGAGGTTACGATTCTTGATGATAATGATAAGGAACACCTTATTTTTAGAGAAGAATCATCACCACCTAATTCTTATTTAGATCCACCCTCAATAGCTCAACTAAATTCAATTATTGGGGAGGAAGAGAATGAAATAACTATCGGAGAGGAAAGGAATGTTCAAATAGAGGATGTACCTGTTGTGAAAGAATTTGTAGATGTATTTCCAGAAGAATTACCTGGACATCCTCCAGAACGAGAAGTTGAGTTTTCCATTGATTTAATTCTTGGATCAAGGCCTATATCGAAGACCCCTTATAGAATGGCCACTGTAGAATTAGTCGAACTAAAGAAACAACTAGAGGAATTGAGTAATAAGGGATTTATTCGCCCTAGTGTTTCTCCATGGGGAGCTCCTGTTCTTTTTGTTAAAAAGAAAGATGGATCTATGAGGTTATGTATTGACTACAGGGAGATCAATGCTATAACGATAAAGAACAAGTATCCCCTACCTCGTATTGATGATTTATTTGACCAACTGCATGGAGCTCAATACTTTTCAAAGATTGACCTTCGATCTGGATACCATCAGTTGTGTGTGAAGAAGGAAGACATTCCGAAAACAGCATTTCGAACCAGGTACGGGCATTACGAGTTTACTGTAATGCCGTTTGGATTGACTAATGCACCATCTGTATTCATGGATCTGATTAATAGAGTTTTCAAGGAGTATCTCGATGAATTTGTGGTGGTATTTATTGATGATATATTGGTATACTCCAAAACCTACGAAGATCATGAAAATCACTTGCGCATTATCTTGAAGACTCTGAGGAGGCATGAATTATATGGGAAGTTTAGCAAGTGTGAATTCTGGCTTCAGGAGATTTCTTTTCTTGGCCATATTGTCTCAAAAGATGGAATCTCTATTGATCCTTCTAAGACCAAGGCAATCCAAGAATGGCCAGCACCTACGAGTATAACTGAGGTACGTAGTTTTATTGGTTTGGCAGGTTATTATCGACGCTTCGTCCAGAATTTTGCCCGATTGGCTAACCCATTAACGAAGCTCACACGTCAAGGGGTTAAATTTGTTTGGACAAAAGAGTGTGAAGAATGTTTCGAAGAACTGAAGAGAAGATTAGTCAATGCTCCTATATTGACTCTACCATCGGGGAATGATGGGTTCGTTATTTATAGTGATGCATCGAAGAAAGGACTTGGCTGTGTCCTTATGCAGAATGATAGAGTTATTGCCTATGCATCACGACAGTTGAAAATTCATGAACAAAACTATCCTACTCATGATCTTGAGTTAGCAGCTGTGATCTTTGCTTTGAAGATATGGAGGCACTACCTCTATGGTGAAAAATGTGAGATTTATACTGATCACAAGAGTTTGAAGTATATTTTCTCACAAAAAGAACTCAACATGAGGCAAAGGAGATGGCTTGAATTACTCAAGGATTATGATTGTACGATACACTACCACCCGGGGAAGGCAAACAAGTTGGCAGATGCTTTGAGTAGAAAAGACCATGGAGTTTTGAACAATATGAGAATTGAAAGGGATCCAATTTTCATGGATCTAGTGAAGATGGACATGGGAATAACCAGGGAAGGTGAAACATCAATGCTTTTTCAAATGGTTGCCAAACCATCTTTACTAGAAAGGATTAAGAGTTCTCAGACCGATGATGAAGAATTCCAAAAGAAGATTAAAGCTGTGAATGATGGGAGATTGAGAGGCTTTGTGTATGAAGATGGAATTTTGAAATTCGGGAAGAGACTTTGTGTTCCCAATATACCTGATCTAAAAAGGGAATTACTGGATGATGCTCATAGTTCCAATTTCTCTATACACCCTGGGAGCACCAAAATGTATAGAGATTTGAAGGAACATTTTTGGTGGGACAACATGAAGAGGGAGATTTCTGATTTTGTATCAAGATGTATGGTTTGTCAACAAGTGAAAGCTGGAAGGCAACAGCCTGGAGGAGTCATGAAACCTCTTCCCATACCGGAGTGGAAATGGGACAATATTACGATGGACTTTGTCATGGGGCTACCAAAGACTCCTAGAAGGAATGATGCAATATGGGTTATTGTTGATCGTCTTACCAAGTCAGCACATTTTCTTGCTATAAGAGAAGATCTACCCCTGGAACGTCTAGCAAGACTATATATTAATGAAGTTGTGAGACTTCATGGAGTACCCTTATCAATTGTTTCTGATCGTGATCCCCGTTTTACTTCAAGATTCTGGAAAAGTCATCAGAAATCCCTGGATACTGAACTTCATTTGAGCACTGCTTACCACCCTCAGACAGACGGACAATCAGAACGGACTATTCAGACCTTAGAAGACATGTTGAGATCTTGCTCACTTGATTTTCAGGGTATGTGGGATCAATATTTACCACTAGTAGAATTTTCCTATAACAATAGCTTCCATTCGAGTATTCAGATGGAACCATATGAAGCGTTATACGGAAAGAGATGTCGTACACCAACCTGTTGGGATGACGTTGGTGAAAGAAAACTTGTAGGCCCAGAACTGGTGGAGGAAACGGTGGAAAAGGTGAAGGTAATCCAAAATCACATCAAAGCAGCTCAAAGTAGGCAGAAGAGCTATGCCGATAATCGAAGGAAGGATTTGGAATTTCAAGTCGGTGATCATGTTTTCCTGAAGGTATCTCCGTGGAAGGGAGTCATACGTTTTGGTAAGAAAGGTAAATTGAGTCCCAGGTACATCGGACCTTTCGAAATTCTAGAACGAATTGGGGTTGTAGCTTACCGATTGGCAATGCCGCCAAGTCTCTCCAAAGTTCACGATGTGTTCCACGTATCTCTGTTGAGAAAATACATGCCTGACCCAACACATGTACTCACCTATGAGGAACTAGAACTTGAACCCAATCTGTCTTATTGTGAAGAGCCTGTCAGGATTCTTGATACGAGAGAACAAGTGCTGAGAAACCGGACGACGCGTCTGGTAAAAGTTTTGTGGAGAAATCATAAGATGGAAGAGGCAACGTGGGAACCCGAGAAACTTATGATGAAGAACCACCCGAGTCTTTTTATGCAGTAATACCCTAGAAATTGCGAGGACGCAATTATTTGAAGGAGGGGAGAATGTAACACCCCAAGCTTCTACGGTATGTTTCCCTTCGAATAATGTGATAGCGTGTGTTGTACGCAACCTCGAGTTCTAACACACACCACAACTAATTAAACTAGCCATTGTAAATAGTAATACCTAATTTTTGAAATTATATATATTTTATATTTGAAAATGGACTTCATTTTTGGACTCGGAATATCGAATTTAGCCTAAGGTGAAATTTTGGTACTTTTCGGATAACTTACATATTTTGATGAATAGTGAAAATTACTAAATTTTAATTAAAAACAACTTTTTTTAATAAAAATAATTAATAGTGATAAATTATGAATTTTAGTGGTTTTAAAGTATATTTAGAATATATTTTTACATTTTAATATAATGTTGGTCATTGGACATAATTTTACAATTAAACCGAACATAAACAAGTGTCAATCTTTTGATAGTTATTATCTCTTAAAAACACGCTTTTTGTTTTGACAGCGGGAATTAATTTTAAATTAATTTCTGCCACTTCTGTGTTTTGAATTTAGGAAAATGGATTCCATATTTGGAATCAGGATGTCCAAATTATGTAAATAGGTAACTTTTATTTTTAGACATTTTGAATAATTACTGCGGTAAATATTTTATTTACCATGGTTAAGGGTAAATCCGGTAAATAAGGGTTAAAAAAAATAATATTATAATAATACTAAATTACCCTAAAACGTGTCTTAACCCTATTGGTTGAGACATGGTCGACCATGGGCATCTTTGGGTCGCTTTTGGGGACCCCTTGGAGCCACTTGTAAGTGATAATGACACATTATATTAATAAAGTTAAAATAAAAATAAAAATGGCATAAGATTACATCTTTTAGAAGAACAATTTTTACATAGGGTTATACATGTTGGATTTTCGATTATAAATATTCATTAGAAATCTAAAAAGATTTCCTACATGATGATATTTTATTTATAATTTTTAGACATCAAATAAGTTAAATTATTAATGACACAATAATGATGCAATGTTTACCTCATTAATAAATCATTTAAATAAATAAGATTATAATGATTAAAATATTATCTAAAACCTGTCCAATTCTTATTGGTTGATGTTATTTAGAATATGAGTCATCTTATCTTCGACCTCAATGATTTTTGGACCATTATAAACCGAATACAAATATATTATAAAGTAATACTTTCACACTTTCCTAAAGAGCCCCTCCTCTCCCTTATAAAAGGAGACCACTTCTACTCATTCCTCACACCTCTCAAGCCACTTGGCTCGTCCAAACTCTTCCCAACTAAGCTCCCCACATCCCTCTCCTCCTCCTTGAAGCTTCCCCTTAGGCAGAAAGCATTTCAAGAAGTCCTTTGGTTCCAACCAAAGTGAGTTACCTAAATTAAAGGTAACAATTTCTCTTAAATTATTTTCATTTATTTTGCTTCTCCAACCCCCAAACTCTTTTTATTTCCCTTCTTTTGTAACAACACCAGTATCCTCAATATACTAGGATGTTGTTATAAGAAGTATTCAAACTACACATACACACAACTCCATCTAATGGATGATGAACATAATGTTTCTGTGGATGGAAAATTAACGCCTCACGAAACGATGATTGTTCAAATACATCTTACCGCCTCTCATGGTGGCCATTACGATGGCACTGTAATTAAATATGATATTAATGATATATATTTTATATATAAGCTTCTGTAATTCCATTTTATTTCATACCTTTATTCGTTTCATGTTGTATATACATACGATAATTTCATTTGAGGAAGTGCGGACTACCGCCCCCTTAAAATGATATGACTCGTTCATACCACACATGGAACGTATAAAGGATGGTGTTAATGAACTTAAGTAACATATATAAAATATTATATTATACTGTAATAGTAATATACCTATGTATCATTAGGATTCGATTCTTTTAAAATAAAAATTAAATGGAAGTAGCGTTCGTGCGTACGTACGGACTACCGTCTCCACGAACACGATGAGATTCATTCTCCATCGTATCCATTCAAGTATAATTATCATTTAATGATTTAAAAATGATGTTTAAGGACTTGATATCATTCTGGATATGAATAAGATACAACAAACATGACTTATGTAACAAAACATATAAAAGAAAACAAGTAAGTTAACACCCGAAACAACGATAATGCTAAGATATTATTATCAAATCAATATTAAAAGATCATATATGATATCATATTAATGTATATGATTCTTGTATAATTTAATAACAATTATTTCACCATTATATAGGAGGTTAACCTACCACAACCAAGGAAAAGTACAAGGTAAGGGTTATTTCACAATCTCTTCATTATCCGAGGTTGTTTATATGTAATAATCTACTGGGATCTCTTTATCATCCACATCCATGTTTCTTAAAAATGTATTTCAAAACATTTTTACTATTTACTAGAATATGATTTAAAGTCATTTATACCCTTTTTGACTTTTATAAGTGGTTTATAAAGGAATCTTTCAGTCGTTTTCAAAACAAGGCCCTTTTTAACCTTTTCGACAGAATTAAGGTAAGAATGTTTTTTTAACTTATACGGCGGGTGCGGCTATTTTCCGCCGTTATAAAATCTTCAAAGATTCCCTTACAAGCTTATAAAAATATTTTCAAAGAAAATGTTTTATTTTATATGGATCTTAAATGATTTCAAAATAAAAGGAGATATTTCTTTAAAAAGAATTTTGATTTCATCTATGTCAACATCCTTTGATGGATTTTAAGATTATTCGAAGTTGATTTGTTATGATACAAAACTTCTATATTGTATTGAAGGTTTTGTGATATGTTTGACTGTGGATGTGCTATTTTTATACCATTCATAGTTTATGGTGAAAGTATTGACATTTCGTTTGCTAGTTTTAAAATGAATGTTCATGTTATGTTTAAACCTTTTCATATGGGAATGCATTGGACTTAATATGTGACGGGTGGAGCCCGCTATAGCTCCTCGATGCATCGGTAGGTCTCATGAGACAAACTAGTGTCTTGGCACAAGGCCTTGACAAAATCTTATTTGTAGTCTTGGCACGAGGCCTTGGCTATGTGGTTATGATAGTCTGGCATTATGCATTCCAACATTATGAAAGTGGTTATTGATTTTTGCATGTGATTATTCGATTAGTAGAATATCCATGTGAATAAGTAAATGGAATTATTTCATTTTATTTATGCCATAATATGTTAAATGTTCAAGTTTAAAAGGCTTTTGTTTTAGTTATACATTGCCTTAAATGTTTATTTTTATTTATGAAAGTTTCCTCTATATTGTTATCCTTACTGGGCATTTGAGCTCACCCCTTTTCTATGTTTTATTTTTCCCAGGTAGTGAAGAAGTAAATTATGAATGACTTGCAGGGATATTATGAGGGGTTAATAGTGTGGATATGAAGACTTTGTTGTTGTAGTAGTTTTTCACTTTGAAATGTAATGTAAAACTTTATGATTATATCTAGTGTTTCCAAGGCTACTAAACCAATCGGTCTTTCGGGATTTGATCTTTCTTGTGTTCATGACAATGTTATGTAATTAATGCACCGACTCTGGGTAGCTGGGGTCGGGGCATTACAATTGTTACTAATTATTGATATTTTTTGCTATGTACTCCTAATTATCGCTTTTTTACAAAGTAATTATAATTACTACTAATTTTTACTGATGATAAGTGATTGCCTCTATTTTTTTACTAGTGATAAACAATTAAGCCTATTTTTTACTAATGATCACTAATTACTACTAATTGTTACAAAGTCTCACTAATTACTACTACTTTTTCTAAAATACAATTAATTATTGAATTTTTTTACTATTTTATACTATGCAATGCTGATTATCACTAATTATCGACAATAACTTCTAGTTTTTAATAATTAAAGTTAATTAGAACTATTTCTATTTATTAATTTTTAATAATTACCATTATATTTTACTCATTCCAAATCGTTTTTAATAATTTTCACTAATATTTAATATGCATAACTATTTTTACAAATTATTGCTAATTTTTATTAATTAGTGCTATTTTATAGAAATTACCGGTATTTTTTAGTATCAATTATTTTTTAGTTAGTATAATTAATAATCCTTAATTTTTATTAATTAGCACCGATTAACACTTATTTTTACTAATTACCGCTAATTTTTACAAATTACCGTTATTCTTTACTAATTACTATTAATTATTACTAAATATCACTAGTTATTATGAATTTCATTAGAATTGTAATTTTAAATTGTTAATTACTAAAGATTAATGCTACTAGTAATTTTTGAAAATTAAATCTGATTATTTCTTAATAAAAATATTTACTGCTAATTAGAACTATATCATTAATTTAAAACCAATACTTCTAATTATAAAAAATTATTTCTAATTAATTTTAATTACTGGTAAACAATAATACTAAATTATAATATAAAATAAAATAAATGAATCTAAAATTAAAAACATTATACATATATTACAAAATCGAACTCCTATGGGATAAAAAATTGAAAATTTTCTTTCCTGTAAAAAATTAAACTCTTAAACTATGAAATGATTAGTATAGGAGAGTAGAGCTCAAATAAAAAATGAAAGCCAAAAAATCAGGTTGGGGTATATATATGAAAGATTAGTAGTGACAAAACAATTTTTGTTGGGAACCATCTCAAATACTACCGATAGAAAATAAGTATGTCGAAGATGAAAAATATATTTGGGAAGGGTCCCAAAGAAAATAGTCACCTGCTAACATATTATTTATTTTTTATTATTAATTATAGTACCAAATTACATAAATGAAGAAAGGTATTTGCGATATGGGTAAATAATAGTTGCAAATACCTTTTTCTGGATTTAGCATCACATGTGCCAATTATATTTGTGACAGTAATGTTTTCCCATGGAAAATAATGGTTTATTAAGGATTATTTATGATGAATAATTAATCTTGTCGCAAATATTTGTTTTTGAGAGACTATTTGGGATGGGTGAAAAACCTGCCGCAAAGCCGTATTTTCGCATATGTTGGAGTTGGTGCCCATGAAACAAACTTCATTGTACTTTATGATAAACATGTTTTTATTGTATGAATATAAATAAATTACTTATCACTTCATGATTGTTCTTCTACGTGATATAGTATGTGATAACTTCCTAAGAATAGTTTCCACATTAAAAGGATATAGAAAATCCCTTCTATGATGAAAACCTGAAAGCACCATGACACTATTTTTGAATATATATTCTATGGCTTGATGATATTATTTGAAGGGACACAAATGATAGAGTAAATCTGTAACATCCCAAGAAAATAAATAATATTAAATTTTAATATTTATTAAATATATTTTTGAATTATATATTAATTTTATTTGAAAGGGGATTCTACATTCAATGGAATACATGACACACAACAACAGGTTTCTTTGAAATCATACATTACACACTAATAATATTATATTATTATTTTAAATGGTAGTTAACACCTAGCCGTATTATTGGTAGGAATTAACAGAGCTAACTTAAATATGATAATATATGTTTGTTAGATGTTTTTACATTCATCCAATAAAAGTCATATGCTTAAAATGTAAATGAATCTAATTTTAAGTATAATTTTCTTTAAAAGGACGATTTACCGCATTTTGATAGAGAGATATTTTTAAATATAGTTTTGGAAATTTTTATACGCTCCATTTGACAAAAGAAATTCTTATTTTATATTTGGGATATCAAAATTTACTTTGGGTAATTTATTGGTATTTTTCTGATAAAGTTCATTTTTAATGAATAAAGATAAATACAGTATTTTAATTTAAAAGTAACTTTTAATCTAATTTATTTATATGGTTAGATTATCTTTTTAATGGGTTATATAGTGTAATTAAAATATATTTTATTTAGTTTATCCAATGTTTGACATTGGAATTAATTTCACTTTGAAATTGGACAAAAACAAGTGTCAATCTTTTGATAGTTTTTATTTATGAAAAACATGCTTTTTGTTTTGACAGTGTGAATAAATTTAAAATTCATTTATGCCACTTCTGTGATTTTGAATTTACAAAAATAAATCCCATATTTTGAATCAGTAGGTCCAAATTGTGTAAATATAAATCTTTTATTTTTAGTCATTTTAAATATTTACTTTAGTAAATATTTTATTTACCATGATTAAAGGGTAAATATTGTAAAAAAGGGTAAAATATAATATTATAATAATATTAAATTACCCTAACATGTGTCATAATCCTATTGGGTGATACATAACCGACCATGGGCATTCTTGGGTTGAACTTGGGACCCCATGGAGCCACATGGTAGTAATAATGACACTTTATATTAATTAATTTAAAGTAAAGACAAAAATAACATAAACAAATATCATTTAGTAAATCAATTTTTACATGGGGTTATATAAGTTATATTTCCAACTATAAAAATTATTTGGAAATTTAAAAATATTTCCTACATCATGGGGTTTTTTTTTATAAATTTTGGACTTCAAATAAATTAAATTATATATGACACAATAATGATGCAATATTTACCTCATTAATAAATAATTTAAATAAATAAGATTATAAATATTAAAACAATATCCGAAACCTGTCTAATTCTTATTGGATTATTTTATATCGACCATGATTCATCTTAACTTTGTATTTAATGTTTATTTTACCTCTTTAAACCTATTCTTTTGTATTTTTCTATTATAGAATACCTTTATGGTTTCTATGATGGGTAAACGTGATAATTTCAGTTTAGGAAGTGCGGACTACCGTCCCCTCACAGTGATATGACTCGTTAATGCCTTTTGTGGGATTTATAAAGGATGGAGTTAATGATATTATATATGATATTATACAATAATTATAATATACCTATGTATCATTATGTTTTCATTCCATTACATATTATATAGAAATGAAATTTGTGTTCATGCGTGCGTACGACTTACTGTCTCCATGAATGGTGCATTTCATTTCTTACCTCCAAATGTTATGTACTAATATAAATATATATAGATACAGTATATATATGATATATATGATATCTACATCATTAATATCATTCTGGAGATAATGGAGTATTGACCACATGGACAAATTGTAATTATAACAAATTCATTTTAAATCAAATTCTAAACATCGACAAAATGTTTGATATGAACAAAAATAATTAACTAACTGTTATATCAACATAATAAGTCATATAAAAGTAATAATAAAAATTAAAAAGGTTATAAAGAAAATATAAATTAACTTAAGTTTATTATTCTGTAAGAAGAAGGATCATACGAGTCATGTTGGACACGAGGTAAGGGATTTCTTATTTCACTTTTAATTCTGTGAGATTTCCATTGTTCACCTCTCATTTATTGAATGTGGTGTATTGTGTACTTCCATTTTATTATATATTTTCATGATTATATTTATATTCATGGAATTAGATGATTCATTTGGTGGTTATTAACTTTTTCTCATTCGACTCGATTGATTACGTGGTAAGGGGTTTTTCTTCTTTTCTTATTTTTTTCAAATATTATCTAAAACATTATGCCCTTTTAATTTCAATTATAAATGTTGGGGTATGGTTTTACACCTCCCCCATACTTCCCAATTTATTTTTTAATTATGGGAGTCCCCTTTCTCTCTCATTAAATGCCTCCCATGTAAACCCGTTACTATGCCAAAATTCCGAAAGGAATTTCTCTCTCCTCCTTTACATTCAAGAAATACTTCTGTACCATGAATCTAAATTCCATTAAATTTGTTGGGAAATGTATCTATATAACCCCCTTAATTTCCATGTCATTTAAATATGATGATACACCCCTTTCTCTCTCACCATCCATTTTTATGAGTTCTTTTGCCACACAGTTATGCTGCCGAAATTACATTGAGCTTTTCCAAGCCAAATTCATTGTGTAGTGAATACCATGAACTTTTCTCTATCATGGGTATTCACCTTTATGCACATTTACATATTGTTTAAAGAGTTTCATGTATGTATTCCACATTCGTTTATCGTGGAATAAATGATTATCCTTAATGAATCATTTTTTTTATTCATGTGGCACACTTATTCATGAAATGAAATGTTTAAGAAGGGTATACCCTTATAGCGCTCCAATTCATAGGGTAAAGAATAGTATCATGACACTTCATGTGAAATGGGTGTTGAATCATTGTAATTCAAGCGCAATGAGGTTTTACTCATGCTTCATGTGAAGTGAGGATTTACTCATGATCCATGTGCAATGAGCCTTGGCTCATGGTAATTCCATGTAAAGTGTTGTTGCCACATTTCCATGTTATGATTATCATGCTTTATCATGCCATTATGGTTATTCTTCTCTTGATCTCTATTGATATGTCTATTGTCTAACATGTATTGTATTCCTCATGTTATTCGATGATTATTCCCTTACTAGGCTTTATAGGTTACCCTTTTTTTATACATCTCCTCAGGTTATTCAATGAAATGCTAAGTACGAGGGAATGTAGGGTTCATGGAAAGGAATTTTTCAATAAAGATGTTGTATCTCATGTTTTAATTTGTTATGTAATGATCCTGATCCCCAAATACACTAGAACTATCGATCTTATATATTGTATCAAGTGATGTTTATGTAATAAATTATGATTAATTATGTAATAAAAAGTTGGGTTTTCATAGTTTGTATCAGAGGATAGGTTTAGTTATTTTTGGGATTAGGATTAGAAAACCCTAGTAAAGTCTTAGAGACAAGAATAAGTATAATAAAAACATTCCTATGTCTTGGGGAGTATTGAGTAAGTGGTTTATCAAGAAAATACATCCATGTCTAGATACGAGTAAAACTATCATAGCGTGTTGGGATGAAAATAAAAGGTATAAGAAAACCATTAAGGTTAAAACATGTTTGGGTTATTTTTTTGTTTTAAAAAAATCACAACACATAGACCGTGTTACAACCCTTCACGTCGGACAAAGATGTGGGAATCAAACCCACAACCAAAGTACGATTGGGTTTTATCATATACCACTGGTCTATGTGAAGTCCCTGGTTAGTGTGACTTATTGTTTTTAGTTAAATGATTTTTTGGATCAAGAATAAGACGATTTTGGGAACTTATTTTTTATCAAATGGATATCCTTTGTATAGAAAAATTATTCGGTGATTAAATGATAAAGGTTATTTTTGGAATATGTTTTCTCTTTTGGAATACTATATGGCTAAGGAAAATAAAATACTGCTAGATTTCAATTGTGGAGGAATGGTTAAATTTTTTTATTTTATAAAAATATATGTATTTATTGTGGACATATGGTTATTTGGATTATTTATGGAAAAATATTACCCTACCATAGAAAATATGTGATTATGTTAATTACACAAAAGTATGAGACTTTAAGAGTAGTTGATGTTATCTAAAGATAACTGTTTAGATTTATTGTGTAAGACTATGTGATTAAATCCTCCCGAGTTTTGGGTTTAAATATTAGTTGGGAATATTTTGAAGAATTTTAAGGGATATTGTGTATTGAATGGTCTTTCTGGAAGTTTGGGTACTTTTTGTTGAATTTTGGAGGTTAATAGTAGTATTTCTTTTTGTAAAGGATTATAATTTTTGGGGATTATATGATCTCATACTAACCATTTTGGTTTTAGATGATGTCTAAAGACAAGGGAAATATATTTTTATTCTTTTGTGTATAATGAGACTCTCTAGAAGAAGATTCTTGTGCTTTGATGTGACCAAGTCATTTTGATTGCTCATTTGTTGGAGAAAAGATTAGTTATTGGTAGAAACTTATTAATGGAATACACTATACATGAAGGTAAGTAAATTTCATTATGTTTTTATTCTATGTAGTAATATAACTCCTCAAAATTATGAAATGGAATGTAAAACAAAAACGTTTTTGGTTTTTGTTTCCAACTGGGTGATCAAAGACCGTTTAACACATAATAAGTTTGTGACTTTATTGTGGTGAACTTTCTCCTAATCATGCTTTCTATAAATCATCCTTAGAACTTGACCGTTTATTTTCTCTTCTATATTAATGTTTTCCCACATGGAATCCTAGTATGGGTTAACTCGGGAGACCTTTTTACTTCTATTTATTCCTTTTAAAGTGATAGTTTTACTGACTCTTTTTCCAATGTGGGACTTTCAATGAAGTTTCAAAGCCCAATTTTAAAATTGTGAGGACACAATCTCCAAAACGGGGGAAGAATGTAACATACCATGAAAAAAAGAATATTACATTTTCATATTTATTTATTATTTTTTTGAATTAAATATTAATTTTATTTTAGAGGGGAATCTATATTTAATGGAATACCTGACACGCAACAATGGGTTTCTTTAAAATCTTACGTTGCACACTAATAATATAATATTATTATTTTAAATGGTAGTTAACACCTCACTGTTGTATTGGAAGGAATTAATATAAATAACTTACATATTGTAATATATGTTTGTTAAATGTTTTTACATTCATCTAATAAAAGGCAGAGGCTTAAAATGTAAATGATTTTAATTTTAAGCATAATTTACATTAAAAGGGCGATTTTCCTCCTTTTGATGGAAAACCCTATTTAAATATAGTTTTGGTCATTTTTATATGTTTTAATTGACAAAATAAAATTCTTCTTTGTATTCATGGCATCAAAATTTCCTTTGGGTAAATTTTTTGTATTTTTCTGATAAAGTTCATTTTTAATGAATAATGAAAAATACTGTATTCTAATTCAAAAGTACATTTTAATCTAATTATTAATTTGGTTGGATTATATTTTTAATTTGCTATAAAGTCTAATTATAATATATTTTTACCAGTTAATCCAATTTTGGACATTAAAATTAATTTCACTTTGAAATTGGACATAAACATGTGTAAATCTTTTGATAGTTTTTATTTATTAAAAACACACTTTTGGTTTTGACACTGGGAATTAATTTTAAATTAATTTCTACCACTTATATGTTTTGAATTTAGTAAAATGGATTCCATATTTGGAATTAGTAGGTCCAAATTGTATAAATAGGTAACTTTTATTTTTAGACATTTAAAAAACGTTAGTAAATATTTTATTTACCATGATTAAAGGGTAAATATAGTAAAAATGGGTAAAATATAATAATATAATAATATTAAATTACCCTAACTTGTGTCTTAATCCTATTAGATGATAAATAACTGACCATTGACATCCTTTGGTTGAATTTTGGTCCCCATGGTGCCACATGGGAGTAATAATTACACTTTATAAAAATTAATTTAAAGTAAAGACAAAAATAACATAAACAAATATCTTTTAGTAAATCAATTTCTACATGGGGTTATATAAGTTATATTTTCAACTACAAATATTATTTGGAATGCTAAAAATATTTCCTATATCATGGTATTTGTTTTATAATTTTTGGATATCAAATAAATTAAAAAAATATCCAAAGCCTGTCAAATTATTATTGGATTATTTTATTTCAACCATGAGTCATCTTAAATATGTTTTTAACAAATTTTTGTCCTCTTGAAAACAATGACGAGGTTATAATAAAATAATTGTTTCAAACATTCCTAAAGAGACCCTCCTCTCCCTTATAAAATGCACTCACTTATAACTCATTCCTCACACTTCTCAAGACTTTGGATCGTGAAAAATATACTTCAATAAGCTCCCAATATCCCTCTATTCATCCAAGAAGACTTACCTTAGGCAGAAAACACTTCAAGAAACCCTTTTGGTTCAAACCAATGGGAGTTACCTGATTTAAAGGCGTCGTCTTCTTTTAAGTTCTTTTGATTTATATTACTTATCCAACCCCATAAACTCTTTTTATTATTTTATTTTATAACTAAACCAGTATACTCCATATACTAGGATGTTGTTATGAGTAGGATTCAAACTACACTTACTCACACCTCCATCTAATGGGTAATGGACATAATGTTTATGTTGATGGAAAACTAACGCCTCATGAAATGATGATTGTTCAATTAACTCCCACCACCTCTCATGGTGGTCATTATGATGGAACTGTATTTATATATGATATATATTATGTTTATGTTTTATTTATTCTTTTAAATTTTTCATTTATATCATACCTTTATGGTTTCCATAATGGGTAAACACAATAATTCCATTTTCGGAAGTGCGGACTACTGCCCCTTCAAAGTTATATGACTAGTTAATGGATTATGTGGGAGGTATAAAGGATGGAGTTAATGATATAATATATTATAGTATACTTTAATTATAATGTAACTCTGTATCATTAAGTTTTCATTATATTAAATATTAAATAGAAATGAAAGTAGCGTTCAGGCGTACGTACGTCTTTCCATCTCCATGAACGGTGCATTTAATTTCTTATCTCCAAATGTTATGTACTAATATAAATACTTGTATATACTGTATGTATATGATATATTTGATATCTACATCATTAATATATTTCTGGAGATAATGGAGTATTGACCACATGGACAAATTGTAATTATAACAAGTCCATTTTAACTAAAATTCTGAACATAGACAAAATGTCCGATATGAACTCAAATAATTAACTAACTATTATTTAAAGGTAATAAGTGATATAAAAGTAATAATAAACAATAAAAATGTTATGAATCAAGTAGAAATTAACTAAAGTTTATTATTCAGGAAGAACAAGGAACATACGAGTCAAGTTGGACACGAGGTAAGGGATTTCTTATCTCACTTTTAATTCCATGAGATTCCCATTGTTAACCACTCATTTATTGAATGTGATGTATTGTGTACTTACATTTGATATATATTATAATGATTCTATTTATATTCATGTTATTCTGTGACTCATTTGGTGGTTATTATCTTCTTCTCATATGACTCTATTGATTACAACGTGGTAAGGGTTTTTCTTCCATTCTTATTTTTTTCCGATATTATCTATATTGTTCTATCCTTTTAATTTCAATTATAAATAGTGGGGTATGGTTTCAAACCTCCCCCATACTTCAATATTTATGTTTTAATGAAGGGATATCCCTTTCTCTCTCATTAAATGCCTCTCATGTACACCTGTTACTATGTGAAAATTCTGAAAGGAATTTCTCTCTCCTCATTTAGATTCAAGAAATTATTTTGTATCATGAATCTAAATTATATTACATTTGTTGGGAAATTTATCTATATTACCCCCTTACTTTCCATGTCATGTAAATACGACGAGACACCCCTTTATCTCTCATCAACCATTTTTATGACTTCTTTTTCCACGCCGTTATGCTGTTGAAATTGCACCTCATTTTTCCAAGACAAAGTAATTGTGTAGTGAATACCATGCCTTATTCTCTATCATGGGTATTCACCTTTATTCACATTTAAATATTGTTTAAAGAGTTTCATGTATGTATTCCACATTCTTTTATCATGGAACAAATGATTATGTGGTTATTTAATGTTTTATGATCCATGTGGCACACTTATGCATGAAATAAAATGTTTAAGAAGGGTGAACCCTTATAGTGCTCCAATGCATTGGGTAAAGTATAGTATCATGATATGTCATGTGAAATGGGTGTTCACTCATTCTAATTCAAGTTCAACAAGGTTTTACTCGTTCATCAAGTGCAATGAGGATTTACTCATGCTCCATGTGAAATGAGCCTTGGCTCACGGTAATTCCATGTTAAGTGTCGTTTCCATGTTTCCATGTTATGATTATCATGATTTATCATGCCTTTATGGTTATGCTTCTCTTGTGCTCTATTGATGTGCCTATTTTCTAACATGTATTTAATTCTTCATGTTATTACATGATTATTCCCTTATTGGGCTTTATTTCTCTCCCTGTTTTTTATGCTTGTCCTCAGGTTAATCCATGAAATGCTAAGTATGAGGGAATGCAGTGTTCATGTAAAAGAAGTTTTCAATAAAGATGTTGTATGTCATGTTTTTAGTTTTTTTGTAATGATCCTAAGCCCCAAAGACACTACACCTCTTTATCTTCTATGTTATATCAAGTGAAGATTATGTAATAAATTATGTTTAATTGTGTAATAAAAAGTAGTGTTGTCAAAATATCAGGGGTGGGTACTTATGAAATTTGAGGCACCCTTTCATGGCGTGTTCCCTTAGCTATATGTAGGAGGATAATATGAGAACAAGACCCTCCAGTAAGAAATCCAGATTTTTCATGTGGCATTGGATGTTCCTATATACTAATATGTTTAATGTTATTTTGAATTTAAGATTATTAGTAATGGGTATTATGACTCATACACTTACATGTATAGATGAAAACCACGGTGATAGATATTCACGGTGAGGTAGGATATGTTGGGTGTGTCATGAGTAATAATGCATTAATGAGTAATGCGAGAAAGGATTTTTCACTTCTACAGAAGTATATATCTCATGTGTTGAGATGGAAATGATATAGCCTAACCAAATCCATTTCCAAGGTGTTCTCTAGGAAAATTTAATTCTGAGAAGTCAAATAATGAGATATCGAGCACATGGGTTGATGACAATTTCATGCAACCCGCTTGATAGGAGATATCGAGAAAAATGGATTATATTACACAATAAGCATTCATACGAGGTGAAATGTCATTGAGAAATAAACTTCCTTATCATGTGTGCCTTGACCCGTTGCTAGATAATAATTTTGGACTTTAGGAAATCCCTCCTAATGCCAATGATAAAGAGGCCTAGTGGGCCACACACTATGTGTAGCCAATATCTCAGTTAAATAATTTGTTTTTTTATCACGTTTTATAAATGTTATTCCCAAATGTGGTCTAATAATTATTCAAGTGTGTTTGATCGCAATTATTTTTTCAGTAGTTATTTGAGAGAACATATTTTCGATGGAATATTTATTTATCTGCGAATAATGATGTTATATTTATTTAGTAAATCAAGAGTCATTATTCAATGCCCAATAGATATTAGGGAGGATTGGCGGACCAAGTTATGGTGTCTAATGAGAAATAATATTAAATATTATTTGGTTAAATAATATTTAAATATAACATGTATGTTAATAACATTTCATTTAAATAATACCATTTCTATTATTATTTGACATGGGGTTTCACATGGAATAATAAATTATGTAATGAAACCTATAGTAATTTTTTTTATTACCTAGTTAATTAAATTAACCATTATGTTATTATTTTCTATATTAGCCAATGGGTCATTTGACTAACTAACCATTCTTTGTGTGTAAAAAATTCTTGGAGAAAAGCTCTTGAGCCTATAGAAATTATCCATATCTAAGAATGATCTCATTAACGAGGGATATCCTCCTCCACCAGATCAAGTAGAATGCTCTGGAAGTGATTCTCAAAGTGACTGAAGATGGAAATTGCAAGTAAAAGGATCATCCGTACAAGCACCTGAAGACTCCATTGGCGACGTCTGAAGATACATGGATCACATGTTGATCACTGCTAGAGGATTTCAATCCTTGGATTCATAAACACAATGAAGATTCACCTCGAACCTGTGGTCAGATGCATCAACAAATAAAAAATATCCTTGGAGGTAATTCTATAATTTAATTAAATTAATTATTAACAAAATATGTCGATCCTCTCTTCTCAGTTCCAAGTTCTCTCCATTGTCTTTTATCTTTGATTCTATTTCATGAATAATGGTGTTCATCGTCGTATTGATCCCGAATTAATCATAAATTATGGAAATTTTCACAGTTGGTTACACGCACATCCTGCACTTACACTATGCCCAGAACCTACAAGCGGTATCAAAGGGGTCATATTTTCATTTATAATTATTTAAAAAATTTGTTAATGATTTACACTTTAATAATTTATTTGTAAAATTAATTTTTAATCAATCTTTTAATATGAATTTTTAGATCTATTCCTCCCCTATAATTTCTTATAGATTTAATATATATGAATAATTTTAGGATTAAAATTAAATTGAGGATCTCATCCGGAGTCGCCAATGGTTCTATCATGATAACTTAAGAATACATGCTGGGTAGTTGGATCTACACGAAGTGTATTTGTGTTCAATGCATCAAGAGTAATTATACTATTTGTCAAGCCATGTCCATTAATTACACATGGTTTAGTAATATCATACATCGCATGTTGACTATGATAGACTGGCATACGGCCAACCGGACAACATCCCATGTGGCCCACTAAACATGGCATGTAGTCCCTTCAAGTTAATTTCTGGTCATGTATCCCATACATGGCTTGACCGAATGATGATAGTGTAATGCAATTCTACACGGCATGTGGACCACTGGACACGTCATGTACTTTGAAGATTTCTGACATACTCCTCACATGCCATTTTCCCAAGCGTGTATTTCAGATGTATGGTGAGGAGGGTACATGCTGTGTATTCGGATCTATACATAATGTAATAATTCCAGATTATGCATATTTAAAAATTTATTATTATATTTTGTAACCCTTGAGACATGTAACTTCATGTGGGAATAAATCAAGGATAGAACATGTGATAGGTGTATTATATATATATATATGATTAATTAACATCTATGTAATGTTAATAGATTTTCACATCTTATATGAGTTGTATTTGAATTATAATTCTACATGCATGATACATGTCACAAAGAATAAAGTGTATACAAGTAAAAATACATGATGGGTAGTTTTGGATGGGTATTCACTGGGTTACTTCCAAGGTACAAGTTATGTACAAGGTTATGGATGAAAATCTCAAGGAAATTTAGAAATGGATTAAGATAAAAATGATTTATTAATTTAAAATAATTATTAATTGATTTGAACATAATTTATCTTAATAAGAAAAATTAAATAATTGAATGTTAGTTTTATTAAATGCATAATTTATTACATTAATGTGGATTATCATGAGCTAGAACAGACCTTTGTATGTGATTAGTTCCCTTTTAATTTATTTATTAAATTAAAATTGTTGGCCTGTGAGGATTTTTCTCATTAATATTAAGGGCCTTCATAACAATGGTTTATTTTAAGTAAACCCCCTTTTACCCCTCACCCATGTTTTATTTAAAAGCATATGTAATGGATGGAGGTCCCAAGCTAGTGGAGGCCATTGATGTTAGGAGCCGAGGCAAAACCAATCCATGGAGATATAAAGGTGGACAAGTGGAAACCTATAAACACAAACCATAAATGGGTCAAGAAGTTTCCCTGCAAGGCCAGGGATAGATTATCAACCTCTAGATATACTAGTTAATTTTAAAGATCATGATTATACCCTTTATTTCTTTCAATTGTATTGTTATTAATTAGGGATGTTTGAGGCGATCGATAATTAATGAACTAACAAGTATAGAAGATGGAACTAAAATAAAATTTTATTATGATTAAATATTATCAATACATGTTTAATCAATTAATTCCATACAAATTTTCATTATCAGGCATGTGAAAATATAACAAGTGGAAATTTACACATAGACAATAAAATAAATAAATTAAGTATTAAGTCAGTATAGCCTTCCATTACATCGGTTAGAATCGAACCATAGTTCAAAGTTCATGAACAACACTTATTGAGGTGAATTAAATTATCAAGGAATTCTAATTTGAAGTTTTGGGTTGACTTAACTTAGTATACATCAAGGGTTGACTGCCCTAGAAGGACATGGTGTAACTGAGAGGAAAAGGTTGAGGAAATCCAAAATTAATGATTTCAGGACTGTGGGGTCCACTAAATAGATCAAGGATCCATGAGTTAATGCAGTTAGAATTTGGAATGCCAACTTAAAACCTTTCCCGTTTCTTGAACTACTCTAGTTGGGGTAATTTGAAGGGAATATGGATACTTTCTGCTAGAATGTCCAAGAAACAGGATATTCTAATGCGAATGGTGAGGGATATTGGGTTTCGAAAAAATAGTGGGAGACTAATAGATATTAATTTATTTATTTTAATATATTTATCAAGATAAATTACTAATAATATATTCATATTAATTTATAAAAACAACAAAAAAAATTACAAATTTTTATTATTGTGATGAATATTTGAGAAGGAAAACCTTCCCACCGATAATAATTTACATGAGTGGAAAAGGAAACTTCAGTTTATCCTTCTCCATGAGAGGAAAATTTATGTGATGGAAGAGCCTTTACTGGTTGCTCCTTGAAATGAGGTGAGTGATGAGGAAATCTATAAGTACAAGAAACATAATAATGATACTACAGATGTTCAGTGGCTCATGATATAATAAATTACCAATGAGATCTTGAAGAAACATGTAGAAATGGATTATTATAGCAATATATATCACCTTCGGGATATCTATCAAGATAAGTAGAGATAAGAGAGGTATGTGATCTATAACACTTTGTTCACTACTAAGCATGGATATTCATTGCCTGCTGGACCACATGTAGCAAATCCTATTGGATACATTGAGCAACTGGAAATTATAGGGACACAATTCCCAGACGATTTGTGTATATATATCATACTATAATTACTAACTTAGACCTTTCTAGTTTTTTTTAAATTATAATACGAGAAATAATGAGTATATTCTATCAGATATTTTCACCCTAATTTATCATGTTGATAAGGACATGGGGTGTGAAAAACCCACAATCCTTATGGTGAATAGGAAGAGGAAGGACATGGAAAATGGGCCTAATATTTATAAACAATCTAAAGACAGTAAGCATTATATAAACAAGAAGAAGAAGATCCAGAGGCTGGTCAAGTAAAAGGAGGTAGTATGATTTTCATGTGGCAAGTCAGGTTACTAGAAGAGAAACTATACCCAAAGGCAAGGGGAATCCAAAGGTGCATTCATTATCAAGTGAAATCTTTTCATTTCTATACATTGGGTGTTAGATATAGATTTTGGGGCTAACATATGTATTCAAATGCCGGAACCATTTAGATTCTAGAAAATTTCCATATGAGAGGTGGATCTATGAGCTACCAATGGTGCGAGGCTGGATGCTCTTTCAATTGGAGAATACTTTCCCACATTGTTGATAGAAATGAATTTGATTTTACAAGGCTGCTATTATGTACCTAGTCTAACCAAGAACAAATTTTCAATATTGAGTTTAGATATAGATTGATTTATTTTCTTGTTTAGAAATAAATATTGTTACTTTTATAAGGATAACATATGTTATGGTATGACACATTTAAATAATGGTATCTATGTATTAAATTATGAGAACCATGTTTTGACAATTGATAACGAACCATGTTCACATAACTCATAAAACACCAAGTTGTGGCATCACCTCCTTGGTCATGTAAATGATAAATTCCTAATAATTCTATATAAATATTATTATTTAGACTCTTATGAGATAAAACCACTCAATAGATGTCACACAAGTTTACAAGGGTAGATGACCAAAACACCATTTGGGGGATTGGGTGAAAGGGGCCCAAAGATTCTAGGATTTGTACACACTGATGTGTATGGACCATTTCCAGTAGATAATGGAGGTTGATATTCTTTCTTCATTATATTTACTAATGACTTAAGTAGGAATGGATATGTCTAATTAAGGAGATATAATTCGAAGTCCTTTGAGAAATTCACGGAGTTCATGAATGAAGTAGAGAATCATCTTGGTAATAAGATAAAGAAGCTTCGATCAGATCGAGGTGGAGAATATCTTAACTCAAGGTTCATCAACCTTTTATGGGAGTCTAAGATTCTATATCTACTCAATCTACCTTATAAACCATAGTGGAACAGTTTTAGTGAAAGTAGGAACCATACCTTGTTGGACATTGTAAAGTCGATAATGAGTAATAATGATCTTTCAATACAATTTTGGTGATATGAATTATAATCTATGAGATAGAAATTAAACCATATACCAATGAAGGCATAAAATTGGATTCCCCTCAAGCTATGGAGAGGAAATAAACCCACTTTCTTCCATACACGTACACTGGGATGTGAAGAGATAGTAATTTATTTCACAGGAAACAAACTAGGACCCTAGGGTACAAAGTGTATCTTTATAGGGTATCCCAATGAAAAAGGGATACTACATATACAACCCCTCAAACAAGAACTTGAATGTTGTCATATAGACTCTATTTCTTTAGTGGGATCACATCTTCAAAAAGGATAGTGGTAGAAATATTGACTTCGATGAAGTTGATGCTCAAGATACACATGAGTTAGGACAGGAAAAATTCCAGAGGTCCCCATAGAAGAGAATTTTTATGAAACACAAGTACTACATAGGACCAAATGATAGGTAAGGGAACCAAAGAGATATGGTTTTCTTTTCATCGAGGTTGGTGAATCATTATTATTGGACAATGATGAACCTATCTCTTATAAGGAAGTAGTAGAGAGCTTAGAAGCTGCAAGATAGATAGAAGCTATGAATTATGAGATGGATTCCATGTATCAGAACCATGTTTGGTTTCTATTCAATGTAATAATTGATGTAAATATTGTTGGGTGTAAATGGGTATTCAAAAAGAAACTGGACATTGAAGGTCAAGTTAGTACCTATAAAGAAAGGATAGTGGCTAAAGGTTTTAAATAATATCAAGGAAATTAATATGATGAATCCTTTTCACTTTTTTACATGTTTAAACCCATATGAATCATTCTTTCCAAAACATATTTCCATGACTACGAGATAAGTCATATGGATTTTAAAACTGCATTCCTTAACCGGATCCTTTAGGAAGATTTCTATATGACACAACCAGAAGTTTTTGTGAAACTAGATAATTCTGAAAGGTTATTCATGTTTCATAAATCCATTTATGGATTAAATAAAGCCTACAGATCATGGATGATATTATTCAATGAAGCCATAAGAGAATTTGGTTTCATTAAGATGAATGTGATCCATGTGTTTACAAGCAGTTTAATGGGAATGTGGTCGTTATCCTAGTAGTGTATGTTGACAAAATATTGATTATTTGAAATGAAATACTAGTCTTGCAGTTAGTTGAGTAATGGTTGAACATGTTCTTCTCCATAAATTACATTGGTAAAGCAACCTACAATATAGGGATCAATATCATCCGTGATAGATCTAAGAGGATACTTGGAGTAAGTCAAAGTACATATATTGACCAGATACTAAAGTGATTTAGTATATAACTATTCAATAGGGTATTGGTTATAATGGCACACAACTAGCATATTTCTAATAAAATGTGTCCCCATACACAATATAAGAAAGATAGAATGAGTACGATTTAATATGCTTAGGAAATTTGATCCATCAGGTATTCCATGTTACATAGTAAAATTGATGTTGCCTTTCCACTGAGCATAGTAAGAAGATATCAAGAAGATCCAGGAGAACAACATTGGACTTCTGTTAAGACTATTATTAAGTATCTAAGAAGAACAAAGGATATATTCCATGTGTTTGGAGGATACAAGGAGCTTTTCATCAGAGGGTATGAGGATGCTGGTTTTCAGACAGATCAGAATGATCTGAAGTCACAATGAAGAAATGTTTTCTATCTTAATGGAGGATCTATGAACTGGAAGAGTTCAAAGTCACCAGTTCTCATTGATTCTACAATGGGGTCCAAATATATAGAGTCTTCAGATGTATCCAAGTAAGCCACATGAATTCAATACATTTTCCAAGAGATTGGTGTGGTTCCTAATAGTAATGACACCATTACATTGTATTTTGATAATATTGCATTAGTGTCTCTTTCAAAAGATCCAAGGTCACATCAACAGAAAACATACATACTCTAAAGGTATCACCTTTTTAGGGATTTATATCAACGTGGTGAAGTTTTATTATGAAGTGTGTCCATGGAAGTGAACATGGTAGACCCCTTCACTAAATACATATATTAGAAGAATAATGAATATCATGTGAGATCTAGAGGATTGAAGGTTTTTAGGAGTTGGTCCATGTGAAAGAGGGAGTCTATTGGAGTTGGTTCCCTAGAAAAAAACTTCTTTGTACTTTATGATAAACCTATATTCATTGTATGAATATTAATAAACTACTTATCACATTATGATTGTTTTTCTTCATGACCTAATATGTGATAATGTCCTAAGAATAGCTGTTACATTAAGTGGTCATAGAAAATCCCCACTCTAATGAGAACCTGGAAGTGCAATGACACTCTTATTGAATATATGTTCTATGTCCGGATGATATAATTTGAAAGAAAAAAATGATACTTGCTTTCAATGTTGGGGATTCGTGAAACTTTGAGGCAGCTTCTCATGGTGTGGGCCCTTGGTAATATCCATGACGATATTATGAGAACAAGATACACCAGTAGAAAATACACATTCATAGGTTTCATGGGATGTTACAACATATGGATGTGTGTATTGGTTATTATACATTTATATTATTATTAATGGGTATTACGACTCACTCACTTAGGTTTATTGGCAAAAACAGTGTAGACAGATGTGCATGGTGAGGTATGATATGTCAGGTGCATCAAGAGTAATAATGTATTAATGAATAATGCGAGAGATGATTTTTCACTTCTGTGGAAGTAGATATCTCATTACCTTTGATTGAAATGATATAGACTAACTAAATCAATGGCCATTGGGTTCTCTATGCGAGTTGAATTATGGGAATTCGAAGAATGAGTAATTGAGCACATGGGTTGATGGAACTTGCATGCAACCCACTTGATTGGAGATTTCGGGATGAAGGGATTGTATTACACGGTAAGTATTCGTATGATGTGATATTTAATATTGGAATTATTAATGCCTACTTAATGACCACAAGAAAGTTTCTGAGAGGGTCACACACTAAGTGTCTCTATTATCTCAGTTAAATAATTTGTTTATTTAAAAAATTTAATAAATATTATTATTGATTGTGGTTTAATAATTATTCAGTACACCTGTCCACATTTATTTCTTCACTAGTTATTTGAGAGAATATATTTCAAATGGAATATTTATTTATCATAGATTAATGTAGTTTAATTGATTTAATAAATAAATAGTCATTATTCATGGCTTGGTAAATATTGATGAGGATTGGAGGATGAAGTATGGGTCCAATGAGAAATAATATTAAATAATATTTGGTTAAATAATATTTAAATATATCATGAAAGTTACGAAAATTTCATAGAAATAATAGAATTTCTATTATTATTTAACATGGGGTTTTACATGGAATAATAAATTAAGTAAAAGAACTTGTGCTAATTATTTATATTACCTGGTGAATTATATTCCCTATTATTTTATTATTATCTATATTATCCAAGGGGTTATTTGACCAAATAACTAATCATTGTGTCCAAAAAATCCATAGAGAAAATATCTTGATCCTAGATAACTAATCCCTCTCTAAGAACACTCTCAAGAATGAGAAAGATCCTCCTCCACCAGATCAAGGTGAACGATTTGGAAGAAACTGTTAAGGAGATGAAAGGTGGACATCACAAGCACAAGGATCATCCACGCTATCACCTAGAGACTCCTTCGGTGATGTCTGGAGATACGTGGAGCACATTTGAATCACTGCTAGAGGATTCCCATCCTTGGAATCTACATCGTAATGAATCCTCACCTTAGACCCATGGTCAGATGCTTTAACGAAGAAACAATCACCTGTGAGTTAATTCTATAATTAAATTAAATTAATTACAAAAAATATGTCGATCCACACTTCTCAGTTCCAGGTTCTCCAATTTTTCATTATCATTGATTCAATTTCATGGATACTAGAATTAATTGTCATATTGACCCTATATTAAACATCAATTATGGAAATTTTCATAGTTGGGTACATGCCCATATTACGCTTCCGCGACGCCCAAAACATACACTATAGTGGGGACATCATTTTCATTTCCTATATTTATTTTTATTTTGATTCCATATTTGATCCTAATTAAGATAATGTTTACTATTAGTATGAATTTTTTATACTAATCTATTAGAGAGTGGAGGGATTGAAATTGTTTTCATCGTCTAATTATTTACTTCTTCACTCATTAGTTATTCTATTTATTTAGATTTTGAATTCATACTCAAATATACTTTTTTATATGAAGTGGGTTAATGAAAGTAGTGTTAAAATTAAAAATTTAATTTAATATAATTACTGAGAAACTACTCACATTGTTGAGACAACATAGAAAACCCTTTATCACCATTATTCACATGTAAATGGACTTTTGGACTGGACTTCTATGTAAGATATTTTCAAACACCATCCAATTTTTTTTTAAACTTTAAATTTTTATAATTTTCCCTACCATTTATTAGAATAAATATGTGGAAAATAATTTTAGATACTCTTCTTGAAATGGAAATTATTTCCCATATACTGGTTTCTCTAAAAAGGTTTTCTACTACAATTATCAATTTCAAATTATGTATCATTAGTTTTTCTTATCCTATTTGGTGCTAACTTGAATAGACATGTATGATTTCATTCAAGTAAATATCTCCATGCATAAATTTTGTGTGATTATAATATTTTATAGTTTGGAATATTTAAATACAACTGTATTATTTTATTTGTGAGTTGGGGTTTGATTAAAATTTTTATGCTATATATATTATTTGCCTAGAATAATTTTACAAGATAATAGGATATATACCATAACATTTACTCTATTTTTCATCATTACAAATTTACAATTTTTTTAAAAATACTCTGTTTTTTCTATTATCAATTTCAACTAAATACAAATAAAATGGTCTCAGAAATCTTATTTTATTCATAATTAATTGTTTAATTAGATATAAATTTTAAATTAAAATTATATTTACCACACGTTCTTGTGATTTTTTATTAACTCAGAACATTGAACCATATCTCCCTTTGGTAATCTAGTCTCAAAGCCTCTATTCATGTATTCTAGGCTATTGAATTTTTGTATCATATTTGTAACATGTGTTTTGTCATGGGTAATAAAAAGGAATAAGCAGTAGTGGAAGGTCATTTATATCATGCTTGTTAAACAATTACATTTTAATGTTTAGTGCTACTTGATTAAAATTATAATGATTTTTGGTGTTCACTAGAAGTTACCATTGACGTTGATTGGGGTCAGGTTTATTTTTCATTGAATTTATGTTTACAATTATTTTTATTACGGTGATAGAATTTTAAAATTTGTTATAAAATACATTAATCATACATCATTTTCTAGAATAATTGATTTAGTTATTTTAAATTTATGAACCTCTTTTCACTTATGTGGCGTCAGATGCAGGTTGTAGAGTTTTTCATGGAAAATTGAATTCTAGTTGTAGAGATGTAGGCTATGGATCATTTTACTAAAATTTTAAGCTTATTTAATTCATTTTTTTGGAATTTTTAATGAATGTAGATCTCAAATTTAATTTATTGTGTGGGGATACTAGATAGGGATGTTTTCTTAGTTGTTTTATGGTGAACTAGACTGGTTTAATTCATTGTATATTCCTAAAGGATAATTTGTATTGGTGGTAATAGGATATGTGGTAGTGTATGACTTAATGTATTGAAAATGTTTTTTTATTGATGATTCTTTTATTATTTTGTTGTGAAAAAGGAATCCCGTTGAAAATTTTCAACGGTGGACATCATTTTTGACTGGTGTTGTTAGAATATCTTTTTAATGTTTCTTCCATGGAGTGTTCTATGATTAAAAATGATTTTGCGTTCCCAATTTCCAATGTTGAAACATAATTCAAAAAATTTAGTTATTTAGTATTATTAAAAAATACACTCAATGAATCATAAATTACACTAAAACAATGTTGAAAAAAATATATTATATCACCATATCTCAGTTTTCCACTTTGTTTCAATATGTGGATTTTCTTTGGATGAAACTTCTTAGATAATTGAATTCATCCATATATCATCACCACAATATTATTAATAATACAAATAATTTATATAATTTTCTTAAAATTATAATTTTTGTTATTAGATTATTCGAATTACATTAACACAACCACTATACATTTTTTTTGTAATAGTGAAACGATTAATTGACTATTGATTATTTGTGAAATATGAGATAGCCAATAAAATACTATTTTAAACCTAAAAATTGTCCTTGTAAATATTAGTTACAAAATTTATGTTTTATATTACATTATTTTTCATTATCTTCAATCATATTCACTATAGTCATGACTTTTTATAGGTAGTCACTAGCCACAACAATGTTAAAACAAAATATTCATATAATCTATTTCAAACTAACATTATTTAGTTTTTATTATAGTTTGGAAATGGTCGAACTTTAATGTAACATATTCAATAAATTAACTATGGAAAACCGTCTTCCTTGGATGGAATAATTGATGTTACATACCCCTTTACACAACAAAATATTCATTTTTTAGAGAGTAACAATTGTGTACCATTAAATAATTTCTTATTTTATGATAGGATTTTTATTATTTAATTAGAACTCATATAATTAATTGGATAAATTCAATATTTTAAAAATCTCAGTATCATTCAATTACACTTGATTTCATTTTAAATTTTGTTGAAAAAATTGTCTAATTTAACATCATTTAATTTTAAAAAAATATGAGATTCATATTAATACAATGAAATTTTAGATACAATATTGATGAATGAAAATACACTAGTAATCATTAAAATTGTTTAAAAATAGTGCATTATTCAATAAAACTATATTTATATAGAATTAATACTATGGAAATTTTTAAATAATAATAGTATACATACCCCTGCATGCATACTGTATGAAAACTATCTTATTTTGGAAAACCACCATAGAATAAGAAACCATGTGCTTCATTGTGAAAAAAATCATAGATTTTATGTATATGAAAATTTTAATTATATATATCTATATCAATACTATTTTTATCTATTGATTGAAATTACATAATCCTGATTACATATGTAAACTGTATATAGTATACACTTTCATAATTTCACACCTCACATGATTGTTCCTAAATCACATCACATGTAATTACAATATGAATACTATTACTAATATGTGTTAAGGTATATCAACTATATGCACATAAAAGATATAATATACACACTATGTTTCAACCTAATTATAGCTGTATGCATAAAGTATTCATATATTAATTCAAATAACAAAATATTTTATGCACAATACTGTATAACTATTTCAAATTGAAACTATGTGAAAATAAATAATGAATATATAAATATTATACCATTTTCAAATAATAATATAAATATATATATTAGGAATTCATTCTATAATGCAATTTCCATATGAATAATGCTTTAGTGAGTGCATCTACTCTAGTATAGATATTTATATAGTTATATTTGTAATGTTACATAATTACATTTTAAGTAATAAATCACTCTACATATAGAAAATTGTGTAGTTACATGAATATAATTCAGTGACTTTGAATGAACATACATGTATTTTTTATAATATGCATTTAACCTTAGCATGACACTACTAGAGAGTGAAATTTAGTATTTTCTCTACGAAGTCTCCAATATTAATCAGTTTATTCATAAGGCTTCATATAGAGAAATTATAGTATGAAATATTCATGTGTTTCAATATTCCATAATTTAAATATTATGAAATCAACCATCACCTTCCAATACTATGAATCTTGTTTCATACATCACATATAAATTCAATTTAATAAATATAAAACTATGACCACTAATTTATTTTTGAATATGAACATATTGTTTGGGTATCTTATTAGTAAATTTGTTTGAGATATTATACCAGTTAATTTTTTTTTCAACCAAATTACTCAATTTGAATTAAATTAAATCATCATGTTTTTTTTGTTTTTTAAATTTCAAAACTCTGTTATAAATTCTATGTTACAATACTTATAAAATATTTTGTTTCTAAACACCTTATAATCATTCATATTATGATTATGTTGATATCCTAAAATTCCATAACTCCAATATAATTCATAGATTTCATAGAATATTTTCTGTTTATTGTAAAAAAACATATTCCATCAATTATTTATTACATGATTTCTATGATTCAGTTGATTAACATGAAGATCATACTATTGGTGATTCATGGAAAGCCTTTTTAATTTTTGGGTTCTAAATTATCGATTCCATTATAATATGATAGATCTTTTTCTTTTCATGGTTATTACTTGCAATATAAAAATAATTAATGGTGAACCTATCAATTTCGTAGGATTTATCCTTTAAAAATATTCCCCGAGGATCTTCTAGTTAGCCACTGTAAATTTATCTCAAATTCTCATCCTTCTAGAAAAATTTCATTGTTCAATCATTGGTTACTATAATATTTTAATCTATCACAATTAGCTAATACTCTTTTCTCAATAATCTTTTTTAGGATTTTTTAGTACTATTTATATTTGTAATCATTGTATATTATCTATATTATACTACTCTGTATAAAAATTGCATCATTTTTAAAATTCATACTATGGAGAACATTTAAATGACAGGTTGGATATCATTGGTTAGCTTCACCCAAATAAGTGCACATTTTATTTTAAGATTAAAAGTGTTTGTACAAAAGATAGAGAATGAATGGTTGTCTGGTAGGCTTTAGTAGTTTCAGAATCACTACATGTGGTTAAACATAGGGGTTTTAGGGGCAATTGATGTTAAATCACTACAGGAGGTCTTGAAACAAGTATGGATTCTATTATAGTGGTTCATGTGGTATCTCTCCAATACCTTTCGCTAATGATTATGGGATTTCCATAAACTAATTTAACCCTAAGACAAAATTTCAGTACAAATTCAATTAACTCAAATGTTTTAGTTCCATATTCAATGGTAAAATTTGAAATACGCATTAATAAAAATAATAAATCTCTAAAAAATCTATACACATTATATAGTTTTACAATCATTTTATTTAAATATAGACTATTTTATATCATTTCAATCCAACACTCACCACATTTTTAATTATATATTTATACATTATATAATGCATTCAATTATAGTATGTATTCCTTCTCTATGTAGTTTAGTATTCCTCCCATTCCTCTTCTACATTAACATATTCGATGTAGTATTATGTATACAACAAGAATACATTTTTTGAAATCACATAAACATGTATTCATACCTTATGAGTACACTAAATTAATTTATATACAACTGTGCACATAAATGCACATATATAGGTATATAAAATGCTTCCAACTACAAGTCTCACCACCATCAATTCACCCCATATCCATGTGTCACAAGAACCCCAATAACTTCATTTCATCATCAAATTTCCTCATACTCCCTCAACAAGGGACACATATTCGATAGATCATCACCATAATTTTTTGAGCATGTGTATTAAATTTTTTATTAAACACTCATGTGATGAAAAAACATGGGTTAGGAATTAGATTTTTTATAAATGTAATGATTGAAGGGAATAATTATGTAATTTAATATTTCTTTTATCATCTAAATTTTTATAATTTATTTATTAATAAAAATTAAATAGTTTCAATAAATAAAATGTGTTCACAAATATTTTTAATACAACATTAGAAAATTCAATGGATAATAAATTTAATTTAATTTCATGTAATTATCAATATTTTTCTCACATTGTTGAGACAAATGAGACAACCCATACTCACCATTATTCAAATGTAAATGGCCTTTGAGACAACCGCCCTATGTTAAATAGTTTTACACACCTCCCACCATGATGTTTTAAGACAACCCTATATACTTAATGGATTTCAGACCCCCTATGAATTTTGAGCCAATGAATATATATATATATATATATATGTACTAGTCACAAAATAAAATTTTTAAATGACAGTCAATAAATAGAAATTGAATATTCTCTTTGTGAAAAATATTTAAATTAAAATTTTATGTTATTAAATTTTTCACAAACATCATCATTAATTAAAAGTAAATATTAATAATTTTTTAATCAAATTAATAATTGAAGGTCATAATTAAGCAAGGAAATAGTTTATTTTTTCATCTCCATTTTTAGCATTGATTTATCCATTAAAATTAAATAGTTCCTATAAATAATATTTGTATATAAATAATTTTAATAACAAAATTAATTAATTTCCATATATAATGCAATTCATTCAATGTGATAAAAAGGAGTTATTTTTTAATCTCGTGAAAAACGAAATCCGCAAGTCAACGATCATAAAGGCCACATAATATTTATTTCATTATTTATATGTGGAGTCAAAAAGAAAGATCTATATTTATTATAAATTGAATATAAATTTAAAAAACACACAGCAATAAATTATAATGATTCAATAAATGATATATAAATTATGGATAATATGGTTCGTATCGGCATTGTCGGTCAAGCCTAGGGTTGTAGTTTTAGATCCCCTATACACCAACGCTGAAGTTTTCTTACCCACTGATCTTTCTTCTATTTATGCACAGTTTCCATGGCTCATCTATTATGGTTGTGGTGCTTTCTTCTCAAATATCACAAAAAATCCAAACCCCAAAAGGTTTCTTTGAATCAATCTCTTCTCCTGAAATTTTTAAACACTAATATCCTCACTTGTAATTTTGTATATAAACTGACAGAGGCTTCAATATAACCCTAATATAATGAGGTATTCCATCCTGTTATCCCATGGAGATGAATCCAAGAATAATATGTATGGTCCCAAACCAAGGCATCTGTATCCCCACATCCACCGTTAGTCTTGGGTGTTCCCTCTTGTATAATTTTTATAGATGAACATCATTCCTACATCATGAGAGGTGGAAGTCAGGAACCCCACTTCCACAACCCATGTGTACTCCCATATTATGTCTATTCCAGACAATGTTAATGGTGTTGGTTCTTCCCCAACCAATGGAAAGAGAAGAAGAATGACATTATCAAAACTGATGGACATAGAGGATTCAAACTTTTCTCATTCTTCCTTAACATCAACTAAACATCCATAATCCCTACATAATATTTTTTTCAAACACCTTCTTAGAGACTAAGATTGATGTTTAGGCTATATGGATGATAGAGGAAACATGCCTTATTTTTTCTAATAGCCCCTACTTCAAGAGAGTAAAGAAATTCTATCGAGACTAGATAAGTGGAAAATGTAGAAAGAATTAATGGAATCACAAGCCATCAATTCAGATCACTATTCTTACTCTCTACAAAACAATACCCTATTATATTAGCATGTAGATAGAGACTATAGTCAACCAGATGTAGAAGGAGACTATAACCATCATAATTAATTTTCATTTAAATTACTACCAATTCCACATCACCATCATGGCTATGTTGGTTTAGATTATCATGATGAGACATGGTTGTCGCTATTTATATAGTTATTGTGTGGGGTTTTAATTAAATTTAGAAAAATTTATTTTACAAAATACATATAGGCTTCTATTAATTATTTTGTTTCCAAATTGTAATTTTTTTTGTATTTAATTATTTGTTTTCCTGATATTAATTTTCATGTTTCTCTCAAAGTATAGAGGCATGTATTATTTCACAAATTCATTATTTAAATTTATACGAATAAATTAAAAATATTAATTTTGATTTTATGAGAAACTAAATAATAAATGATGGGTTTATTATTTTGACATCTTATTATTTTTTAAGAGTTTATCATCTGGTTCATGTTTGGATTTCATACGTCTTAGTCCCAAAATACCGAAATGTAGTAAGGAATACATAAATACTCAAAAACTAATTTGAAATGAACTCCAAAAAATTGATATATTATTAAATATGTTAAATTTTAGTATTACATTTATTTAGCATGTTTGAAAAAATATTTTTTAAAAAATATACAACCAAAATATATTTTATTACGTAAAAAATTTATAATTAAACTAATTTGAATTTTATCATACTATTACCAATATAATATTAAATTACATTAAAACAAATTTAGTTTTTATAAAATTATATTTAATAATAAATGAATAAATGTATAATTTATAAGACATAACCATGCTCCCTTGAACCTACATGCAAGCAGGAAGATCAACATACATATTCTTTTTATTAATTTTCTTATATGGAAAATGTTTTTTATTGTATTTTATAAGGTTGAATTTATTTATAATAAAAAATAAACCTCAAATAAAATCAAAACAATAATTATTAAGTTATAATAAAATTTAATAATGTAGAAATTGTAATTCAATTCAAAATAAATTTTATAAATATATATAAATAATGAAATATACATTATGTTTGTGTACAGATGGCCCATAATATTACCTGAATTACATTTGTCTAAAAATATGGAATCTTTAAATAATATACCAGACCCATAATGATTATGGAATTAGGTGTGCCGAATTTGTTATTCAACAAATCCAATTTCACTTTGGAAAATTCTTAGCTTCCCTTCACTCAGGTTTTCCTAAGACATGCAACCTAACCATTCATTTCCCCTCACCACTCTGTATCCCCTTCACCAAGGATAAATGTTATCCATATTATTATCATGATGGATGAACATCAACTACAGACCATGTTATAAGAATTCGAACACATGTTGAATGGTGTACTAAATTAAAAAGTTGGATGAGAGTTATCAATGAGAAATATCTATATGCCAAGAAACTTTTCATCATTGAAATTAATTTATTTACAAATTGTGAATTTTTTTACAAATATATAAATTAATTTAAATTAATGAATTGAAGGCAATATGTTAACTAAACGATTCTTATAAATTTTAATCAAAACAATTATCAACATTTTCCATGAAATTGAATGTTATATTAGGCATCAACCAACCTTAATGGAACTTCCCTTTCTACTGTTATCATCTTATGATTTGTGTACCTTGAATCATCGAAAAAATGGATTTAGCAGTGCCAAAAAGCGACTTTGTTCTCAATGCCATTAAGGGGGTCCCCTTTACAACCATTAAAAATCACTGATTAAGTGGGACCTTTATAATCGCAAACAAAAGCATTGATAAATTCCACACTTTATCAGCACTATTTTAGCACTAATAAAGGAGGGCCTTTATTGATGCTAGAAATAGTGCTAATAATGGCTATTCTTCTAAAATTCGCTAGTTTTATAACAGAACATGGAATCATATTCACTTGTAACCCATATGAAAATATTCTTGTATAAAAATAAATAATTTAATTAAAATAAATTTTTCATAATAAATAAAAAAACAAACACTACTATGTACATCTAAAATAGTGTTTTGTATAATTTCATTTAGAATTACTATCTTCAAACATTTAAAATAGGTAATTTTTTATCATATTTTCACCCACAACCACCTCTTAAAAAAGACTGACCGCGATATCAGTTTCCGAACAAACAACCCCATCCTTATTAAAAAAATCTACTTGTATATAAAAATAAATCTTATGTTAGCAATAAAATAATGAAATAAATAAAAAATAAATATGAAAGAGTAAAAAAAATAAAATTCCATTAGTAAATAAAAACACACACTTGTTGTCACACCTGTCACACCATGCATGATATTGAGGTGTGAGTGATTAAAATACATCACAAATGAATTATAGATCATTATCCAAATATATAAAAATAATATGAATTAATTTTCTTGGTTTTTAGTATATTACTTATTCTTTTTTACTAAAATTAATAGTGGTGTCTAGACTCAATCAGGTTGGGTTGGGTTTTGTGAAAAAAATACTCAGGTTTGGTTTATGTTGGGTCGACACATACATGGGTAGGGCAGGTCTCATTTGGGCTATATATAGACCAAACCTATCCCAAAGACCAAAAAGGAATTTGAAAAAAACCCTCATACAGGTGGTCCGTCTCCTATTCATTCATCCCCCGCTCTTTATTTCCACCTCTTCCACCTCCTCTACCACACAATGAACTTCCCACGCATGGAAAAACCCTACTCCCTCATTCCACGTCCTTCCCTAATGAGTGATTGGTGAAACCCTACTCCCTCCCTACTCTTCTCATCCTTCATCCTCCTTCTCCGAGCTTCCCTCATGAGAAAACCAAGATTCATATTTTCCTTCCATAATGAGAAAAACCTACTCCTCCATCCACCATCCTCTCCTACCTCATTTTAGAACACCGATAAATCACCCACCTAGCCAAGAAATCCCTCTTTTCTCACCTCCTCCAATAACATTCCCTCGCAAGAGATTAGGAGAGAGTCTACTCTCCTAATTCTCCTCCTCCCTCTTATGCTGTGAGTTTGGCCTTGTATTACATAGTACTTTTTTATCATGTTCTTTCTTATTATCTTCCCCATTCACTAATGTTGTGGTGCTGATGATCAAACTTCAAAAACTCAAAAAATATGTGTTCTTCTTCTTCTTCTAAGGGTGCCTCATAGAAAAGTGTTTCCAATGGGTCATGGGGTATTCCATATACATTTTCTAGACATTCATGGAAGGTGGTACAACTAGTGGTTTTAATCCTCCAGTTTCTGCATGAACTCAAATTCAGAAGGGTTGTTCTCCAAACACACATTTAATTAGATAAATAGGAAAGGGATTAGTAGCAAACTAATTAATTAATATAAGGGTATGTGGTTACCTAAATAGGTAAAAATTCCTAATTCACCTACTATTTATAGAGTTTCCTAACATTGAGATCATTTTCACAAGAAAAATGGAAGGTCTGTTTTATTATTATTATGGAAAAGACCATGCTTACACATCTATCCATCAAGGAACATGAAATTTGAATAGGAGTATGAAAAAATGAAAAATAAATCCTCTATATAAACTTGAGAAAAGTCAAACCACTATTTGTTTTAGTAATAATTGTAAAGATGAGGATGATGTGATAGTTAAAATTTATGTATATCATTATAAACAAGAAGTGTGTAGAACAACTCTTACTAAAATTATAAACATTGATAAGATATCATTTAAAAATGATTAGAATCAAGGTTTTTGGGAATTTATTAAAGTTGTTCAACCTCAATTGCAAGTTCCAACTATACAAACAGTTATAGAGAAATCATGTAGTTATATTTGGTAAAGGGAGAAAATTAAATTATTTGTATGATTTTTTCTCTAATATTGTATGTCTTACCATTGAAACATGGACATCAATTCAGAATATGAAATATATTTTTGTGAATTCATGTTTTATTTATGATAATTAGATCTTAAAAATTAATAATCATGTTTTGTCGTTTTGAAAATCGTAAAGGGGAAATATTGGCTAAGTATTAGAACATAATTTGAAACAATGGGGGATTGAAAGGGAGAACACTATTACTCTAGAAAATAATAGTTCTAATAATACTATTATAAGTTATTTGGTTGTGTTTGTTAATAATTGAAATTGGTCTATTATTAATGTAGATTATATTTGTATAAGATGCTCTTCACATATTTTAAACCTTGTTGTTAGTGATGGTATAAAGGAAATATCAAAATAAATTGCTAGAATTAGTGTTTCATGCAAATTTTTTAAGAAGTTAACATTCTAGATAAACTATTTTCTTTAGCATTACTGAGTTTTTAAAAACTCTTATTAAACATTCCATAATTCTTTATCTTCCTACTAGGTAGAATTATTGTTAGATTATGTTGGATGTTGTAGAGAAGTATGAGAATATATTTAGTCTCCTTGAGGAGGATTAATGTTTTTAGAGTTCTCTTGTCTGTGAAGGTGGGGCTCCTGAATCAAATGATTGATATAACGATCATGTATTTTTCATGTTTTTAAAAATATTTTATGATATAATTGATGATTTTTCGATTCTATGCATGTTTCTTGTCACACATTCTTTCATACTCTTTATGATATATATAGAAAAGTCATGAAATGATTTAAGAGTAATGTTATTACTATGTTTTCAATGGATATTTCAATAAAGGTGATGTTAGACAAGTGTTAGGGTATTATTTACAATTTCAATTCTCTCTTAACAGTGGAAGCTATTCTTGCTCCATGATAATAATTATAATTTTTTCAGGATAGTTTTTAAATGATGTTGGATGATGATGACAAGAATTATTTGATACGTAAATTAAAAAAGGTTATGAATGATATCTTTGAGTTTCAAAAATGAAAATATCCCATCTATGATGATAAATGTGAGTCATGTTTTCATCAATATCCACATATTCATGATGCTAGTAGCGATAATGAGAATGTTTAGAAATGGAACTATGCATATAGATCAATGAAAATTAAAAGAAAATTGACAAAAAATGGAATAAACAAGAAAGATATATTGAGATTGTTGATTGGGAATATTATTTGGATGGATTTTATATTTTATGTTATTGGAAAGGAAATGAATGAATGAATCATGATCTCTCATGAAATTCCAGAGATATTCCATCAATTACTTTAAGTACAGTATCCTCAGAGTCTGCATTAAGTATAAGAGGATGAGTCTTTGGTCCCTTTAATAGTTGTTTTAATACAAATATCATTGAGGCAATAAATTTTTCTAAAAAATTGTTTAGAAATCCTAAATCAATTGATATTTTAAAGAAACATGAGGAAGTGGAATTGATTGAATTAGGTTCTATTAGAAATATTATTATTTTTTATCATTTGAAATTTATCAATTACAAAAATATTTTGAAAAAGAAAAAATACTTACTTTTTCTTTATTCTATTATGTTTTTAAGATATTCCCTCATCTATAATCCATGATTAATGATTCACTATCTAAAATTGACGATGCAAGGATGATGGAGGAATAAATTTCAGGTTTTTTAATAAATTCTTTACATGGATGTTTTTTTTATATTGAACATACCCATGATGATCATGAAGCATTTCACTTGGGTAGCTCAAAACTCTTCTCTTTTCTGAGTATGATACAATATTTTTTATGATATTTACTATGTGTCCCATGATCATATTTTTATGTAAAATACAATAATACCATTCAATGTAATCAATGTATTGAATTAATCATGTAAAAAACATTTCCTTTACAATATTTATTAATGCTATGATTGATTGTATTCTAGTGTGATACATCATCACTATCCCATTAAGATTAATCTTTTTGTGAGAATATTCAATAATATCTACTAGCCTTATATTTTCAATGTATGACCACCACATTTTCAAATAATATAGTGCATATGTCCATGTATCCATCAAAACAATTTCCCATTTATTTTATTTTTCATATATATTTTATGAATCTTTATTTGATAATTTGGATCACCTGAAACGTTTCTACATTATTAAAGGCATAGTTTTTTTTGTTTTCTCATGTAACCTAAAAACCTAAAACCATGATTTTTTACATTATAAGTTTGACTCCACTCCAGTTTTTTAGTTTATACCCACATAGTTTCCACTTCTAAGTGGTGAGTGAAAATTCAATTGCTTGACATCCTTATTCATCATGATTTGATACAAGAATTTGTAATTAGACTCAAAAATAACTTTAAAATACTTGAAATAGCATGGTTTTCATAGTTATGTACATTAAAAGATATCTAAATGGAATCTATCCTTAAATGAAGTGTATCACAATATCTTATTTATAATTTATTATATTATGATATTACTTTATGGAGAAAAATCAGCCACATATATTTTCGATTGATCTCCATTATTATTTAATTATTCACATATATTTGATACATAATTATTCATTTATTTGTTTTTTATACATAATAAGTTGATGTATTTCATTTAATTTTGTTCCCAAAACTATAAAAATATATTGATATGAATTGAAATCAATTTCAATGTTTCCTAAATGATTGAATAGAATTCTTGAAATGTTATAAATATGGCCAATTCACACTCAAGAGATTGGTTGATGTAAATATGATGGTCATTTTCCTCAAGGCCACCTACTTCCAAATTATACTTCACCTATAATATTATTGTGTATGAAGACTATGTTATATTTATTTGTTCATAGTGTAAGATTAATAATAGCAGGGTAATAGTATGTGGACATGGTACACACACATACTAATTGGGATGATTTACATGCTAAATTTATTATATCATTGAATATTGATTTGAAATATAATTCAAAGTATTGTATGTGCACTATGAGTTTTTAATATATGTTTTTGGATAAATATTTCAGGATATTTTAATAATCTAATTATGAAAATATTCCAAAAACCATTTAAAATGACTCTACTAATTGAGTTTATGCATTTTATATAACTTATAATATTTCAATATTTAAAATTTTTATAGAGTTCTCACTAATCAAAATAATCATAGGTTTTCTCTCATTTTTTATGACTGCATAATGTTTACAAGAGTGAAATGTAATGGTATTAATAATGTAAAATGGTTTTCATTATTTAAGATATGTTTTATTTTTAATTTAGATGAATGAACTCTCTTAATATTTATTGTGAATGTAGTTTAATTTACTATTTTTTTATTTTACATTTTTTTGACAGATTCTTCTTTATTAATGGCTATAATTGAAAATATCTTATTTGGTAGTGTTGATTTGTTTATTTTTATAAATTTATAATCTTTTTTATGCTTGTGAGTTCATGTTAGGATAGATTTAACTACTTTATTAGGACCTAAGACTCCATATGGATCACATGGAATAAATAAAAGAAAAGGAAATAAAATATAATCATGCTTGAGTTCATGCATTTTTTTTCAATGGTCAATAATAAGAGGTGGTTTACCAGGTTTAACTAAACCAATTACTTGATGTGGAATAAATATAAAAAGATTGTTTCTTATGGTGTTAACACAAAGATCATGGGGTCATATTTTTAAATCTTTTTTCTTAGTTAACAGATTGGCTACCCTTACCGTCATTATTATGAACTTTATCTATTTGTTTCCCCTGTTTTTTTGTTTGGAATTTAATTCCATTATTTTATGATTTGTTTTTATATATGTTTATGATTTTGTGCTCAAACTTATTGTGTTTTGACCTACCTACTTATTAATATTTTTCTGCTACGACATTGTTAATTTTTTTTGCAATTTGGATGCCACCAATGTCTAATGGATGCAACTTCAATTTTGAACCCACTCTGTTGGATGCCACCATTATATTTTGGAATTGTATGCTGATACATTTTGGATTCCACTACATTTTCAGTTAGGGTCTTGGTATATTTATTTTTTGGATATATGTTTTTCATTTTTTTGATTGGATGCTGTTGGAACCCACTATACTCCATTGGGTAGAGTCTGGGTCTAGTTTTGGTTCCATTGTGTATAGTCGAGTTTGGGATTGGATCTATCTAGTTGGGTCATGTCTGATGAATAAAACCCACTTAAATGGACCCAATCTGACTCGACCAAAAACATTTCGGGTTGGGTTGAGTCCTTTTTCAATGCACCAGCTAACCCGATCCCCATAGGTTGTGTTGGGTTGGGTCAACTGATTATGAAGCATGTGACCTAACCCAACCTGACCAAATTTTTTAGTTGCATCCGGACCAGAAACAGCCTTGTGCTGACCTAGCCCAACCGATGGACACCCCTAAAAATAATTTCAGTTTTAAATAAAAGACATAATTTTAGTTATACTGATCACATTGTGCTTTAGGTTGTGGTGATGATCATTCCTACACAACACACATTACATATGAATCATATTATTAAAGAATGAAAATAATTTGAATGAATTTTCTCAATTTTGAGTATATCACATATGTTTTTTAATAATATGTTATATCAAATTGGAAACAATCACTTTGAGTTATACTGGTCACACAACACAATATATTGAGGTGCGACTAATTCTTACACATCAAAAATGACTTATGGATCGTTTTCCGAAGGTATCAAAACAATATGAATGAGTTTTATTAGTTATAAATAAGTCACTTGATCCTTTTAATAAAATGAAGGTCAATTTTAAATAAAAATCCACACTTGGAGTCATATTGGTCACACCATGCATCATATTAAGGTTCAGTTGATTCCTACACATCAAAATAACTTATAGATCATTTTCCTAAAGTTTCAAAATAACCATAATGTGTTTTATTGGTTTTTATTATGTGAATTGTTTTATTTACTAAATTTAATGACAAATTAAAATCGAAAGACATGTTTGGAGTTATACCAGTCACAATGGCTATTGTATTGAGGTTTGATTGATCCCTAAACATCAAAAATGACTCATGGATCCTTATCCTAAAGTGCCAAATTTTGTAAGACGTAATTCAAAATATAGTAACTAATTTGAAATTAAATCCAAGAAAATAATATATTATTATATATGTTTCATTTTTATTATTACATTTGTTTACCATGTTCCACAATATATATATATATATTTTAAAAACCAACCCATGAAAATATATTTCATTAGGTAAAAATTTAATAACTACACTAAAGATAATTTTATAACGAAACTAAAAATATAAAATTTAATCACAACAAAACATAGATCATTTTCTAAAATTATATTGAATAAAAAAATTAGTAAATTTATATTAAATATTCCTTAGTCCTGCACTTTTGAACATACATTATTGTGGGCCGACCTAATTACCTCTCATTTTTCTTATATTTCTTGACATGAAAATAATATTTATAATATTTTATAAGGATGAATTTGTTTATAATAAAAAAATCATTAAAAATATCCAAATAATAAAATTTAATTTATAAATAAATTCTGAAATGTACAAATTTCAATAAAATTCACAATACCACATATACATACATACAAACATATATATATTTCAAAATATAAATTATGTAGGTAGTATTTTGACCCAAAAAATTTCATGAATATGATTATCTAATTATATGGAAGCTCATAATAATTCAATAAATCCCTGAAGAGTAGGGAAACATGAGCACTATATTAATTATTCAAAAAATCTAGTTTCACTTTCACAGAAACTAAGCCTCACCTCACTCATGTTTTCCCAAGCTATGTGACATGACCTTCTATTTCTGCTCACCACTATGTAGATCCTTCACTATGGATAAATGTGATCCATCTTATTATCTCGATGGATGAGCATCGATGATCGAACATGTTATAGTCAAGTCAATACACATTGAATGGTGTGCTAAATATAATATGTGGATGAGAGATATTGATGGGATATATCTATACAACCAAAACACTTTTCATCATATATAAACATATTTGGGAATTAATATATCCATATATTTCAAAATTTTTTATAAATATTGAAATTAATAATAATTGATGAATTGAAATCAATATAGTAACTAATTGATTCTTATATGTTTTAATAAACATAATTTACAATGGATTACATGAAATTGAATGAGAAATTTGTGGTAAAACAACCTCGAGGTATCCTCCTTTGCTCCCTCTATAATCTTATAATATATATACCTCAAATGATATGTGAAAATGGGATCTATTGAGGCTCTTTGATATTGTATCAATAGACACATGGAATGGGCTAGGGTTAGGCTAAGAGGCCAAAATAAAATAACACCCATGTTAAATTGAACATGGAATCTTGAGAATCCCAACACAAATGTTATTAAAATTAGTGCTATGTTTTTTAGGAATCATGAGTAAAAACGTTTCATATGAATTCATTAATTAAATATATATTTAAATTAATATTATAAAATGAATAAAAATTAAATTTCCTCTAAATCTCAATAATTTTTTTCCCTGAGGTAAATGATGAAATCTAGTACTAATGATTTATTTTGAATGATTTTCCAACATCAAATTTCTAGATAATTAATAATTTTATTTAAAATATAAAAATCACATGCCTGAAAATTTTAAAACAATGAATTATTTAAATTTTTAACTATTTCAAAATTTAAAACACTCATAATACATTAATGTTTTTTAACCTAGGGTACCCAAACCATCCCAAGGTCATCAAAATAAATAGTTTTTTAGCACATATACAAGGTTAAATTACATTGCTAATAAAACTATCACCATATGAGATTGTGTTCTTTGGTTTTAATAGGTTTTGGTTATTCCTAGGGTTTCCCTTCGTTTTGATGAACCATGGGGGTAATAACATAATTGTTTTTAAAAATCATATTTCTTTTTAGAGGTTTCCCACTGGTTCTCTTCTAGAAGAGTGGCACAATAGAATAATATTTTGATGATTTGTTAAAGAATATTTATCCGATTTTTATAAAATCATTGTTCAGACATACATTTATGAGATGATCAAGGAGGACTAGAATTATTATTAGGTGTTATAGAAAAAGGTAGTGAATACTCCATTTTCAACATTAGAGAAGATAGAGTTATAAGGTTTAGATCCCAGATATATGTCCCATCAACACTAGAGCTGAAGAGGGAGATTTTATGGTAGTCAATCACTTTACAAAGTCAATGCATTTCATTTCTATCAAGGAATATTTACCCCTTGAACAAATCTCTATGATATACACATTTTATGTGTCACATTTCATGGATTTCAACTCTCTATATTATCTAATTTAGACATGAGGACAACCTAAGGGTTCTAGAGAAGCCTTCAGAAAGTGGTGGGTATACAAATATATTTCCGCATTGCTTATCACCCTCAGAAGGATGGTCTGTCTAGGAGAATCATACAAACTCTAGAGGAAATTCCATGATCCTACTAAATTGATTTACATGTATGTTTCAATTAACACCATAACTTCATAAATTTATCATATAATTACAGATTCCATTATAGAATTCATATGGAGCCATATTAGGCTCTTTATGGGATATAGTGTCAAACATGGACATTCTAAGATGATGTTGGAGAGTAGAATATGATCAGAAAGGATATTTTCCATGACAATATAGAGATGCTTCAAAACATTAAGCATCACATGAAATCCATGTGAATTTGATAAAAAGTTCCATGTAGATAATAATTGGTGATACCTTTATTTTGATCTTAGAGATAAGTTGTCTCTATAAACATCCCCTTGGAAGATATTCATGAGGTTTGGGAATATTTTAAATATTAGCCCTAGATACATAATCCTCTATTGAGATCCTTGATTGCATTGGAGTGGTGTCCTACCAACTAGAACTCCGACCTAACCTACATGCAGTACATGATGGGTTCTATGTATCCCTCTTAAGAAAGTACATGCCAGAACCCCCACATGTACTAAATTTAGTGGTGATACCATTGGTAGAAGACCTTTAATTTGTGTATCAGCCCGTAAATATATTAGATCATAGAGAAAACGTTCTAGGAAATAAGACAACTCACTAGGTCAAAGTGTTATGAAGAAACCACAAGTTTAAAGAAGAAACATGGGAACTACAAGTGGAGATAAAGCAGAAATACCATCACCTAATTTCACCTTAGTATGTAATATAAAATTTCATTTATGAAATTATTTATGGGGGAATAATGAAACACCCGTTGTTTTTAATAGATAAAACTATGTTTAATAGATTATCAGATATGCAACACTGAACCCAAATAAACCATTCTAATTTAAATAAGACCATTATGAACTAGTTATTTAAATGTGAATTATGAATACGATTAACTATTTTATGGAATATATATAAAGGTAATACCCAATATAAATGTATTTTTAAACAGTGGAATAGGTTCTTATTTTTTAAAAAAAATATTTATTTTAAAACGTTTTTTAATTTTACTATGAGAAAATACCATATTTAAATGGAAAGTATTAATAAGATTAACAATTTTATGGAATATATATAAAGGTAATACCCAATATAAATGTATTTTTAAACATATAGAAATAAGTTATCATTTCTTTAATAAACACATTTATTGTAAAAATATGTTTTAATTTTATTATGAGAACACAATTTAATTAATTTTTTAAGGATTTTTAAATTGTACATTTAAAATAAAATTAATTTCTGAAAAAATTATTTCAACTATAAATTATAGAAAAATTTTAGGATATTTTTGGAAAATATTAAATTTTATATGAATAGTGAGAATAATTTTTTTAAAAAATTGCAATTTATTTTTTAAAAAATATATCCCTTTGATTTTTAAAATTTTATTTCAAATTATAATAATAATTATTTAGTTTTATTTAATAAAATTAATTACATTTAAATTTTGTTTAAACTAGATATTAGTAAATGTTTTTTTTTCAGGTTTAAAACATTGATATTCTAAAAACTCTTTTAATGTGATTAATGTTTCTCCATATTTAAATAAATTAAATAACACCTAATGATGAAATGATTTAAATTACATTTATATAATATATAGGATTAATAAATTTAATCCATTTTGTTATTATTTTTTTATATAGAAAATATGTGATAATATTTGTTTTAAAAAATAATTTCTTAAAAACCAGTTTTTTGTTGCATATATAGGTTTATTTTTTAAATAAATTTTTCAAAATCAACATGATGAGTGTCAATAATGTATTCTAAATTTTGAATCATCATAATTTTTATTACCTAGTAAGTTTAACTTAATATTTAACCATAATGAATAGTGAAATAAATAAAAATTATTTAGCATATTTAAGGTAAAAATGGGTTTATTGGGGATTTAAAATAACAATATTAGCAGTAAAAATGATCAAAAAACATATCTAATTACTATTTATTTTAATATTTTTACATTATCTCTACTAAGGTTCAATAATGGTCCATTTAGAATCATTTTTTCATGATAAAATCATTATTGTATTTCACTATAAAAGGCCACCCACTCTCCTCTTAGTTACACACTTAAAAAACCCATTGTATTTGCCAATATATATCAAACTAACATCCTTAATTCCCACCCATGAACCTATATTACTATAATATGATATGAAATCTTACCTTGTATGGAGTTTGTTAAAAATATACAGATGTTCTTTGAAGAAGAGGTTACATCCTTAAATAAGAATTTTGATTTATTTATTTTTTCAAATAATTTATATCTTATTAAATAATGATGATATAATATAAAAAGTACCTTACATATATTTATATTTTTTTATATTAAGGTAATTACTTACATCAATCTCCTCCTCTCTCAATTGGGATACATAACCATTGATCTCTTGTACGGAGGACTACATCCCCGCCAATCGATGTAATTTGTTTTTCATCACCACTTATCATGGATGGAAATAATAATGTATTTAATATATAAATATTATGTTTATTCTATAATTATAAATATGTAATTATAAAATAAACTATACATTCTTACTTTCTATTCTGTAGGGAATACTATAATGTACCTCATGTGTAAGGTGTACTACTGCCTTGTGAAGAGATGTGATTCCATTTTCACTTACACATTATATTGGTGGTAATATGGAATAATTTTATTTTAATAAATGATATTAATGAAATAATAATAAATATGGAAAATAAATATATCACATAATTTCTTACCTTACCTTCCATTGAATAAATGATAGGCCCTTGTGTGAACGGAGGACTACCACCTTGCGTAGCAATGTGATCCGTTTTTATTACCGAGTCACATAGATATCTTGAGAATTGGTATTTAAAAGAAATAATAATTCAATTATGATATTTTTATAATAATATAATGATAAAATAATACTTATCTTTTTTTCATCATGATCATTGAAAAATGGAAATGTTATTCATGTGTACATACAACATTAATTTTAGATGATTCTAACGTAGTTCTTTTATCATAACCACAACTAATGGTTAGTTCAAAATATAAAATTTGATTATAAAAATTATAATTATTTCACTATTATCATTCTTGGTATGATTAAATTATAATATTTTTGGCGATAGTAAACATATAGATATGATTTTGGACATATAAATCATTTATTTTTTAAACGACTAACATAAAATTCAGTAGTTATGTATTGGACCAAGGAATAGTGAGAAATAAAATAAAAGGAACATTAAAAATGAAATTGGTTGTTACGGAAATAAATAATTAACATAATTTTATTATTTAGGAACATAAATAATGTACATTACAAATTAGGATCGAGGTAAGGGATCTCTCCAAAGCACCTTTTCCTTTATTTTATGACCTTTCTCTCTCTAACATACTTTATATCTCCCTTTAATGTTATAAAATTCAGTTAAATTATATATATATGTATCTCACAAATATACAAATATTATTCTTCATTAATTTTATGGGGAAATAAAATCTTTATGATCATTTTTTAATTGCCCTCATTCTGAAATTTCCATTGATTAGGATATGTAATAAGATTATTCAACCATTTTTCTTTCCATGGGAAATTATTCTGGCATTCTTTGAGATTTGATCCTTGATGTGGAACACATATATCATGAACATTTTATTATGGGTGCACCCATATAGTACTCTAATTCATTGGGTAAATATTTAGTCTCATGAGGTGTCATGTATGGGATTAGGGAGTAATCCTAATCCATTTTGGGACTTTTTACACAATTTGATATTGTATAAGAAATTATCCTTTACTCATTTTTTATCTTATAATATGTTTATTACACATTTAATATGACTCCATGATCATATTATACCATATTTTTTATGTTACTCATCCATGTGATTCCTCATGATCCCTCTCTTTTATGATATTATGTGACAGCTTTGACTCACATGTTATGTTTCTTCATTTTTGTTCCCATATTGGGATTTTTAGATCAGACATTTATTTATGTATCCCCATGTTTATCCCATATACTTTCATGATCTCATTATTAAGAATAAAATAACAATTCCATGTTTTATGTTTATTTTGACATAATATAAACCTAATCATCCAAAGACACTATGCCTCATGGTCTTTGTGATTCTAATTTTAGGATATTTTTGTTTAAAAATTATGTCATAATATGTATACAAGACTTGGTTCACTAGAAATATCCCTTAAAAAGTTCATCACCAATGATAACATCATTAAAATTCCCTTGTAAAATAAGATATAGTCTTTGTAGCGTCAGATGATAAATTTTCAATAAGGAAAATTGGATACGGTTATATGATCTTTGAATTCATCAATGAAAATGATAAATGAAAAGGGATTTTTAGTAAACTATGATGTTTTTTATAACTATCTCACCATAATAAGGAATCTAAGAGATTATGGGTTTGATTATAATATCAATTTCACCAAATCACCATTTCATTAATGATACAAAAAAATTATGTAGGATATTGGAGTCCATATTAGGGAATGTGCAGAGTGGGATCACTTAGATCACATTATTTGGATGTTTTTTAGGTAGATCAAGGTTCTAGTTAAGGTATCGTAACCATTTATGAGGGCCACTTTCATTTTTATGGATGATTTTAATGATTTGATCTCAGTCGTATATGGAAAACCGCCAGTATTTTGTTTCTTATGTGTATGCATTAGTCATATAGAGAAACATTGTGTCCCTAATGTTGGGGATAGATATTTTAATATTTTCATGTATTATTGTCTAGGGATTTGGGAAAAATCCTTGGAGTTGTTTTTTAAAGGAGGAAAAGAGACAAAGGGATACCGATAAACTCACCAAGGATATATGAATGAAATATGTTCCAGATAAAATAAATTCATCATGTCGAGACTATGGAATTATTTTATAGACCAAGAAGTTTATACATGGCTAGAGTATTTAGATATTTTATCATTTCAAACATTTCTTAGTGGTTCCCGGAAGACCTTTTGATAGCCATGTTAAATTTCCCATGGTGGTGGCCAATACTTTTAAATTATTTCCTACAAATATTGAGGGAAACCCATTAATTACTTCTAATCTAAAAGGGATATGTTATGACACTCCATACTAGGTGGTTGCTCTGAGTTTTTATCCTCATATTGTCTCCTCAAATTTAGGTGTGAATTAGAATGAGACTATGAAAAATATCCTAAAAAGGCAGTAGATATAGAGTATAATAGGTCGAGGAAATCTTAGTACTGATATTTCTATATTGGAACCTAGAAGATCACTAAATAATTATAGAGGATCCAAAATATATTGAGTGACACTCTATAAGGTGTAAAATAGTGTGGGATGGATCCATTATTGATTATATAGAAGAAGTGCTCATGGTGATCAAGAAACTCCCATCCAAAATGAAAATCATAAGATTGAACAGTCATGGGATTGGAAACCCACTATAGTATAGAATCTCAGATGTAAAATTATGAAAGTTTCCCTGATATAGCTTTAATTATAATAAAATATTGTATAGTACTAACATGTCAGGTTTTGTTACAACTTTGTTTTTCCATGGGCGACTATTGGTTTCCCAAAATGGTCACTCTAGAGGTTTATGCCTTCTTTGGTGGGATAATATGGATTTAATGGTCAAGAGTTTCTATTTTAATCATAATTATTCTTATATTCCACATCATTGTTTCCTTATAAGAGTGTTTTTGGGTTTATATGAGTTTTCATCATTGCAGGATAAATGACATTCTTGATGGAATCTCAAGTCATTGTAGTACTGTCGATTTGGGCTCTTTTAATAAGTGGGGACATTAATGATATCATGTACCAAAATGAAAGTTGGGGGGGGGGGCGGTGATAGAAGGTTATGTTATTTTATTCTCAATTTATTAAAAGCAGCTTAGACTATTGGTATTTTTTATCTGGGACACACAATCAACACTTTTACCTATTTTTAAGGGAATAATTTAGTCTCGTAGAAGAGAACTTGCAATATTTTTATGTTCAATTGAATGAATCAGCCTATTTATGTTTACCTTAGTGTCCTATATTTTTCACATTGTATCAGAAAACTTATCCATCCACATTAACATTTTTCTAGGTCAAGGAATTATTTATATAAACAATCTTTAGGATTTATTGTTTTTAGAATACCAAGGTGGATTTTGGGGGGATGATCCATTCGCTTTGGACATTGTGGGTATCTAATGTCATGAATAATATATTTCTTATGGATTATATGATAAAAATATAATGTGATAATAAAATACACCACCCTATCATATAATGTGAATCCATTGAATGTGTCCTAAAATAGCACTAATATCACTCACCTCTGATGTAGTGTTATCCAAAATTTCAACACTAGAAGAAAATTTAGATGCCACCATAAAATTAAGGAATATTTATGGTCAATGATTTCACATGTTTCCCATGTCAAAGAATGGGATTTTAATATGATTTAATTCCCTCAAAATGTTTTTTTTAAAATTCCATAAGAATATATATTTTCTCTTTTATACAGAAGGTTGTGGTTCTTCAAATGATAATGAGACTCATGACCTATTCCTTAATTTTTCTATGATTTTTATTCTGATAGGGAATCTACAATCTTTTTGGATATCACTTCTTGTATTTAACAATGTTTATTCCAAGGATATGCAGCTTGACCACAACCATTAACACATAAGTTTCCACCTCTCTTAATTCCCTTATCTTCTAATCCATTATTCTTCCTTCTATGCTTTCCAATTTTAATTTTACTTGGAAAATATTGATCCATATTCTTGTTTGATTTCCTCTAAAAAGGAATATTCTCATCACTCAATTCCCTCAAAACCATCAAATAGCTTCATCACATGCATCCTCTAATATGTATTCCTCTCAAATACCCAAATACCATTTCTAATTTTCACCAAAAAATACAAATTCTTCACCCCCATCAGTTTTCTAGGTAAATATATATTCATCCTCAAAAAATCCCTGCATACCCTACCTAAATCCACTGAAAATACTAAATCCATCGCAAGGTAATTCCATCTTCCCAATTTATAACCTTCATAATTATAACATCTATTTTAATGGGTCTATTGCAGGGAGTACCACTATGTGAGAGGTAGTCCCCACATAATATCTTATGATCAAATTGAGTGTTTTTGTTTGTTAAAATCCGAAATGATAAAATAGTGTTTATTTTATATTTATTACATAAAAACTGATAATAGATATAATTTTTGAGATTCAAATCCATATCATAAAATGAAATATATTCAAATGTTTTCAATGATGAACAAAATATCTCAGTATTGAACAATAACATACATAGATTAAATAAACTATAAATTTGTAGTGTCAATTACATCAATTCAAAAGCTTACAATTAACTATCATAAAATATAACACATAATATTTACAAACCTTATTTAACAAAACTATGAAAATTCAGAAATATAATTCTATAAGATAATATAGAATTCTAGAGTTGATGGAAGCATGAAACAACAGTAATAGTAAACAGGGAAAATAAATTCCCAAAATAACATCAAATTAAAACAATTGAACTCAAAACGAAATTCGAATTTATTCTCAAGAAGCCAGAATTTGGAAACTGACATGTCCAAAAAACATAGAAAATTAAAGCGATAATAGAGAGAAAAATAATTATGTTTTCTGTGATAGAACTACATGCACAGGGCATGATCATCACTGTTTTTTCACTATGAAAATGGAGAAGAGAGTACAATGATAACTAGACACTAAGACACATGAAACAAAGCAGGACATTAGACAAATATGAGACATAAGATAAAATCAAATAACATGCATAAGGCTTAAAAATGAAAATGGGAAAACTATAATCTAGACTGATAACCCCTTACCTAGGTTTGGTATCACCTTTATTGGTGAATAATCCTACTACAATCATATGAAATCATGGTTGAGGAATTAAATTCTTCATGATCTCCTCTCCTATCCTGATACGTAGTAGTTTCCCAAATTCATCACTGCAGAGGTTTGACATCCTTAAGGTTAAATAACAAGAACCAACTACTGGAACCGATGTAGATATTTGGTGTTTCCCCTCCCTTGAACAAGGAGTTTTAGTGGAAAATCCTCTCTATGTATATGATAACCCTTTTAGAAAAAGAATCATTGAAACACATGAGAGGCACTTCTATCATTTACGATGAATATCAAGGTAACAAAATCCGTCAAATGAAGCTGATAAATGAAGAAAAATCAAGGTGGTCGGCCGACCATGGAGAGGAGGAAGTCGTGTGACCTTGGAATCCCCAAGATCACATGAGATGAAGAAGGGTAACTTATTATCCACTTCCATTATTCTAAATTGAATCTTACACGGTTGAAAACTAATCCATCCATTCTTATTCTATACTGACCGATCCAATGTAAATAACATAGTGTATTATGCTGTTCGAAGTCAACCACACCACTGAGGGAGAATATCCTTCATTTATAGATAAAGACACTGTAAAGAAACCCCCCACCCCCCCAAAGAAAAATTCCTCCAAAAGATAGTGGAGGTGGAGAAGAAACCAAATGCAGGTGTTACCCTTTAGGTTCATGAACTAAAGACATCACCCTTTGAATCAAAAATTGACAATAGGTTTCCATGAATGACATCATCATCCACCATTCAGGTTCAGAAAAGACTAAACTAGAATTCTTATCTTCATTATTTACATGCTGTATGTTTTTTTGAAAATATCCAATATTTCCATTGAACCAAAAAAGTGGGACCAAGAGATCCCCTTGTAGTCACAATATTTCTGCTCACTTCTACCATTGAGATTTCCCACACACCAAGAATGGAGCAGGATTAGAAACCGCTCCCATGTAATCTCTCTCTCAATAAACTGAGCCCCCCAATTTTTTTAGAGCTCTCACAGATCAGATTTGACAATCGAAGCCTCTATAATATATTTCAAGGGGATCACTGCACTAGCATTAGGATGAACTGCAAGAAATAAAGGGGCACATGGATTGTAGAAATAGTTTTGTAGTTCATTGGATCCAGCCGTAAAACAATCTCTTATCAAACATGCATATTAAAGGAAAAATTATTTCAATTATCAAAAGATGAATATTAAAATTCAAAAAATCTCCACCATGGATATTAAAATATAGAGAAATATTTAATATTGAGAAAAATCACACTCTCCACCTTTCAAATTAAAAAATAAAATAAATGATGATTCTGCACCATCTAACATCATCAACATGGGAATATCCTAAATCAAAAAAAACCTAAGAGGTATGACCCAAATGTCCCCCCTTCCAGGCATCAACATGACACATGCTACCGAAAGATGAATGTTATTTAAATGTCATAAAAAATTCCTAAAATTTAGAAATTCGAAATTATATCATGATAGAGTTGATACATTCCCTTAACTAAACTGAACTATGATATGATTCCAATGAGGAAAATAGAAAAATAAAATCACATTATAACAACTCCTATAAAAGAGATCACAAGTGCTTGTAGAACACCAATAAAGGGAGAAATATCTATCCTCATACAAAACATAGAAGAAACAAAACACATAGATAATTCAAAAAGGATTTTAATTCAGTATTGAAATTGTGCAACCAGGAAGAAGAATGAATGCAATGAATACGTATAAAGTTAATTCATAGAAAAAGAAACAACCAAAATAGTAATGTACCCACCTGAATAAAATAATTGAAACACCATGCACCATCATGTTTATAACTAAGAAATTCAACCTGAAAAACTCTAACATGAGGAATCTATTTTCAAGGCACTAGAAGATCCTTAAAATATGGATTTAGAATCTCCACCCAAGGAGATGACCATAAAAATAAAATATAAAAGGATAAATCCAAAAACAAATGGAAAACTGAATGGAAATATTCAGGAAGTCCCAACATCCTAGGACAAATCTAATACACAACAACAAAGGGTGAGAGATAGCTAGAAACTAGTAGAGATAATCTGATAAAGGGCCACACATCCTAGAATAGTATTAATAATGGGACAAGGTTCCCAAAAATGGGAGACCAAAACAAATCCTATAAATAGAGTCAAATAGAATCAATTAATTTTAGTGTATTGACAAGTAGAAAATAAGAGAACTGCATCAACACACTACCCAAGCCAATACTCTAAACTAGCTACATGTCAATACCTATAGAAAACTATCCTAAAGGATGGAAAGGAAGATAAAATATCTAAAATAAGATCATATATTTAGAAAATAGTAGAAAACAGAGACAAAATATCCTTCCAACAAGATACTGCTAACCGACTCTTAGTCAGAGAGAAACCTTACATATAACCCATTCATACCCCGAAACTATAAACACATAGGTAACAAATACCCAGAGGCATCTTTTATTCTCAACTAGGTAAAGAAAATAAGTAAAAGAAATGAAAACAAACTGCCTGACTCAGAATGAAATTATATCTCAAGAGAGCACAAGAACAAGCTAAACGAAACAATAAAAGAAAACTGAAATAAGTACAAGACTCTTGAAAAACATTTGAATAAAATGAAAAAATGATTCCATATTTTTAAAAAGAAAAATAAATTAAGATCTTATAACACTTTGTTTCATGGAGCACCCCAATGGAAGTGTCAATCCCCATTAAATAACTTTGGATCATTTTGGTGATTATGTTCGTTAAAATCCAAAATTCTAAAACAATGTTTATTTTTAGTTTATTAAAAAAATACTAAAAAATAATGTTTTTGTTTCAATTCCAAAACATCGAATGAAATCTATTCAAATGAATTAAATGGTGAAAAGATATTACAGTTTTGAAAAAAACAGAAATGTCAGATATAAAATGTATATGGGTGGTGGAAATTAAAAAGAAATTCCAAATATTTCAATTAATTCTCATAAAAAAATATAATATGTACAATATTGATTTAATAAAACCAGAAACATTGTGAAATATAATCCACGAATCAAATATTGAATTATAGAAATGATTGTAGTAAGAAAGAGTAATTATATTAAATGAGAAATAAAAGTTCCCAAACAACATCTAATTATGAAAATTGAACACAAAACCAAATAAAAATTTAAACTCATGAAGTTAGTGTTCAGAAATGTATAGGTCAAAAAGATATAGAAATGTAATGAAAAAAAGGGAAAATTATATTTATGTGCTTTGGCCATAGACCGATGAGGAAATGGAATGATCATATCTGGGTTTCTAATATGAAATAAGAATAGAGAGTACAAGGCCAACCAAGAACCAAGAAATAAGAAGAAAATAAGTACCAGAGATAATCACCACAGAGAAGATAAAAACAAACAGAAGGGGAAAGGATTATATAAAATTAATAGACAATGAAAAAAACTATAAACCACATTGAGACAAATTTACTAGGGCTCGGTATCACCTTTTTTGAGGAAGAAGCCTGTGACGACATTTTGAGATCACAGTCAATGAATTTTATTCATCAAGATCTCATATAATTTCGTGATATATAGCAGCTATCTAGATCTGATGTTGTAGAGGTTTGATATCTTCCAGGATCAGGATCAAGAATTCACTACTAGTACCAAAATTGATATTTGGTGTTGCGTATCCACTAAATAATGAGTCACGGTGGACACTCCCCATTGCATCCCTGAGAGCTCTCTTAAAAAATTGATCACTAAAACATATAACAGGTTCTTCTGTCTTTGACAATTATAATTGAGGTCACAAAATCCCTAAAATGGATTCAATAAAAAAGGAAATAAAAAATGGAAAGGAGGAAATTTTTCACCTCTATAAGCCCTATGATTTCATAAGATAAGAGGTTTAACTGCCTTGACGTTGTCATTATGATGAATAAATGATTGTGCATTGATGGTGGAAACCAAATATAACCATGAATATTCTCTCCCAACCAATCCTAAGTCAAAACCACTATAGATGTTGATATCTAAAGTCAACCATACCTCGAGGGGATTCTAAACTCCTCTTCCAGATGAATCTTCCAAGAATGTGAAGCCCCCCCATGAGAATAATGGCTACAAAATATAGTGGAGGTAGAGAAGCAAACTATTCTGGAAACTTACCTTTAGGATCAATAATTAGAGACATCACCCTATATATCCATGAAAACCACAAGTGTCTGTGAAAGACATCATCATCCGCCATTATGATTCATTAAAGAATATAATAAAACCCCTATCTTCATTATCACCATGTTCTAGGCTCTTTCTATGATAGATGCTCTCTCTACAAAATCAGACAAGTCAAACCAAGAGAAAACATTTTCCTTGTAGTGTTGTTGCTTGCCTCTACCGTTGACCGTTCCCTCACACCTGGAATATGGAAGGGTCGGAAACCACTCCCCTATAATATCTCTTTGGTGAAATTGTGCCCCCCCAATCTGGTAGGATCTCTCGCAGATCGTATTAGACAAATAAAGCCCACAAACCAGACATCACGGTGAGAACTACACTAGAATTGGGAGGAGGTAAAATCAATAACGGGGTGCGTGGATAGAAGAGATTGATTTGGATATTCTATAGTTAAATCTATAAAAAACTCTTAACAAATTGGCATATTAAATAAAAAATATTTTAATTAATAAATGATTAATATGAAAATTCACAGGGTCCTCATTGAATGAGAAACTTCTTCCTATAAATCCTCCCTCTATTATTGTAATGATATTTTCTATAGAATCTATCATCCAAAAAAATTCCCCAAACCCTTCAAATCTCTCAGGTATCTTCAGAAGAAGGCCAAATCTGATTTTATCATTCTATCGATGGTGAAGTCAACCATTAATTGAAGGCATTGGAGACAAGAAGAACCATCCGATAATGATAAATCAAATCTATCATCTTATACTAAGCTGACCCATCCACCATTACTAAAGTTGAGTCATTACTTCAAAATTTGACCATAATTTACGTGTTATAAAACAACGAATTTCTATTTGTTCAATTATCCTTTATTTAATTTTTATTTCCATTTATGCATTTTCTCTTCAACTGATTTTGTTTCAAATATATCAGGCATTCATGGAATTCATCAACCTAGATTCCATGTTCTATAATCCTATGATTCCACTATGTTATTATGTTTTCTTCATATTTTTATTATTTTCCCCAATATTTTTGTATATTTTTTATGATTGGTTTATTTAGTTTTTCCAATTTTTATCATCCTTTAATTTCATCATCCAATATTGTATGACTTATTACATTGGTATATATTGGATTATGATTTAAATAGACCTTCACTTTTATATTATTTTTTTAATATTTCCAACCAACTATTGGAATATATCCGTGGTCAATAATTTTTAGAAACTCATCGTGAAATGACATGTATTTTACATATGATAGTCTCACCAACAATGATTTATTATTCAATTTAAAATTTCCTTTTATGTATCAATAGTTTTTCTTCTCCAGTTTCATTTAATTATCAATAGACTTATATTATTTCATTCATGTAAATATAACCCTTCATACTTCTAAGGTGATTATAATATCTCATAGCTTGAAAGATTTAAATATAACTACCTTATTTTTTTGTGTGGTGTAGTTTAATTAATTATTATATGATGCATATATATTAATTATCTTGCTAGATAATATGATATATCACTTAACCGTACCCTTACATTTCATATTTCGATAGTTCAATTTAAAAAAACACATTGATTTTTTTTTCAAATATCTGTTTCAACTAAATTAAAATTATATGTTCTACGCCGTCATGTTTTTTTCATAACTAGTTTTTTAATTATATAGATATTTCCAATTCGAAATTATATTTTTCTCATGTTCCTACACCTTTATATGTATTCTTAACATCGAATAATACTTCTCTTTTGGTAATATACTCTCAAAGAATTAATGCATGTATGTTAGGCTATTGATTTTCTTATAGCCTATATATAACATGTTTTTCATCATGTGAGAGAAAAAGGAATAATTAGTAGTGGAAGGTCATTTCTAAAATGCTGGTCTAACACTTGAATTCTTTTGTTCAATGAAGCTTGATTAAAATTGAAATGATTTGTGGTGTTCATTAAAATTCCAAGTGATGTTGATTGGACTTGGGCCTCTTTTTCATTATAATAATGGAATCAAATATTTTCAAAAGGTTTTATGCATATTGATCTATGTTATTGAATATTTTACTTATCCATGCTATGATAGAATAATTGATTTAGTCCCTTTAAATTCATCACTCTCTGTTCACTTCAATGGTTTCAAATAGTTGTTGTAGAGTTTTATTATTATAATTTAACTCTTGTTGTATAGATATAGGTTATAGATCATTTAATTAATGTTTTTGGAAAATTTAATATAACTTTTAGCCAATTTAACGCCAACTATTCACTAATTTAACACATTGTGTGATGATTCAGGATAAGGAGGCGTGCTTATCTAATTTTTATGCATTAGAATGATTTAATTCATCTTATATTCCTATTAGCTAATTTATATTGGCTGTACTTTGATAGATTTTAGTGTAGAAAATACTAGCGTGATTATTTTTTTCGTAATGTTACCTTTTTTGATTTTGTTTTGAATTGAGACATCCCATAGAAGATAGTAAAAGTAAGTCTTGATTACTGACATTGAAATAAATTTCTCTTTTATGTTGAATCCTTGAATTATGATCGAATTAAAAAAAATTTGGGTTGTCACTCTAAAATGGTGAAACTTAATTCAAAATATATAAAAATATTATGTATTACTAAATAGGGACACTCAACATCTTTTAATTCCTTTAATTTTTTTCCATAGAAATATAATATATCACTATATCTCAATTTCCCCTTAATTTAAATATGGGGAGTTTCATTTAATGAAACTTCCAGGATAATTGAATTAATTCACATATTTTCACTATAGATACCCTTTCTTAGTATAAATATAAATTACATCATTTTTGTTGAATACTTAATAAATTTCAAAATATATGCCCAAATACTGTACGATTTTAGTGCATTTGGAAATAGGGAAATATAAACACTGGTACATAAGTGAGAAAAATAATCTCCCACAAGTTTCTTCCTGAATAAAAACCATCCGAGAAACAACATAATGAATAGATTTATTCATAAATCATGGAAAGGAAATAAAAAAATTGGTGAGATCAGAAGAAATGCATGGGTAAACTAGGGAGACATGTAAGCATAATCATGAGCATTAGGATATGAGAACATGATGATAACATTAAAATACTGTACACTACATATTAATTGTCATAAAAATGAATCATGGAGTAAATATTGGTAGTTCATAATACATGAATCATAAGGGAATCAAAAGTCCCATCCATGAAAGCATGACATAGGAATAAGACATGAAATTGTGGTAGACACAGAAGAATATAAAATTATTTCAATAGTAGTCAATGTATTTCATCCATGGCCATCACAGTAGAATGGGTTCACTCCACAAACCATCTTTGATGTCAAGGATCACTCCCAAGACCATATTAGAGAATATAGTCCATTACATAACCATTTTTACTCCCCATTATTCCCATGAATATCTTCTAAGATAAAAATCATTACCCAATGAATTGGAGGGAGATGTAGGTCCCACCATGACATAATAAAATGACACAAATATGTGCCACAAGATCATAATCATTCATCATATCATAATCCATTAAAGAAAATTGGTATCATAGACATATAATCATATCATAACCAATATAAAAGAGACTAGTTTTATAATCATATCATCAAAGAATATCCCGAGAGAACAAGTGGGCTTCATAAGCATATAACCCATGAAATAAAACATGTTTCATTAAAATCATGCCATTAAAATGTTATCCATTCAAAGAAATAATATGAAGGAATCCTTTGGATCCATTCCTGGGAAAGGAATGAGTAATAACAATATATGTTACCGTAGATGGAAAATAATTTTTAATATTCTTGTAAAAACATTTATTACAGAAAATATGCTTTTATTTTTGGAAAATACTTTTTAATACATAAATTTTTTTGAAAACCATTTTCATTGAAAATTACTTTGATAAATTTTAAATAAAACATTGAAAACCATAAAAAATTTTAAAATCATTTTTCCATGAAAATGATATTATAAGATCATTTTAGAAATAAAATTATAATTTTTTAAACATGTTTTTTTAATATAGAAGATTTCCGACTAAAGAGAGAAATAACAGCTGATTTTCTTAAAAATATTTTCATAATTATCTTAATAACCAAAGAGTTGAGAAATGAGACCAATACATGAATATATAATGAATAAAAATAGGATAAAAATTCATTATTTTATTTGTGTGATGGATCACATGATTTCATCAATCAAAGAATAATTATAAACAATCTCTGCAAATTATGAGATTGATGTAATAAACTCTTACCACTTGTTAACTTTGGTTCATAATCCTCACATAAGAATAATAAATTATATGAAGATTAAAATATCATTAAAAGAAGGAAATTAGTGATATAACATATCAAATTTAAGTATATACACCTTATAAAATAAAATAGTCGCATAAAAAACATGGGTCTCAAAAACGGTAAATCGAGACCAAATCTACATTACATATTTTGTTACATTTGAATTATAAAACATCATAAAATAGAGATACAAAATATTTATTTTAAATATAAATATATTAGAGGAAAATAATCATAAAATAAATTCAAGGGTATTATATTTACCACACTAAATAAATTAGGGTTGAATGTGGAATAAGTGTCATAGGAATAAAAGTGAGACTATAAAACCCCTTACCTTATATCATGATTGTAATAAAACAAATTCAGACCTCAGGTATAATAAATATAAGATTATGATAAATATATTATAGATTACTATTAAAATATATCATAACATATATAATTTATTTATGACCTTATATTACCCATTTATTAAACATTATATGTTAAGGTTATGTTTCGGGTAATAACCACTTTGTTTTTCCCTTGTGTTTTGATTCATTATATTTCTAGTCCTCATACTTATTGTAACATCCCAGGTAATTATTGAATATGAATTTATAATATTTATAAATTTATATGAATTAAACAGAAATTTTACCTTATAAGGAACAATGTGTAAGATAACATACCCAAAACGAAACCATGAGTTAATCCAAACTCATGCAAGACTGAGTTATACTAAAAAATAAAATATTGATAGTATTATTATTTTAATTTTTAGTTATCTTATAGATGTTGTAAGTGTGGGAATAAATAGAAATACATATTATATGTTTACACATTACTATTAAATATTTATATATTTATCTAATAAATATAATAGTCTTAAAAATAATAATTAAATCCAATTTTAAGCATAATAATCTAAATATTTATAAAATGTAGTTTTATTGCCTTTTAATGGTGAACCTATTTTAAATTCAATTTTCAGACTTTTATTATTTTTATATGTAAAAATAAACATCATTTTGATATTTATTATGTTAAAATTATCTTAAGGTTAATATTTGGGATTTTTCTAAGAAACATCATTTTTGGATGAGTACGAAAAATAAGGAATTTTATTTCAAAATTATTTTTGTTAAATTTAATTATATATTTAAATTATATTAAAATTTTTTAAAAGTAAAAATAGGTTTATTATATAACAATTAATCCAATTCAAGTCATTGGAATCATTTTTATGTTGAATTTAGATATAAATTATTAATGAAATTTTGAAAATTCTCACTATAAAAACCCGCTTTCTCGCCAGGTATAAAGGATTAGCATCAAACATAATTTTTTTACTTATCTGAATTTAATTTTAAAAAATTGAAAAACATATATATAACTAGTATTATATTTAGTGTCTAATAAGATCAACGTAATTTTTTATCGAAAATATTAGTGAAAGTGATTAAAATTAATTATAACGATGATGTTAAAATAAAGCCTAACATGGGACTAAACATTAAACAAAAAGGCCCAAATAACCTATCCATTGTTAAAAATCCCATTTTATGGGAAAATTTAGGCCAAAAAGTTCAATTATTAAGCTTGATTTGGTTTTAATGACTTTGTTTTGGTTATGAACATGTATACGCCTAAAATGTTTTTAAAAATTCCAAGTGAATCCCTTCCGGTCCCTACAAAAGGCCACCACCTCTACCTCTTACTCAAACATCTCAAACCAAATAGGATCAAAAATTATTTGAAAAAATATTATAACAACATTACTTTACTCTACATGGAATCCTCACCTTGGAGATAAATCCAACCAAGGAATCCTTTTTAGAAAATTATAAGGAGTTACCCAAATAAGATGTAACATTCTTCCTCAAGCTCCATTATTTTATATTTATTATCTAACCCCTAAAATATTATTATTTCAAGTTCATATAACAACACCATTATCCTGAATATACAAGAATGTTTTTATTTGAAGATTTCAAGCCGAAATTACACATACTAACATATAATGGGTAATGAACTTACCATTTATGTTTATTGTGAATTAGCACCTCACGAAATGATGTTGTTCATTTTTCCTTTACCACCGTTCATAGTTGGTCATTATGATGGAAAAAATATTTATATATGTTATATATTATAATAATTATTTTATTATTATTATTTAATTCTTTTATAATGCATACCATTATACTTCCTATTTTTTTATATACGATAACACCATTTATGGAAGTGTGAACTACAACCTCTTCAAAGAAATGTTGTACGTTCACACACTACATGGAATGTATTAAGGATGGGTTTAAATAAACATATTTTAAAATAAATAACATTTATATGATATTCCTTAAATAATTAAACTTATATAAATATAATTAATTATTTTATTTAACACTTTTTCACACACAAAAAATGTGATATCATCATTCATATAAGTGTGGACTATCGACTCCTTGAAGTAATGCGATTTTTTTTATATCACTACAATTATATATAAAATTATATATTATTACATAATATGTTATATATGAAATAATTATAAATATTTAAAGATAAATTGTTACTTACCATCCATCTATAATGATCATCAAAAAATTATAATGTTACTCATGAGTACGTACGACCTACCATCTCCATGAACGTGATGCTTTCTAGTTTTTTATAATAATATTTCATGATTAGTTTAAAACAATTTAATATGGTATAAATATGATAATTATGTGATGATTATTATTTTCATATTTTCATATAATAACCCTTTTGACCATATTTGACCTACCAATGTCATTTTGACACATAAACCGAATATGAACAAAACACATGATATAAACATAATTGTTTATGTAGTCCTATTATGTATTATATTAAGTAAAATAAAATTAATAATAATCTTAAAATATGTTCTAAAGAAAGTAGATAATTAATTTAAGATTATTATAAATGATGGTAGAGAGACACAGTACGAGTTTAACTAAAGGTAATGGATTTTATCTCAATCTTCATTAATTGAATAATTTCATGATGATATGAACCATTATGATTTTATAATTTGTATATAAATCCCCCTTGACATTATATATCCATATATTATCTATTATCATGTTATTTAAAGTTTTATTAAAAGTTATAATTCCATGTGAATTATGATTTAAATGTTCAATGTAGTATGAGTCACATTGACTGTTAAAATATGCGGTCCTACACTCATATAAAATATTATTGATATTATTGTACTCATTTATATTTATATAAAAGGACTATAAGAGATTTTTTTTAAATTTTGAATTACATTCAAATATTTTTTTAATATGAATCTTTTTACATGCATTATATGGAACATTTTAAAAAAATGGTTAACATAATTTTCTATTATAAACACACAATGATAATGACTTTTCCGACATAGTGGAAATTATTTTATTTTTGGATTCGTTTTCAAGATATATTGGTTTACTAAATGAAAACCCATAATTTTCATTTTTTATTATTTCTTCATCGATAATAGTTTTTTAAATGGATTTATTATTTTGATATCATGAAATATTTTATTCTAATTGAAAATTAAATTTTATGAGTTAAATTTTGAAAATTGAAATCTTTTATATGATATGGTTATATAATTATTCATAGAAATTTAACAGTTGGTTTTGTAATAAACCAATTATTGGTGGATCCATGATAATTTAAGGGCAGGTGGCTCTCTGACAACCCTTCAATGAATTTTTCATGAATATAGACCATATGGTTATTCCTTTGTAAGAGTGACATCTATGAAAGTCACATGTGTGGTTATTTATTTTATAAGAGTGACAAGTATAATAATTTTCCATGTTACCTTTATTTATTTTCTATAATTGATATCGTTTTTATAGTCATATTGTGAATATAAAAAAGGTATAAATGATATTATTATCAGTGAAATGTATTCAAAAATTATTATGGTGAAATATATTACATTATGTTAATGCTTTCATAATGTGATTAATTTTAATAATTGATTAATGGTTTCCTTTTGTTTAATCCCTTATTGATATTTTTAGGATCATCCCACATTTTTTTGATGTTTTTATAGGGATTAAGTCAGTGTAAGGGATTTGAAGAATTCATGTCGATAGTTGTGATGTGTTTTCATAAAAGGAATCATACTATAATTTTTTAATGTTTTATATAGTGAAAAAATAGATACTGATTGGAGGTCTCTACTTTTTATTTCATGGTTCCATTATGTATGTATTATTAACTAATTATCTAAAAATATAAACCTAAAAAGATCCTCAATTTGAGATAAAGTAAAATTCTTGACATAAATCTAGATTATGTAATATTTTAAGGTCGGGTCCTTATAGTTGGTATGAAATGTCATTTTAGATAAATTTAGATGTTAAGATAGGATTAATAGCATGCCCATGAAATATTTTACTTTTTTATTTTATTAAAATTATATAGAATTTGAATAATATGATGTTGCTTCATTTGAAATATATTTTTTCAAAATGGTTTTCCATAGCGGAAACAAGGAAGCTATAGTGGGAAGGCACCAAGAGGAAAATATCCTTCTGAAGCAACATCCTGAGTTGGTTGGAATCAGAACCGAGTAGTTTGTTTCAGTGATGGATTAGATGAAGAAGGATATAAATGGTGTTGGTGTCCATATAAGAGAGAAACCAAATACACCACAGAGGAACATTAAAATAATGGAGAAAATGATATTACAATATCCCCCATTATTCACAGGATCATCTGACCCTGTGATAGCTAAAGAATAAATTAAATCCCCTGAAAACATATTTGACGTCATGTGTTTTTCAGATCACCGAAATGTAACTCTTTCTTTTTATCATTTTGAATTTGAATCTGATCAGTGGTTGTCAATGGATAAGAATATCAAGGAGAGTGAAAATATTGATGCCTTGGAATGGGATGAATTAAGGTATACTTTCATTGGTAAATATTTTCGTAAGGCTATTTGACTTTGAAGTGCCCAGTTCAGTGTGAATCACTGAGAGGGGGAGGGGGTGAATCAGTGATCCCTTAAAACTTTTTACTAATTGATTCTTATCAATTAAACCTCTATGGCTGGTTAAAGCCTCGATCCACTCTTCTTGTATCTCTCAACCTTTCCCGGATAATGCAGTAATGAAAAGGCACAGGACACAAGGATTTACAAGGTTCGGCACCAAAGGCCTACATCCTTGCCATGCTCTCCAAGCATGGATTCTCCATTATAACCTGTTAAAATTACAATGGTCGATACAGAGTCCCACTGTATCTCTCCTGAGTCCCACAAGAGGGTCTTTATACTGCGTCCCACAGTGTTACCAGAGTCCCACTGGCCTGCTCCAGAATCCCGCTGAAGACTTCTTCTCCCTGAGTCCCACAGGGTCTTCTCCTGGCTCCTCGAGTCGCACGAGTAGCTCTTCTTCACTTTAAGTTCTTCAAGTATCCTCAGCAGCCTGGGATAAAGGCTGCTGGCCTTGCTCTGTACCTCTGATCACTTGTGATGATCAGGGTCTTCTCAATCTACTGAAAACTCAGACAACCAATCTCTTTAACTTCAGTCTGGCTCAGTCTCACTCCTGGTCTTGGACAACTCAAATGCACACCACTGATTTGGCTCTGTTCACGTGTGCACGTGCATGCATGCATGCATGCACTTCCCTTTCCTCTTCTTGGTGCAGTTAACCCTCAGAGGGTGTAATTCTTTTCAGCACACACCTACTTCTGAAACTTCACACACTTTATGCAATTTGTTCACACACATAAAAGTGTATTATACTTTAGTGTGGGTCAACTTCTTCTTCTCCTTCTTAGTGTGTACACACCACTTAGGCACACACTAAGGTTCGGCCAACTTGTCTCTTTGCACACAAAACTTCTTCACTTTGGCACACACTTTGAGCTTGGCCTTCACACTTCTTGTTGCACACCCTTAAATGGCCGTAGGGTGTTCCTCTTCAATTTGCACACACACACACTCAAATGAGGTGTGGTCTTCAATTCACCCACACAAGGCTACGACCTATTCAATTATAACACACACACAAAGTGTGGTCTTCCCTTGGTGCACACAAGGCACTAAGGCCTTGGCCTTCTATTCTTTTGCACACACACAAATGTGGTGGCCTTCCTCCTTATGCACACACACGGCCACGGGTCCTCTTCTGTTTTTGCACACACAAGCCGTAGAGTCTTCACTTTGCACACACAAGGCTATGCCTCGGCTTCTCCTCTCCACTTGGCACACACACGAGGCACGGCCTCGGGTTCTCCTTGCACACACAGTACTGAAGGGTCTTCTCTTTGCACACACACACCTGTAGGGTGTCTATGTCTTGTTGCACTCACTTAACCCGTAGGATGTAGATACCCTTCACCCGAATTCAAGTAGGCGCGCAAGGGGTGCAACCCTCCTCTTCTTTCCCACTATCGCGCAAGTGCAAGGGCACAAGGGCCTGAGCAGGGTGTGGCCTTCTCTTCTTCAACAGCCGCGAGGTGCACCAGCACTCGGGTGTGCAGCATGCAACACCACGAGGCGCGCAAGCCACAAGGATGAGAACACCTTGGGTGCGCAAGCTTCTCCTGCCACGCAAGTATGCGGGCAGGGAGAGCTCTTCCTGTCGCGCAAATAATGCGCACATGGGACTCCTCCTCCTCCTTCTTCTTGTCGCGCAAAGATGTTGCGCGCAAGGAACTCAGCCGCGCAAATACCTTGCGCGGGGCTTCAACTTCCCGAGGCAGAAACACACGCGGATCAACAGATCTTCAATGAAAACATCAGCAGCATTCTTTGGAGCCTCGGCATCGTTTATATAGGCGAGGAGAGCCTCTGCCTTCCGCGTGGGATAAATCTTGAATCCCCGAAATCTTTGGATCTTCAAAGATATTTTCAAATCGTGATTTTTATCCTCTGTTTCACGCGGGATCTTTTATTTTCTCTTCTCCTCGTGCATGCGATTTATAACGCATGAACGACCTTCGCCTCTTCTATCCCATGCATGCAAAGCCTCTGTTTAAACCCAATCCATGCAAAGGCACGAACCCATGAAGCCTCGGCAACTTCGTTTGCCTCGGCATTGCTTCGAATTCTCCTCTCATCGCATGCATGCCCATTTTTAAGCATGGTTCGGTTCGGTGTGGAGAGACGATCACGAGGGACACCTCAGCTTCGAAAATGGTGGCCGCAATCTCGAAAACCATCTTCGGGAGTCGCCTGGTTCAGCGGCGGCAAGCAGGTGGCTTCGGGGAGGCCTCGGACGAGCTCGATGATGAAGACGAGCTCTCGGCCGTCGGATCAGGCGTTTGAGATACATCGGGAGGCCTGGATTAGATCGCGGCGCCGCGGATGGATCATGCGGCGCAGATCAAGCGCGCGATGAGACGGACGGCGGAGATTTTCTCCCGGGATTTTTTGCGCGTCCCACATCGAAACGCAGCTCGGTTTATCCGCGGCTTATAAGCCTGGCACTCACCGCTACTCGCCAGTTGAATCCTCTCCCTCCATAGTGCCGCCCCGAACCGTGTTCTCCCTGCGGGCGCGCTCTGCGCCCACTCTCTGCTCCTGCGGGCGCGCTCCTAGAGCCCACTATGCTCCTCCGGTGCGCGGATTTCACCACCGCGTGCCCTCGGGGGCTTATACACGGCCCACTGCGCTCCTCCGGGCGTGCCCCAGCGCCTCTGTGGTGTCTGCGGGTGCGCCCCTGCCGCCCTGAGCTCGCCCCACGGGTTCCCCCTTGGGCGTGGCGCCTTAGGCCCACATGAGCCTTGGGGTTGAACCCACAAGGTGCTCACGGGCTGGCCATATTTTTTGGGAAAGGAAATGAATAGGACTTTGTTAAAAAACAAAGTACTCCCAATATAAAATGCCAAATGCCAAGCCACTCCAAGCCTTCCTTCCTCTTCTCCATTTCTTCCATTTCTTCATTTCTTCTTCATAAGAATTCTTCCAATCTCCTCAACATATATTCATTACTTAGGAGGGAAATTCTTGAAGGTACTTCTTCTTCAACCGAACTCCTTAATCAAATAGAGTCTTCAATGTTCTTCATTGATCCAATCAGAGATCAAGTTGGATCAACTTCTAATTCACATGCACTAAGTGATAGTGCATGGACTTCTTCAGCTCACTTCATCCACTTAGGACTTGTGGATGGATCTTCTTCAACTCCCCATGCATTGTCACTACAATGCATGGTCTTCTAAAGGATGTTGTGACATTGTATCCAGTTGATACAAGTTCTTGGAACTTAAAGATCAGCTCAACAATCGTCTGATGTCCATGGAGAATGTTTCAACCATATTCTCCAATGCCACTTACTGAATCTCCTAAGTGACATTCCTCTAAGTACCATGGCCATTCTCCTTCACCACCAACACCATCACTACCTTTGGCATTCACATCTTGACATTCCCTGACTTCCATTCATTCCAAGACAACTTCATGCCTCATTGACAACAAATGCAACACAATGCACTTCAATCTCCCCCTTTGTATTTGTTGTCAATACACTCCTTCAGCACATATGAATGGGTCAATATGTGTGCCAATATTTCTCCCCCTTATTGGCAATCAAATGCAAAGGTGTGGTGTGGTTATCTTTCAAAAATATCTTCCTCCCTTTGAATAGCATCTTCTTGAAAATCACTACGAGAGGGATGATGCCACATGTTCTTCTTTAGCAAAGAAGCTTTAGTAAATCAACTCTAAGTCTACTTGGGCTAACCCGGTGTAGAAAACAAGAGTGATGTAACCAAGGAACTCAATGCTGTCCACAATTCTCTACACATGTGAGATCATGCTTAGGGGCTTGAAATTTTTCAGATATAACAATGAATTGCTAAATCCTGCACATACTTCACAAAACTCATTAGAAAGTTCAGTGCTAAGATAAAGCTCCCCCTTTCATCCATTTGTCTTCAATCCATACTCCCCCTTAATTGACAAGATAAACTCAATTAAGAAACAAGGGATGAAAGCATGATTGGAATACCTTCACTTTCTCAAGATGATATTAATTTTAGAACATCATATTCTTCAGATTTGCTCCCCCTCAAGGGGTGCACTCCGTTCTGTCCAAACCATCCTCCAGCTGAGAATGATCATCATCTTCAATTCCCTGCAATGTCAGCATATGTAAATACCAATAGTATAAGGGAATAAGATGGAACCTCCTTGGATCATCAATGTGAACAACAAGGTTGAGAAGATTCTCTCAACCGAGATGTCCCATTTTCACCATTCTTCACACTTGCACATTTGATCTTCATTGATGATTGTGCTGGTGTGGTTCTCAACCCATCTTCATGTGAAATCTTTTTCTTCCCTTTTGCTTTAGCAAATGCCATAGCTTCATCTTCAGCTCTTTGTAGTTCTCTGGCAAGTTGCAACTGATGTGGCCATATGACAAGTAAATCATTTGGAAGAGTGGCCTCAGTTTTGGAAGTTCCTCATGGTACTTTGGATGCTGCTAAGCTACCTCTCTTAGGCAACTTATTTTCAATCAATCCCTTCTTCTTCTGGATTGATTGTCTTTTGGAGTTCAGTCTGCTTCTATTTAGTTTCATGGCTTCTTTACAAAGTTCCATGATGTGTCCTTTCTTTCCACAGTAGAATCATTTCTTGGTGGTCCTTCTGGATGCATCACCCTTCTTGGATTTCAATTCCAAGGACTTCTCTTCATTCTTCAAACTCTTCTTGGGAGCATCTTCCACATTCTTCTGCTTGCTTCCCAAGGAATCTCTCTGAGCCAGGTTCTGTGATCTTTTCTTCTTTTGAGCTCTGGATACAGTTGGAGATTGACATGTATCTATTTGACCACTTTTGCAATCATCCCAGATGTTGTCAAGTAATCCAAATCTATTTGCAGTAAACAGATGTCTCTGGACCTGTGGATGCTGCTTCTTTTCTTCTGGCTTGCTCCCCCTTGGCATGGGCTTCCTCTGTGCTTTGGCATTCAGTGGATTGTACCAACAATCCTTTGCACAATGCCCATACTTGTTACAGCACCAGCATTGTCCCACGAATCTTGACCTTTTCAGTCCTTCTGATTGTAGGGTACTTTTCTTGGCTTGTTGTGCTGTTTCAGGAGAGTTCTGCTTCTTTACTGTCTTCATCCATATTTGTTTGGAATTATTCTTCCATCCTGCACTTTTTGTGGAAACACAATTAGAAGAATTAGTACAAGATGGGATGGATGGTACCTTCTTTCTAGAAGATGTTGCACTTTTATTGGAGGATGTCTTTCTCTTAGAATCATCCTGCTCAAATCATACTTGAGTAGCAACATGTCTTCTTTCAGCTGACTGGGAGGCTATGGCTTTGGGTGATTGCTGATTTTTCAATATCACCTCCAGTTCTAAGCATTTTACATTGAGAGAGTTCTTCTCATCCTCAACAAATCTTAGCCTACCTTCCCATTTTTCTTCCAGCTGTTTCGTCTGGTCTTCATGAATTTTTTTCATTTCTTGTAATGAATTGTCAAGCTCCTTTACCCTGTTGACTTTGTCTTTGAGTTGAGCATCTCTGACATTCATTGAAACTTTGTGCAACTTCTCCAGTGCATGAAACACATCTTTGATTATCACTTTAAATAATTCTTTCTCAGAAAGGCTTCTCTGCAATTCTTCAGCAGTGTCTTCATATCTTTCATTGCAAAGAGAAACTGTTTCATCTTTGGCATTTACCAGCTTTCTGAGAGTGTTGGTTATGCCAACCCTTTTAGCCAGCTGATCTTCCATAGCATTGGCTTCTTCTTCTAACTGTGATTTTTCTTCATGAAGATCATGGATGCCTGTAGCTATACACTTTGCCACTTCCATGGGAACTGTCTTCTGAAGATATTTGAGTGCACTCTGAAGATCATTCATTGTTTCAACTTCATCACAGCTAGGACATGCTTTCTTCATCTTCTTGGCCTGTTTCTTCTTTCTATTTTTCTGAGTCTTGGAAGATATCTCCATTTGAGGCTGGTTGCTCATTTCCTCAAATCTGCACTTCATAAAGACTCCCTTGGATCTTTTAGAGGTAACCTCCCTATGATACCAATTGAAGTGCCCATTTCAGTGTGAATCACTGAGAGGGGGAGGGGGTGAATCAGTGATCCCTTAAAAAATTTTACTAATTGATTCTTATCAATTAAACCTCTATGGCTGGTTAAAGCCTCGATCCACTCTTCTTGTATCACTCAACCTTTCCCGGATAATGCAGTAATGAAAAGGCACAGGACACAAGGATTTACAAGGTTCGGCACCAAAGGCCTACATCCTTGCCATGCTCTCCAAGCATGGATTCTCCATTATAACCTGTTAAAATTACAATGGTCGATACAGAGTCCCACTGTATCTCTCCTGAGTCCCACATGAGGGTCTTTATACTGCGTCCCACAGTGTTACCAGAGTCCCACTAGCCTGCTCCAGAATCCCGCTGAAGACTTCTTCTCCCTGAGTCCCACAGGGTCTTCTCCTGGCTCCTCGAGTCGCACGAGTAGCTCTTCTTCACTTTAAGTTCTTCAAGTATCCTCAGCAGCCTGGGATAAAGGCTGCTGGCCTTGCTCTGTACCTCTGATCACTTGTGATGATCAGGGTCTTCTCAATCTACTGAAAACTCAGACAACCAATCTCTTTAACTTCAGTCTGGCTCAGTCTCACTCCTGGTCTTGGACAACTCAAATGCACACCACTGATTTGGCTCTGTTCACGTGTGCACGTGCATGCATTCATGCATGCACTTCCCTTTCCTCTTCTTGGTGCAGTTAACCCTCAGAGGGTGTAATTCTTTTCAGCACACACCTACTTCTGAAACTTCACACACTTTATGCAATTTGTTCACACACTTAAAAGTGTATTATACTTTAGTGTGGGTCAACTTCTTCTTCTCCTTCTTAGTGTGTACACACCACTTAGGCACACACTAAGGTTCGACCAACTTGTCTCTTTGCACACAAAACTTCTTCACTTTGGCACACACTTTGAGCTTGGCCTTCACACTTCTTGTTGCACACCCTTAAATGGCTGTAGGGTGTTCCTCTTCAATTTGCACACACACACACTCAAATGAGGTGTGGTCTTCAATTCACCCACACAAGGTTACGGCCTATTCAATTCTAACACACACACAAAGTGTGGTCTTCCCTTGGTGCACACAAGGAACTAAGGCCTTGGCCTTCTATTCTTTTGCACACACACAAATGTGGTGGCCTTCCTCCTTATGCACACACACGGCCACGGGTCCTCTTCTGTTTTTGCACACACAAGCCGTAGAGTCTTCACTTTGCACACACAAGGCTATGCCTCGGCTTCTCCTCTCCACTTGGCACACACACGAGGCACGGCCTCGGGTTCTCCTTGCACACACAGTACCGAAGGGTCTTCTCTTTGCACACACACACCTGTAGGGTGTCTATGTCTTGTTGCACTCACTTAACACGTAGGATGTAGATACCCTTCACCCGAACTCAAGGAGGCGCGCAAGGGGTGCAACCCTCCTCTTCTTTCCCACTATCGCGCAAGTGCAAGGGCACAAGGGCCTGAGCAGGGTGTGGCCTTCTCTTCTTCAATAGCCGCGAGGTGCACCAGCACTCGGGTGTGCAGCATGCAACACCACGAGGCGCGCAAGCCACAAGGATGAGAACACCTTGGGCGCACAAGCTTCTCCTGCCACGCAAGTATGCGGGCAGGGAGAGCTCTTCCTGTCGCGCAAATAATGCGCACAGGGGACTCCTCCTCCTCCTTCTTCTTGTCGCGCAAAGATGTTGCGCGCAAGGAACTCAGTCGCGCAAATACCTTGCGCGGGGCTTCAACTTCGCGAGGCAGAAGCACACACGGATCAACAGATCATCAATGAAAACATCAGCAGCATTCTTTGGAGCCTCGGCCTCGTTTATATAGGCGAGGAGAGCCTCTGCCTTCTGCGTGGGATAAATCTTGAATCCCCGAAATCTTCGGATCTTCAAAGATATTTTCAAATCGTGATTTTTATCCTCTGTTTCACGCGGGATCTTTTATTTTCTCTTGTCCTCGTGCATGCGATTTATAACGCATGCACGGCCTTCGCCTCTTCTATCCCATGCATGCAAAGCCTCTGTTTAAACCCAATCCATGCAAAGGCACGAACCCATGAAGCCTCGGCAACTTCGTTTGCCTCGGCATTGCTTCGAATTCTCCTCTCATCGCATGCATGCCCATTTTTAAGCATGGTTCGGTTCGGTGTGGAGAGACGATCACGAGGGACACCTCAGCTTCGAAAATGGTGGCCGCAATCTCGAAAACCATCTTCGGGAGTCGCCTGGTTCAGCGGCGGCAAGCAGGTGGCTTCGGGGAGGCCTCGGACGAGTTCGATGATGAAGACGAGCTCTCGGCCGTAGGATCAGGCGTTTGAGATACATCGGGAGGCCTGGATTAGATCGCGGCGCCGCGGATGGATCGTGCGGCGCAGATCAAGCGCGCGATGAGACGGACGGTGGAGATTTGCTCCCGGGATTTTTTGCGCGTCCCACATCGAAACGGAGCCCGGTTTATCCGCGGCTTATAAGCCTGGCACTCACCGCTACTCGCCAGTTGAATCCTCTCCCTCCACGGTGCCACCCCGCACCGTGTTCTCCCTGCGGGCGCGCTCTGCGCCCACTCTCTGCTCCTGCGGGCGCGCTCCTAGCGCCCACTATGCTCCTCCGGTGCGCGGATTTCACCACCGCGTGCCCTCGGGGGCTTATACACGGCCCCCTGCGCTCCTCCGGGCGTGCCCCAGCGCCTCTGTGGTGTCTGCGGGTGCGCCCCTGCCGCCCTGAGCTCGCCCCACGGGTTCCCCCTTGGGCGTGGCGCCTTAGGCCCACATGAGCCTTGGGGTTGAACCCACAAGGTGCTCACGGGCTGGCCATATTTTTTGGCAAAGGAAATGAATAGGACTTTGTTAAAAAAACAAAGTACTCCCAATATAAAATGCCAAATGCCAAGCCACTCCAAGCCTTACTTCCTCTTCTCCATTTCTTCCATTTCTTCATTTCTTCTTCATAATAATTCTTCCAATCTCCTCAACATATATTCATTACTTAGGAGGGAAATTCTTGAAGGTACTTCTTCTTCAACCGAACTCCTTAATCAAATAGAGTCTTCAATGTTCTTCATTGATCCAATCAGAGATCAAGTTGGATCAACTTCTAATTCACATGCACTAAGTGATAGTGCATGGACTTCTTCAGCTCACATCATCCACTTAGGACTTGTGGATGGATCTTCTTCAACTCCCCATGCATTGTCACTACAATGCATGGTCTTCTAAAGGATGTTGTGACATTGTATCCAGTTGATACAAGTTCTTGGAACATAAAGATCAGCTCAACAATCGTCTGATGTCCATGGAGAATGTTTCAACCATATTCTCCAATGCCACTTACTGAATCTCCTTAGTGACATTCCTCTAAGTACCATGGCCATTCTCCTTCACCACCAACACCATCACTACCTTTGGCATTCACATCTTGACATTCCCTGACTTCCATTCATTCCAAGACAACTTCATGCCTCATTGACAACAAATGCAACACAATGCACTTCAGACTTGGTATGGAAAAACCATTATTTGAATTGAGAAAATTTTAGGATGATTCTGCAGCTACATACAATGAAAACGTCACTCGACAGGCATGGTATGTCCCATATTGTATCTGAGATAGCGATAGAAAGATAAATCTGTTTTACTAAGTATTGAAGACATTATATAGAAGTGAATTGGATTCTCATGAGTTAAAGAGATATGGTAAACATGTTTGATGTGTTGAGAAGGTATAAATGGAATATTACAATGATCATTTGGACCATCATAATTAGAAAAAGAAGATATATAGCCTGGAGGCAGTGGGAATACATTCATCAAAGAGGATTGCAGATAAGAAAAAAAGATTACCAACTTATTACAAGTGTGGTAAAAATCATATTGGAGAATTTATTTCAATTTCTTAGTAGTTTTCTTAATGTGGTATGATTGATTGTATGGTTAGTAACTATAAGTAATATGATCATAAGAGTAATAAAATCCAGAAATAAGATGTTTTAGTTTTCATGAGTTGTGACATTATAAAAATTTGTGTCCAATGTTCATTACCATCGGTGGAAACCATCAAGATCAACGGAAAATGTGTGTGGAAAAATATTTTGATACTAATTTAGTTGATGTTAGGCTATCAAACAAAATAGAGATAGTTGTAGAGAGATCAATGTTTTTTGATGATAGATATGAGATATAGATACCATTAGATGAAGGTTAAGGAGTATGAAATTTTGAAGATAAAAATTGAAACCAGATATGGGAATTATGAGTTTGTATATATTCCATTTGGGTTATCTAATGCACACACTATATTTATGAATCTTATGAATAGTGTTTTATATTCATTTTTGGAATCAGTTTGTGGTTATTTTTATAGATGATATTTTAGATTATTATAAAATATATAAGAAACCTGAAAGGAAATTAGTAATTGTTTTGGAAACATTATATGAAAAAAAACTAAATGGATAGATAAGTAAGAATGAATGTTGGTTTATCGAAATTTCATTGCTTGGAAATATTATTTCTGAAGATAGAATAACGTTTGATCATTTTGAAAAAGAGTTGTTAAATAGTGTCCAAGACATACCGATGTAAATGAAATTCATTGTTCCGTGGATTAACTGGTTATTATAGAAGGTTTTTTGAAAAATATACTTGGTTATCTTGTTCAATAACTAAGTTAGCAAGAAATAGAGTAAGGTTAATATAGATAGGAAACTGTAATGATTGTTTTCAAGAACTGTAGAGATGACTTGTTAATGCCCCTACATGGACATTCCTTCCAGAAATGGTGAATTCAAAATTTGAAGAGATTCTTTGTTAAAATAATTTGGATGCACCATGATGTATAATTACAAAATAATTGATTATTCCTCATGTTTATTGAAAAAACATGAGTAAAATTATCCTACACATGATTTGGAATTAACTTATGTATTTTTTTCTTTAAAAATTATGAGAAATAATTTGTATGGAGTGAAATGTGAAATACATTTTAATTACAAAAGTTTGAAGTATATATATTCACTTATAAATAATTAGACATGAGAGAGTAGATATGGATAAAACTAATAAATTATTATGATTAGTCAATTCATTGTCATCCTAGAATATGAAAAAAGGTGTCTGATTATTTGAGTCAACATAGTCTTGCTATATTAACTATGTTACATTCAAAATTTGACCCTTTGGTTAATGAATAGATGGATTTTTCCCTAGAAGTCATGGATGCAGGGAAATTCCATATTTTGTTTCATATTTTAGTTTAGTCAACTTTTTTAGAAATAATTAAGACATATTAAAAGGTGGATAAGTCATTGTATGAAAAGGTTGAATCTGTTAATAATGGTAAATTGCGTGATTTTAATATTAACGAAGGAGGCATTTTATGGTTTTGGAAAATATTATGTGTGCCTTGGGATTCCTAGTTGAGGAAATAAGTTTTTGACTAAATCTCATATTTATCTATTTTCCATTCTTCAGGGTAGCACTAATATGTAGAAAGACGTTCACAAGTATTACTATTTGGATGAAATAAAAATAGATATTTCTGAATTTTCTATAGTGTGTTTGACTTGTAAATAGTTTAATGTTGAGAGACAATTAATGAAGGTGAGTCTACAACCTTTACTAGTTCGATAGTGGAAATGGAATAATATATCAATGTATTACTTGGTGAGTTTTCCCAATAATTCTCAAGGTAATAATATGATTTGTGTTATTGTTGATCGATTAACCAATTTTTTACATTTCCTTCCCATTCAAGATAAAAAAAACATTAGATCATATTTATTGACTATATCTAAAAAAATGTTAGTTTATTTGGGGTACCTCTCTCCATTATATTGGAAAATGACCCCAAGTTCACTTCCAATTTTTGAAAAGTGATTCAGAAGTCATTGGGTTTTGAATTAAATTTTAGTGCAACATTTCACCCTCAATATGATGGCTTGTTTGAGCAGATGAGTAAAAAAAATTTAAGATATACATCATTACTTTTCAATGGATTACCTAGGAATATGGATCAACATATTTATTTTGTTTAGTTTTATAACAATAATAGTTCTTTTTTCAGTATAAAAATGGAACATTTTGAGGCACTGTGTGAAAAGTATTGTCAAATAATGACTTTTTGAAATGATGTATGAGAATCGAAGTAAATGTGACCAAATTTGGTAGAGAAAACAACATATAAATTTCATTTTATTTAGTGGAGCATGTGAAAACATCAGAGTAGACAGAAGAATCATGAAAATAATTAGAGAAAAGTTCTTTCTTTCATGGTAGGTGACCATGTCTTTTTAGAAGTATCTCTATGAAAAATTGTGATGTGTTTTGGTATAAGGGGAAGCTTATTACATAATTCATTGGACCATATGAAATACTAAATAATGTTGGAATAGTTTCATACAACGTGGAAATACATATAAGATTATCTCAGGTACATAATGTATTACTTGTTTCAATGTAATGTACATTTGTATCAGACTCATCCCATGTTTTGGACCCTGATATAGTTTTGTTGGAAGAGAATCATTTTTATGAGGAACAAATAGTTCAGATTCTCGACAATAGAGACACCGTTTTCCAGAATATGGTAATTCACCGGGTTATAGTTTTATAAAAAACCACATGGTTGAATATTCAATAGGGGAATCTGAAAATGCTATGAGATAAAAATACCCCCACTTATATGATAAGTGACCACAACTATGAGGATGTAATTTCTAAAAGGGAGATGAATGTAATATCTAAGATAATTATAGAATATGAAATTTAAAATTAATTAATATTTATGAATTAAATATTAATTTTAAAATATAAGGAATACTATGTCTGATAGCATACTCGACACAAAACCATGAGTTATGTTGTACTCATACATTGCATGCAATACTGAGTTGTATAGAAAAATAAAATATTGATAATATTATTATTTTAAGTTGTAGTTGTTGCCTTGTTGTTCTATCATCAGAAATAAATATGACTAACTATATTAAGTATATATATGATTATTAAATTCTTGTATATCCATCAAATAAATTTAATAGTCTTATAAATAAGAATAAAATCCAATTCTAAGCATAGAATGTTGTATATTTATAAAAGGTAGATTTACCGCCATTTAACGAAAAACCCATTTTATATACAATTTTTGTAAATTTAATTGATTTTATATTTCAATATAAACATAATTTTAGATCCTATATTGTCTAAATTACTTTAGGGTGAATTTTGGGATTTTTCCTAGGACCTTCTTTTTGGATTAATAGTGAAAATACTGAATTTTAATTCAAAATAACTTTTTTTGTGTAATTTATTTATATAGTTAAATTATATTTTAATTTGGTTTTAAATTAAAAATAGATAATTTATATATATATATTAATATAATTTTGGTCATTTGAATCACTTTTATGTTGAATTTTGTTGTAAATTCTTAATGAACATTGATCATTCCAACCTTAAAAACCCGCTTTCTCACCATGTCTGTGGGAATAGAATTAAACATAATTTTACTAATTATGAGTACTAAATTTCAAAAAACTTAAATATAATTTTTTAATCACAATAAAATTTATATTATAATAATTTCAAATTAATATTTTACAAAAAAATATTAGTGAAGGTGATTAAAATTAATTATAGCAATTAACTTAAAATTAAGCCTAAAACGGGACTAAACCATAATCTTAAGGGACCGAATGACCTATTAACTCTTCAAAAATGAATTTTATTGTAATATATTGGCCATAAACCTTAAATTAGTGAGTTTTTAGGGGTTTTAATTACTTTAATTATGTAAGAACATGTGTGCACGTAACATGTTTTTAAAAATGAAAAGTGTGTCCCTTCCATTCTCTATAAATGCCGACCACCTCTCCCATTTCCTAAAACCTCTAAAAACACTTATTTTTAGAAAATAATTTCCCAAATAGTCTCCCAAAATCTCTTCCCCCAACATATTAGCCTCACCTTGTGTTGAAATCCATCCAAGGAATCAGTTTTGAGGAAATAAGGAGTTACCCAAATAAGAGGCAACATTCTTCATCATGCTCCCTTCTGTTATATTCACTCAATTCCCCATAAGTATTATTATTCCATGTTAATGTAACAAAACCAATACCATAAATATTATGGGATTTTTTTATGTTATGGGTTTTACCTGATCTTACACACACTACTATCTAATGTGGAACGAACTATCTCTTTATGTGTACGGTGAATTACCGCCTCATGATACAATGTTGATCATTTTTCCTTTACCACCATTCGTGTTTGTCCTTATAATGGAAAAATATGTTTATATATGATATTTTGATTCCATAATGATTATTTAATTATTTTATAATTTATACCTTTATACTTTCCATTTTGTGTTAATACGATAACATCGTTTGTGGAAGTGTGGACTACCGCCTCTTCAAAGAAATCCGATATGTTCACACACTACATGAAATGCATTAAGGGTGAGTTTAACCAATCATATGTGATAATAAATATCACACACACACAAACAAATATATATATATATATATATATTATATTTATTACATAATTAAACTTCTTTAAATATAATGAATCATTTTATTTAACACTTCTCCACAAACACAAAACGTGATAGCATTATTTGTGGACGTGTGGACTACCGCCTTCTTAAATATTGGTGATTACTTTTACATCACTTGAAATATATATATATATATAAGAATATAAAATTAACTAAAAATAAATATATGATATAATGATCATTTTAATGATAAAATATTGCTTACTATTTTTTCATAATGAACATTGAAAAATGATAACATCACTCATGCGTACGTACAAGATACTGTCTCCATGACTGTGATGTTGGCTGTAGACACCCAAAGCTTGACGTACATGGACATTACATTACTTTTGCAGAATACTCAGTCCATAACAAAAACAGACACAAAAAGACTGTAATAGTTTAGTGTATTTGGAAACTCGGAATAACATCTTCTAATCGTGGTGAAAGATCTTCAACATCTCCCAATAAAGATCTTCCCCTTTTTTTCTTACCTAAAACCATTCTTTATATCCTGGGGAAAAGAAAACAAAAAAGGGGTGAGTTCAAATGCCCAGTAAGGGTAAACATAGAGAACATAAAGCAATCCATAAACATTTGAATGCAAAAACCCGAACATAAAATCTAAACATCAAAATCTTGAGCAAAGACATGAATCTTGGAAGAACTTAAGACATATATCATAAGGGAACATCAATCATGATAAAATTGAATGGGAATAAAACATGTAATTGTGGAATCCATTAACCACATGTAATCATTTCCATAGTAGCCAATGCATTGCTGCCAAGACCATCTTAGTGGACAAAGTCCCTTTCTGAATCGAGTTCACTCCTCGTTCCAGTGGTGTAATACTGAACCAGATTAAATTACTGTTCCAGACAAGTCAATCTCATGAGATATAAAATCTTTACCCAATACATTGGAGGGAGATATAGGTCCCACACATCTCATAATGAAATCATTCTTACTTGTGCCACAAAATAAAAATACATCATTAATAATAACCCAATAAATAAAATGGGTTTCATAAACATCATCACATCATCACACAATCCATATAAATGAAATGGATATCATTTCATAATAAGAAAAGAGAAACCATGTACATCATAGAGATATTATACTAGAAATATACACATATGAAAATAATGTCATCTTAGATAGAAAATGGTTTTGATAAAACACTTGAAATGAATTCTTGATGAAAATGTCCTTTTTTCTTAAAAATCATTTTTGTTTCACAAAATGTCATGCAATTTTAAAAGAAATATATTTTGTTGAAAATAGTCACAAAATCTTTTGGAGGAAGATTCATGAAAATAAGGCTTTATAAAACTGTAAAAATACGTTCTTGCTGTATAAGTTAAAAAACATTCTTCTCGTACTTTTGCCGGAAAAGTCAAAAATTACCTCGTAATAGAAAGATTCCACACATACCATGTAGTAAAAGTCAAAAATGGTTAAAAATGACTTTAAACATACATGAAGAAACTTTTATAAAACATGTACATTGATGATAGAAATAACCCCAATAAGTACTGACGAATAAGCAATCTCGGATAAGAATGAGATTTTCAAAATTATCCTTTACCTTAGGTCCGATATGCTTCGTATGTATCCTAAACTCCTGTATAATGATTTAAATAATGTCATTGACTTATTAAAGAATCATATTCATTGTTATGATATCATATGTGGTTCACTTATGACTTTATATTACCCATTCTTTTGTAAATTCCATTTTAAAGTAGCGTTTTTGGTAAAATCGTTTCATTTTTCGTTCGTGTTTTAACTTGTAATTATTCATATGATTACATAGATCATGACTAATTAAATTCAGAATGTAAAACATGATTTATATATAATATATATTCATAATATTCATATATATAATAGATCGATAAATGAAAAGAAATACACCGTTCATCGAGACGGTAGGCCGTACGTACGCATGAACACTATTTTCGTTTCCTTATTGAATTGAATGGAATTAATTAGATGACATACATATATATATACATAAATCCAGTATCATTATTATGTCATATATTTCATGAATACTTATTATATATACTTTATAATCATTTATGAATGGTTAATCATTGAGAATGAATCTCATCGCGTGGTGGAGACGGTGTTTCTTACGTACGCACGAGCGATGATATCGTTCCCATGATCGTGTAATTTTATTGGAGTGTATTTATACTATCACAAAATCAATATAACTTTAAAATATTCATATACAGTTATTATTTACACCATTATACCCATCCATGTAAGGTGGTGGTGGAAAATAGATTACACCACAGCGTGGAGACGTTATTCCGTACGTACGCACCCGCGGTGATTTCGTTTTCCGTAGGATTAATAGATGGTTAAATTGGGTTGTTTCATAATTATAATAACATATAAGTATATGAGTGATACTGATGTTATTACTTCCTAATTAAACAACCTATGAAGAATAAGTGGACGAAGAAATAAAGTTGAAATAATCGGTAACAGACATTACCTCTTCTTTGAAGCGCCTCTTTGAGACCTCCTCTTAGGGCACTAAAATTGGTCTTTGAAGAAGAAAAGGACCTCTAGGATGTTTCTAGGGAAGTATATAAGAGAATTAGGCAGGGTTTGGCCGAGCTTGAAGGCTCAATGTGGTGTGATGAAGAGAGGGAGGAGGTGACCTTTTATAATAGAGGAGAGGGGAACCTTTGGAATAACCAAAACTATTATTTTAGTATAAAGTCATATTCGGTTTTTAATAGCTCCAAATTTATATATTTATAAGATAAGGCGGTATGGGTCTCAATAATCTCATCCTATAGAATTTAGACAAGTTTAGGTCATTATATTAACCTTATCTTTTAGTTTTAACTCTTAGTTAATTAGATGGACATTTACCATGTCACTTTATATTTTTATATTATATAGTTAATAAACATAACATATACATCCAAGATACCCCAAGTGGTACAGTAATGATACACCTATCATTATATAAGTATCTTGGACGAACCTTAGATTTTTAGGAATATAATAACAATTAATAATATAATTTTTGTTTTAAAAACTAATTTCTGTCAATTTTGACACTATTTGGTAATTGATTTTTGTGAAAGTCATAACAAAATGATTATTTCGAAAACAGTTATTTAAATAAATACTAACATGTCATAATAACATATAAAATTATTTTAATTCATAAAAAGTCTCAAATTACAATTATTTGGGTATTTATAACATCAATTATGTCAATATTTCATTAATAAGACAATTACTGCATCATCATTCTGTCATAAATAAATTAGCTTATTTTAATTCTAAAAATTAGAAATAAAATTCCATTATGTAGAAAATATTTTTATCTTTATAATGAATATTTATAGTCGAATTTATATTATGTATAACCCGATATTAAAAATTATTTAGTTATTAAACTTTGATTTTAACTATTTTAACCCTTCTTTAAATAAATTAATAATAAATGTCCTAATCTAATCCAAGTGGGCCTAAATGGTCATATATTATTACTAAGGCTGTTTTTGGTCGAATTACACTTATCCAATAGAATTAGGACATGTGTTAGGGTAATAATAATAACACTTTACCCTTAATTACCCTATTTACTTTTAACCGTGGTAAAAAAAGTAAAAAGTTACTATTCACAAAAAACTATTTTCATCTCATTGAACCACATTTTAGTCCTTGATATTAACTGTGTCACTTGTATTTTTAAAATTCCACTCACAGAAGTGGTAAAATTAAGTTTTATAAAAAATTCAGTTTTTAACTACCACTCAGTGGTTTCACTATTCATCAAAAAATGAAAGTTTCCAAAAAAATACAAAAAATTAGGACAAATCAATATTTGATATTCAAAAATAATGTCTATTTTACCAAATTTAAAACATATCAGTTACATTAACTAATTTAAAAATTAATTCCTGTCGTCCAAACATATAGCGTGTTTTTAAGAGATAATAACTATCAAAAGATTGACAGTTGTTTAAGTCTCGTTTAAATGTGAAATTACATCCAATGACCAAAATTGTATTAAATTGTAAAAATATATTCTAAATATACTTTAAAACCACTCAAAATAGTAATTTATCACTATTAATTACTTCGATTAAAAAACTTGTTTTTAATTAAAATTCAGTAATTTTCACTATTCATCAGAATATGAATGTCATCCGAAAAGTACTAAAATTTCACCATAAGCTAATTTCGATATTCAGAATCCAAAAATGAAGTACATTTTGAAAGATAAAATTTATAAAATTTCAAAAAGTGGGTATTACTATTCATAACGGCTAGTTCATAATAATATTATAATAATATATCGTTTAGTGAAACTCGGTATTGCGTACTACACACGCTATCGAGGAAGGTCCTGATTGCGTGTAATGAAAGGAAAGATAGGGATACGTGTTGTGAAAGCTCCTTTTGGTGTAGCGTACAACACAAGACATTAATGAAATTAAAAAAAAATATTTTTCATAAAATATCAGGGTGTTACATTCTACCCCCTTTAAAATGAATTTCACCCTCGAAATTCGTCGGGGTTATAAATGGTTTACTACTAGAAAGTTTCATTAATAGAAACCCACATCGTAAAAAGGAATACCAAAACATGGATTTAAATACTATATTATGAAACATAATGGTTACCCAAATTAACTCATCACTGGGTTTCCACGTAGGAGAACATAGGTGAAAATAAGGATATGAAAGAAAAATCTAACCATCAAGTTCTGATAGAGAGTGGTAGAGAACATGGCTATGAAAAAGCCAACAATCACAAAGCCATAGATTTGTGATGATCTAAGGTACCATCTGATTCATCGGATATAAGATCACTAGGAAAACATTTTTGGTTTCAAGATCATTTGCCTAAAGTTGAAGAAATTGGAAGTAGAAGAAATACTTTCTTGATTTTGGTACATTCCCACCATTTGTCGTTCCTTGGACAATTTCCAGTTCATCTCTTAATGAAATGAAGTTGAATTTGTCATTCGTGAAGTGTTAGCATATAATGTGATAGAATGATGGGTCATTCCATCTGTCTCAAACAAAAGGTTAGAAAAAGCTATCAAAAATACATAAGTCCATCTATTGTAGATTAATCATACATGGTTCCTAAAATGGACTTATACATCATATATCATACTGCATAATATAATAAAACTAGTTTCTACTAAATTGGGACTTCATGTAAGCCAGTGGTAGGTGATAAAGGTCAGTCGCACTTTGGTTGTGGCTTCGATTCCCATAGCCTTGGCTGACGCGATGAGTTATCGCCTGTCCTGTAGGTTGTCCTTTTTCTAAAATTACATTATAAAAAAATTCTAGCCTTAAACAATACTAACTTATGTCCAACAAAATTAATTCCAATCTCTAGGCTTATTGAAAATAAATATGTCAAATCTCATAGTATAAAGAAAAAAATTACTTGAAATGTCATCAATCAAGCATATGAATACCATCATTTATCCCCCATATATCTTGTCGGTCACATTCCAATCATGTGAATACCTTAATCTTGTATTCTCTTGAAAAATGAATACCCATTAAACCTTAGTGAAAACATGAATGCTTTCAAAAGTTAACTCTTTCCACATACCAAAATCCAAAAATTCTATATACTAAAACCATTATATAACCTTCTCTTTATATTAGTCATGAGCTCATGAATACTATCAAACATTTAATTTTCTCTTTATCCCTTCATTATGCGCATATCATCAACTTTACAAAAATATCTGAATATCCTTTCATGGTTACTGGTACCATACACTTTCAAAACATAAGGAAAGACAACCGTGTAACGATCCTTAGATGTCCCTTTATTCCATACTACCATGAGATTACATATACAACATTACACTTGATAAACTTGTAATCATTCCACTCCCATGTTAAACCATTGACCGAGCTTCTACAATTCTTTCATCTCACATATCATTTGTAGTCTCTTCATCATCATCAACATAAATACTACCCATACCACCATACTGATTCTCTTCATTAGACATTCCCTTAGGGCATTGCTTTTCATAATGCCCGTACATTCCACATTTAAAACATTTAACCATTTTTTATGTCATAGCAATACCATTATCCTCATCCATGGTGTTAATTGAACCATTTCCTTTTCACTTACTGGCTTTGTGTCCTTCTTTTCTACACCCAAAGCATGTTCCAGTTCCTTTGAAACATTCTCCTTGATGCCTCTTCCCACATGATTTACATAGGGGAAATTTAACTTTCTTTCCTCTATGATCATCTTGAAACTCCATCTTTCTCTTATTAGCTGAGTCAGGAAACTTACCAAATTTGAGATTATTGATCATATTATGAGATTGATGATTCGGAATAATAATGATTTTTGGACTTCCAAATCCAATTTCATTTGGTTGCTCATGAATAATATCATTTCATTGTCCATAATATCCTCCATTATGGTGAATCATCTTGTTTTCAGCCATTTTCTAAAACCCAAAGAAAATAGTGTGGGAGGAAAAAATCATTCTAGGGAAAACAACATAGTGAAGGGGGAGTACCCTCAATATCTAACATCTTAGGTTAAATTCTATGATCGTTACCGTAGTTCTAGGACTATATCCTATATGTATACTTATCTTTAGGTACATCCTTAGACATATATTAGAAATATCTCTAGGGATCTCACTAATTTTTTCGAATCCTAGTTTTCAAAGGTTAACTAAACCTTTCCTCTGATACCAACTGTAGAGACCCGAAGCTTGACGTACATGGACATTACATTACTTTTGCGGAACACTTAGTACATAACAAAAACAGGCACACAAGGATAGTAATAGTTTAGTGTCTTTGGAAACATGGAATAAAATCTTCTAATCATGGTGAAAGATCTTCAACATCCCCCAATAAAGATCTTCCCCTTTTTTTTCTTACCTAAAACCTTTCTTTATATCCTGGGGAAAAGAAAACATAAAAGGGGCGAGATCAAATGCCCAGTAAGGGTAAACATAGAGAACCTAAAGCAATCCATAAACATTTGAATGAAAAAACTTGAACATAAAATCTAAACATCAAAATCTTGAGCAAAGACATGAATCTTGGAAGAACGTAAGGCATATATCATAAGGGAACATCAATCATGATAAAATTTAATGGGAATAAAACATGTAATTGTGGTATCCATTAAGCACATGTAATGATTTCCATAGTAGCCAAGACATTGCTGCCAAGACCATCTTAGTGGACAAAGTCCCTTTCTAAATCGAGTTCACTCCTCGTTCCAGTCCCGTAATACTGAACCGGATTAACTTACCCTTCCAGCCATGTCTATCTCATGAGATATAAAATCTTTACCCAATTCATTGGATGGATATATAGGTCCCACCCATCTAATAATGAAATCATTCTTACTTGTGCCACAAAATAAATATACATCATTCATAATTACCCAATAAATAAAATGGGTTTCATAAACATCATCACATCATCACATAATCCATATAAAAGAAATGAATATCATTTCATAATAAGAAAATAGAAACCATGTACATCATAGAGACATTATACTGGAAACATACACATATGAAAATAATGTCATCTTTGATAGAAAATGGTTTTGATAAAACACTTGAAATGAATTCTTGAGGAAAATATCTTTTTTTTCTTCAAAATCATTTTCTTTTCACAAAATGTCATGAAATTTTAAAAGAAAGAGATTTTGTTGAAAATAGTAATGAAATATTTTGGAGGAAGCTTCATGAAAATAAGGCTTTATAAAACTGTAAAAATCCATTCTTGCCGTATAAGTTAAAAAAACATTATTCTCGTACTTTTGCCGGAAAAGTCAAAAAGTACCTCATCATAGAAAGATTCCATACATACCATGTAGTAAAAGTCAAAAATGGGTAAAAAGGACTGTAAACATAAATGAAGACACTTTTATAAAACATGTACATGGATGATAGAAATAACCCTAGTAAATACTGACGAATAAGCAATCTCGGATAAAAATGAGATTTGCAAAATTGTCCCTTACCTTAGGTCCGATATGCTTCGTATGTATCCGAAACTCCTGTATAATGATTTAAATAATGTCATTGACTTATTACAGAATCATATTCATTGTTATGATATCATATATGGTTCACTTATGACTTTATATTACCTGTTCTTTTGTAAATTCAATGTTAAAGTAGCGTTTTGGGTAAAATCGTTTCATTTTTCGTTCGTGTTTTAACTTGTAATTATTCATATGATTATATAGATCATGATTAATTAATTTAAGAAAGTAAAACATTATTTATATATAATATATATTCATAATATACATATATATAATAGATCGATAAAAGGAATGAAATACACCGTTCATGGAGATGGTAGGCTGTACGTACGCATGAACGCTGTTTTCATTTCCTTATTGAATTGAATGGAATTAATTTGATGAAATACATATATATATACATAAATCCAGTATCATTATTATGTCATATATTTCATGAATACTTATTATATATACTTTATAATCATTTATGAATGGTTAATCATTGAGAATGAATCTAATCGCGTCGTGGAGACGGTATTCCGTATGTATGCACGAGCGATGATATCGTTCCCATGATCGTGGAATTTTATTGGAGTATATGTATACTATCAAAGAATCAATATCACTTTACATTAATCATATATAGTTATTATTTACACCATTATAACCATCAAAGTTAGGTGGTGGTGGAAAATAGATTACACCGCGGCGTGGTGACGGTATTCCGTACGTACCCACTCGCGGTGATTTTGTTTTCCGTAGGATGGATAGATGCTGAAATAGAGTTGTTTCATACTTATAATAACATATCTGTATATTAGTGATACTGATGTTATTACTTCATAATTAAACAACATAATAAGAATAAGTGGACGAAGAAATAAAGTTGAAATAATCGGTAACAGACATTACCTCTTCTTTGAAGCGCCTCTTTGAGACCTCCTCTTAGGGCACTAAAATTGGTCTTTGAAGAATACCAGAACCTCTAGGATGTTTCTAGAGAAGTATAGAAGAGAATTTGGCAAGGGTTGGCCGAGCTTGAAGGCTCAAAGTGGTGTGAGGAAGAGATGGAGGTGGTGCCCTTTTATAAGGGAGGAGAGGGGCACCTTTGGAATAAATAAAAATATTATTTTATTATAAAGTCATATTTGGTTTTTAATAGCTACAAATTGATATATTTCGAATCTAAGGTGGGGATGGGTCGAAATCCTCTCATACAATAGAATTTAGATAAGTTTAGGTTATTATATTAACCTTATCATTTAGTTTTAACTCTTAGTTAATTAGATTGACATTTACCATGTCACTTTGTATTTTTATATTATATAGTTAATAATCTTACCATATACATCCAAGCGACCCCCAAGTGATACATTAATGATACACCTATCATGATATAAGTATCTTTGCCTATCCTTATATTTTTAGGAATATAATAACAATTAATAATATAATATTTGTTTTAAATACTATTTTATGTAAATTTTGATACTATTTGGTAATTGATTTTTTTGAAAATCATAACAGAATGATTAGTTCGAAAAAAGTTAATTAAATCAATACTAACATGTCATATTAACATATAAAATTATAGGAATTCATAAAAAGTCTCAAATTACATTTATTTGGGTATTTATAACATCAATTATGTCAACATTTCATTAATAAGATAATTTTTGCATCATCATTGTGTCATAAATAAATTAAATTATTTTAAGTCTAAAAATTACAAATAAAATAAAATTAGGTAGTAAATATTTTTATATTTCCAATGAATATTTATAGTCTAATTTATCTTATGTATAACCCAATATTAAAAATGATTTAGTTATCAAACTTTGATTTTAACTATTTTACCCCTTATTTAAATAAATTAATAATAAATGTCATAATCTAATCAATGTGGGCCTAAATGGACATATTTTATTCCTAAGGTTGTTTTTGGTCGAATTACACTTATCCAATAGAATTAGGACATGTGTTAGGGTAATAATAATAACACTTTTACCCTTAATTACCATATTTACTTTTCACCGTGGTAAAAAAGTAAAAAGTTACTATTCACCAAAAACTAATTTCATCTCATTGAACCACATTTTAGTCGTTGATATTAACTGTGTCTCTCGGATTTTTAAAATTCCACTCACAGAAGCGGTAAAATTAAGTTTTATAAAAAATTCAGTTTTTTAACTATCACTTAGTGGTTTCACTATTCATCAAAAAATGAATGTTTCCAAAAAAAATACCAAAAATTAGGACTAAGCTATATTTGATATTCAAAAATAATGTCTATTTTACCAAATTCAAAATATATCAGTTACATTAACTAATTTAAAAATTAAGTCCCGTCGTCAAAACAAATAGCGTGTTTTTGAGAGATAATAACTATCAAAAGATTGTCACTTGTTTATGTCTGGTTTAAATGTGAAATTACATCCAATGACCAACATTGTATTAAATTGAAAAAATATATCCTAAATATACTTTAAAACAACTAAAATTAATAATTTATAACTATTAATTATTTCGATTTAAAAATTTGTTTTTAATTAAAATTCAATAATTTTGACTATTGATCAGAATATGAATGTCATCCGAAAAGTACCAAAACTTAACCATAAGATAATTTCGATATTACGAATCCAAAAATAATGTCCATTTTGAAAGATAAGATTTATAAAATTTCAAAAAGTGGGTATTACTATTCATAACGGCTAGATCAAAATAATATTATAATAATATCTCGTATAGTGAAACTTTGTATTGCGTACTACACATGCTATCGAGGAAGGTCACAATTGTGTGTAATGCAAGGAAAGTCAGGGATGCATGTTGTGAAAGCTCCTTTTGGTGTACTGTACAACACAAGACATTAATGAAATTAAAAAGAATATTTTAATAAAATATCGTGGTGTTACATTGGCTCATTTTAAATAACCATTATTCACGGTTGGTTTAAAAGATTTATCTGATGTATAAATTTGATAACTATATATGGATTATTATTCTAGACTTTTCTATATAATAATCCATTTGACCATATTTTACCTACCAAAGTCATTTTGACACATAACTCGAATATGAAAAAACACACACCATGTAAACTTAATTATTTAAGTAGTTTTTAAAAAAATAGTAATAAGTTAAATAAAAGTAATAATAAACTTGAAAGAGTTTCTCATCCAAGGATATAATTAATATAATTTTATTATTTCGGAAGATAAAGACAACTTACACAAAGAAAAAATGCTGATTTAGCGGTAGTTTAAACATTTAATAGATTGTTTTGTGATGATTTAAAAAAACCAGTAATAAAATTTTTGTTGACATTAAACATGTATAATTTCTTTCAATTTTGTATCATTTTATTTAAATAATTATATAACACATATTTTGCGTTGGTTTTTTAGTTTTAGCATTGGGTTTTTCTTAAAAAAATAACTATGATCTAGTAGATGTTTTTAACTGCCGCTAAATTCATAACATTTTATCAGAAAAACCCGACTAAAACTGATAAAACCACCATTAAGTAAAATTTTTGTCATATTTAAAAGAATTTTTTATTGCATCCCTAGAAATATCACATAATATAACTGTGTTTTAAACCACCGCAAAAATAACTGTATCCAGCAGTGGTTTAAACCGCCGCTAAATCATGAATTAAAAAAAAGTACAAGTTCTATATCCCCAGAACCTACTGCTAGAACAACACAATAGTAACACTAAATTTTTTACAAGATCATAAAATATATCATCAATGTAAAAAGAAAAAAACGTATGTTAAAATTAATGAATTAATGTATGTTGATTCTCACCAAAACATAATGAATCAACACATTGACCCAGGAAAACAAAACATTGAAAGAAATAATACATTTCTCAATTCATTGATAGAATAAAAAAAGACACAACATATTAAAGGAATCAATAATACATAAATACATTGAAATAATAAACACATTGAAGAATTAATAATACATTTTTCAATACTTTGAATGAATCAAGACATTTCTCAATATATTTAAAGAATCAAAGTATTTCTCAATAGATTTCTTATTGAAAGTATGTTGAATCTCTAAAATATTAGAAAAATCATTTCTAAGGGAAACATAAATTTAATACATTTAAAACTATTTTTAAGGAATCAATGATCTTTCATTAAAATGAGGCCTCGCATGTTAAAACTAAATCCACCAAAATTACAAACAAGATAGTTTAATTTAATAAAAAATAATTATAAATATGAAACCATCCATTATGAATAAAATTTTCATCAAAAGGGTCATTAATGATTCAAAAATAATAATCAATACTTATCCAAAAAGTTAAATCCCCCGAAATGTCCATAAATGGTATAAACTTCCACAAGCAAGGATTAAAACATACATGAATTTATACAAAAGGCCAATACATTATGAAATCCTAGGACATCCAACACTGATCCCACCCCGTGATGAAATAAGATAAAACAACAAAGATGCCCTATGTGCCTAGTCTAAAAAGAATCTACATAGTAAGAGTGATATGATTACATACCCATGGACTATCTTAAACCAACAATACAGAGCTCAAAAAATAGGGTCCATACATAAATAGGGCACAAAAATCTCCCAAAAGGGAGATCACCCAACACATCAAGATTGAGATCTAACAAAGAAGGTTAAAACAATAGTATACTAATAGAACAAAGAGAATGATATATATGTGTTATCTTATATGTTATAGGATTGATATATCATTGTATGGATAAGTGATGTAAGACCTTATTTGGGTGAGAGATAACATAGAATGTTGTTTGGTCACTAGGACTAGGACATAATGTGAGATTTGGAAAATGGTGTAGAATTTTCTATACTGGCCGGGGTTAGATAGAGATTATGGTCTTGGAGAAAACCGTGGGGTTTTGGCTTATGACTTGACATATAGGGACCCTAATTGGTACACCTGTAAGATGAGAGTGACACCACATGTTCATCCCCAATAGTTGAAGGCCTAGAAACATCCACAAAGTAAGAATGCCACTAAAGTGGGATTCTTTATCCTATTGTACATGAACACATAGAGACTTAACTCCAAAAAATAGTGAATAGGTATATTACAATAAAACCAATCAGTGTAAAAAATTCATATTGTAAACTCTAGGAAAAACATCAGAATGAGATAAATAAATATCCAAGAAATGAAAAGGGAAAAATACATTCCTTACTAAGAAGAAGAAATTTAGGTACTAATCTAAAAACAAATAAAAGAAAAAAGAAAAGGATTTCTCAACTCAAGATCCCTATGTATGACAACCAAACCTTGTCAGTTCCTCCACTTACTTCTACGTTCCACAGATACTAGGTCCACTAAGGACACCATCTACCTGTTGTCTGTATAAGAAAAAAATCATGCATGTAATGCCCATTTAGGTTTAAGTATAAACATACTTATTATGTCACCATGATAAAAAGTGGAAATTATTAGAATATAATAGTTATATAATCCTATATGTAAAAGAGAGATAAGAAACTAAACATTATATATGATCATAAAGAAATTTCAATCTCCATAGCCAGTTGAAACACAACATATAGAAACATGGTTATACAACACATAAATAGGGAATCTGTTGTCCCAATCCCTTCTAAAATATAATAAAAAGGTAAAAAATACCCACATCGGATTTACTAATACATGAAAAAACCCTCTCCATTATTTATTTCCCAATGATAAACTATACTCATCACCCTCTCCATCTCAATCTCTACTTCTCGATACCAGCACATGTAAGAAGGTTATATTGAAAATTAAACAGTGGTGTATATTTATATTTAACCTTAAAATTAATATATGTTTGAAAAATATTTTTTTTGATGTTGTGTGATTTAATTTATCACAACCAATCTTCACTGAAAAATCTGGAAGTGTAGATCTGGTCGTCTTCTGATATAAATCATGTAACAATTTCTTCAAAATGGATATCTCATCCCTCTATGCCTTAATTGTGTTTTTCAAAGAATCAATCTTTATCTATGCATTTCGGGATAGGGAGTTACTAAAACCGGGAGTATATTCACTTGAAATGACCATTTTCCTACCGAAGACCTCATATGGTAATGGTCCCAAACCCATCCCGCGCACTCAACCAGGATGCTCGTTCCTAATGACTTTACCATTTGGGTAATCCTAGGAGACTGAGTAGGACTGTTTGGGATTGAAATCCCACAATTCATTAATTTTTACCTATAAATAAAATATCAGTCATATTAGAAGCAATATATATTTATATAGTGAATATATATAATAAGTTATTATAATGAACAACGAATTCATACACTAACTTCTTTGGTAAACTCATTAACAAAAGTCCCATCAGAATTTTTATGAACAATCATCCACACATCTATTCGAGATAATTGGTGGCCTAAAAACTATGAATGATTTAATAAATTATAATTTTTTTAATATATTAGATAAAAAAAATTATCTAATTAATATGTATACTAATTAAAAGATTAACAGATTTTATCGGCCTTTATAAAAACTATTTGACCACGTAGTGTTGCGATAATGCTTCCTCCTTGGCATTCCTATCCTTAATCAAATATAATTAAGGTAAGAAGATATATTATTAAAAATTAATGTAGAAAAATAGAAATGATTATATATTAACAATACTAACAAACAAAATATACATAAAAATGATAATTAATGATTGTACAAATTAAATAAGTGGTTATTAAATGAATGGATAACTTCACATACAATCATTTTCTCCTTCAATTATCCTAGTTTCCTACTCCATCATTACATTATCTACTTTATCCATGCTTGAAAGAATAATATTTTCAATGTCATGATGGAAAAATAAGTCCACTTCTTACTATTGATGGGATTCAATATCCATGGTCAAGTCATCCACTTCATCACCCATATCATACAGGTCTCTTTGTTTTATGTGATCAACTACAATCCACCCTTCATCCACAACATCTTTCAAATCATATACCATTTTCTCTAGTGATGATAATATAAATAGATCATGTAGTTCATAATCACAAATATCCATCAAGCAAGATAAGTTTCTAGAAGTAAATTTCAAAGAATAGTTTTTAAAACCCCTACTAATATCCACCCAATTTCATTTGAATAAAACAACTAAAAAATTTCCATAGTAGTTTAATTTGATAATATTAGTCAACATTCTATAATATTCCACTTCAGAAAATGTAAATATATCACTATTCTTTTTTTCAAACCCTCTTCCCAATAAATTATACGGCATCTAAATCCATTCAAATTGTAAGCATCGAACATTCTAGATTTTTTAGAGGATATAGATAAAGAAACTTCAAATCTTTTGAATACTCTATGTGAGTATCAATATTCATGATCTGAAAAAATTAATATACATTTTTATATCTAAAAATATATTTATAAACCTAATATCCATATTGATTTTAATATTTATGCACATAAATGTTGTGAAAATAATTCTACAATCTCTTTATTAATATATTTTGTTATATATTTATCATTTTGTGTTCATCCTCACATTTGTCTCTTTGTATGTTTCCTCAAATATTCAATAAATAGATCTACAATTTTACAATATATTAGCACCTATATATATTCCCTTAATAATTCCATTTCTATTTTTGTATAATTTGAGCTCCTCCCAATTGATCAGCCAATAGATTGTATGATTTTTAATTTCCCATGTATTTCAGATTGAGATGATACATCCTAAATATGTACAACTTGATTTAATCTTGTCTCAATATCATCCATGTATCTGGAAAATATGGTAAGACACGCTTTATCCAAATATCCTTCAGAAATTGATCCTTCAGGTTGATCTTTATTTGTCACACATGATTTCAAATTCCCAATATATCTGTGAAAAAAATAATTATGAATTTAATGTTCCAATAATTTTTTACTGAAATGAAAAACATTTAAATAAAGTACCTCTCAAATGGATACATCCATTGATAATATACTAGCTATCCTAATTTAGATTCCTCAACCAAATGTGCTATTAAATGCATCGTGACAGTTAAAAATGATGGATGAAAGATCACTCCCATTCCATAATGTTTCAATAAAAATCAATCCTAAAGTTTTTCATGATAAAATCGATGTAGAGTTTTCTCACATAGTTTTCTGAAAAAATGCGTGGATTGGGATTACAATAGTATTAACATTTTTAGGTAATAATTTACACAATACCAATTGATGTAATTACCATAACAAAAATGAGAATCATGGATTTTCAATCCATGGAACCTGTGATGCTATAAGTTAACACATCATGATATGTAACTTGAATACCCATTAGATAACTTCAAATGTTTTAAAATTATAAGGAATTTGTCTTTATCCCTATTTTTCAATACGTAAATTGGCAGAGAATACTTTCCATTCTAAAATGGCTGGAGATCATGATTTATGTTCATTTCTTGTAAGTATTTCCTAGAATTGATATGATCCTTCTATATTCCATGCTAATTAAGAAACGAGAAGATCCAATTTTCAGAAAAAATTCTTCTAAATATTCATCAAATCAAGATTATGCTATAAAAAAATAAATCCTCAATATAGAATTGTGATGGATTTACTTTTTTTCTTCCACTTTTGCATGTCGATTGCACTTGGTGATGCACTTTGAACTTGTTTCCCACTATTATTAAAATGATACACCTTCCCTGATTCTGTTTCAACATTTCAAAGTTGTGCCAATATTTCAGTACATATTGACCACATTGGAGGTGGAATATGATCAATGAAACCATTTAATATTGACTTGTTCATCCAAATACTAAGAGATACGTTGAGAAATATTACATGACAAAATAAGCACAATTTTCTACTATAAGGTAGCCATTCAAACTCAAAATAAAAGTTACAAACATAACAAACCAATCTCGTGTAAGTGTTTCAACCAGCTAAATTACCAAGTCTAAGGAAGTCACTAATTACCCATTTTTGAGAAGATGTCATTTTTAACATTGTTCTAGAAGATTCATCATATTTCTCAATAATGTCGCATCATAATTTTGGTAAATATTCAATTAAATACTACAAGTATACATTAATAAAATTTCCAAGAATGTTTTCTAGGAATAGACATCAAAATGATAAAATATATTTGTTGAATACACATCCATGGAGGTAGATATCATGGGATAAAAACAACTGTCCAAATGCTATAACTGGTACTCAAAGTCACAAATGGGTTGATTCCATCCATATCAAATCATAATCGACCATTCCTTGGACCAGATAAAAAATCGGGATGTAATGAATAAAATTTCTTCCTTGATTTTCAATATCTTGGATGTCGCATTAACCCATCATTGTTATTTTCTACAAGATTACACATCATGTGTTCAATGGTTTTTGATGAAATGAATAATCTTTATAATTGAGGCTTTACAGGAAAGCAACACAAAAACTTTGCAGGTGTGTTCATTTTCTTCTTCTTCATGGTAGTATGTTGATTCAGACTTCCAACATCACTGATAAACTTCTATCAAGAAGAATAAAATTTTTTTCAATTATATATGCTTGAATCCTCTATCCAATAAGGCATAAAATCATTGGGGCATGCATAATCTTTTTATAATTTAGACCAGTTTTGTTAACAAGTATTTTCTAATCATAAAAAGGCTTAGGGAACATTGCTTCAAGAAATTCATCATGCAACAATTCAAATATCATGTACATCACCTTATTTGTAATTCCACATAGGCATATGATACAGTACAAATTTAGGAGAATAGAAAATTTTGAATATTTTAAACATACACTATTACACTTATGATTTCCATCCTTAAATAAAACAAGAAATTCTTCTATCTTCTCTGCGTATTTTTATCTTATATTATTCTCCACAGAATGCAGAGGAGGATCTAATGATATGTGTAAGGAGCCAGCCCCATTTGCCTAGATCCGGTACCTTATTTGATTTAGTTGGCATACATACAAGGAATACGAATCCTGAAGGACCGAGTAGTTTGGTATTATTGGAAACAAGTTACATACATAAGTTGATCATTACAACATGAAGGAAAAACAACACTAATTTATTCCACTAGCAACATCATGTCTCTTAGATTATGCTTGCATGTCATTCTTAATTTAATTCTTCATATCCTAAGAAAAATTCAACATAAGAAAGGGTTATCTCAAATGCTTCATAAGAGTAGGAAATAAAATGGTAGATAATTTAAACATTATACATGGTGAATTATTGAAAACACATGCTTTTAATAATAAACTTGAACACAATATGGCAGGAATATGAGATGAGTAAATATTAACAGAATAAAACACAATCAATGGTATTATACTAGTTTAATATCCACATGAACTTTCAATTACCATCTTCATAATGAGGGAAGTGCATTTTCCGGACATTCTGAATCATTTTTTTCATGGCATTGGCCAAGACATCCAGTGATTAAGGCCTCGGCCAAAATCCATATCACATTGGGAAAGGCCTCCGTCAATTCCACGTTTATTTGTCTCATGAGACCTACCGATGCATCGAGGGGATATAGCAGGCCCCAACTGTCACATAATAATTCCAATTCAATCCTCATATGATCAGGGATAAACATAAACAACATATACATTCATATTAAAACTATCATATGAAATGTAGCTATCTTTCCACAATCATTAAACATAAAATACTAACCATTCGGAATAATATGGTCAATGGTTTTAGGATAGATCATCCACAATAGAGTTATTCATAAACCATTAAATCAAATATGGTAGATGAATTCATAAATGATTAAACCTAATAATACCATGGAATCAACAATAGTGTTGAATTAGATGAAAACACTCTTATAAAATCATTTTGCAATTCTAGAGATAAATAATATTTTATTTTGAAAAGAAGATTTCATTTTGAAAAACATGGTATAAAACCATAAGTGAATTACGATAGTATTTTAATAATAAAATGAGTCATTTTTTAATGATAATGGTTTCCAAAAATAGATTATATAGTGACCTTGAAAATAGGTAAGAATTTGGGAAATTCCCTTGAAGTGGGCTTGTATTTTTGAAACAATTTTTAAAGATCCATTTAAAACGTGTAACTATCCATAAAATAAGGAAGGATTATGGTTTCTAAACAAATATATGATACTCACATAGATCATATGATGAGTACATAACAATATATAAGAATTACATCAAGGTAATTAAAAAATTAAAGTAACACGAATGAAAGTGGATGTTCGGGTGCAAAAACCCTTACCTTAACTCCAAACGTGTTACACACTGTTAATTAAGCTCCAGGAATATGAAATTATACTTGCTAATAAATTATTTTAGAACGCATTAGGCATGTATTTAGTTTACCATATTTCTGTTTAGTTCATTTATGTCTTAATTGACAAGTTATTGTATTGAATTTTGTCGGTCTGGAGTGTTCGTTTCCTTTATTTTCATATTTGGTTCACTTGCTTTTAAGTAATAAAGTAGAATAGATGTAAATATCCAGAATTGTAATTAAATATTAACGATGAACATCCAGAATTGTTAATGCCAATTTCTATCATTTGGTTACATGGAATGAGGATGAATCATGAGATGACCACCACTTTGATTATTCAGCGGTATTTGGAATATTATGAACTAGTTTTGTCATATAACTTAATTTAATGTACATATTATGGTTCATGAATATTAATTAGGTTATAAAAAATATATTATAGTATGGTTAAACCATGAATATGTTTTTATTACTAGATATTATGAAGAAATTGAAGAACGAAACTTCGTCTTCCACAAAGGTTATAAATCGGAACCTCATGGATGTCGATTTTGTTTATAAAATAAAAGGGAGGGAGTAAGAATATTTATGATGGTTCTTCCATTAACATGATATAAATCAAGTATATAGATGTTACTAGAGTTATCATTATCATTTGTACAGGGGAGGTGAGGTGAGGATAACAAAAGAAGATAAATTGAAATGAAACCAAATGAAAAAGAAGGGTACTTTACCACTTGAAATAAAATCCTTGAGAAACTCATTAAGGGAAGGGGTTTTGGTCTATTAGAAAGACCAAAAGCTTCTTGGACGTGGGGAGTGACTAGGGAAGGGTAATTGGGAATAACTTTTATGAGATTCATGGTATAGTATAGTGATGAGAATAGGTAGTGGTGAGGGGTTTTTATAGTGGAGGAGAGGAGTAAATTTTAAAAATTTAATAAATTATTTTATTATTTCCATCAAGAAAACCAATAGTATTGTTTCATGTGACCCCTAATAGTAATAATGGCATGTGAGTTCAAACTCTGTGCCTTTAAATCACATATGATGTCATAATTAGTGTATTTAACTGATAATTTGTATATATGGTATTTTATCGTATTTCACTATTCATAAAAAATTCTTTAATATCAAAAATTTCCCAAAAATTCACCCCTACCATTTTTCGACGTGTATAATTCAAAAGTGAAATCCATTTTTCAAAAATAATTTTCTAAATATTATTAAATTAATTATTAAACAATTTCATAGTTAATTCAAAATATAACAATCTTCAAGTGCAATTAGTTTTATGTGACATTGAAAAATTAATTAATATCCCATTATCATATTTCCATAAGAAAATAAAATAATAATATTATTTAATATTAAAGGGGCATATTAATATTAAAATTAATATTCATAAAGGTATGTTACTATTCACCAAAAATCATGTTTGTTCTATCAGACTCCAAATGACTTACTGAAAGCAACTCTAGATGACAATTTTTCGAAATTCAAAACATAGAAGAGGCAATGTTGTGTTTATAAAATTTCATTATATATTTATTTTTAAAACCTTAGGGTGTTACATTCTCCCCTCCTTACAAAAATTTTATCCTTGAAATCCACATAATATTACCTAAAAAGATTTGCATATGTCTTTAAAATAATATCCTTAGGCTCCCATGTTGCTTCCTCCATCTTATGGTTCCTCCATTGAACCTTTACCTGCCGAATCTTCTGATTTTTCAATAATTTTTCCCTAGTATCAAGAATATTTATAGGCTCTTCTCAGTAAGATAGATCGGGCTCAAGTTCTACTTCTTCATAAGTGAGTACATGTGTTGGTTTTGCCATGTACTTTCTTAACATTGACACATGGAACACATTGTGAACCTTAGAGAGACTTGGTAGCATTTCCAAATGGTAAGCTACGACTCCAATTCGGTCCAGAATTTCAAAAGGTCCGATGTACCTGGGACTTAATTTTCTATTCTTACTGAATTGTATAATACCCTTCCATGGAGATACCTTTAGGAAAACGTGATCAGCTTCTTGAAACTCAAAATCCTTCCTTCGGTTATCAGCATAGCTCTTTTGCCTACTTTATTCTATTTTGATATGGTTATTGATAATATTCACCTTTTCCATTGTTTCTTCAACAAGTTCTTGGCCCAAGAGCTTTCTTTCACCAACAACATCCCAGAAAGTTTTTGTATGACATTTTCTCCCATATTATGTTTCCTAGGGTTCCATCTGTATACTTGAATAGAAGATATTGTTTTAGGAAAATTATACGAGAGGTAAATAATGAACCCACATGCCTTGAAAATAATGTGAACAAGACCTCAACATGTCTTCCAATGTTTGAATAGTTAGTTCTGATTGTCCATCAGTTTGTGGGTGGTAGGCAGTGCTCAAATGAAGATCAGTATCTAGGGCCTTCTAAAAACTTTTCTAGAATATTGATGTAAAATGTGGATCACAATCAGAAAAAATCGATAGGGGTACTCCATGAAGTCTCACAACTTCATTAATATATAATTTTTCTTGACGTTCAAGTGGTAGATCTTCTCTTATAGTAAGAAAATGTGCTGACTTGGTAAGACAATCAATAATGACCCATATTGCAATGTTCCTTCTAGGAGTCTTTGGTAGTCCCATGACAACGTCCATCATGATATCATCCCATTTCCACTCAGGTATGGGAAGAGGTTGCAATACTCCTCCAGGCTATTGCCTTCCAGCTTTCACTTATTTAAAAAACATATATCATGACACAAAATCAGCAATCTCCCTCTTCATGTCGTCCCACCAGAAATGATCCTTCAAATCCCTATGCATCTTAATGGTACCAGGGTGTGTAGATAAAGTGGAACTATGAGCATCATCCAAAAATTCCCGTTTTATATCAGGTATATCAGAAACCCATTGTCTCTTCCCAAATTTAAAAATTCCATCTTCATATATGAATTCACTCAATCTTCCATCATTCACAACTTTAATCTTCTTTTGAAACACCTCTTCATCAGCCCGAGTACTTTTTATCCGTTCTAGTAAAGATGGTTTGGAAACCATTTGAAAAATAATTTATGCTTCATCTCCCATGTTTATTCCCATATCCATCTTTACTAGATCCATGAAAATAGGATCCCTTTCAACTCTCATATTGTTCAAAAATCTATGATCCTTTTTGATCAATGCATCTGTCACCTTATTTTCCTTCCCTGGGTGGTAGTGTATCATGAAATCATAATCCTTGAGGAGTTCAAGCCATCTACTTTGCCTCATGTTGAGTTCTTTCTATGAAAAAATATACCTCAGACTCTTGTGATCAGTATAAATCTCACATTTTTTACCATAGAGATAATATATCAATATCTTCAAAGCAAAGATTACAGTAGCTAACTAAAGATCATGAGTAGGATAGTTTTCCTCATGAATTTTTAGCTGTCGTGATGCATAAGCAATAACCCTATCATTTTTCATATGGACACAACCATGTCCTTTCATTGAAGCATCAGTATAAATAACAAACCCGTCATTCCCCGATGGTAGAGGCAATATTAAAGAATTGACTAAGCTTATCTTCAGTTCTTCGAAACATTATTCACAATATTTTGTACAAAAAAATTTAACCCCTTTACGTGTGATCTTCGTTAGAGGGTTAGCCAGTCGAGAAAAATTCTGTAAGAAATGCCGATAATAACCTGCTAAGCCAATAAAACTACGTACCTCAGTTATGTTTGTTGGTGTGGGCCAATCTTGGATTTCCTTTGTCTTTGTAGGATCAACCAGGATTCCATACTTAGAGAAAATTTGGCCAAGGAAATACATCTTCTAAAGACAGAATTCACAAATGCTAAACATCCCATATAAATCATGTATTCTACGAGTCTTCAGAATAATGCGCAAGTGATTTTCATGATCTTCGCAGTTTTTGGAGTATACCAAGATATCATCAACACATACCACTAAAAAATCATCGAGATATTACTTGAAAAATTCTATTCATTAGATCCATGATGATAAAGGGTTCATTAGTCAATCCAAAAGGCATCATTGTAAACTCGTAGTGCCCGTACCTGGCACGAAATGTGGTTTTCAGAATGTCTTCCTTCTTTACACTCACACTAATGATATCCAGATCGAAGGTAAATCTTTGAAAATTATTGAGCTCCATCTAGTTGGTCAAATAAATCATAAATTTGAGGTAGGTGATACTTATTCATTATTGTTATAGCATTGATCTCTTTGTAGTCAATACATAACCTCAAAGATCCATCTTTATTCTTAACAAAAAGGGTAGGGGATCCCCATGGAGAAACACTAGGGCGAATAAATCCTTTTTCACTCAATCCTCTAGCTGTTTCTTTAGCTCCACTAATTCCACAATGGCCATTCTATAAGGGTTATTCGTTATGGTCCTTCAACTAGGAATTAAATTGATGGAAAACTCAATTTCTTATTCTAGAGGATGTCCATGTAATTATTCTAGAAACACATTAACATATTCTCTCACAATAGGTACATCCTCTATTTGAACATTCCTTTCCTCACCCACAGTTATTTCATTCTCTTCCTCCCCAATAATTTAATTTAGTTGTGCTAATGGGTGTGGAACTAGATAAGAATCAGGTGGTGATGATTCTTCTCTAATGATAAGGTGTTCATTATCCTCTATAACAAAAATCGTAACCTCTTTATTCATACAATAAATTTTTGAATCATGGTCCGAAAGCCAATCCATACCGAGGATTATATCAAATTATATCATGGGTATGATGATGAGATCAGCAGATAAATAACATATGTATGCCCTAATGGGAAGTAATTAACAAAACTTTGTATCATTGACACTTCCCTTAGGAGTTTTAACTGACAACCCCCTTGTTAATTCAAATTGGAAATATCTAATTTTCGTAGAAAACTGGGAAGATATGAAAAAATGTTATGATCTCGAATCAAATAAATCATTGGATAAACTTGAGGAAAAAATTAAAGAACCTACCACAACATCATTAGGAACTTCAACCTATGCAGTTGTGATGAGATAATCTTGTCCCTGATCCCTTGCCCTTTTATGTTGCATATTTCCTTGATGTTTTGAAAAATCATTATCATAGTGTCCCATCTCTCGACAACCATAGCATTCAACATCATTGGAATCCTTCTTCTGTTTGCAATAAACAAAAAAATGGCCTTTATGACCACATTTGTAGAATACTCCTTTTCCTTTTAACCATACACCAGGGTGTTTCCTTCCACAATTGTCACATGGTGAAAATTTGACTATTCCCTTCTTCCCCATTTCCTTATTTCCTTTCCCAGGGTTTTCAGTAGCCCCCTTATTTTCTTTCTTTCCCTTAATGTCATAAGACATAGATAATTCTTTTTCTGTCTTTATGGAACACAAAACTATATCCTTATATGATGAAAAAATTGGGAGATCAGTGCCCGCTGAAGGAATGGTTTTAGGCCATCAAATAATCGATCAAATTTTCTCCTTGGATTTCATATGTAGTCTAAAACATGTCTTGATAATCGTGTGAAGTTATCATCAAACTGTGCAACATTATCATCGTCCTTTTGTTAAAGATTCAAGAATTTTTTCTCCATATCTTCTCACTGCTCACGAGGGAAATATTTTTCTAAGAATATTTCCATAAAATCCATCCATTCCATCTATTTTATCTCTTCCTCCCCCTTTGTGTTTTTAATTAATTACCACCACTGATCCACATCTCCCGATAGACGGTATACTACCATGAAAAAGTTCTCTCTTTCATTACATCCCAAAATGAGAAATATCTTCTCAAGGGAAGATATCCCCTACTCTGCTACAAACGGGTTTGTTTTCCCGTTGGATGATGGAGGCTGTTGTTGCATAAAGCGATGTAGCATGGCTCCTCCATGTGGTGGATCCGAATTCTCCATACAGGTAAGGTTATTATTCATAACCTGATTAAGTTGTCCTAGTATATGTATAAGTTTCTCAGCACTAGTCACAACACCAGAACCAACATCATTATCATGCGTCGGAGGAAAATCCCTATAGGGGACATGTGTATTTGTGCGATTTCCATTCCTTCCACAACGATCCATATCTAGATAATGGCATACATTAGATTATGTTATATATAATAATTTATAATCTTAACTTAAAAATACTCAGAAAAATTGAGATCCTATGCATGGATAATCCCATACTCAAAAATATGGGTTCTTTGAGGAATATTTTACATTTTAATCCTTTATAATGGATTGTAAAGAAAATGTGAATTATCCTACGCATATCCCCCAGGAGTGTCGTAAACAAGAGTGCAGAAAGGCCCATTTTCGTGCACTAGTTCCCATTCGAGTCAAGCTGAAAGCGGGGTTTTCAGGTTTTACACCTAGATACATCTTAGCAAGAGCCGCCTCGACCTGCTCGTATCCAGACATGGATGTATTTTCTTGAAAGATCCACATAATCTATTCCTTACCAAAATACCAGGATGTTATTGTATGTATATTCTGAAAGACTAACTTATGGACTCTTCCCTAATTCTACATTTTCTAAATCTAGTTTCTAGTCTTCTACTAAACTTCCACTGATACCAACTATAAGGACCCATCCCCAGTTTCCCAGAGCCGGTACCTTATTTGATTAAATTGGAATACATACAAGGAATACAAATCCCGAAGGACTAATTAGTTTAGTATTATTGGAAACAAGTTACATACATAAGTTGATAATTACAACATGAAGGAAAAAACAACACTAATTTATTCCACTAGCAACATCATGTCTCCTAGATTATGGTTGACTGTCATTCATAATTTACTTCTTCATATCCTGAGAAAAATAAAACATAAGAAAGGGTGATCTCAAATGCTCAGTAAGATTAGAAAATACAGCAGAAGATAATTTAAACATTAGACATGATGAATTATTGAAAACTCATGCCTTTAATAATAAACTCGAACACATTATGGCAGTAATATGAGCTGAGTAAATATTAACATAATAAATCATAATCAAGGGCATTATACTAGTCGAATATCCACATGAACATTCAATTAATAGCTTCATAATGAAGTAAGTGAATATTCCGAACATTCTGAAACATTTTTCATGGCCATGGCCTAGACATCTAGTGATTAAGGCCTTGGCCAAAATCCACATCACATTGGGAACGGCCTCATCCAATTCCACGTCTATTTGTCTCATGAGACCTACCAATGAATCAAGGGGCTATAACGGTCCCCACCTATCACATAATAAGTAAAATTCATCCATCATATGACCAGGGATAAATATAAACAACATATACATTCATATTGAAACTATAATATGAAATGTAGCTATCTTTCCCCAATCATTAAACATAAAACACTAACCATTTGAAATAATATGGTGAATGGTTTTAGGTAGGATCATTTACAAACGAGTTAGTCATAAACCATTAAATAAAATATGTTATATGAATTCATTAATGATTAAACCCATTAATACCATGGAATCAACAAGTGTGTTGAATTATATGAAAAAACTCTTATAAAATCATTAAGCAATTCTGGAGATAAATACTCTTTTATTTTGAAAACAAGTTCTCTTTTCAAAATATCTTAGTATAAAACCAGAATTTAATTAATATAGTATTTTCATAATAAAATTTTTGATTTTATAAATATAATGTCTTCCAAAAACAGATTATATAGTGCCTTTGAAAGTAGGTATGAAATTGAGAAATTCCCTTGAATTGGGCTTGTATTTTTGAAACAATTTTTAATGTTCGTTTTAAAATGTGTAAGTATCCATAAATTAAGGAAGTATTATGGTTTGGAAACATATATATGATACTAACACAGATCATATGATGAGTACATAACAATAAATAATAATTACATTGAGGTAATTAGACAATGAAAGTATACCGAATGAAAGTGGATGTTCGGGTGGAAAAACCCTTACCTTAACTACAAACGTGTTCCGATCTTGTACTTAAGCTCCTGTAATATGAAATTATACTTGTTAATAACTTATTTCAGAACCTATTAGACATGTATTTAGTTTACTATAATTCTGGTTAGTTCAATTATGTCTTTTTTGACAAGTTATTGTATTGAATTTCGTCATTCTGGAGTGTTTGTTTCCTTTATTTTCATATTCAGTTCACTTGCTTTTAAGTAATGAAGTGGAATGGATGTAAATATCCAGAATTATAAATTTCCATTTCTATCATTTGGTAACACGGAATGAGGATGAATCATTAGATGACCACCACTTCGAGTATTCGGTGGTATTTGGAATATTATGAACTAGTTTGGAATATTATTCGGTGGTTTTGTCATATTATGGTTCCTGAAAATTAATTAGGTTATAAAAAATATATTATATCCTGTTTCAACCATGAATATGGTTTCATGACCAGTAATGAAGATGAAATTTAAGAACTAGACTTCGTCGTCCATGAAGGTTATAAATCGGAACCTCATGCATGTCGATTTCATTTATAAGATAAAAGGGAGGGAGTAAGAATATTTATGTTGGTTCTTACATTAACATGATATAAATGAAGTATATAGATGTTACTGGAGTTATCATGATCATTTGGATAGAGGAGGTGGGGAGAGGATAACAAAAGAATATAAATTGAAATGAAACCAAATGAAAAAGAAGGGTACTTTACCTCTTGAAATAACCTCCATGAGAAACTCCTTAAGGGAAGGGGTTTTGTTCTTTTGTAAATCAAAAAAGCTTCTTGGACGTGGGGAGTGACTTGGGAAGGGTAATTGAGCAGAACATTGAGGATCTTCAAGTCTTAGAGGAGTGATGAGAAGAGGTAGTGGTGAGGGGTTTTTATAGTGGAGGAGAGGAGTAAATTTTGAATATTTAATTCATTATTTTATTATTTCCCTCAATACAACCAATAGTATTGTTTCATGTGACCACTAATAGTAATAATGGCATTTGAGTTCGAACCATATGACCTTACATCACATATTATGTCATAATTAGTGTATTTAACTGATAATTTGTATATACGGTATTTTATCGTTTTTCACTATTAATAAAAAATTCTAGAATTTCAGAAAAATCCCAAAAAGTAGCCCCTAACATTTTTCGACATGAATAATTCAGAAGTGAAATCCATTTTTCAAAAATAACTTTCTAAATATTATTAATTTAATTTTTAAATAATGGCATTGTTAATTCGAAAAATAACAATCTTCCAGTGCAATTAGTTTTATGTGACATTGAAAAATTAATTAAGATATCATTATCATATTTCCTTAGGAAAATAAAATAAAAAACTATTTACTAATCAAGGGGAATATTAATATTCATATTACTATTCATAATTGTATGTTACTATTCACCAAAAATTATGTTTTTTCTATCAGACTCCAAATGACTTACTGAACAAAACTCTAGATGACCATTTTTGGAAATTCAAAACATAGAAGAGGCAAAGTTGTGTTTATAAAATTGCTTTCTATATTTATTTTCAATACCATGGGGTGTTACAATATGTAACAATCTTGATCTGGCTGTACTGTAGCCTGAAAAACATCACTTGTCTAGTTGCTATTTGGAACACCCTCAACTGGTTGTTCTGATATATTTTGATGTCGATGTTTTTGTCTTACAATGCCGATTACATAATTTATAAGGTTTTTCATTTCATTGTCCATTTTCAATGAATTTGGGAGTTGATTATTTGGATTTACATCAATGCTCAAAATTTTTGAAACATTCAATTCTCCATGCCAAATACAAAACTAATATTTAGTAGGTAATTGCTTCAATATCAATTGTTCATAAACTTCATCTTTCTTAAAAAATATTCTAAATTGACATTTAGGACATGTATATATTATTTTCCCATCAATAGATCGATTGGAATTTGAAAAATCTAAAAACTCCGCCAAAGCCTTATCATACTGAGGTGTGATTCTTGTATTGTGATCCAACATTTATCATATATACCATAATGTTCCAACACATTAATAATATAAATTAAAACACATAACTATAACTAATTAATAAAAGAGATTCATATATACTTGTTGCAAAAGTTTGAATATGTTAAGTATGTTTTTCCTATATATATACAAAAGAAGGGATCAGGTGTCATTTTTCCGGACTCCGAAAGTTCAATCAAAAAAATTATACATAATTATATTTATAAAGGGATAAAACATATAGAATAATTTCCTTGAATTTAAATAATATTTAATATAAATTGTAAACATAGTTGAATATATAAATGAACATTTTGAAACCATTTTTAACATTAAATTATAATAAATTGAGATGATGTATTTTATAGGATTAGGCTCAACATCATCTATTACAGGACATAACCACCCTTTTCCTTTTATAGGTTAAAGAAAAAAAGCCATGTTTTTCTATGATGAATACCTAACCTATATCTCATTCATTTGCTGGTGTAGAACGAACCTAGTATATTCTACAATAGGGAAAAAACCTTTGTTATTACATTTTGATCAGGTAAGAAAAAAAATAAATTAACTTTTAAATGTAATTATAACCATCTAGGAAATAATAATTACTTCCATTTCTATAAAATAATAAAAGTATTTGGACTATTATAACTTGTCTATGAAGAAACTGGGGTAGAGCAGTGAACTTCGACCCTTTATTAATTGATATAGAACAAGAAAATATAGGGAAAGTAGAAATGCCTCAAAAAATCAGTCTAATGAATCCATTAAATTAAAAATGTCTTTCATATTCTTTATCAACTTCTTTCCATAACTTCTATCTATAGAAAAAACACAAATGGATAACATTATTTATGAATATATTGAATCTTCTATACATGGGTGTTTCCTAATTCTTCATCATACATTTAAAATCGGACAGTTATAAATTAAAATAAAATCATATTATTTTTTTAAATAACACGCTCACATTCAAAAATACTAAATCTATTTCATTCCTTGTATGATTTTCCAGTGGAAGAGGCTTTCTACCACTAAAACAGATGAGAGACGCTACTACTTAAATATAATAGGGATATTTTATACCTCTTTATCCCAAGTAAGGTTAAAATATATATTTTTCACATGCTTCATAAGGGTACCTCATAATTTTTATAATCAATGTAGTGGTAACATTTAAAATGTACATCTCATATAAAGATAAGATTCATCTTACACAAGTTGTATATAGGTAAATTATAATTATTTGTAAGGGCCAGAACAAATTATAATTATTGCATAAGGGTAACTAGTAATGTTATGAAATGGTAGGATTTTACTTAAATTAGTCATGTAAGGGTATCTATAAAATCGGTTTAAAGGCACTCAGAAGTTAAATAAGGGTAATAATAATTTTCTAAAGCTTGAATAAAGGAAATATATAAATTCCATAAACTATTTAAAGGTAGCTAGTTCACTATACAGGGGTAACTTTCATTTTTTTTCAAGCTGCTTAAGGGTGGCTTAGAACTTTCGTAAAGGTAAGAAAAACATGCATAAAGGTAAGAAATACCTATGTAAAGGCAATAATCAGTTGTTTAAATATAAGGAACACTTGTGTAAATGTAATTATAGATTATGTAATGGTAAAACTGAAAATAAAAATAATTCTTAATGGTACAATAGTATATATGTAAAGGTAACACACAAACTATAAATGCCATATGAGGGTATCAAAATGAGTTACATGAGGGTAAAAAGAACATTAAAATAAATATGTAAAGGTAGAATATAAGTTTTTCTAAGGTTACACCAAATTTACATAAGGGTAGTAGGAACTTTGTAAGTTTTAAGTAAAGGTAAAAATAATATTTTGGAATTTAAATTTTTATATCGTTCAAACAAAAATAATTATAAAGTATAAAAAATATGAATAAATAGTGAACATTTATATAAAAATTAAATTCAATAAAATTATCATAAAAAATGATTAAAAATAAAACAATCGAATTAAATGATACAAATAAAGAAGTTTCAATTGATAAAATTAATTTTGATTCAAATTATATTTAATTAAAATATCAAATTTATAATAAAACAAATAAAGAGGTGGGTATTAAAATTTGAATTATTCAACTAAAGTGAAAATTTAATTCCCATAATCATTCATGATGGGATTTGGGGAATAAAAACTAACTCAGAAAACCATGAGATATACACCATCATTGAATAACATCCCTACCCAAACTTCTAGTAGGTAATATCTATAAACATGAAACATATAATTAAATAAATACATAATTTAATATAGATGACACAATAATGGCTACCAAATTACTCATAATATTTGTAAATCACATCAAAGAATATAAAAAGACCCAATAAAAAATTTCAAATGAAGATGTAATTCCAAAAAACAAATGTTAAATTTAACTTTTATACATTAATGATCTTTATAGAAACTCCCTTTCACATACCAGTTGTCCTTTTAGGGGCGATGAGTTGGCGGTCGAGATAAGTGGTGTGGGGCGGTAAGGAACGGAGAGGGAAAATGAGGCGATTCATGTTGAGGGACAGTGAGGAACGATGATGTGAGGCACAAATCATAGAAGCGTGGAGAGGGCTAGTGGGTGGCGACGATGGGAGAAGATATGTGCTGACGAGGATAGGGTTTTGGGGATTCTATGGGGCAGGGGATTCAGGGGTGTAGGGGGGTCGGGGGTATCATGGAAGGGATAAATATTCATGGTGGTAAAAACATTTGACTATTTAAAGACACATTATAATAAACTGTCGCAAAAGTATTTTTTTTAAAAACAGTGGTGGTTTGGTAAACAACCACTAAAAAATAGCAGCTAAACACTCAGTTAGGTGTAGTGAAAGTTGTGTCAGACTAACTGTAAGGGATTTCATCTCAATATACATTCACCAAGGAATTTATTGATTATGTGCACCTATATTATTTTATTAGGTGTATATACACCCCCTTGATAATATATATCTATATTTTATCCATTATCTTGTTATTTATGGTTTTAGTAAATGTTATTCATTCTTGTAAATTATGATATAAAAGTTTATAGTTTTATGTGACACATTTGATGATTAAATACATAATCCTATCATAATTCCAAATATTATTGATATTATTTTACATATCTAATTATATGGATATAAAAGGACTATAAGTGACATTTTATATCTATTTTGAATTTCATTTTTTTAAAATGAATCTTTTTACATTATGGGACGTTTTGAAAAAAAAATAAAAAAATGGTATGTTCTATTATTAACATACATGATGACAATGAGTTTTACATTTCCATGGGAATTATTTTATTTTGGGATTAATTTTCATGATTTCCTGTTTTACTAAATCAAAAACCTCATTTTTTCTTTATTGGTTATGTCTTTAATAGAAATATTGTTTTTGAAATGGATTTGTTATTATAATATATTGAAATGTTTTATTTTGATTGAAAATGAAATTTTATGAGTGAAATTATGAAAAATGACATTTTTTATATGATATTATTATATAATTATACTTGGAAATTTTACCGGTGGTTCTGCAATAAAGCAATGAATGGTGGTTCTGTGATAAACCAACGACATGTGTGTCCATGATAGCCCTCTAATGAATTGGTATGGAAATTGGCCGTATAACTAGTCCATTATAAGAGTGACATGTATGAAATTTAACTATATGTTTATTCGATTTATAAGAGTGTAAAGTATAATGATTTTCTAAGTTACCTATATGTATTTTCTATTATTTCTATGGGTTTTATGGTAATATTTTGATTAAAAAAATTGTATGAAATGAGATTATTATCAAAGGATAGCATTCACTACTTATTTAGTTTAAGGGTATTAATTTGTGTTACAATTTTCATAAGTTAATTAATTTTTATAATGGACTAATGGTTTACTTGTGTTTATATCCCTTACTATGCTTTTTTATTGTTCATCCCATATTTTTAAATGTTTTTCAAAGGACTTAAAGGATGAGTAATGTATTGGAATAATTCATGTTGAGAGTCATGAAGTGTTGTCATAAAAGAGAATATGTTTTATTTTTTTTAAGTTTTATATGGAGGAAAATGGATACTAATAAAAATTATCCACTTTTTATTTTATGGTATCATTATGTATGATTTATGGCCTAATTTTCTAAAACTCTAAACCAGAAAATATTTTCAATGTGAGAAAAAGTAATATTCTTGACTTTATTCAATATTATGTTATGTTTTAATGTTGAGTACTTATACTTATTTCAGGATCTAATTATTGTAAAACATGATATAAATATCATATAAATTATTTATATATTTATTTAAAATGATCTATAAAATATAGAAATAGAAAATTAAATACATCATTCCTGGAGACAATAGGCATTATGTATGCATAAACATTGTTTCCATCTTATTTTTGTTTTCAAAGGGATAATTTAATTTAAATATATGTATATATATATATATCATATCATTCCACTTTTATTATTTTGTCATATATATCATACATGTTAACTTAATCCATCATGTATGGTGTGAAAGAATCACATTTCTATAAGGATGTTGTAGTCCAAACATCCACAAACGATGTAATCGTATTCCCAAAAAAATGAATTCATGAAGATATGTGTTATATAATAAATATTGAAGAACAAATATATCATAAAATATAGTATATATCATAAAAATTTAAATCATTATTTCTACCCAAGAATGGTTGAAATGGAAGAACGAACGACATCGGTTTGTGAGGTAGTAGTCCTCCATATACATGAAGGATGATTGAGTGTCACATTTCATGGAAGTTTCTAGGAGTGTATATCAAAACTATAACATAAAAAAATCATGGAATATTAGTATACATATGCTATTATATATTAATATAATAATAATAGTTTATTGGACAGAGAAAAAATAAAATTAATGTTCTTGTTGAATGATGGTACCACTTTTTTGGGTAACTCTTCTTATTTTTCACCAAAGAGAATCCTTGGATGGAATTTTTCCAAATTAGAGGCTTGTAGTTTGAAGAGATCTAGTTTGAGAGGATATTTGTTTCTATGTTTTGGCAAATACAAAGGGTTATATATGTGTGAATATGTTATTGGGGTGGGTATCCTTTGTATCAGAGGATGAATATCATTCTTGTAAATATAAAAGTTAAACACTATGGATTGGTATCCCTTATAAAATGTGACTCAAATAATTATCAATTTTAGATTAAATTGTGTAATTGTTCCACATGTGTTAATAAAATGTCTATATGACATGTTTCAAGGTTATTTTTCCCCTTAAATTTATGTTTAACCACTAAGAAATATTGTTTTTCACATAATCAGTGTAATTAATTTTAATTAACATCACTAATATTTTCTGAAAATACATTATTAGACCATATTAGAAATTATAAATTATGGTAAATCTATATATGAAATTAAATTTTCAAAATTATATTTATGTAAGTCCCTAACATTAATTTAAAACTAATCCCGCATTCATTTTGTGAAATCTGGGTTTTAAAGTTCCAAGTTTAAAATGAGTGAATTGTTATTATATCCAATTTTAATGTAAAATTCGATGAAATGATGTAAATTGGATAAATTTATGTAAAATTGATATAATTACACTTACAACCCAAATTAATATATAAATTATCTTAGTAAATAAATTATATGAAAATTACGTTTTAAATTAAAATTCAGTATTTTCAGTATTCATCCAAAAAATGATGATTTTTAGAAAAATATGAATAATTAAACCTATGATAATTTTGAAATTATGAATGGAAAGATAATTATTTTATAAAATTAAATTTCTAATGTTTTCTAAAATCAATTTTATTATTTTTAACAAAAGTACATAAAACAACATTTATTTGAAAAAATAGTATTTTTCCACACTTATAGACATTATCAAATATTATTTATTTTATTATAAATAAAATTTATATTAATGACAAAAATTTATATAATATTTAAAAGAAATTTATTATTATTCATAGTAAAAAGTTTAATGGCTAGGTTATGAAAATATCATTTAAATATTTATAATTATAATGTGTTGTTTCATAGAAAAATAGGGAGGCGTATAACGCAATCCATGATAGAATTTGGTAGAGCACAAGATTTTATTTGGGTAGTTTATAAAATAAATATTTATGAGTTTTAGTAAACAATATAATAAATCAATGAAAATTAATTACAATAGGTTGATAAAAAATCAAGTTGATATATTCTACCCCCCTTAAAATGAATTTCTCTATAAAAATCATCATTGTTATACAATCAAATGAGGAATTTTTTTCCTTATCAAATCCTCATGATCCCATGTAGGTTACTTCAAATGGTGGTTTCTCCCCAAAAATTAACCATGTGTGTGGTCTTATTTCACATTACATTATCTTTATGATCCATAATTTTAATTGGTTGTTCCTTATGAAAAATATCATGCTCCAATAGTATGACCAATAAATTAAGTACATGAGATGGGTTAGGTATGTACATCCATAAGAGAGATACATGGGAGACATAAATGACCTGGAAGAGATTTTGAGGATGTTCTAAGGGATAGACCACCACCCTGCTATGATTAGGAATTTAAAAGTTATCGATATACATAGGATTAGTTTCCAATTCTTCTCGAATATGATGTCATTATTCTTGAGAGAGATTCATAGAAACAAATTCTCAAATACATAAAATTATAGATCACATAGATGGTTATCAGTATACGTTTTATTCTGAATTTGATCTTCCTTGACATGCTGCTGAATGGTTCTAGCCTTATTAACCATTTCTTCACCAAAATTACGTCCCAATAACATTCTTTATCCAACTTCATCCCAACAATTTGGAGGTAAACTTTTCTTACCATATATGGATTAGGCTATTATAATTCTTTATCAGCTTTATCCATCTCCTCTGGCACATGTTCAACTCCTTCTGCATGAATATATATTTTACACTTTTATGAATGGTATATATATCCCACTTTTCTCCATAATGGTAAAGCATCTATATCTTTAATGAAAAAAATAACAAGTCAAACTCCAAATCATGAGTTCTATATTTTTTTCATAAATTTTCAATTATCATGATTTATAGCCTATAAACATGCAATTATGAATGATAAAAAAAATCCCAATACCATTCTTGGAAACATCACTACATATTAAAAACCCTTTTCCACTACCGGGTAATGTAAGGAAAAGTGTGCTGACTAACCTTTTCTTTAGTTCCTTGAAATTTTCCTCAACTTAATATATCTAGAAGAACATATATCCCATTATAGTTAACACTGTCAAAGGATTATATAGTCATGAGAAATTATCCACAAAAATTGATAAGATCCATTTAAACTAAGAAAACTATGGATCTTTGTCACTGAGGTTCGTCTGGGAAAACATTTAATTACTTTTGTCACTGAAGGATCTGCTGATATACCCTCTATTGGGAGTATATGAACCAAAAATGAAACATTTTTGTTGCCAAAATTCACACATTATAAGTTTTTCATACAGTTTGTCCTTCCTTTGGGTCTTTATTACAATTCTCAAGTGGTCTTAAAGATATTTATTTCTCTTCCAATAGACAATTATATCATCTATGAAGACTATCAGAAATTGTTCATGGTAATGAATATATTCATAAAATCTATGGATATAATAGAGGAATTAGAAATACTAAAAAGAATCAGTATATATTCATAGTATCCATGCCTTGTATAGAATTCCATCTTGGGTATATCCTCCTTCTTGACCCTCAGTTGATGATATCTAGAATAATGGTCAATCCTAGAAATGTATTGAGCTCCATGTAGTTTATTGAACAAGTAATCAATACGGGGATGATGATACTTTTTCATGATCATGATCTTGTTCAATTCTCGAAAAACAATAAAAATTCACATCGATCTATCTTTTTTTTATAAAATTAACATGTGCGCCCCCAGGTAACAAACTAAGATAGATGAATCCCTTAAAAAGGTTTTCTTGGTGTAGATTCTTCAATTTTTGAAACTCAATTAGGGAAATTATTTAGGGAGTTTTTGAAATTCTCATGGAACTAGGTATGAGTTCCATTGAGAAGTCGACTTCTAGAATTAGTGAGAGGCTAGAATGATATTTAAAAAAACCTCCAAAGAGTCTAGAATAATAGGAATATCATCAATGTAAATCTTACCCCAACCATTTGAGACATAAAAACCTTTGGAATGGTATTGAAGTCTTACACAAAATATGTAATATACATAAGAAGTTCATACTTACCATCACATAGATAAATCGTCATTGGTTGGTTTGAAATATCAAATGTAACTCCCCTTCGTTGAAAATTAATGTGGGATTTTGTAGAGAAATCCAATCCATTAGTAAGATGACCATAGATTCAACTAAAGGATGAATGATAATATTTTTAAAAACCTTATTCCTAGAAACATTAATCTTAGAGTATACATATTCTTGTGATACAATCATCATACCATTACAGTTTCCCCTGCTAATTCCATATCAGAATATTTTCATGAAATCTTGATATCCTTAAAAAATTATTTAGATATAAAAGAGTGTGTAGATCTAGAATACAATAAGACATTAAAAATTATATTGTGGATTGTAATTTTACCATTCATCGCACAATTATTGAAAAAATCATCCAAAATAGTGATAACATTAGATTTCCCCTTGAACCAAGGCTTAGGAGGTTGATGACGTCGATGATCATAATTATCCATCATGTTCTGAAATTAGTTAGCACAACTCACATTCTCTTCACACCTATAGCACTAAAGCTGGGGATGTTCCTTCTATGTATATTTCTATCCATTCACATTGTTAGTTGAATTATTCCCATCACATCAGTAATCAATGGCCCATTTACTTTCTCTTACACAATTAAAACATTTAATAGACCACATAGAAAAATGTCGCCCCATGATTCATCTGAAACATAGATCATAAAGGAATACTCATATTCTTCTCTCCATGGTATCTATATTTTATATTGAACTACATATTCCTTTTCTCGTAAAAAATGACATTTTTATGTAACTCTAAACTCCATTTCAACATTGATTTCTCAATGCACCATCTCTTCATAGCCAACAGAGCCTCTTAAGTCCATCACCCTTATTAAACATGGAATTAATCCACTGAAGATACTATCAACATCACTTTTATATTGGATGATAATACTATAAGTACACCTCACAAGTCTTGTAATATAATCCTAATTGGTACCTATTGATTCTTCATCCCTTTTCATTTACTCAAGTAACTCTCTCTCTATATTTGTATGAAGAACATGAGGAAACTACTTATTAAAGAATAAGTTCCTGACATTTTCAGTATCAATTTATTACATTTTATAATTCTTACTCTTATTAATTATTAGATTCCATCAATAGTAAAATTCACATTTTAAATGATAAACTACCAAAATAACATTCCATGTTCTGAATAATGGAGAACGCAGAATATATTTTCCACAGAAATGATCCATTTTTTCAGAAAAAAGTTGATTAGTTGACCTAAAGATAGAATGTATAATTTTTCTATTGAGGGACTATATAGAATCATATTCCCTCCATTAATAATTTGGATATACAACATGATTCATAACATATATATTTTTGTGGAGCATAATAATATGATTTCACAATCCAGATCCCAAAACATTCAATTTCTCAGGAGGAAAATAATTTTATAGTCTTTCAAAATCTTCATTAATTGGGTCCCTTTGGGTTCCTTCCATTGAATAAAATAAAAAAACATATAGTAAGGAATAATTAACTCAATGAGAATGTATATAATCCTGGAAAAAAATCATTTATATGATGTCTACATTATGGTACATTCCTTAATCCATTACACCATAGGTTTATCCGATGTCATTAATAGTCATCATAAATTTCAATCCTTTACTATGATTCATAATTAGTTTTTGAATTCCCAAAGAATATCCCCTTGGAGTGTCAAACCAAGTGTGTAGTAAGGCCCATTGTTGTGCACTAGTTTCCAATCAAGTATTGCTTAAAATGTTACTTTTGGGGTTGTTATTCATAAGTAAATATGTTCCAGGGTATTCAGAGATGGATATATTTCTAGGAAACCATTCACCATACCATTTCCCAAAATTCAAGTACATCTTCTTATACTTTCCCTCCTATGTATACTTGTCCTTAAAAATACCATTAGGGTTATCACTATAGTTTTCTCATCAATGTTTCCAAATGATAACTAAGCCTTTTTTCTAAAACCAACTATTGAGGACCTTAATTTAAATGAGTAGATATAAAATAATATTTGGGAACTATTTAATACATTAAACAAATAGATTCTCAAATACCATATTCGTTTTGGTAATTTGGAAACATGTAAACCAAAACAGTGGTACATAACTGAGCTACATTATCTCCCACTAGGTTCTTCATGACGAACACCCTTCTTAGAAGGATTATATATAATAAATATCTTCATAAATAGGGGAATGTAAACATAAAAATGATTTATATTTGATTAATAGTTAGGGTAAACAAGGTATAATAATGGGAATAATGGTATGATAATGTGATCATAACATTTGAAGATCATACCCAACAAATTAAAGATCATAAAAATGAATCATATCATAAATATATATAGTTAATATGACATGAATCATAAATGAATCAATATAATAATCCACAAAATCCTATCATTGGAATAATAAAAAATATTTTCGGTAGACTCATAATCTTATAAAATGATTTCCATAGTGAAAAGGCATTACGTCCAAGGCCATCTTTATGGAATGTGTTCACTCCCTAGACCATATTATTAGTCATGGTTAACTCCCGATAACATATTAACATACATATTCATTTACTAATTATATTTTACACACCGTTCTAGGAATATATATCTCATGATATATAAATCATTACCCAATTCATTGGGATGAGACATAGGTTCCACACATTAAATAATAAAATATTAGATATGTGTGCCATATGATCACAAATATTCATCACATCATAACCCATGAAATTAAATGGCATTCATAAAACTGATATAATATCATATGCAGTATAAAATCTATAGGTATAATAATCATTTAATTAAATAATATCTCAATAAAATAAAATATTTTCATAATCATATAACCCGTGAAAGAGAAACAGGTTTCATAAACATCATTCCATCAAAACATACAGTATTTTGAGAACGAATATGAATAGAACCCAAGGATAATTTTCTTACAAAGGAATGAGTAACACGAATAGATTTCATCTACAATGATAAATAATTTGGAAGGAACTTTGAAAAAAAATTTGTTGAATAAAATATCCTTTATTCATTGAATAACATTTTTTTAGAACATTAAATATTTTTGGTAACTATTTTCTTTGAAATTATTTTTGAAAAATTACACTGGAAAATTTTAAATCCATAAAACATTTCTAAAATTAATGTTACTTGAAAATTATCTTAAATATTACTTTTTTTTATTTTTTGGGAAACATGGTTTTCTGAATAAAATAGATTTCAGACTGAAGAGAGAAACATGGTCAAAATTTATTAAAACACTTTTTTAATTATATTTAGCAGTAAAGAGTGTGAAAATGGAACAAATACATGAATATATCATTAATAACAATAATATAATTTAATTAATTAGTTATATTGAGATATGAATCATAATATTTGATCAATGTAAGCATAATAATAAACAATCCTAATAAACAATGAGATTGTTATAATAAATTATTACCACTCTGGTAACATTGAATCGTACTCCAAATGTTATAAAATTGAATGAAATTAATATTAAAACAAGTTTAAAAGATTTATATTCATGATATAACATGTTATATGTTAGTATATACACCTTATAAAGGAATACATGCCCATAAAAAACATATGTCTCAGTGAAGGAAAATTGATACAGAACCACGTTACTAATTTGGTGACACTTGAACCATAAAAACCAATGAAATAGAGATCATTAAATTGGAATTTAAATTAACATAAATTTATGTATAATTATCAATGAATAAATTAATAGGAATTATATTCACCATGAAAATGAAATGAGTGGTGAATATAGCATAACTCTCATAGAAATAGAAGTGAGACTAGAAAACCCATTACCTCATGTCTTGACTCTCATCATACTTATTCAAAACTCATGTATAATAAATATAAGATTATTATAAATATGTTTAAGAATTAAATTAAATAATATTTTACAAAATACTATTTACTTTTGACATTATATATCCTGTTTATTATCAATTCAGGTTAATGTTATGTTTTAGGTGATAACCACTTTGTTCTTCACACATGTTCTGATTTTTTTGTCATCATACTTATATTTTGATCTGTAGAATATAAAATATCATATAAATATCATATATACACATTAAATATGTATTTATAATCCTCAATAAATTATATAAAAAAAATTAAATACACTGTTCATGGAGATCGTAGGCCCTACATACGCATAAATGTTGTTTCCATTTTGTAATCATTTTCGAAGAAAAAATGTAAATGAAATATATGTATATTTTAATATAATATAATTATATTATAATTATTATCTTCTATATATCATATAAATTAACTAAACCCATCGTTAATAGTTTTTATGTAATGTGTGAGTGAATCACATCACTTTGAGGAGGAGGTAGTCCACACCTATACAAATGAAGTTACCATATTTCCACCAAATTGAAATCCTGATGGTATGTGTTATATGATAATTAATGATGTGTAAATAAATTGAAACAAATATATATATCATATAAAAGAGATCATTCATTATTATTTCCAACCTTTAATGGTTGAAATGGAAGAACATATGACATTGGTTTGTGAGGCGAGAGTTCACCATAAACATAAAGGATGATTGCATATCTCATTTGATGGAAGTGTGTGTGAGTGTAAGTTGAAACCCTAAAATAAAAAAATATAATTATATCATTGAAAATAAAAATATTATATAATCATGAAATAAGAATAATTTATGTGGTGGAGATAAGAATAATATAATAGTGCTTATTGTAGGATGTTATATATTGTTTTGGTAACTCCTCTGGGTTTTCTCAAAAGGGATTCCTTGGTTGGATTTATGACTAGTGGGGGGATTGTAAGATTAAGGGAGGTACTTTTAGAGGATAATTTTTTAGTGTTTTCCCAAGTTAAATGGATTGAGAGGTTGGACTAAGTGAGGGGGGGTGAGTTCAACTTTATAGTTAATGAGGAGTGGCATTCTTGTAAATATAAAAAAGTAAACACAATTGAGAGGTCTACCATATATCATGTATCTTGTATAAATTTAAATTTTTATATTGGAGGAGACTAGGTAGAAATATGTCCTTCCATATTATTTCATACATCTGGATAGGTTATTTAGCCCCTTAAATTATTATTTAACAACTATGTAATCTTGTTTTTACCTTCATCACTACAATCAATTTTAAATACATTCACAAATATTTTTGGTAAAAAACTAAGTTGAACTTATTTGAAATTATAAAATATTATTATTAAAAATATGTATCCCACTTTTACAATTTATAATCACATAATTGGAATGAATTAATTTATAATTAATCCCATATATGTGTCATGGAATTAGGTTATTAAAACAAAAATGTTCAAAAAATGAATTATTTTTATATCCCATTTCAATGTGAAATTTTTTCCAATGAATAACACTAGATAAATTAATGTAAAATCTATCTAATTATTCTTTAAAAATTAATTAAAATTTAATTTACCTATTGTTGGATCGAATAAGTATGTATGTATGTCTATTAGATGGAACAATACAAGAGGGGGGGGGGGGTGAATTTTAGGTTTAAAAACCTTTGAGTTTTAGCAACTAAGAGATTAGTTTAAATGATCTTAAACTAATACAAATACAAACACCCACAATTTTATTGAATATAAAAAGGTATGATGTATTGTAATACTAATGAAATGTAAAACAATTGTATTCAAGATAAACACAATAATCAGTGTAATATAAAGATGAATGATTCTACCTTAAAGCATATAGAATCAATCAATAGAATATGTAATAGAATGAATGTAATTGAAACAATTAAAATTGAATATGCAATGAATAAAGGAGACAATACAAATTGCTTTCTAATAAAAGTAACAGCGGAAATGTAAAAGTATTACAATTCTTTTGACCCAAAGAGAAGGGTTATACTTTCACATACGATAAAAGGTCTGTCTCACCAACACCTTGGTAATCCCTTGATACGATGATCGGTATGTCCGTCTGCCTATCCCCAACAACCCTCGATATGATGATCGGACCGTCTGTCTGCCTATCCCCGACATCCCTCGATTTTGTAGGTAATCAGCACCTCTGTCTTTCAATCACTTGAAATCCCTCGATACGATGATCGGACGCACAAAGCACAAAGCATGAGAGAAGTCACAACATCTCTCTCTAAAACTTGATAGAAGCAAAGTATCACAGTTGTATCACACTTGTTCTCTTGTCTTTCGTCTCTATTATTATTTTCTCAGCTTCAAATGACCTTTTATTTATAGGCCTCAGATTCCAACGGTCACATCTCCTCCAACGGTCATATTTCTACGAAAAACTTGGAGGGACTTGGACACCTATCATCATCACAGTCATATTGAAATAGAAAGCATGACATCATTTTGATGAGTTTGTAACTAACTCAACGACATCATATTGGTTAGAATAAGATATATGAATAAGATAATCAAGAGTACGATTTAAGTGAAGCATGTTTTTTTGACAATGTACCAACACAAGTATGTAATGATTGATATGAGAAGCAGAGTCAATACAAATTCCATATTCAGTACGATCAGCATGTTCAGTACGATCAGCATGGTCAGTACGATCAGCATGGTCAGTACGATCAGCATGGTCAGTTACGATCAGAATGTTCAGTATGATCAGCATGGTCAGTACGATCAACATGGTTAGTACGATCAGCATGGTCAGGATGATCAACATGGTCAGTACGATCAGTGTGGTTAATACAATCAGCATGTTCAGTACGATCATCATGATCAGTACGATCAGCATGATTAGTACGATCATTATAGTCAGTATGATCAGCATGGTCAGTATGATCAGCATGATTAGTACGATCATTATGGTCAGTACGATATGATAGACAAGGTTATTCAGATTAACAAGAAATTTGTGATTTCCAAAACAAAAAATAGATGTCAAAAGACGACTTTTGACTCAACAATCTCCCCCTTTTTGGAAATCACAATACACAAAGTAAATATAACAAGAAATACTTATCTCCCCCTGAGTTTTTGGAAACTATTCTAAATAAGAAATTGAATACAACTAACTCCCCCTTAGGTATGTACTTTCCTAAGGATTGTATTCGTAGATTTTCCTTAAGAGTGTTGTAAAGAATTCTCCCCCTTTATAATTCATTCTCCCCCTTTATAAAAATTCTCCCCATTTTATAAACAATCTCCCCCTTTGTGATTTACAAAAATAAAGGGGTAAACTTGAATTGTCTGAAAGAGTTAGAGAATAAATAGAAGACAATGGATAAAAGAAATTTCATTACGATAACAATCAACACTAAACTTGAGAAAAAATACAAGTCACTTGTTTTCTCTTTCCTTCTCCTTTTTGATCAACTCATGAAGAAATGCCTTCATATTTTTTATCTCCTTCTTGTCTTCAGAAATAGCATCACCCTGAGACTTGAGAAGGTCTTGTTGATCGGCAAAGAGTTGATCCTGATTTCTGATTGTCTCTTCCTGAACTCTTATTACTTCTTCAAGAGAATAAATTATATCATTAAAATTCTTTTTATCCTTGGATAACCTAGAGTTCTGTTTCTTAAAGAGAACTATTTCATCATTGAAAGATGAGACTTTCAAAAACTCATCCTGAAAGGCATTCATTCTCTCCTGCAAGTCTTTTACTGAAGGAACATCGGCTCGTTGGGAAGACACAAGATTCAACCTTTTAACCATTTCTATGTCATGCTTATTGAAAGAAATTTCAAGCTCATTTGACAACCTTATTATATCTTCAATTGCTATCTCATGATCATTTATTGAGATCTCTATTTTGTACGACCACTTGGTCATCTTGTTTCAAGCCTTCTTATGAGCAACCGAACTTTCTGAAAGAACTTTCAAATTGACTTCAATAGAAAAAACCTTCTTTCTTAATTCTTTTATAGAGCCAAACTTATTCTTTTGATTGTCAGTAATAAAATCAATTTTACCTTCCAGCCTAGGGAAATATGTAATGGTCTTCTCAAACCTTATCAAAACATAGATAATGTAATCACTCTTCTTGAGAGAAATTGTATGTTCTGAATCAGTATATTCATCGTACGAAGCCAATTCATTCGATCAGCTTGAGTCAACAACTGGCTGTTTTCCTTTTCTTTTTCATTCTGCTTTCTTTCTTCTTCTACTTTATCAATAATGAAAACAACTTTATCAGTGTGAGAGGATTGAGCACCTTGCTTTTCTTGAGACGAAAATCTATCAGGAGTTCGTGCTTGACCAGCACGAGGAACTTGTTGAATATCTTCACTTTGCTTTTGGACAGATTCCTCTCTACTCTTCTTTGAACTCTGAAGGAATTATAAAAGAAAATCTCCTTCCTCTTATTCAACTTCTTTTATTTCCTCCGTCAATTGTTTTTCTTTTTCTTTCCTAGGAAGACTCTGTACGATGGGCTCCTGATGCACTTCTTCCGTCAGTTGAGCACTAGCATGCTCAACCATTTTCAAGACTTTAGAGATATCAAGGTCTCGAGCCTTTCTTTTCAAAACAGTTTTCCTTTTTCTTTTCAGCCTTAAGGGTTTCTTCTACACTTATTCTTTCTGCAAAAGCCTCAGCCAGGTCAAGACCGAACATTGGATCACCTTCCTTTCTATGTTCCTTATCCTTTATCCATTTGGCTACAACCTCCTTACTGTACTTTGGATTCTTCTTAGGCTTTGAACTGGTTTGTGGATCAGACGTTTGAGTAATACCAGTAGATTGAATGTCATTGGCTGGTATAGGTGCCGATTGATTCTGATCCGATTCAGCTTCGACATCTCTAACAAAAAGTTTTGAATTCTAATCAAAACAAACATTCAACTTCTTCATAGTACTTTTGCTAATCCTGGAGGGCTTCAAATATATCAACTTCCCTTTTAAAGGAATGTTTCAAAACTTCATACTCTCGAGAATAAACTTTGTAAGAATGGCTGGATACATAATCAAATAAGATTTGATTGCCCCGGACTTTACATTCTTAATTGTTTCAAAAACATATCTCATGAGATTTACTTTTCTCATATTTACTAGATAGTCAAACATAAAAATATCAGAAACTTTAAAAGTTTCTCTATCCCCTTTCCTTGGGATAAGAAAACCTTGCATCCATAAAGCCAAAAACATATTGTCCGGTGAAAGATGAGCCAGTTTCCTTTTCACTTCATTCATAATAAACAGAGTCTTCTTGGCGCTTTCTCTATTAAACGTACCGACTTCCTCTAGTAGTTTGTGAGATGGAAAGAAAGAATCCCCTTCTATTGGGACATTAATAAAATGTGCCTCTTGTTTCCCAGACATAGATAGTTTTCTATCGTACACAACAAAATTGATAGTCATGTCTTTGTCAAAAGATACGGTTTTATAAAACTGATAGACTTCATCAAAGAGAACTGGATATTGAGAAACATGCCTTTCAACACACAAATTCTACCATACTGGAAACAAGATAATCATCTTGATTGTAGAATCATACGAATCATATAAGTTGCGGGAAACTATCCTCTCCCTTAAAAGGTATTTTTCTGAGAAAGCCTTTGAGGACATATCGGTAGGAGTGTTGGCAGAAGACTGAGACATAAGGATGCTGCTGATGAAAGATCGTACGACGATTTAAAACAGTGGAGCAGAGCTCCACCTCAAAACCTGAAAAAACGATGCGGGTTTGGGGAGGGGGGGGGGTCTATTTATAGATGATAAAGAGGTGAACATTGATCTTCTACGGTCAAGATTAGAGGAAAATAGATCAATGGTTAGGATTAAAAACGAAAGTACGAAAAAGAAAAAAAATGTAAAGTACCTGCCGGAGAATGTAAGGTTATTGTTGGTTTTAGTAAAGTTCTAAAGAAAACACAAACGTACGAAGTAAAAGAATACTATCAATCGTCATACCGATGGAAAAAAAGTCGTTACCATTAACTGACAAACCGATGGAAAAGAGTCTCGTTACCATTAACTGATAATACAATGGAAAACAATCTCGTTACCATGATCAGTCATTATGATGGAAAATAAATTCATTACCATCATCGGTCGATACAATGGAAATGAAATTCATTAACATCATCGATCGATACGATGGAAAAGAAATTCATTACCATCATCGGTTGATACGATGGAAAAGAAATTCATTACCATCATCGATCGATACGATGGAAAAGAAATTCATTACCATCATCGGTTGATATGATGGAAAAGAAATTCATTACCATCATCGTTCGATATGATGAACAGAAAAACAAAAACACATACCAAGGGAGTAAAAGATTAAAGATCATAAGACAAAAAGAAACAAACAAAACATAGTAAGAGATGTCCCCCCCTTTCAAGGGGAGTTATTTAATGTAAGGAGAATTATAAAAAATTAAGTAGATATGAATGATTATTTTAATGTAATCATTCCTAGCTTCTTTTTTATAAACTCAATCCTATCAGAAGATAAAGGTTTTGTAAAAAAGTCAGCAAGTTGTTCTTACATTCCGAAAAATTGTAAAATAATATCTCCTTTTTTGTGTGATCTCTAAGAAAGTGATTCCTAACATCTATGTGTTTTGCATGAGAGTGGTGTGATGGGTTCTTACTAAGATCTATTGCACTATTATTATCACAAAGAATTTGAGTTTTGGAGAAACTCAATCCATAGTCAGTGAGTGTGTGTTGCATCCACAATACTTGAGCACAACAATTTCCAGCTGCTACATATTCAGCTTCAGTAGTGGATAGTGCTACTGAGTGTTGTTTCTTGCATGACCAAGAAACCAGAGAATCACTTAAGAAATGACATGTTCCAGATGTAAATTTTCTATCCATTCTACAACCATGAAAGTCAGCATCTGAAAAACGTTTTAAAACAAAATCATTCACAGAAGAGTAAAAAAGACCTAAATCCATAGTGCCTTTTAAATACAGAAAGATTCTATTTACGGCTTTTAAATGAGACTCTTTTGGATTAGATTGATATCTCGCACATAAGAATACAGAAAACATTAAGTCGGGTCGACTAGCTGTCAAGTATAGAAAACTTCCTATCATACCTCTAAAGATTGTTTGATCTACTGGTTTCCCAGTTTCATCAAGATCAAAAGTACTTGAGGTACCAATTGGAGTTCTAATACTTTTAGTTTTGTCATATCAATACTTTTTGAGTAAGTATTTAATATAATTATGTTGAGATATATATGTTCCTTCTAGTTTTTGAGAAATTTGAAAACCTAAAAAGAATGTTAACTCACCCATCATACTCATTTCAAACTCAGATTTCATTAAATTTGCAAAAGAATAAGTTAAATATTTCCGAGTTGATCCAAATATGATGTCATCAACATAGATTTGAACAATAAAAACGTTTTTATTTTCCTTTTTTATAAAAAGGGTTGGATCTGCTGTACCTTTTGTATAATTGTTTTGTAAGAGAAATCCTATAAGTCTATCATACCAAGCTCTAGGGGCTTGTTTAAGACCATATAGAGCCTTGGTATGTTTAAAAACATGATCAGGATGTTTTGGGTCTTGAAAACAAGGAGGTTGTTCAACAAAAACTTCTTCTTAAACAAAACCATTTAGAAAAGCACACTTTACATCCATTTGAAATAGTTTGAAATTAAATTATGCTGCAAAGGCTAATAGAATACGAATAGATTCAAGTCTAGCTACAGGAGCATATTTTTCTTCATAGTCTATTCCCTCTTGTTGATTATATCCCTTAGCAACAAGTCTTTCTTTATTTCTTACAATGATTCCATTTTCATCACATTGGTTTCTGAAAACCCATTTTACACCAATTACAGTTGTTTCTTTAGGTCTATCAACTAAAGTACAGACTTGATTCCTTTCAAATTCAATTAGTTCATCTTGCATTCATTTGATCCAATCATCTTCACCAAAGGCCTCACTTGGACATTTAGGTTCAAATTGGGAAAGAAAAGCAAGATGTTCTACTTCATTTCTTAAGGAATTTATGGTCCTTACAGGTTGATTTACATCACCAATGATGTTATCACTGGGATGATTTCTAAGAAACAATTTATTTGGGTTTTGTAAAACCTGTTCATCAACATATGGTAGAAAATATTCTGTGGTAAATGTTTCAGGAATCCTTTCTTGAACATTTTCCTCACCAGATTGATCTTCTAATAATGGTTGAGAAGCATTTTTAGAAAACACATCCGAGGATATAGGATTGGGTTGGTTGAAGACAAAAGGATTAGTTTCATCGAATTTTACATGTATTGTTTCCTCAACAGTACTAGTGTTTTTATTGAAAACTATATAATCCTTAGAAGTTGCGGAGTAACCTAGAAATATTGCTTCATCAGATTTTGGTGCAAATTTATGTAGATTATCTTTAGTATTCAGAATGAATACTTTTCATCAAAAAACGTTGAAGTATGAAACTTTAGGTTTTCGGCCAGTCCATAACTCATAAGGAGTTTCATTAAGAAATGGTCTAGTTAAAACACGACTTATAGTATAATAGGTAGTACTAACAGCTTCAGCCCAATAGTGCTTAGAAAATGAGTATTCACTCAACATGGTTCGAGTCATTTCCTGACGAATACGATTTATTCTTTCAACAACACCATTTTCCTGAGGAGTTCTTAGAGCTTAGAAATTGTGAGAAATACCTTTCTTACTAAAAAAAGTTTCAAAATCTGAATTTTGAAATTCACCACCATGATCACTATGAATAGTTATCAATGGTAGGTTTTTCTCATATTTAACTTGGGCTCTATCTTTTTTGAAATAGGAAAAGGCTTCAGATTTCTTTGTGAGAATGTAGACCCATGTGAATCTAGTAAAGTCATCAACCAAAACAAATACATATTATTTTCCTCCAATGCTTCTATATTTTGAAGGACCAAAAAGATCCATATACACTAGCTGTAATGCATTAGAAGTTGAAACTTCATTAATTGATTAAAAGCTAGTTTTATGTTGCTTTCCAAATTGACAGGGATCACATAATTTTGAAGAATCATATCTAAGATCCGGTAGTCCTTTCACAAGTCTTTTCTTTGAGAGTTTACTAAGATTTATCAGATTACAGTGTCCTAGTCTCCTATTCCATAGCCATGATTGGTCTTCTATTACACATAAGAAGGGTATGTTTTGGCTCCTAAGGTCTTCTACGTTAATAGTGTAAACATTCTCTTGCCTCTGGGAAGATAGAATGAACTCATCCTTGGAATTGTGAACTAAACACTTATCATTTCTAAAATTCACAAGGTAACCTTCATCACATAAATGAATTATACTGATGAGATTGTTCCTATGACCTTCAACAAACAAAACATTTGAAATAGGAACTTTTCCAAGAAAAAAAAATATTACCTATACCAACAATCCTTCCTTGAGCATTATCCCCGAAGGTAACTTTTCCACCTTTTGTTTTGATAACCTTTTCAAAGAGATCATTATTTCCGGTCATGTATCGAGAATAACCACTATCCATGTACCAAATATTCTTATTGGTACAATTCTCATTTTCCTGAAAAATAAACAATTAGTTTTTCGGAATCCAAACTTGTTTGGATACAGAAGGGTTAAATAAAAAAAATTTAAGAACCCACATTTGTTTTGGAAAATGAGCATTATGAAATCCTAAAGATTGAGTTCTGTTAAGAGAACAATCTCTTCTCCAGTTTCCACTAAATTGGCACTTAGAACAAAAAGAGGTTTTTTGAGGAACAAAATAGTTATTACTAAAAACAGGTTTGGAATAAGTATAACCAAGACCAGAATGATTTCTCAAAGGTCTAATTTGAGAATACATCTTGTCAATGTTTTCCTTCACATGAGTACAGTTTGACAAACATTTTTTCAAGGAATAAATTTTTGACTTTAATTTTAAAACTAAATTCTTATTTTCCAAAACATCTGAATTTGAACTAGAGCTAGGCTCTAATATATTTTTATGTGAAATTAAATTTTCAAGATCCTTAGAAAGTTTATCCTTATCATATTTGACTTTCTCAAGGGTTTTTAAAATACTTTCAAAATCAGAAGTTTTCACATCAAGATCTTTAAAAAGATCTAAGACTTCTTTAGTCAAAACTGAAATTTTAGAATCTTCTTTCTCAAGCTTCTTCTTGAATTTAGAAATTTCATTATCAAGTAATTTAGAAAATCTAGATACCTCTTCAAAATAAGGTAATGTATCATCTTCTGATGATGAAGATTCATCATTTGATGATTCATAATATCTATTATCAGTATAATTTGCATTCAAAGAGACATTTGTTATAGCTTCAGCATTGTGTACCTTAGCCATGAGACAATGATCTTTAATTGGTAATCTGGCTAAAAGTCCAATATTCCTCTGTCCTGAGGACTCATATTTTGAATAATCATCTGAAGAATAACTACAACTTGCACTCCAATTATCGTTTTCCTTCAATACTTTCTTTGTATTATAAAACCTTTTCTTGTTTCTTTGAGAGTGTTTCTCCTTTCTATCTTTCCTATTCAGTAAAGGACAATTAGGCCTTATATGTCCTGCTTTCTTACATTCATAACATGGTACCTCTGAGTCATTCTTATCTTTACCATCTTTCTTTTTTAATATATATTGGAAATATTTCTTTCCCACAACTTTGTTCATCCTTCGAGAAAGATTGGATAACTCATTATCTGAAAGATCACAATCACTTGAATCAGATATAACTTTCTTGGCTTTGGATCTTGTAAGCCTTTCAGGTGTTTTAACTTTAGATGCAAAGGCAACACTACCATTTCCATTATTCTTCTTATTGAACTTAGCATCTCTCTTCATTCTTGTCTCGTGCTGTAGAAGAGTTCCAAAGAGTTCATCTAGAGAAATCTGGGAAACTTTTCTATTTTCATCAATAGCTGTCCTTTTTGACTCCCATTCATTTGGCATTATATCTGTAATATTATCAACTAGAGATTCATCATCAAGACCTTTTTCTCCCATAGATTGTATGCTGTTGACAATTGTCATAAACCTTTGTTTCACTTTACATACTGGCTCTCCATAAGGAAAAACAAATCCATGATATTCTGCTTGAAGCATTGCTCTTCTTGTTTCTATAACCTTGGATGTACCAAAATGAGTGACTTCCAATTTCTTCCAAATGCAGTTGGCTGTTTCACATGAAGATATATGACTGTATATATTCCTAGTCATAGAGCATAATAATGTATTGCATACCTTGTAATTCAGTTGATATTCTTGCTTGTCTTGGTTAGTGAAAGTACTGACTTCTTTGTCAGAAATTTTGTAACCTCCAGTAAGCATAATAAAATTTTCTACACCAGTATTGATAAAAAACGTCTTTATATGATCTCTCTAATACTCATAATCATTCCCATCAATGATAGGTGGTCTAGAGGGATTCATATTGTCTATTGACCCAATATTCATTCCTGCCATCTAGTAAACAAAAAAAACTTTTCCACTCCACATGTTAGTGTAGTAAGTAGTTAAGATAGTAATATGAAAGAAATAGAACAAGAAATGAAAATCAGTGGAAAAGCTCCTCTGATACCAATTGTTGGATCAAATAAGTATGTATGTTTGTCTATAAGATGTAACAATACAAGGGGGGGGGGTGAATTGTAGGTTTAAAAACCTTTGAGTTTTAGAAACTAAGAGATTAGTTTAAATGATCTTAAACTAATAAAAATACAAACACCCACAATTGTATTGAATATAAAAAGGTATGATGTATTGTAATACTAATGAAATGTAAAACAATTGTATTCAAGATGAACACAATAATCAGAGTAATATAAAGATGAATGATTCTACCTTAAAGCATATAGAACCAATCAATACAATATGTAATAGAATGAATGTAATTGAAACATTTACAATTGAATATGTAAAGAATAATGGAGACAATACAAATCCCTTTCTAATACAAGTAACAATGGAAATGTAAAGTATTAGAATTCTTTTGACCCAAAGAGAAGGGTTATCCTTTCACCTAGGATAAAAGGTCTGTCTCACCAACACCTTGGTAAGCCCTAGATACGATGATTGGTACGTCCGTCTTCCTATCCCCGACAGCCCTCGATACGATGATCGAACCGTCTGTCTGCCTATCCCCGATAGCCCTCGATTTTGTACGTAATCGACACCTCTGTCTTTCAATCACTTGAAATCCCTCGATACTATGATCGGACGCACAAAGCACAAAGCATGAGAGAAGTCACATCATCTCTCTCTAGAACTTGATAGAAGAAAAGTATCACAGTTGTATCATAATTTTTCTCTTGTCTGTCGTCTCTATTATTATTTTCTCAGCTTCAAATGACCTCCTATTTATAGGCCTCAGATTCCAACGGTCACATCTCCTCCAACGGTCATATTTCTCCGAAAAACTCGGAGAGACTTGGACACCTGGCATCATAACAGTCATATTGAAATAGAAAGCACAACATCATTTTGATTAGTTTGTAAATAACTCAACGACATCGTACTGGTTAGAACAAGATATATGAATAAGATAATCAAGAGTACGATTTAAATGAAGCATGTGTTTTTGAAAAATACCAACACAAGTATGTAATGAATGATATGAGAAGCAGAGTCAATACAAATTCCATATTCAGTATGATCAGCATTTTCAATACGATCAGCATGGTCAGTGCGATCAGCATGGTCAGTACGATCAGCATGTTCAGTACGATCAGTATGGTCAGTACGATCAGCATGGTCAGTACGATCAACATGGGCAGTACGATCAGTATGGTCAGTACGATCAGTATGGTCAGTACGATCAGCATGTTCAGTACGATCAGCATGATCAGTACGATCCGCATGATCAGTACAATCATTATGGTCAGTACAATCAGCATGGTCAGTATGATCAGCATGATCAGTACGATCATTATGGTCAGTACGATACGATAGATGAGGTTAGTCCGATTAACAAGACATTTGTGATTTCCAAAAAAAAACATAGAAGTCAAAAGAGGAATTTTGACTCAATACCCATATAAATAAGTTATATTAAAAGGAAGTTTTCAATTAAAATTTAGTATTTTTTATTATTCATCAAAATATGATATTTTTTTAGAAAAACCAAAAAAATTAACGAGAAGATCATTTTGACATTATGAATGAAATAAAGAAGATTATTTTATTAAATTAAATTTATAAATTTTTCTAAGATTAATTTTATGATTGTTCACAAAAGGACATTAAAGTCAATTTACTTGGTAAAATAATATATTTTTTCAAAATAGAATGCCTTTAAAAAAAATATTTCATTATCAATAATTATTATTTATATGAAACCATAACAAATCATATTTTATAATTACTTATAAATTTTTAAATTAATAATTTTAATTGATTGGTTATAATAATCTTTTTAATATAATTATAAAATTAAATTGTTTTTTCAAAGAATCTCAGTGATGTATATAATTATGGCCATGTTAGTGTTGAATTTAGCGAATGATTATCTAGGTGTAGCATACACCAAAATATTATCTAGGTGTGTCATTAAATGCAGCAAATCAATGAAAACTAATATAAAAAAGGTTCATAAAATATCAGTGTGCAACAAAAACCAGCTTATACTATACAATAAAATAAAGTTAAATATTTGTATTACAATCCCCATTTATGTAATTAAATAATTCTAATTACATTACCACTACCAATACATTTTCTTTCTACTAGTAAAAATACTAATTGATTAACTATTGTTTTTTCAACATGAGAATGCCATTAAATTAATCTTATTAACCTTACAATAGGCCTCATATATATTAGTTTCAAATTTGATCTTGTATATTGCAAGAATATTTATTATCATTAATCATTTTCAATGCTTTCATGATTGTTTATAGGTAGTTACTAGACCATTATAACATAATCAAGAAGAAAAAAATTCCTATAATTGTTGTACCTCTCGTACCCCTCGTGGTTTAATTTTCATGATCACAATCACTCTCTTATTTATCTAATCTTGTTTTAAGTGTTTTTGTTGATAGGAAAAAGGTTTCCAAGGAATTGGGCCAAGAAGGACTGAAAGTTGACTGATTTTCAGTCCACCGGCCAACCGGTGGATGACCACCGGCCAGCCGATGGAGTCTTGACAGAAGGCTTCTCCTCTGTCCAGACCACCGGCCAACCGGTGTCCCATCACCGGCCTGCTGGTGGAACCCAGTCAAATAGTGACACCTACTGTCTCAGCACCGGCCAACCGGTGGCCTCCTCACCGGCTAGCCGGTTGTGCCTGGGCAGAAGTCCTCTCATTTTTCAAAGCACCAGCCAATCGGTGGAACTGTACCGGTCAGTCGGTGGAGCCAGTCAAACTAGCTGTTGGGCTTTGACCAGGCTTGTCCACTTGACTCCCAACGGCTCCGAATGCCTCTCCAACGGCTCTGAAGACCCCCAAAGGCCATTTGAGGGTTCCCCCTCTATACATAAAGGACTAGGAAGCCCCGAAAACGTACGGTAGCCCACGGGAACATTATTCGATCATTTGGCGAACCTCCGGCGCATTCCTTCAAGAAACCTCAATTGCTCCAACCCATTTCCACATCCAAGGAGCATCACCATACAAGCTTGGGAGCGCTCTTCATCAACTCCAATCAATCCATTGGCACCCAAGACTTCTCCACATTACGGTTTTTCTTATTTATCATTTTGAGCATCAATTTGGGATTGTGCCTACAAACCCCTCTTTCTCTCATCTTCCTTTTGTTTGGGTTTTCACACCACCTTCATGGTGTGAAGAGGTTAGTCAAGCCTTCCCTTTAAAAGGCTTGATTCATAGGTGAGCTAGCCTTCACCTGTAAGAAGGCTAATGGGTTCTTGCTCAACCATTAAAAGAATGTGGGTTCTTGCTCAACCATTAAAAGCAAGCTGTAATAGGTTCTAGACTACCTTAAAGTCTAGTGGGTTTCTGGCTAAAACCATTAAAAAGCAAGCGGTAGTAAATCTCTCGACGGTTGAGTTGGGAGCGGAGACGTAGGCTTTGGTTTAAGCCAAACTCCGTTATCAAGTTTTGTGTCTTGCCTCTTTTATTTCCGCTGCACTTTTAACTTTTTTTTAAATTGTTAATTATTTTTTAAAAGGAAATTCACCCCCCCTCTTGCCATCACTCTCCGTCCAACAATTGGTATCAGAGGCAAAATTTGAGTAATACCCTAACTGGTTTCAAATTCAAGATCCATTGTGATGGCTTCATCTTCTTTCGCCCTCGAAGGATATTCATTGGGTCGTGCTCCATTCTTTGATGGAACCGACTATACCTATTGGAAAACCCGCATGACTACTTTTCTTAGAAGTATAGGTTATCCTATTTATAAAATTGTCATACATGGTTATTCTCTTTCTTCTCCCGATGAATCCAAATGGAATCAAGCCGATATTAAAAATTTCGAGCGTGATGGCAAAGCCATGAACACTCTACATTGCGGCCTTGATCGTAATGAATTCAATCGAGTTTCCAGATGCACCTCATCACATGAAATCTGGAAACTATTGGAGGTTACCCATGAGGGGACCAACAAAGTCAAGGATACTCGATTGGACATGTACCATCAAGATTTTGAGTCTTTTACCATGCATCCATCTGAAAATATTACTGAAATGTTTACTCTTTTTACTGATGTTTGCAATGGAAGAAAATCTCTTGGAGATGATGTGTCTGCAGAAACAATGGTCAAGAAGATCCTTTGGATCTTACCAAGCTCATGGGCACCAAAAGTCACGGCAATCCAAGAAGCAAAAGACATCAAGAACATGCCGGTCGAAGAGCTCATCAGATCCCTCATGACCTACGAGATCACCATGAGGAGGCAAGCTGAAAAGGAAGGCAAACCGATCAAAACTCCAAAGAACATCGCCTTCAAAGTTCAAAAAGAAGAAAGCTCCTCCTCCTCCTCATCTTCCTCTTCAAGCGGCGATTCAGAAATGGAGAATCTTGCCTGCAAAATGCACAAATTCATGAAGAAGCACAAGAAGAAGAAATCCCACAAGGCTCAATCCAACGAAAAATCCGAGCCCGAGGTAACATGTTACGGGTGTGGCAAGAAAGGCCATTACAAGACCGATTGTCCACTCAACAAGAAAAAGGCCAAGCAAAAGGAAAAGAAGAAGGCATTCAAGGCCACATGGAGTGATAGCTCCACATCCTCCTCCTCCTCCTCCTCGAGTGACAATGGTAAAAAATGCCTAATGGCATTTCATGAGGTATCCTCTTCCGACTCATCATCCTCTAGTTCTTCAAATTATTTCAATAATTTATCTTATGAGGATCTCCAACAAGCTAGAGATCAATTGGAGGAAGGTTTTCACGAACTTTATTCCAAATTTACTGCTTTGAAAAAGAATTTCAAAAAACTTTCTTCCGAAAAGGAACAACTACTCAAAGAAAAGGAGGAGTTGTCCCTCAAGATCCAAAACCTTCCCGATGTTGATTCTATGGAATCAACAATCAAGGATTTAAGGGAATCCCTAGCTAAGTTCAACGAAGGTGAACATAACCTTTCGAAGCTCCTTGGTTCCCAATGCATATCTAGAACCACTCAAGGGCTTGGCTATTCCAAGCAAGCTTCCTCTTCCCATGCTACAACTACTTTTGTAAGGGGGAGCTCCCAATATAAATTTTGCAACTATTGTAAAAAACCCGGGCACTTAATTTATGAGTGCAATTGAAAAAATGCCCGGTATGGAAGGCCCAAAACCATTTTATTTAATGATGAATTTCATAGGAGAAGACCCGCCACTAGACAAGTATGGATTGAAAAATCCCTTTTAGCGAGTCTCACCGGACCAAAATTTGTCTCGGTTCTAAAAACCTCTCCCCGGTGGTTTGTTGTTTTTATTTAGGGGGAGTTAGGATCGTTTAAGCCTTTTTTCTTTATATTCAAAACATTAAATTCAAAACATTCAATTCAAATTTCAAAAATTTCAATTGGTTTAAAAACTCTATCTTTTTTTTTCAATCCTTTCCCTCAATCAAGTTTTATGCCCCGTGCTATTTTGATAATCACAAAGGGGGAGAAATTCTTGGTTGATTGGGGGAGAAATCTTTCTCTCATGCTTTGCTTTTCTTTTTAATTTATCTTTTAAAGCATGCCTCTCATTTCAATCTTTTACATTACTTGTTTTGGGTGATTGTGATCATCAAAATAGGGGGATATTGTTGTACCTCTCGTACCCCTCGTGGTTTAATTTTCATGATCACAATCACTCTCTTATTTATCTAATCTTGTTTTAAGTGTTTTTGTTGATAGGCAAAAGGATGCCAAGGAATTGGGCCAAGAAGGACTGAAAGTGGACTGATTTTCAGTCCACCGGCCAACCGGTGGATGACCACCGGCCAGCCGACAGAGTCTTGACAGAAGGCTTCTCCTCTGTCCAGACCACCGGCCAACCGGTGTCCCATCACCGGCCAGCCGGTGGAACCCAGTCAAATAGTGACACCTACTGTCTCAGCACCGGCCAACCGGTGGCCTCCTCACCGGCCAGCCGGTGGTGCCTGGGCAGAAGTCCTCTCATTTTTCAAAGCACTGGCCAACCGGTGGAACTGTACCGGTCAGCCGGTGGAGCCAGTCAAACTAGCCGTTGGGCTTTGACCAGGCTTTCCACTTGACTCCCAACGGCTCCGAAGGCCTCTCCAACGGCTCCGAAGACCCCCAAAGGCCATTTGAGGGTTCCCCCTCTATAAATAAAGGACTAGGAAGCCCCGGAAACGTACGGTATCCCACGTGAACATTGTTCGATCATTTGGCGAACCTCCGGCGCATTCCTTCCAGAAACCTCAATTGCTCCAACCCATTTCCACATCCAAGGAGAATCACCATAAAATCTTGGGAGCGCTCTTCATCAACTCCAATTAATCCATTGACGCCCAAGACTTCCCCACATTACGGTTTTTCTTATTTATCATTTTGAGCATCAATTTGGGTTTGTGCCTAAAAACCCCTCTTTCTCTCATATTCCTTTTGTTTGGGTTTTCACACCACCTTCAAGGTGTGAAGAGGATAGTCAAGACTTCCCTTTAAAAGGCTTGAGTCATAGGTGAGCTAGCCTTCACTTGTAAGAAGGCTAGTGTGTTCTTGCTCAACCATTAAAAGCAAGTGGGTTCTTGCTTAACCATTAAAAGCAAGCTGTAATAGGTTCTAGACTACATTAAAGTCTAGTGGGTTTCTTGCTAAAACCATTAAAAAGAAAGCGGTAGTAAATCTCTCAACGGTTGAGTTGGGAGCGGAGACATAGGCTTTGGTTTAAGCTGAACTCCGTTATCAAGTTTTGTGTCTTGCCTCTTTTATTTCCGCTGCACTTTTAACATTGTTTTTAAATTGTTAATTATTTTTTAAAAGGCAATTCACCCCCCTCTTGCCATCACTCTCCGTCCAACAATAGCAAGCGGTAGTAAATCTCTCAACGGTTGAGTTGGGAGCGGAGACGTAGGCTTTGGTTTAAGCCGAACTCCGTTATCAAGTTTTGTGTCTTGCCTCTTTTATTTCCGCTGCACTTTTAACTTTGTTTTTAAATTTTTAATTATTTTTTAAAAGGCAATTCACCCCCCCTCTTGTCATCACTCTCCGTCCAACAACAATCTCTTGAAAACTAACAATATTTGGTTTTTCTAGTAGATTAATGATGTTGCGACTTCAAAATAAAATATTTAGTAAACTTACATTAGAAAAAAATCTTCCTTAACTAGGATTCTTGAAGATACATTACCATTTATTCTACACAATATTCAGCTTTTATAGGAGATTATCATTGTTGAATGTTCAATTAGTATACTATTTTTTAAATATTGTTATAGATTAATTATGCACTATATCATTAACTGGTTATATTCTATATTTTCAAAATCATAGTTTATTTCAATTAATGTTGAATTTATTTATAATTTTGTTCATAATAATTTATAATTTTACATCTAATGATTTAAAAATGCATGAAAATAATATTCATACCATAATATTTTAGATAAAATATTAATTCATAATGATACACTAATAAACATCAAAATTGTTTTAAAAAAAGTATTCCTCACACCTGTATTAATATTTTATTCAACATATGATCATAATTAAATAACACATGTATTTATAACCTTATATTCATAGTGTATGACTACTATAAAATTTTTGAAATACACTACAAACCAAACAACCATGTACTTCATTGGGAAAAAAATTCACATGTGTTATGTATATATATTTTTTTAATTATATAAATCTATATAAATATTATTTTAATATATTCTTTGAAATTACATAATCCTGATCACATATTATAAAATTTATGTAGTGTAAAATTTCATATGTGGACCCCTCACATGAATGTACCATACTAATTTCATATGATATTATTGTATATACACTATGTGTACAATGTGTTAATATACAATCAATATATACTCCAAAACATATAGAATAAACTCAATGTATAAACTACTAACATATGTATGAATAAATTATGCACATGTCAATTAAAATTATAGAAAATTGTAAACACACTACTATAGGACACTTTTATATTGAAACTATATGAAAATAATTAATTAATAAATAAATATTACAAAAATTTTCTTTGATAGAGTACATATATTATGTATTCATTCAAGAAAATATTGCAATTTCTATTTTCATAATTCATTTGGGAGTGAAACACCAACTAGATATATATTTATTCAGTTACATTTATATTGTCACATGATTTTATTTTAGGTAATAGAACCTCATCTATATGGATGATTTTATAGTTACATGAATTCACTTTTGTGAATTGAAAAAACCCTATATGAATTTTTATAGTATGCATTTACACATAGCATGACACTATAAGATAATTCAACATAGTTCATCTCTTTGGAGTCTTTCATATTAATTACCTTATGCATAATTATTCATATATAGGAATTATAATATTCAATATGAATGTGTCTTAATATTATCTAATTTAAATTTTATAAAATCAACCATATTATTCAAATACAATGAGTTTTTTATCATATAAAACATATAAATAATAATTAATTAATATTAAACAATGATTATCAATTTATTTAAGTATATTAATAGATTTATTTGGTATCATATTGATAAATATAATTGAAGTTTTAGTCTAGTTATATTTTTTATTTTCATATTAATTATTCAATTTGAATTTCATTTAATGTTCATGTGTTTTGTTTTTTTAAACTCTATAACTATATTCTGAAATCTATGTTATAGTAATCATAAAATCCTTAGTTTCTAAACGCCCTCAATTATTCATCTTCTGATAATGATGATGTTTTAAAATTTTAGATCCCATTCTAATTCATACACTTCATAGAATGTAGTGTTTATCATGAAAAAAAACTAGTTCCATCGATTTGGTATTCCATGATTTCTATGATTTTGTTAATTCACAAGAAAGACATTATTTTGGGGGTTCAAGTAAATCCTTTTAGAAATTATTTTATTGTATTATTAATCATCAATTACATTAAAATATAAACTATATTTATCGTGACATATTTTATTCTTGAAAAGTAAAAAAAATTAATGGTGCACCCATCAACTTACTAGGGTTCAAACTCCATCCATGTTCACTATGGGTCTTCAGGTTAGCTATTGTAAATATCTCTCACATTATCATCATTCTAGAAATATTTACTTTTTCAATCATTGGTTAATATACAATTTTACTCTATAAAAATTACCAATTAATCTTTGTTAAATCATATTTTCTTTTTTCTATTAGACCTATATGTATTTGTAAACATTTTATTCTTATCTATATTATAGTACTCAGTACTAAAATTATATCCTTTCTGAAATTTTGACTTTGGAAAGCATTAAAATTATGAGTTGAAAATAATTTTTTAATTTTCATACGAACATTTATTTATATAGTTTAATTAATTATATTATTTAGAAAAAAGATAAATATTATTAGTCATTTTATTATGATTTAGTAATTTTAGTATCACCACATTTGGTTACACTTGTTTTTTGGCATTGAAAGATAGATCACTATAGGAAGTCCTGTAACAAGTATAACTTCTCTTACAATGGGTCATGTGGTATCTCTTCGATCTCTTTAACTTGTGATCACGGGATTTCAATATACATATTTTACAAAATGATTAATTTTTTATACAAATTCCATTAATATATATTTTTTAGTTCCATATGCATAAGAAACATTTGTGAGACTCATTAATAATAAAAACTCACATAAAATATTTATACACATTGTATAGTTTAACAATATTTATATTTCAATACAGAATAAATTAAATCATTTCAAAAATACATTCACCATTTTTTCAACATTATATTCATATATTATATATTACATGCAATTATAATATGAATTATTTCTAATTTCTGTTTAGTATTCCTCCCATGTCTCTTATACATTAAAAAATTATATATATAATTATGAATAAATAATGCATACATTTTTTTTGAAATAACATAAAAAGTTATGCATTCTTTATAGATACATTTATTTATTGTTTATAAATCTATGAAAAAAATCACATCTGTATTAATATATAATGCTTCCACCTACACAGGTCACCACTAGCCTTCACATCATTTCATTGTGTCATGAGTAACCCAATCACAACATTTCATCTTCCAATTTTCTCTCACTCCTCTAATGAGTGGAATGGATTCCATAGATTATCACCATAATATTTTCACTCTGTGTAAGAATATTTGTAATTAAATGCTCATTCCATACAAATACATGGGTTACTTACTTGTTTATTAATAATTGTAATTATTGAATGGAATAATTAAGCAAGTCTATAGTTTATTTTATCATCTCTATTGTTATATTTTTTTATTAATTAACATTATGTAATTTCCAAATATAATACAATGTATTTAATATGATAAAAAGATGTAATTTTCACTCATACTAAATAAGGGAAACCCCAAATCAATGATCTTAAAATCCACATATTATTAATTTATATCTTCATTGGTGGATCTAAAAATAACAATCCATATTTTGTTGAAATTAAATGGAATTTTTTAAAACATTAAAAATTAAATGAGAATGATTCTTTATATTTTATATAAATTAGGGAGAATTTTTTCAGTATCGACATTGTCCATCTCACCCTGTGTTGTAGCTTCTAAACACCCGCATGATAACTCTGCACTTTCCTAATCCACAGAACATTCCTAACCCTCCCAGTTGTTTCCATGGATCCTCCATCATGGTTTCTGATCTTTCAACTCAAATATCACAAACAAAAACAAAAAACCCAAAATGTTCCTTTGAATCATTCTATACTGCTAAACCTTTAGGATTCTATTTTCCTTACATTCCATTTTTTATATAATCTAATGAGGATTTTAGATCAATATAATCTATCACAGGAGTCTATACTACAATCCCATGGAGACCTAACCACGAAGAATCTATGTAATCCCAATCCTTGTCACCAACAACCCGATGCTTGCCATTGTGCCCCAATATCTTTATCCCATGTTTACTACAACAATTTGACCATCACAAAAAATGTTTATTGTGTTCGATCTTCCTACAAAAATTGAAAGAGATGAATAAGAAAACATTAAAAAGTGATAGGAATAAAGGATTATACCTTTTCACATTCTTGTTGAACTTAACCTAAACATATTAATGTCAGTGAAAATAAATCCCTCAATTATCCTATGTCAAACCCATTTGGGAGACCCTTCAGGATGTTTGGGACTTATGGATGGAGTAGTTTGAATCACATGTTTTTTATAATGGTCCCTTCACCTAGAAATTCGTCAAAATATATCAAGAACCAACACATGGAAACAAGTTGAAGACATTAAAGGAATCCTTATCCATCGATTCAGATCCAGATACATACTCACCACCCCACCGTTACAATCCTGTGGATATATATTTAGAAGATTACATGATTAAAATCAATGAAGTAAAAATTATCAAAGGGATTACTGGATTATTTTGAGGCCTATAAAATATCAAAGAGATCTAGACATACGGGGGCTTAAAGACGGAGAATATTTTCAACTAGATGTTGAAGATGAATATAATGATCACAGTTCATTTTAATTTAACCCAACCAATTCTGCATCACTATCATGGCGATATTGGATTAGACACCCATGAAATACATGGTAGTCCATATTTGGGATGTTATTTTATGTTCTTTCATAATTTTTTCAAAAATTTATTTTATGAAAAATATATAGAGTTATATTAATGATTCTGTTTCACAATAATATTTTCTCTTCTTATTAAAATATTTTTTTTATTATTAGTTTTCTTGTTTATTTCAAAATATAGAGGTTTATTTCGTTTTACAATTTTAGTATTTTATTTTATGATAAGTCATTGGAAAAATTCATGCTGACTGTATGAATAGTTAAAAAATCAAGGATGGGTTCATTATTTTTATTTCTAACAATTTGTTATGAATTTACCCCCATAATCATGTTAATCCTTAGGATAAGTTTGACCCAATAACCTGAAATGTTTTGAGGTTTACTTCAATATACAATAACTAAACTAAAATTAACTCCAGCAAAATAATATATTATTATATAATTTTTTATTTTTATTATAAATTTAATTTAGTATGTTTGAAAAAATCCTTAAAAAAAGAAAAAGACCATACAAATATATATTATTATATTAAAAATTAAAAATTAAAATAAATTTAATATTATCATTCTATAGAAAATATAAAATTAAATTATATTACATCATAGTTTTTTTCTTCAAAATTTATATTAAACAAAATTGAATAAATTTATACTTCATAGGTCATAGCCCTACTTATATGAGATTGAATGCAAGTGGACTAAGCCACTTAATTATTATTCTTATTTTTTATTTTCTAGAAAATAATATTTATTCCATTTTAGTTGGTTTAATTTATTTATTATAAAAAACATTAAAAAATTTTCAAAATAGTATTTCTTATTTTGTATATAAACTCTGCAACATATAAATTACAATATAGTTAAAAACAATCCTTAAAAATATATTGATATTAAAAAATATACATTTCTTTATGTTTGTGTACTATTGAACAATATTATAATGTGAATTATTATAATATAAAAATAGGATAGCTTTTTATATTATTCCAAATCCATGAAGAGTAGAGTAGCATGTTTACTAGGTTAAGGATTTGATAAACCCGGTTTTACAATGGAACGATCTTGGTCACACCTCCTTTATGTTTTCACATGCTACGTGACATGGAATTCAATTTCCCCTCACCACTCTGTATCTCATTCACTGTGCATAAATGTAATCCATATTATTATCACTATAGATGAGTGTTGGTGACTGAACAACTTATAGGAAATCCAATACATGTTGAATGGTGTACTAAATTCAAAATATGGATGAGAGATATTGACGATAAGTATCTATATTTTCGAAAAATGTTTCCTCATAAATAAAAATAATTGAAAACTAATTTATTAAGATATTGTAAATTTTGTTACAAATTATTAAATTAATAAAAAATTAATTAATTTAAATCAATATGGAAACTTACTGATTATTATAAATTCTAATCAATATAATTATCAAAATTTTCCATGAAATTGAACGAGATATTTATGTTAAAACTACGTCAATGAAGCTTCTTTTACAACCTTATCATCTTATGATCTGTGTACCTTGAATCCTGTTCCAAAGTGGGATGTATTGAAGTTCTTTTTCAAAATGTCAACAAAAACATGGAATGATATTCGGTTGGAATGAGAGCTGAAAATAAACGAACATCGATTTCAAATAGAACACCACATAATGAGATGATTAACATAATGGTAATTCAATCTAGGGATATATTTTCTTGAAAACATGACTAAACATGTTTCATATGAATTTAGTAACAAAAGCAATATGTAAATTAATTTAATAAAATGTACAAAAAATCAATGTCTTCTAAAACTCAAATTCAATATGAGACCAATTATTTGGTCTGAATAATTTTCTGAAATCAACTTTCCCTATAATTATTCATTTTATTTAAAATATTAAAAACACATGCATAGAATTTTTTCAAAAATTAATTACTTAAATTATCAATTCTTCCACACACAAAAACACTCCTAATTCATAACAAATTTAGAGCCTATGGTTACCCCATTCCCAAGGTCACCCAAAGAATTAGTTTTTTGGGACATCTATTATGTTAAATCACATTTATAAGAAAACTCTTCACATATGATGGTGTTTTCCCTATGTTTTTCATGGTTTTTTTTGTGATTCCAAAGGTTTCAATAAGACTTTCAGTACTATGGGGGTGATTTCACAATGATTATTTTTTACTGTGTTTCACTATCGATGGTGTTGGATACTTCTCTTCCACACGAGCAGTGTGATTAAAAACAATCTGGTGAATCAATGGTAAAATGTCCCACTTAATGATAAGGTAAAACAATATATTATTATGATTAGGGATGAATATTTAATCGTAGAGTAGCGAATGTATCTCCTCACAGTATGAAAATTATGTTGGTAGACTATTTAATCATAAATCCGCTTTCATAAAGAGTGGTGGTTGACATATATACTTGAAATGGCTACTAAGCCCATCAACAACTAGTTTTAGGATATATCCACAGAATGGATTATGTTTTTTCCTAATAAGGATAGGGCTAGTGATGAATCTCCCCTAACAACTGGTAGTAGTTCCATGGAATAACCCCGGTGTGATGTGTGTAGTCCCAAAATAGTTTGAGGAAAATAATGATGGCTAGTTTCAGGGAATGTAGATTCATGGTGGTGCCTTGATTTGAATGTCTTCCAAATAACAGTGGAAAAGGGTCATGGCTCATTGAGTAGATAAATATTGGGTACTAGTGTAGGATGATTTGTGTATTATGTCTTATCATTGACGGGATGACCTAATTTTGTGGCCTTTGACATAATGAGGGGATTGTAGGGTGAATCTCAATCCCAAATCAGTTTCCACATGTACTGGCGACAGAAATATAAGAATGGATGATATAATCCCACTATTATAAGTTTTTTTTTTATGATGTTAACCTAGAAGGGATTAGGTGTTGGTCCTGAACAGAGTAGGTTGTAAATGAAACAAGAAACATCACAAGTTTTTATAAGAGAAAACTGTCTTCAAGAGAATATGTGACACAAAAACTAAACACAGATGAACCATTATTATTTCAATAAGATCATTATTTTCAAGATATTAAATTATTGGGTTTTAATATAATGAACTAAAATTGTAAATATATATAAATTTCTTACAAAATGGAAATCTATTTTTAAAATCTTAATAATAAAGGCTCATTTATTTTAAAATAACATTTACATCAGAAATGTTTTTTTATTTTTATTTTTGAGAGAAAAGTATAATTAATTTTTGGATCCTGTCGAAATTTTATTTAAAAAATTAACAACATTTTTGTAATTTTTATATTGATATTAACATTTGTCAAAATTTTGGGATTTTTTCAGAAAAAATATGTTTTCAATAAAAAATGAAAATACTCATTTTTATAAATTTTAGTTTATTTTTGTTGGTCGAAGTGGGTACTCAAGAGGGGGATGAATTGAGTTCCAATAAAAATTTCTGTTAAAAATTATTTCTTTTAAACTCCCACAATTTAAAAACAAAGTTAAACTGTAGTGAATCTATATAGAGTGTAAATGTTTAATCAGTTTCTCAAAGATTGATTAGGTCTCAGTTGACTTAATCAAAAGATTAAATTAACTTTTTGAAACTAACTTACTAGTTTACAATAAGTATAAACACTTGCTAATTTAACTATCAAAGTAGCATTAAAATAGTTTTGTATTTCAAAGTAATAGCAGCAAATTATGAAATCTATATAGTCTACTTAAATACTTGAAACTAAAAAGCACAGCAGAGGTAACCAAGAGGTTCAATCTCAAGCTGAGACTTAGTCCTCTCAATAATTTATATAAATTTATCCACACCCTGGATCGGGGGTAAACAACAATAAACTTCAGTCCAGGTCCAAAGACCTCTACCATAGTTCTATGTGGGAAACAAAAACAACAGCACACAGGCAGTCTAGGCCTTACTCGACCTCTACCACTATCCATAGTGGGAAACAAAGGGTTATGAAGATTGAGTGAGGATTTAAGAATCATATAGTTTATCTTAGGAGACCGTGTGTGTATAAAATAAATAGGGTACACACACTGGTCGAAATGTAAGGATATAATCACTAAAGGAAGAGAGAATGTGTTTAGAAAATCTCTAGTGATTGGCAGTACGGCTCTGGACTCGTTTGGTTGGTCAGAAAAAACATCTGAGTCCTTCTCTGGTTTCTTCTTAGAAAACAGAGTGTCGTTTTCTTCATTGATTCTTTGTCCAGCTTAGTAGCCTGAGTGTATGAAGTGTTTGTTGTAGATCACTCAAGATGCAGCTTGTGTTCTCCTTGAAAATAAGTAGATTGTGTATGTCCTATGTTCTTAGAATATGGATTTTGCCTTTAACAAATTCATTATGTTTGGATGATATTCAGAACTTTTCTTTTTCACCCATGTACCTTCTTAGTTCCTTGATTCTTATCGTATGCACACCCAGCTTTCTCTACTTCCCTACATTCCAGCTAGGTATTTATCTTCCCTTTTTTTAGCTTTCATCTCCGACAAAACGGAATGATTAGTTTTTGCATGGGTACTCGGTACATTTCCCTAACATGGCAACAGAAATCATTAAATATCATTGAATACAATAAAAACATCAAATTTAACTGTTAGCTTAATAAATAAATAGTATTGAGAGTATAGAGTTTGACTGGTTGGTCAATTAGTAGCTCGTGTTGGTAAATATGTCCAGTTGACTTTGTGTAGCATGTCCTTCCATCGGTTGCTCTTTAATCTAGCATCAGTTGCTCTATATACCAGTGACTTCGTTCCATCAGTTGCTCCAGTTCCATCAGTAGCTCGATGTATTAGTGACTGTACTTGTATTGGTAGAATTAATATATTGGTAACTATATGTGAACTGGCTCTATCGGTAGAATTCTGTCTATCGGTAGCTCTTGTCTTTCAGTAGCTCTGGTGTGTCGGTTCAAATCAGTCACATTTCTGTATCAGTATGCCGGTCGGTAGATCATATCGGTGGCTCTTAGTGTTATTTATCGGTAGACTGAATCTGTCGGTATACTTGCTTACCGGTGGACTTATGCATTTCAGTAGACTTGTTATGTCTTATGAAAAACATATCTGAATGGGTTAGAATAACTTCATAACTCATATAAACATAGATTGACATGAATTAACATATCTCAGATATTATTTTAATATTATTGTCATCTTGATCATAGATCGAATGAATTAATATATATAAAATCATTCGATTGATATTATCAATGTATATGAAAGAATAATTGGGATTATCAAAATAGGTGAGGTCAACAACCTCCCCCTTTTTGATAATCACAACATATGATATTATCATTTTAAAAATAGTGAGCAGTTTTATCAGAGGATATATCATTAAATGAAATTTTCTCAGAGAAACAGTATGTCATAGAATATAAAGGATCATAGGTGGAAGAAAATGTGATAGTATGAGAGATAAAATTATATTTAATGATATCAAAAGTAAAATTTAGTGGCATTGGAGAGTTAGAGAAAATGGTATCAGAGGATGAAATGCAATATTATCAGAGGAGAAAATCATGATAGCTTTTCCTTAGATAAAATTTCTCCCCCTTTCATTAATATGTCTCCCCCTGGGTGAATATTTCTCCCTCTTTTATATATAGAGAGTATTTATCCCCCTTTATAAAATCTTGGTAATATATTTCTACCCCTTTGTGATAATCAAATGGTGGGAAACCAAAGAGTAGAAGAATAAATATAAAAAATGAGAAAAGAGATAAAAACCAGTTTCATTTCATGTTCCAGATATGGTACAAAGAACTAAAAAATAAAATGGATTCATATCAAACAATCTAGCCATTGGTTCAATCCACATCCTCAATGTGTGATTTTCCCTTGGGAGCTGAAGAGGATTCAGGTGAAGTGGAAGCAGGTGGAGGCTTAGGAATTCCAGAAATTATCATAGGAGGCTGAGCCACAGAAACTGTTCGTGGTCTCTATTGAGGAGTCCTCTGTGTGATCATAGGTGTGAGGCTTTGAATTGCTTGAGCAGGAGTCATCTGAACTGGAGAAGCAGTAGAGGTAGAGGCAGGAAAAGAAGGAGGCCCAATTATTGGACTAGCATCAACATACAGAAAAGGAAGCAATAGATTTATTAAATCCATAATTATTACACCTCCTCTCTACATAGCGGATATGAAGTCATCGTTGTTCTCCATAAACATGTCCAATGCTGGAGTCAATTCCCTTTGCTTGGTAACTTGTTCTCTGAAAGCTGGATTGACAGGAGGCAACTTCATATTTTCAAACAGAAGTTTGAAGTGATTGTTGAGTTAATTTTTGGTGAAAATAATAGAGAAATAGGAGTCCACCTTATCATTAACTTATTTCTGAGAGGCAGATTCTTCTCTCATATAGTCTTGGACTATCTTCATTATTTCTCTAGCTGAATATCTGGTAGAGATCACCACTCTGCAAAGCTCATATGACTCCACAGAGCCACTAGTTGAAGTTGAACTAATCTCATCCATCATCACAGCTCGAAAATGATTCAAATCCACTGATGGTTTAGATGAAAGAGAACCAACAGAGAAAGATATAGTGTCTTTGAAGCTTTTGGTCAAACCATTGATAAGATTTTGAACTTGGGAATCCTGGGTTTTAATATGGTCCTTCATAGAAGTTTTGAAAAATTCAAACACTAAAACCATCTGGCTTACCACACTCTTGACATAGGCTAAGTCCTTGTCTGCTTGGGATTTTGAGCTCATGTAAGATTCCAAAGAGATAACCAATTTATTTAAAGCTTCAAGATCTGTTTCAAGTCTTGAGAATTGAGCCAGGAGGCATTTAACTTCTTCCACCATTTCTGCCATGAAGGTTGACAAATTACAACCTAGAGAGAGTTCAAATGATATTTCCAACATCCTCATCTCTTTAGTAAAACAGAGCTTCATCTCAGTAACTGCGGCATTAAAAGATTTATTCAGTTCATCCTTTAAGGATTTGAGATCATCCCTTGTGATCATATCAGTAGGTGAAACTGCAGTAGGTACTCTTTCAGATGCTAAACTGACCAATGAGTCATTCATGATCGATTGAACTGAAGATACTAGAGAAACTTCCATGTTCTTTACCTCTTATACAAAAATTTCCTTAAGATTTTTCTTTAATGTATCCAGGTCCTTCATTCGTACCACATCTTCAGGCAACAACTCATATTCAATATTATAAACAATCTTTGGTCTATTGTGAGATGCCTCATTATCTGAATCTGGATAGTCTAAACCACAGACTACAAAACCAGCGTCTTCTACCCAATCTTCAATTCCAGCACCCAATTTAACACTTCCAACATTGTTTTGATGCTCCCCCTCAATGGGTGAATCCTCAATTAGGATAAACGCATTCTCAGCATCATTCTCAGCAGGTCTTTCATCCTAAGTAGAATATTCCACTATCAATTCTTCCTCTACAACAACAGGAGGGTCTTCTAGATTTGGTAAGGGTATGTCAACCTCATTTTCATCCGTAGGAGGCACTATGGATTTTCCAATCACTAGAATCGGGCTCAAATCAGCTGACAGAGATTCTTCACATTCATGAACATCTTATTCATTCTCTAAAGCAGCCACATTAACATCTTCTAAAGCAGCTTCTTCTTTATATGATTTATGTTGATCTAGATATTTAGGAGCTGGGCTAGGAGGTAAGTCAAGATCTCCTCTTTCATCAGCAGAGGACTCTTCCTCTTCTGAATAATCACTTTATTATGGCTCCTCTTCATCAGGTCCCAGACTTGGATCCCTCACATCCTTTGGTCTTGAAGGATGATCCATAGGATTGAATTTGTCATATACCTTCTGGTCCTCATTGACACATTCTCCTCTCCAAGGGTTCCAATTTATCCTCATGTATTTGCACGCTGTGTATGTGATAAAAAAGTTATTCTTCACTACTACTGTCTCAACTTGAGACTCAGCTACCCCATTTACTTTAATCGTCACAGAGATCAATTTATCAAAGAATATGGAATTTGTCTTTGATTTCATCCTTTTCATATCATCCATTTGGATCATCAGTAATCAGGTCAAATTAACTTTTACACAATGCCTTAAGAGGTGCAGGAGATTGATATCCTAATATCTCAAATTGGAAATGTCTCCTCTCCTTGGTATCAAGACATGTTGAACGAATTTGAACAGCAATATGTTCTCTACATCCATTTCTGCAGAAACTACTTGTCTTTGACTTCCATCACTAGTCATCTCTTCCAAAGTAGTCTCATAGTCAATAATGTCACTGGTAGGTGGAATGGCTCTCAAGACATATCTAGATACACCTTCATGCTGAACTTTTAAGCACTCATACCATTCAACAGATGAAAACGACATCTCCTTTCCATTCACAAAATAGGTTTCTCGATTTTCATTCTCAGATTTTTCAAAGCTCACAAACTCGTAAAATTGTTTCACTAATTTTGGAAGGTAGGGACCATTGTTTTTTGAAAAACACTCTACCCATTTTTGATCTTAAATTGCTTCGAGCACTAATGATTTTCTAGGCAGCAACCATTCCACACACAGATCCTTTTCAATCACAGTAACTCGATTTTGCAGATGAGGATTCTCAGGTCGTCTCCCCAACCTAGTTCTAGCAACACTACCACTACCACTTTCATCTTGCTCGTTCTTCTACGTCTTTGTTTTCATCTCAACAGAGTCATCTCTGACAGTAGGATGTTTGGTTTTTTCCATCGCTGGTTCAAAGTATTTAGGGTTCTCTAAGGATTCAGGAGCTAAGGATTGAGGGTAAAGGTTTGAGGCTCGGTGGATTGAGAAGTAACTCATACTTTAGTTTTATCATTTAGGAATCCTAAAATAAATAAACAAAATGAAATAAAGTAAAAATGATTCAGATTCCAGAGGCAGACAAATGTTTTAAAATAGTGCACTCATTGATAGGGTCTATTAGTGATAATTCTTATCCGTGAGGGTTACATCAGTGAGGATTCACATCGGTGAGAATTTTACATCAGTGAGAATTTTACATCGGTGAGGATTTTACATCGAGGAGGATTTTACATCAGCGAGGATTTTACATCGCAGAGGTTAGATACCGATCATGGTTAAACATACCTAACTCATGTCTAATGTAACGTAACCTATCTGAACTAAAAGGTTTAGTGAAGATGTCAGCTAATTGATGTACAATACCTATAAACTCAAGAATAATATCACCCTTTTGGTAATGATCTCTCATGAAATGATGCCTTACATCAATGTGTTTGGTCCTAGAGTGATACACAAGGTTATTTGAGATATTTATTGCACTAGTGTTGTCATAGTTGATTGAAATGTGCTTAAAGTCATATACATAGTCCAAAAGAATGTGTTTCATCCACAGAATTTGTGCACAGTAACTACCAGCAGCTATATACTCTTCTTCGGCAGTGAATAATTCTACAGAATTATGTTTTTTACTACACCACGATACTAAATATTTTTCCAATAAGTGACATGTTCTTGAATTGATTTTTCTATCCAACATGAAACCAGAAGAATCAGCATATAAATAACTCATTAACTCAAAGGGTTGTACTTTTGGGTAAAACAAACCTATGTTTACTATATGTTTAAGATACTTAAAAATTCATTTAACAGTAAGTAAATGAGATTCTTTTGGATTAGCTTGAAATCCTGCACACATACACCCACAAAATATAATATCTGGTCAACTAGCAGTAAGGTAAAGTAAGCTTCCAATCATACCCCTGCAATTGGTTTGATCCATTGGTTTCCCTGTTTCATCTGCATCTAATTTACAAATAGTACTCATAGGAGTTTCACTTTTTTTAATACCATCCAAACCAAAACTTTTTAAAATATCCTTTTTATATTTACATTGATTCGAAATAATACCATCTTTATTTTGGAAAACTTTAAATCCAAGAAAATATTTAAGTTCTCCCATTAAACTCATTTCAAACTCATTTTACATACACTTTGAAAAATTAGTACATAAAGAGTTTTTAGATGATCCAAAAATAATATCATCAACATAGATTTGTACTATTAAAACATCTTCATAAATTCTTTTAATAAAACGAGTTGGATCAGCAATCCCTTTAGTAAAACTTTTTGAAATAATAAAATTACTAATTCTATCATACCAAGCTCTTGGAACTTGTTTTAGACCATATAAAGCCTTAGAATGTTTAAAAACTTGATTTGGAAAATGAGGATTAGTAAATCCAGGTCGTTTTTCAACAAAAACATCTTCAATTATAAAACCATTTAGAAAAGAACTTTTGAAATCCATTTGATATAACTTGAAATTTAGATGAGAAGCATAGGCAAGTAAGATCCTAATGGATTCTAATCTGGCTATAGGTGCAAATGTTTCCTCATAGTCTATACCTTCTTCTTGACTATATCCTTGTGAAACTAGCCTAGCTTTGTTTCTAACTATGTTTCCCAATTCATCAACATTATTTCTAAAAACCCATTTAGTGCCTATTGTTAAAGTGTACTTAGGTCTATCAACTATTTCCCAAACATTGTTTCTTTCAAACTGATTTAACTCTTCTTGCATACCCATTACCCAAAATTCATCATTGATAGAATCATTGCCATTTTTAGGTTCTAGCTATGAAGGAGAGGCTTGATGTTCAACCTAATTTCTTAGAGAAGCTATAGTCTGTGTCCCTCTATCAAGATTACCTAAAACAACATCCAAAGGTTTATTCTTTAAAATCCTTATTGATCTAGTAAAGGTAGGACTAGAAATTTCAGGTTTATCTCGATGTTTGGGTTCTATACCAGTAGATTCTGGAATATGTCAAGAACTGGATTTTTATACAGAAGGTTCTTTAGATTTATCATTAAGGTGCAGAACACTCAAATCTTCCTCAAGATTTTCAAAAGAGGTTTTAGGCTCATGTGGATCAGTTTCATAAAACATGATGTGAATAGATTATACCACAAATTTGGGTCTTTTATTAAATAAACAATAGGCTTTTCTAGTTAAAGAATAACCAAGAAAAATTCCTTGATCACTCTTAGAAGAAAACTTGTCTAGATTATCCATTGTATTAAGAATAGAAACTTTTCAGCCAAAGATGCTAATTTAACTAACTTTAGGTTTTCTAGTATTCCACAACTCATATGGGGTCTTCTTAAGAACTGGTATAATTAATACTCTATTAATAATATAACAGGTTGTATTCACAGCTTCATCTCAAATGTATATAGGAAAATCGTATTCATTAAGCATGGTTCTAGATATTTATTGAAGGGTTCTATTCCTTCTTTCTACCACACCATTTTTCTGAGGTGTCCTAGGAGTAGAAAATTTGTGACTATAGCCATTGTGTGAGAAATAAGATTCAAAGTCTTGATTTTCAAACATATAGCCATGATCACTTCTCAGGGTTTTAATCTTAAGTCCACTAAGATTTTATACAGATTTGAGTATTTAAGAAAGTAAGAATAAGCTTCACTTTAGTGTTCCATGAAGTATACCCAAGTATATCTAGAAAAGTCATCTACTAGGACATAAACATAGTTATTCCCATTTAAAATAGAAACTCTTGAAGTTCCTAACAAGTCCATGTGAACCAACTCGAGAGGTTGAGAAGTTGAAACTTCTTTCATTGATTTAAAAGAATATTTATGTTGCTTTCCCTTTTGAAAGGGATTACAAACATTGTCATTTGGGAACTCTTGTTTAGGTAGGACACTAAATAAGTTCTTCCTAGGTAATTTTCTAAGTGAATAGATGTTTCAGTGTCCTAATCTTCTGTGCCAAAGCCAAGATTCTCAATGAAAAGCATTTAAATAAGTAACATTTTTCTTAGCTAACGAATTTAAATCAAATGCATAAACATTTTCATTTATTAAAGAAGAAAATACTAAAACATTATGAGAATTAAAAACATTACCAGGATCATTTTCAAATTTCACATTAAATCCATTATCACATAATTGAGAAATTCTTAACAGGTTATACTTAAGTCCACCAAAAAATAAAACTTTAGAAATTAAAACTAAATTAGATTTACCAATCTGTCCTAGGCTGATGATTTTCCCATTATAATTATCACCAAAGGTGACATTGTAACACCCCGCGCTTCCACGATACGCTTCTCATTCAATAATGCAATAGCTTGCATTGTATGCAACTTCGAGTTCTAAAACACCGCGTCTAATCAAAGTAGCCGTTATGAATAGTAATAACCACTTTTTAAAATTATAGAAATTTTATATTTCAAAATGGACTTCATTTTTGTATTCGTAATATCGAAATTATCCTAAGTTGAATTTTTTGTAACTTTCTGAGAACTTCCAATTTTTTATGAATAGTGAAAAATACTTAAAACAACTTTTTTAATCAAAATAATTTATTGTGATAAATTATACTATTTAGTGGTTTTAAAGTATAATTAGAATATATTTTTACCATTTTATCCAATGGTGGTCATTAGAATTAATTTAACATTGAAATTGGACATAAACAATTGCCAATCTTTTTATATAAATTGTTTCTTAAAAACACGCTATTTTTTATGACAACGGGAATTAATTATAAAATTAACTAATGCAACGTATATGTTTGGAATTTTTTAAAATAGACATCATTTTTGAATTTGGAATATCAATTATAGCTTAGGGTGAAATTTTGGCATTGTTCTGAAAAACATCAATTTTTGATGAATAGTGAAACCACTAAGTGGTAGTTAAATAACTGATTTTTCGTCTAAATGAAATATTACCACTTATGTGATTTGATTTCCAAAAATCCGACATACATGGTTGTCATTAAAAAGTAAAATGTGGTTCAATGAGATTAAAATAATTTTTTGGTGAATAGTAACTTTTAAGTTCTTAATCGCGATTAGAGGTAATTAGTGTAGTTTAAGGTAAAAACAATGTTTCAATAATATGATATGAGCTTGAAACTTGTCCTACTCCTATTGGATGAGTCATGGCCGACCAAAAAAACCCATGGGTCAACTTGGGGACCCCATGGAGCCACTTTGGTTGGAAAATGACATTAATATATATTTATTTAATGTTAAAATTAAATTGACACAAACATGAGTTGTTTTACTAAAATAGTTTTTAAGTGGGGTTACACAAGTCCAAATTTTGATTATAAATATTCATTAGAAAGATAAAAAGATTTAATAAATCATAGTATTTTTTTTATAATTTTTAGACATTAAATAAATTAAATTATTTATGACATTTTGATGATGCAGTGATGACCTCATTGTTTAACGATTTAAATAAAATGGAAAGATAATGTAAAATACAAAGCGTACACTTATCAAAAACCTATTGGATGAGTAGATTTAGAAACCTTATCATCTTAACCTCGAATTATATAAGTGTGGGACCTCTAAAATCCGAAACTCATTTTATAATAATGTGAAGTTTCTTTACTTTCCAAGAGTGCCCCTCCTCTCCACTTATAAAAGGCCCCCACCACTCCCACCTTATTCACACCTTCAAGCCATTTGACTCGGACAACCTCTGCCAAAATACTCTCCCAACTTCCCCCTATTACTCCTAGAAGCCTCACTTTGGGCAGAACTCTTCCCAAGGAAGCCTTTGGCTCAAATCAAAAAGAGTTACCCGATTTTGAGGTAATGCCTTCTCTAATGTTGTTTTGTTTTATTTTTATTCTCCAACCCCCTAAACTCTTTTTATTCATTTATTTTGTAACAAAACCAGTATAATCAATATACTAGGATGTTTTTATAAGAAGGATTCGAGCTACACTTACACACACCTACATCTAATGGTTAAATAACATACGGTTTCTGTGGATGGCGAATTTCTGCCTCACGAAACGATGATTGTTCAACACTCATATCACACCTTCAAAGGTGGCCATTAAGATGTCACTATATTTATATATGATATAAAATATGTTTATGTTTTACTTATGCTTCTGTATTTCTCATTTATGGCATAATTTATGATTTCCATTATGGGTAAAACGCGATAATTTCATTTTAGAAAGTGCGGACTACCGCCCCCTCAAAGTGATTTGAATCGTTAATGCCATATGTGGGATGTATAAAGGATGGATTAAATGGTATTATAAACTATATTATACTGTAATTATATTATAAATTTATATCATTATTATTTTATTCCATTAAATACGAAATAGAAATGAAAGTAGCGTTCGTGCGTACGTACGACTTACCGTCTCCATGAACGGTGCATTTCATTTCTTACCTCTAAATGTTACATGACATTATGAATGAATGTATATACTGTATATATATGATATATATGATATCTAAATCATGAATATAATTCTGTATATAATGGATATTTCACCACATGAACAACTTGTAATTATAAGAAGTTTATTTTTGACTCAAGTACCAAAGATCGACAAAACGACCGTTATTAACATAAATAATTAAATAATGTTCATAACATGGTAATAAGTGATATAAATAGAATAATGAACATGAAAACGGTTCTTAAGTAAATATAATTTAACTCTAGTTTATTATTCAGGAGGTTAAAGAACGGTCGAGTCAGGACAAGACGCAAGGTAAGGGAATTTCTTAACCCAATTTCTATTCTTTGGGTTAATCTCCTACTTTCAAATTATGTCATGATATTATTATGTCCTATCTTGTATTTTTACATTATTTATGTGTACTTACAGTGAATACACATTATAGATGTACTTTATTTAAAAAAAATGATCTTTTTAAGGACTTCGTCTCAATCCCCTTTCATTGAGGCATATTTGGTTTTATACACATCTTTCTTTTATACTGTGTATAAACCCCTTTGACTTTTACGTTTATTCAAAAGGAATCTTTTTTTATACAAAGCGTTTTGCTAAACGACAGAAGGGAATGTTTTTCTTTCCGTACTTATGTGGCGACAACGACTTCTCCGCCGCCGTGACCATTATTTGAGTTTCGGCTTCCTCTACAAGCCATCATTTTTTAATGAAAAATAAATACAAAGTTTTAACATTCTTTTATTTTGGTATTGAAAATGGTTTTGAAAGCATTTTTATTATATCAATGTGTTGTATTGATATCTTGTGATTGAAATGTGGAAATGTTATGTTTCCTTTATGCATGTTTTATGTGATACAATTATGTTATGGTTTATGATATGTTTAAACCTATTCATATGAGGAATGTATTGGACTTAATAAGTGACGGGTGGAGCCCGCTATAGCTCCTCAATGCATCGGTAGGTCTCATGAGACAACTAGATGTGGAATTGGCCGAGGCCCTTTCCCAATTTGATTTATGGTTTTGGCCGAGGCCTTAATAATTTTAGACGTCTTGGCCGAGGCCTTGACAAAATGTTTCAGAATGTCTGGCATTATACATTCCCTCATTATAAAAGCGGTTATTGATATTGCATGTGATTATTCGACCAGTAGAATATCCATGTGAAGACGTGAATGGCATTGTCTCATTTTACTTTTGACATATTATGTTGAAGTTCATGTTTAAAAGGCTTTTGTTTTAGTTATACGTTGCCTTAAATGTTTATGTTTATTTATGAAAGCTTCCGCAATATTGTTATCCTTACTGAGCATCTGAGCTCACCCCTTTCAATGTTTTAATATTTTCCAGGATGTGAAGAAGTATTTTATGAATGACCTGTAGGGATTGTCAGAAGAGGATATGAGAGTGGACTATGAAGACTTTGTTATTGTAGTTTTTCACTTTATGATGTAATGTAAACTTTACGAATGTATCTAGTGTTTCCAAGGCTACTAAACTAATCAGTCTTTCGAGACTTGATCTTTTGTGATCATGAAAATGTTACGAAGTAATGCACCGACTCTGGGTAGCTGGGGTCGGGGCGTTACAGTTGGTATCAGAGGCAGCTTAGTACTAACCTTGGAAGATAAATTTAGATAAACTCTAATTAGAGGACATAGCCCAAAGATAGACTTTGAGGATTAGTATAGAAGAACTTCCTATAATTTTGTTATTGTAGAGATTTTGTGAGTTTTCCGAGCAATACATCCCTGTCTGGATACGAGCAGGTAGAGGCGGCTCTGGCACAGATGTACCTAGGGGTAAAACCTGAAAACACCGCTTTGAGCTAGACTCGAAGGGGAACTGGTGCACGACAACGGGCCTTGCTGCACTCTTGGTTACGACACTCCCGGGGGATATGCTTAGGATAATTCTCATTTTCTTTACAAACCACTATGAACGGTTATGAGTATATACTTCCTCAAATAAAACCTTTTTATGATTATGGATTATATCCCTAAATAGTTCAATTTATGTTAAGTATTTTACAAGAATGGAATTATGTATTTTGATTCATAAACTAATCTAGTTTATGCCATTGTTTAGAAATGGCGCCTAGTGGAAGGAATGGAAACTATATCAATGCACGCACTCCGTGTAGGGATTTCCCTCCTGCTCAAGATAATTATTGTGGATCTGGATATACAACTGTTGCTGATCAACTTATTACCATACTGGGACAACTCACTCAAGTTATGAATAATAACCTTACTCGTATGGATCACCCTGATCCACAACGTGGAGGATCAATGTTAGACCGCTTCATGAGGCAACAACCACCAACATTTAATGGGGGTACAAATCCATTAGTAGATGAGCAATAGATAAACTCCTTAGAGAAAATATTTCATGCCTTGTGGAGTAGCGAAAGGGAGAAGGTTGTCATGGCAGTTTACCGCCTCACTGGAGATGCCGATCAGTGGTGGTCGCTGATTCAAAACACAATGGAAGATGATAACGTATCGAATATGGAATGGAGGGAGTTCAAAGATCGGTTTTTAGAAAAATACTTTCCTCACGACCATCGAGCAGATATGGAAAGGCAATTTCGGAGTTTGAGGCAGAAGGAGGATGAGAATGTCGCAAAGTATGAGGCTAACTTTACAAGGTTAGCGAGGCATGCTGCCGATTATATACGTAACCCAAGGAGTAAGATTGATCGTTTCATTGATGGGTTAAAACCATTTCTCCGTCGAGCTTTACTATCACAATCCTTCTCATCATACGACAATATTGTCTCGTGTGCTATCAAGACAGAAAAGGAATTCTCTAAGTCTTATGACAACAAAGTAAAGCAAGAGAAGAAGAGAACGGGGGAACAAGAGACAGATAAAGGGAAAAAGGGAAAGAAGGATTTTCCATTATGTGATAATTGTGGGAAGAATCACCCTGGTATGTTCCTAAAAGGAATGGGAGTTTGTTATAAATGTGGAGAAAAGGGTCACCAGGCTCGTGATTGCAAGGGAAAGAAAGAGGCTATCAATGTTGAATGCTACAATTGTAGGGAAATGGGGCATTATGCAAATGAATTCCCTAAGCGTCAGAGAAACTTACCTCAGAAAAGGCCAAGGGATCAAGGACAATCTTATGTTGTTACTACAGTTGAAGCAAAATAATTAATGTATTGGTGCTTTTGGACTCAAGGATTATATTCATGGTTATAAGAATAATGTGATATATATATGGATTGTACTGTAGTACTTTTTGATTTCATTAAGGTTCTAATATGATTAAGGTAATCATATTTTTAGTATGTGACAATAAGAGAAACTTTTCTTTGTTTGGGGAATATGATGTTACAATTGATTTTGGAATTTAGAGACCTTTTAGAGAAAGTCTGGACGGAGGTATTTTGGTTAACTATTAAGGTTGGAATGGATTAAGTTGAACCATGGATATTATTGTTTAAGGTTAAAAATTTATGAAGATTATTTTTGGAATATTATGATACTATAGTTTTAGGAAAAGGACAACCTGCAGGGTGGGGCATAACCCGTCACGTCGGACAAAGCTGCAGGAATCGAACCCACAATCATAGTGCGATAGGCCCTTATTTCCTACCACTAGCCTACAGGAAGTCCCTGGTTATTACAAAATAATTTTACTAATCTAAATGGTATGTGTTAATATTTGGAACCTTATACAATTAGGATAAGTATAATATTTTTGAGTTCTATTATCTTTTTGAGTGAAAGATGAGTTGAAGGTTGAAACTCTAATTGTCAAGCATAAATATATATATACCTATCTCTTATTCAAAGAATAAATTAATTCTTAAACTTTAGTAAAGGGATATTAAAACAAAAAAATGTGTTATCCTAATACCTTATGTCTTGTTGAACTGATGATATTTTAAATCAACATAGAATGAAGGCTTTGAGGCCCTCAATTTGACAGTTGATTGTGACTGATGACCTCAATCACTCCCTACAAATATTTACATTTTTCCTCCAATTATATGTCTCTAATTGCCACCAATGTTCTCCTAATCGAGATCATAATTGGGTGGTGACTTTTTCATTTCCCTTTCCCTCTTATTAAGGCTAAATTTTATTAATCGTATTTCCGATGTGGGTTTTCCTCAAAGGTATTTTCTCTTTTCAACCTTTTACTTTCAAAGAAAAATTTCAAATTGCGAGGATGCAATTTATTTAAGGAGGGGAGAATGTAACACCCCGAGCTTCCATGATACGCTTCCCATTCAATAATGCAATAGCTTGCATTGTACGCAACTTCGAGTTCTAAAACACCGCGACTAATCAAAGTAGCCTTTATGAATAGTAATAACCACTTTTTAAAATTATAGAAATTTTATATTTCAAAATGGACTTCATTTTTGTATTCGTAATATCTGTTTCGGTGCGGATGTGCGTCGGGTTACGCTGTTCCGCCAGGACGCGTTCGCGCGTGCACCCGTCAACCCGAGGGGATGGGCGCGCGGCTTGTGGTCCCGCAGTCCCGCTTTCCAAGGGCGGGCGGCATCCGTCCCTTATTCAGGGGCGTCTGCTCCTTGATCGAAACCGGGATGATGGGATGTCGGCTTCTCCTTCCTTGGACGTCTCCTCGGAACTTGTCGCCTAATCCGGGTCTCCCTCATAGACTTAAGAATGTTCGTGAATCTCGTTCCCGGCGCCATATCTTCATGGACACCGGTTAATTACGCTGCTTCCGCCCGGACGTTCCAAGGAGTCTGGGCGGGGCAGCAACCTGCGGTGAGAAGGCCGGGTGGCTCTGGGTGCTGGGGGCGTGTCGTAACACTGCGGCTCTGCACGTCTGTCTTCCGTCCCTAATAGGGCTTCTCGAAGGCACGATGGCCTGAGGCATCCCGTACTAGGTGCGGGGAACTGTGTCACCTGAGGTTTTCCTCAGCTTCCCGTGTTTAACACGGGGTATGCCGCGAGTTTAACGTCCAGCGGGGACGGCATCGGACCGATCAACACGAAAAGTGGATCAGATGACAGAACCCCTTGCGGGGAACCTCCGACGCTGGGGCCAGCACATGGGCGGCTTCCCAAGTAACGTGGAGTGAAGTGAAGTGGCATGACCCCACCGGGATGTGGCGGCCCGGGTAAGGATCAGGGTGGATGATGGAGTAAAGAGCTTGGACCCCAGAGGGGCTTCCTACGTACCGCGCGTTAACACGGATCAAAGTCAACGTAGTTCGGGCATACAGTTTAACGTCATGCTGGACGTCGGCAAGCCGACTCACGAAGAGGTCGAGGCCGCCGGGCGGAGGATTGAACCGAACCACCTCGCACGGAGGGGGATGGAACGGCCGGGTGGATCACAGTTTCACGTCATGCTGGACGATAAAAGGGGAAATGGAAAAGGGGGGCTGTGGGGAGGCACCGTGGAGATACACACGGGCGGTCTCCCACAGGGGCGGATTCATAGGTGAATCAACGCAAGCGTGAACCCTGGAGGGGTCCACTGATGGACGAACCGACGTAAATACGACCGGGACGACCAGGTGGTGGGCTTGGACCTCAGGGAGGCTTCCTACGTACCCTGTATAGAAGACAGGGATCAAAGTCCACGTAGTTCATTCTGTCAGGACTTACGCACTTGGGGCAGCCCGGATACTGCAAAACTCAGTTGGAAGGGACTTGGACCGAAAGCAAAAGACACCTCGATCCCAGTCAGACCCTCTACTGGCTTCGGCAGTGGGGAGGTGCAATGGAGATACACATGTGCAGCCTCCCACGAGAAACTAGGGGTTTGTAATACCCTGCCCCCGTAGGGAAAAGCCACTCCCATTAAATCGTCCCAAAAGGGGGACAATCCCGACATCCCTGCAGAGACGAGCGGGTGGGGGCCACGTCCAAACCGGGGGAGACCCTGCGTGCGGAGCACGGGATCAGGTTGCGGACGGTTTAGCGTCTTGCCGGACGAAGTACAGTTTAACGTCATGTGTTGAGGACGAGGCACTTGGCAGTTTAACGTCTTGCAGCACGGACGATGGGGGCTAGGCAGTTTAACGTCGTGCAGCTTGGACGGGTGTGCAGTTTAACGTCATGCTGGGCATAGGTTGCCGGACGAAGCACTTGGCAGTTTAACGTCTTGCAGCGCGGACGATGTACAGTTTAACGTCGTGCAGGACGTATATGCAGTTTAACGTCATGCTGGACGAGTATGCAGTTTAACGTCATGCTGGACATATATGCAGTTTAACGTCATGCTGGACATAGGTGCGTGTCACTTCGCGCAAGCCTGGAGGGCCGCACGGGAAGACAACGCACGGTGCGGGCACCCGGGATGAGAATCATCGGGTGCCACACAGGCGGGTAACCTTGGGAGGTCAACGGGGGCGACCCTGGCAGATTGCGCGCAAAAAGGAAGCTTTGCGCGCAATACTGCGGGCCGGCGCGCAATCGGGGCGGCTGGCGCGCAATTGGGCCAGCGCCTTGCGCGCGGATGCTTGAGATTGCTCACACCGGGCTTCGGATAGCGCGCGGGGGCAACGGCTCATTCTCTAATGAATGGCCACTTGAAAGAAGGGGGGGTGCGCGCAATCGGGCCGGATTGCGCGCACCCCGGGGCAATTGCGCGCAAGCGGGTTCTTTTGCGCGCAAAGGCCTTAGGGTGAGTGTTTATTCAAATGAAAGGAGCCAGAGGGGATTGCGCGCGAAGGCGGACCCCGAGGCTTTCTTGCGCGAAAGAAAGGCGGTTACCTGAAGTTCGTCATTGCGCGCGGAAGGGGTTGAATTGCGCGCACGGGAGACGTTTCGACTTCCAGCAACCTTTGAAACGTTGGGGGTCGCCTTGTATTTATAGGCAACCCCGGGCGCGGAATCCAGGGTGCGAGCGCGAAATTCTTCTCGCGGGCGCGGAATCGGGCGCGGCGCGTAAGGGAGTCGCGCGGACCCGCGGCGCGCAGAATTGCGCGCCAAGCCGGCGCCTTGCGCGCATCCCGGTGGTTTTCCGCGCGGGACATCACCTTTGCGCGCGGGCCTCTGAAATTCCGCGCACGGCCTCCGGGCCCTCCGAAACATCCTTCCGACTCCAAATATGACCTCGCTTTCCGCATCCGGAGCTTCGTTTGGGAGCAACGGACTTTTCCGGCGTCTACAAAAGCCCCCCCTCGGAATCTGATCGGCGAGAGGTCGCAACGATCGGGTTCCGAGGGAGACGCCGGAATGCCGAAGTCCTGGGCGGCGCGGGACTTAGGCGCGCAAAAAGGGGCACCGGTCGCGAAATTCGCCGCTGCGGTCGCGCAAAGCGCTTTCCGCGCAGCGCGGGCCCGGTCTCGCCTATAAATAGGGGCGCTGGGTCCCGCGTTCCGTACTCTGGCCTTCCGCGCGATAAGCTCCAAAGCCCTCGTGAGGACCTCCCAGGGGCGGACCCTGCAGCAGACCTGCTGGCTGCCTTCCCTGCCTACCGGCCTGCCGACCCAGAGGAGATGGATGACTCGGATGCGGAGGCGGTCGAGGATAGCCGGGTAACGCGACGCAGGGGGTGGAAGTGCATCCAGCGCTTCCTCAAGCGAGACCCATCGGAATGGCTGGGGCGCATGGGATCACTTCAGACCTGGCTGTGCTTCCTTTGTGCCGGGGGAGCTGATGCTCAACGCCTCCATCTGACGGTCCGTGATTTCATGGCCGAGAAGATGCGCGAGAGCCGCCGGCGTGCCGACGTCGCACAAAGTCGGGACATGTCGGAGAGCACGCAGGCGCTCATCGCGGCAGAGCAGGAAGTCCGGCGCCTCGAAGGGCAGGCGGCAGAGAAGGAGGCCTTCGTCGCAGCATGTACCGAGCTTGTGGAGCAACTATCGGCACAACTGATCGACGCTCAGGTACAGCTGACGGAGGCGGGCCAACAGATGGTCACACTCCAAGTCGAGCGGGAGCGTGCACAGGCCAGGATTGACGAACTGCGTGCTGCGACCGCCGACGAGGAGAGGGCACGCAGAGAACGAGAAGCAGCCCTGGAGGCCGCCAGCCAAAGGGTAGCGGCATTAGAAAGACTCATTCAGCACGCTAATCCCTAAGGGCTGTTTTTTGCCATTCCCAGAACATTTGCTTCCGCTACTTAATATTTGATCCACTTGTACGAATCGCCATATTTATCTGCGTCTTTTGGTTTAACATGCTCAACCACAAATTGTCTCGTGGGAGCGTTAACCAAGCATCAGGCATCCATAATTGGGCCTGGGTTTCTGGAGAAAAGAGGGAGGTCATTCCTGGGAAAGGAGACCTCAGACCTAACCAATGTATCGTCCCCCAACTTGTTCCAACACACGAGCGGGACAACGCTAGGGGCGTTGAGATTTTATCCGAACATAGGGAAATGAGAAAGGGTGAATCACGTGTCCCGAATCCAGACATCCACAACGATCGGCCTTCCAGGAAATGCCCAAGACGGTAGGCGGACAGTGGATCGACCATAACAACTGCAATAGACGGACCGAAAAAGGCCATCATTCATATTGCAGGAGGCGGACCACATGTCATCATGAATACCGCTTTGGGGTTCCTTCAGACACAAGGGTGGAAAATCCAGATCAACAGGGCATGCGAAGCGTGGGGCGAAGTGACGATTTGTTCGGACAGAATCCAACGCTCTCAAAATTGCGCCACCGTGGGGAAAGCGTATTGGGCGGATGCACTAATCTGGCCGTGAGTCACCTCAATTCTCAGACAGCACCTCTCTGACGAGGAAACTGTCGCTTCCCATCATTGCGATGGGGCATCCCGAGCTGAATCGGGGAGAATATCACAACTGCACCACTCTACCCGAAGTCAGGCCAGACGGCCGGCGACGAGGAGGGGCGGGACTTAACGATCCCTGAGGCTGGACCCGAGTCGAAATGCCCGGGCGTTCCTACGTACTCCATCAGGCTGGAGATCAAGCCACACGTAGTTCTGTGAGTGCAGTTTAACGTCATGCAGGACGTAGGACCCCATTTGGGGTAGATCTTAGTTTAGGGTCTTAGAGCTCGGACCATAAGGGCTGGATCTTAGTTTAAGGTCTTAGAGCTCGGACCATAAAGGTGGAGGATCTTAGTTTAAGGTCTTAGAGCTCGGACCATAAGGGCTAGAGGATCTTAGTTTAAGGTCTTAGAGCTCGGACCATAAGGGCTAGATCTTAGTTTAAGGTCTTAGAGCTCGGACCAGAAGGGGAGATCTTAGTTTAAGGTCTTAGAGCTCGGACCATAAAGGGGGGATCTTAGTTTAAGGTCTTAGAGCTCGGACCATAAGGGGAGATCTTAGTTTAAGGTCTTAGAGCTCGGACCATAAGGGGAGATCTTAGTTTAAGGTCTTAGAGCTCGGACCATAAGGGGAGATCTTAGTTTAAGGTCTTAGAGCTCGGACCATAAGGGGAGATCTTAGTTTAAGGTCTTAGAGCTCGGACCATAAGGGGAGATCTTAGTTTAAGGTCTTAGAGCTCGGACCATAAGGGGAGATCTTAGTTTAAGGTCTTAGAGCTCGGACCATAAGGGGAGATCTTAGTTTAAGGTCTTAGAGCTCGGACCATAAGGGGAGATCTTAGTTTAAGGTCTTAGAGCTCGGACCATAAGGGGAGATCTTAGTTTAAGGTCTTAGAGCTCGGACCAGAAGGGCTCAAAGCACGCCACATCGTGGTCATATCCCCTGGATATGCGAAGATGCACTGAGGGATAGTGTCAAGAGTGTCGAGGTTTCGCCTGGTCAGAATGGGAGGTGGAAAATGTGAATCATGCGGCCATTCACTCGAGGACCGGGAGCACCGGCGTGACGATATGAGAATACTGCCGACCGTGGCGGAAAAGCAGCATCAACATCGCACCAACCGTTGGTGGAATGAGGCAGCAAACGAGCATCGACCGCTCAATCGCAGGATTTATATCAATTTGCTGCCCGAGGCCATTGGGGGTACCGGCCCGAGTCGGTGGGAGAGCACTGAGGCATTGTGTCCGAACCGTTCACGGGGGCTCCACCCAGGGCGTAGACGATGGGTCCGAATGAAAGGGAGCACGAAGCCTGAAAAGTGGAGGAAACCTGACCAAGCGGATCCTGACCCTCCTGGCAATAAACCAGAGTACTCTTGACACCGGTGGACCACGGCAAGGGGTCGGGGAACACGCCTTGAGGGTGACCTGAAGGCGGCGGATTCCCCAGAGAAGGGGGAATCTCTAAGAGGTGGGGGGCTGGACCCGAAGTTTCAAACATCCGGGCGTTCCTACGTATCCCATAAGGATGGGAATCAAGCCGCACGTAGTTCTTGAAGCGCGGTGCAACACAATCGGGCACCAGCGCGGGGAAGAGTGCGGGTCTGACCCTCGCACACAAAAGGAGCGGCATTTGATATTTCTTGTTTGTCCTTAAAGATGAATGGTTTTTCTTTGTGCGGCGACATGCCCGTGATTGAGAAATCGCTGGCGTCGCCACAATAATCAAGCCATGGAAGGCATTGATGAATGGCGTGGTCATTAACCAGCGCCCAACATGAGTGTCCCCTGAGGAGGACATCACGATGCAGTGCCGTTTCTCGTCGGGCGGCCAAGACGATCACAGTTTACGGTCGTGTGGTAGGACCAGACAACACAGTTTAAGGTCGTGTGGTTCGGACCATGGAGGAACCCGCTTATCGCGGTACGGCGGACACGGCGGAGGTGGGAACATACCCAGCCCTGCGGTCACGCACGATTCCAGGAAAAGAGTCTTGGGATAGGGGTCTGCGTATGTCCATCACCCGAGGGGCAGAGATGCTAGCCTCCAGATATACTGGGCCCAGAACGCAATTGTTCGGGCGACTCCCTCCTCCTTATGGGGACGAGGGTCCAGCTACGCATGGCCCTTAGGGAGGATATCTGCATATATCCTTGGTGCTCAGATCATGGGGGCCTCGAACGACATCATTACCCTGGTTGGTCTGCCTAACGTGTAGAGGCGTACCGGAGGTCGGTATGAAGAGAGTGTCAAGATCCCACTACAACGCACAAAGGCGGAGTGTGATGAGGACTGCGCAACCAATGTTCAGAGCCCGAGAGAGCTGACATGGCGATCAAGGACGTTGCTGACGCATTCGCAACACAACATCCGATCGCGTCAGCCTAAGACGGGGCAAGCAAACGAGCATCAACCGCTCAATCGCAGGATTCATATCGATTTGCGGCCCAAGACCCGCCGGTAAATCGACCCGGAGCGGTGGGAGAGCACTGAGGCATCGTACCCAAACCGCTAACGAGGATCCCTTTGAGTGAAGGCTCGAACAAGAGGAAGCGCGAGGCCTGACAAGCAACACAGGACTTGTCGGGATTGAATCTGACACTACGAGTCATAGACCGAAGCACCCCAAAACATGTTAACAGATCTCCGGAAAGGGTCGGAGGACTCACCCTGAGAGCAACCGAAGGGGGGCAGGTCCCCGTGATCAACCAAGAGACGGGGCTGGACCTGAGACACAAGCGTCCAGGCGGTCCTACGTATCCCATAAGGATGGGAATCAAGCCATACGTAGTTCTTGAAAGGCAGTTTAACGTCATGCAGGACGATGAGGAAAAAAGAAGGGGGGAGCAGAAGGCATCCCCAAACGTGGAGGGGGGCGTACAGCGTGACGAACAAACCGACGTGAATGAGGGCATAGCCCCGCACTCACACCATACGCCGCACACCCCGGGGCAACTGGGCCAAGGGCCCGAGATGGGATGGAAATTCCCGAAGGATGGGGCTGGGCCTGAAACACAAGCGTCCAGGCGGTCCTACGTATCCCATAAGGATGGGAATCAAGCCGCACGTAGTTCTGGAGAGGCAGTTTAACGTCATGCAGGACGAATGCTGAACAGTTTAACGTCTTGTAGCTCGGACGTAGTGCAGTTTAGCGTCATGCGGGACGAAGCACTTGGCAGTTTAACGTCTTGCAGCGCGGACGAATGCTAAACAGTTTAACGTCTTGTAGCCTGGACGAATGCAGTTTAACGTCGTGCAGGACGTTGTGACACTCAGGCAAAGTATTGCTTGAGGAACCTAGCGTTGGTGGGAGGAGTGACACGCTCACCATCCATAGTCGCTAGGGAGTACGCGCCATTGGGATAGACCTTGTGGACAACAAAAGGTCCCTCCCACTTGGGCTCCAACTTGGGCGGCTTCCTGCCGGGGATCATCGGTGCTCTTAGGGCTAGCACTAGATCACCCTGTAGGAAGGAGCGGAGGCGAACCTTCTTATTGAAAGCTCGAGCCATCCTGCTTTGATGCCTCTCCAAGTTGTGCAAAGCGCGAAGTCTATTCTCATCCAGTGCTTCCAACTCGACTAGACGGGCTTCAGCAACTCTGTCCGGCGCTTGCTGGTCGTAGACCGCAGTGCGCAAGGACGGTAACTGGATCTCGATGGGCAGGACGGCCTCAGCTCCATACACCAGGGAATAAGGGGTCATCTGGGTGGAATTGCGAGTCGTCGTCCGATAAGCCCAGAGGGCGTTGGGGAGCTTGTCCGGCCAACTCTTCTTGTTCTGACCAACCATCTTTTGCAGAATGTTAGAGAGGGTTTTGTTAAACGCCTCGATCTGTCCATTCGCCTGCGCATGATAGCGAGATGTATGGTTCGAGCGGATGTTATACTTGGCGTACAACTTCTTCAACTCGGCTGCTCGGAAATTGGTTCCGTTATCCGTGAGGATAGCGTGAGGCACTCCAAATCGATAGATGATGTTGGAGGTCACGAAGTCAGCGATCGAACAGGATTTGACCTCTCTGAGCGGAATCGCTTCTGCCCACTTGGAGAAGAAGTCCGTGGCGGTCAGAATGAACCGGCACTGGCGAGCTGTCGCCGGCGGGTAAGGTCCCACAACGTCCAGTCCCCAGACTGCAAAGGGCCAGGAATACCTTGTGGTATGGAGAGGCTCCGGCGGCCGATGCACAAAGTTCGCGTGAACCTGGCACGCATGGCACCTCCTGGCGTACTCGATGCAGTCATGGATCATAGAGGGCCAGAAGTATCCCAACCTCCGAATCTGGTGGGACAGCTTCGGCCCAGTTTGGTGGGCGCCGCATGAACCAGCATGAACCTCTTGCATGACTCGTGGGATCTCAACTCCCTGAAGGCAACGGAGGAGAACACCATCAAATCCGCGTTTGTAGAGGATCTGCTCCAGGCCGGGACTGCTCTGGAGGACGAACTGCGATGCGCGGCGTCGAACTCGCTCGCGCTCGGCCCGATCTGACGGAAGAATGCCATGTTGGAGGTACTCAACCAAAGGCGTCCTCCAATCAGGGGCTGATCCGACTGCTATATCTGGGGTACTCGGGGCTCCGGGCATAGGGGCAACCGTTGTGAGATTACTTACCAACGGGCCGCGATCTTCTTCCGGGATAACGGGAGCGATGAGCCTGCGGCGCGTCACGCGGACGATCAGGTTGTCCTGTTCAGGTTCCGCAAGTGACGCAGCCAGGCTGGCCAAAGCATCTGCTCGACCGTTCTGCGACCGGGGAATATGGACAATTCCTGGCCGAGAAGGGAACCGGGCCATCAGAAGGAGGGTGCACTCCAACAATGGCACAAGTTCCGGCTTCCTGACAACATAGTCGCCATTGATCTGCTTAATGACCAGCTCGGAGTCCCCTTTCACACACAGATGGGGCACGTCGATCTCGAGAGCTAACTCGAGGCCGGTGATGAGGGCATGGTATTCCGCCTCATTGTTGGTACAGCCCTCTGACAACAGGAAAGAGTATGGCAGCACGGCTCGCTCCGGGGTAATGAAGACGATACCCAAGCCCACTCTGTTGAGCTTAGGATTATCGAGTCTCCTACCGGTGGGGCTCCGGGAGGCACCGTCAAAGTGCATCTGCCAGCATGGATCGGCTCGATCAACCGAGAGAATGGTCTCATCAGGAAAGCCTAGATCCAGCGGCTGATCCGCGGAGGTCGGGTGAGCGGCCAGAAAGTCTGCCAACGCTTGCCCTTTGATGGCCTTCTGAGACACATACCTGATGTCGAACTGCTGGAGAATCACAGCCCACCGCGCTAGACGGCCAGTCAACATAGGTCGGCTCAGGATATATTTCAACGGGTCTACCCGAGAAACCAACTGTACCTCATGGTGCTGCAAGTAGTGCCGTAATTTCTGTACGGCAAATACGAGCGCCAGGCAGCTCTTCTCGATGGGGGAATACCTAACCTCCGCATCGAGGAGCATGCGACTGAGGTAATAGAGGCTATTCTCTGTTCCCTCGTTGTTCTTCTGGGCGAGAAGGGCACCCAGGGACCGTTCCAGGGCGGTCACATAAAGGACCAGCGGCTTTCCGGATACGGGCGGCATCAGGACCGGAGGTTGAAGCAGGTACTGCTTGATTTCCTCGAAAGCGGTCTGACACTCTTTATCCCATACATAGGTGACACCCTTCTTCATAAGCCGAGAAAAGGGCTTACACTTGCCGGCCAGATTCGCGATGAATCGGCGTATATAGGCTAAGTGGCCTTGGAACCCTTGCAGTTCCCGGACGGTACCCGGGGGAGGCATCTGGCTAATCGCCCTGATTTTCTCTGGGTCGATCTCAATACCCCGGTATCTTACCACAAATCCAAGGAACTTTCCGGAGGTGACCCCAAAGGCACACTTCAACGGGTTCATCTTCAGGCAGCGAGACCGGAGGAAGCTGAACACTTTCTCAAGATCTTTGAGATGGTCCTGACGCTGGCGCGATTTGACAACCAAGTCGTCGACGTAGCATTCCACCAGTGTGCCGAGGATTGGCTTGAATATGCGGTGCATCGCCCGTTGGTAGGTGGCACCTGCATTCTTCAGGCCGAAGGGCATGACCCGGTAGCAAAAGGTACCTTGGGGGGCCCTGAAGGCAGTGAACTCCTCATCCTCAGGGGCCATCCGAATTTGGTTGTATCCGGAGTATCCATCCATGAAGGAGAGGTCTTGGAACCCTGCTGTGGCATCAATCAACAGCTCTGTCACTGGAAGGGGAAAATCATCCTTCGGACAGTGGCGGTTGAGATCGCGGAAGTCGATGCAGACTCTAATCTGCCCGTTCTTCTTCCTGACCGGCACAATGTTGGCCAGCCATTTGGGGTACTGAACTTCCCTCACGAAGTTGGCTTTGATAAGCTTGTCAACTTCGGCCTCAACCATGGCACCATGGGATGGGTGCATTTTCCTGGGAGGCTGCTTGAACCCGCGATGGTTCGCCGGGAGACCTAGGCGGTGGACGGCTACCTGAGGATCTAGCCCCGGCATCTCGTCATAGCCCCAAGCGAACACATCACGGTGCTGCCTGAGAAAGTCCACGTACTGCTGCCGCTCCTCAGAGGGCATGGCGGCACTAACCAACGTGGGTCTTGGATCGGCCTCGGTTCCAAGGTTCACCTGTATTAACTCATCGACCGTGGCGGGGACGCCCTCCTCAAAGGCTGGGGGTGCATCTTCCACGTCCTCTCCACTCGGGGAGGGATCATCCACGGGAGAGACTGCGTTGGAAACTGCATTGGGGCTACCAGATCCTGCTGGGCCACTGGTGCTGGCGCGGGCGGTCGCGGCCGCCTCATCAGGAGACTCGCGGACCGTCAAGACCATGGCGACGTCCAACCGGTGAATCGGGAGGACGTAAGCGTCATCCAGACTTGCCCAGGGATCGCTTGCAACAGCGACAGGCTCAACCTCACCTGCCAGGATCTGCTTATCCTTGCTCTTGTAATAGTCCGCGTCCAGATAGCGGGCTTCACATGAGGCAAAAGGAGAGGCATCTCCTTGAAGCACGCCTACTCGACCATTAAGGGAGTATTTGAGGCATTGGTGGTATGACGAGGGAACCGCCGCATGAAGGTGAAGCCATGGCCTGCCCATCAATGCATTATACGCAGTGTCCTGAGAGACTACCATGAATTCGGTGTTGGCAACCAAGTCACCGAACTGGGTCTTCAAACGTATCTTGCCGACCGGGGTTTGCTCGGTGCGGTCGTACCCCTGGATCCTGAGGTCGGAGGGAATCAAGTCATCCTCAGACAACCCCAATCTCCGGAGCGTCCGAGTTGGAATCAGATTAATCCCGGACCCCGTGTCGACAAGACAACGCCGGACTTCAAGGCCATTGAACTGGCCAGTGACATACAGCGGACGGATGTGTCCCTGTATAGGAGGGTCCTCATCCTTACCAGAGAACGAGATAACTGCCTGACATTCGGCGTCCTCGATCGTTTCGGCGTGGAAGGCCTCTGCAGCCGCAACCTCTGTCTCGAACTGGAGGGGGCTCTTCAGGGCTTCAGCGAGTGCCTCGCGCATCTCAGATGACATGCGCAGAGCCTCAAGGATGGAGAGCCTTGCTGGGATGTCGGCCAAGTGCTTCAGGACATCATACTTTTTGGCCAAGCGCGAGCTCCTGGTTGCAGGAGATTGCTCTGCGGTTGGTGGCATGACGGGCCTTACCGGTTGGATCGGCGGCCGACTGGTACTTGGCGCATCTTGCTGTTCACTGGTCGCAGTCCGGGAAATGGTCACCGTACTGGAGTCAGGAGGCCGGGATGGACTTGTGGCAGGGCGGAGCTGGTCGCGACGCGGCTGAGGCGGTTCTGCCCGGTCCCATACCACAAACAGTGGCGGAGGCGAATCCGTCATCCCCGGATGGGGAGCCTGCGCACGTTGAGCTCGATCTTGAGCCTGCCGCCTAGTCTCAGTGGCGTGCACGGCCTGGCCGGAGGTACCGACGGCTGTGCCCCGGCGACTCCTGCTGCTGCGGTTCTTCCGACGGTGGCGACGACCGGGGACGCTAGGGAGGTCCACCTGGTGTTCTTCAACGTCGGGAACCGAAAAGGGATTTACCAGCTCGACGGTGTTAACCGAAGCGTACCCAATACCGTCATCGGACGAATCATCCATCACCGGGCGGATCCGAGGAGGGACCCCCATCTCCGGGGGCATGAAATCGCCGAGAGTACGGGATAGTGGCGGAACTGGCGGGGCACGCTCTTCCTTCTTGCGCTGCCGCCGTTTTCTCCTCTTGGAGGAGGCAGACTGGGACGACGATGCCGAAGCAGCACCCGCAGGTTCTGGGGGCTCAGGCTGATTCAAGCGCGCACGGATGATTCCCTGGGCGCGAATGGTCGTCTTGCGGGCCATCCAGTTATTATACTTCTGGGACCCGCGGTCGGAGACCAGCTGCCATTCGTCCTCGTTGCCACTATCGTCATCTGATCCCACGAACACGCCCGCTACATGTGCTGGAGCTGGGCCCAACCTGATTACATTGTTGTTAATCTGGTCTTGGAGCCAGTCCTTAAACACATAGCACCGCTGGATGGTGTGCCCCAGGGCCCGATGGTAGGGGCAGTAGCGGGGGTTATCCGTGAGATGTGCCTCCTCTGGCCTCCAGCACTCAGGCAATCGCACAATCCTCTGCTCCAGGGCGCTCCGGAAATAACCGGGGACCTGATCCTCATGGAATGAGTACGTCAGGTGTCGCGGGCCCCTGGGAGCGCGGTCTTGACGAGGGGCTGGAGGGGCCTGCCAAGGAGGTGGACCCTGATTATCTCGCCTGGGTTGCGGCGGTACATTACGCGGAGGGGCCGGCCGGTTCTGAGGCTGCCGTTGCTGGGCCGGGAACTGAGCCCGTGGAGGCGGATTCCTGTGAGGCTGCGGAGCTGGCCTCACCGGCAGCAGCTCCAACGGCCTGGGAGCCTCTATCTGGGCCACAGCAGCGGGCTCAGCCCTGCTGGCTCTCCTTGCAGGAATCATAGGAGGCAGCGGGTGTGCCTGGCTGGCCTGTTGCAGGGCTTCCTCAAGACGTTGAGCTTTGTCTGAGAAGTCCCTGAACCCTCCGGGGTAATTCTGAGTAATCAGGGAAGGGACCAGCTCGGTCTTGACGTTCCCGACGCACATTGTCAGCAACTGCTCCTGAGTCAATGGCATGTCAAGGGAATACGTGAGACCCTTCCATCGGGCGACGAAGTCCGCGACTCGCTCATCAGGCCTCTGCTTGCACTTGAAGAGGTCTGCGATACTCGTCTTCCGGGTCGTGGAACTGAACTGGTAGAGGAACTGTCTACGGAGGTCCTCCCAGCTAGTTATCGACCCGACGGGAAGCTGGCTGTACCAGACAAATGCTGGCCCTTCCAGTGTCTGGACAAAGCAGCGAAGCTTAGCGGCCTCTTGCTGCGCCGGAGTCCCCAACATAGGCCCGCACCTCGAGTTGAAATGGGCCAAATGTTGTGGCGGATCTCCGGTCCCATTGAAGGGGGCGAAAGTGGGATTCCCGAATCCCGGAGGCGCCGGCATGTCATCCACCCATGCTGGGTATGGCTTGCCGTCCGGTGGGATCGCCACCTGCCGAGTATCCAAGGCTTCCAAGCGGGCAATGAGTGCCGCCATCGGATCGTCCGGACATGGGTTCCAGTCCTGGCGAGGATCTCTAACCACGAGCGCATTGCATGGCCCTTCAATCGGGTCGTCGACCGGATCGTCGAACTCGGCAGCTCGTGGGATGGCTGGCGGAGCGGCCCTTGGGGCAGCGGGAGGAATCCGAGCGGGATCTCTCGGGTAGTCGCGCTGCTCGGGAGGGTGTGGCGAAACATACCGCGCCCTCTTGCCGTAGGCAATGGCCTCTCTCCTGTCGGCGAACACGGCGTAATCACGGTTGCCCGGGAGAGTCTCATCGAGGGGTGGTTGTTTCGGTCCCTGCTGCCCTGGCCTGGGATCACCGTAGTCAGGCCGCCGTTCTGCAGCGCGCTCGGCGAGGAGCTGGTCAACCAGCCTCTTCTGTTCGGCGAGCTGCTGACGTAGCGTAGCCTTCTCGGGATCCTCCTCTGCCTTCCGCATGGAGGCAGATGGGTCGGCGGGCCTTATAGCCTCGCTGTGCTCTTTTCCTTTGCTGACGTTTCGGCTCAACGTCAGTGCTTCAGTGGGTGCGGGGAGCCCCAGGAGGTTCCTCTGATGACGAGTAACTCTCACTGATGGGTCTGACGACGGCTTGTCTTCGGGGGGGAAGCCCCCGTCGAGAAGTTCCAAGTCGTTCCCCTCTCCCGACAGGTCAGCCATATTGACTGTTCCTGTCCCTGGGGATATACCCTCAGGGCCACCCAACGAATCGGGCTGTCGGCGAATCACACTGAAGCGTAGGGCAGCGTACTGCCCCCATCCACGGATATACACGTGGGGAGTGGCTTCCTCGATAACTTTGCGGAGTACTTGAAAGCACTCAACGCATCGTTGTTGGAGGGCCTCGTGGTGCCCAAATGACCCGGGGTGCCGAACCGCGGGGAGCATGGCCAGGTCAATTTGACGGCACTGCTCACCAATATCCTCCAGGTGTAGTTGACTCCCGGGGTATGGCATTTGTAGGCAGTGAAGACGGGAGTGAGTCTCCCGGAGAGTTCGGCGGAAGCACTCGAACTCATCCGGGGTGAGCGATTCGGGTGCGTCAAAGCCCGGTCCTGCGACTGGCCAAAACTTCTCAGGGAAGTGGCCCTCTGCAAGGACGGTCCAGAAGCTCCACGACTCAAACTCGGGACCCAGATCTCCTCGGTCCTCTTCCATGGCTGGGAACGGACGGGGAACTGGTAGTGGTGCCGAGGCGGGCCGTCGGGCCGACGGGCTGACCGGCGGTGAATACGGCGAGCAGGCCGATTGGCCTCCATATCCCGGGCCTCCCCCTGAGGGTGGCGGTGCCCCAGCTACCACATCACGATAGGACGGGCCGGCGAGCGAACATCCTGCCGTAGCATCGGTGCTCGCCGAGGGCGCACCAGATCGTGGTTCGACCGTCGGTCCCCAGAAAAAGTCTCCGGCTTCTCTGATCGAGACGGAAGGCACTTCCGGAGGGGCCGGTACCAACCGCAAGTTTGATCCTTGGGGGTCTACCAGGCCCTCGTTACTCCGGATATACCTTCGGAGAGACGCGGGGATCACATCGATCTCGCTCTCGGGGAGCACGAGGCTGACGTGCCGCATTCCTACCCCTGCCCTTGACTGGCGGGATTGGGGAAGGGGCTCTGTCGCCGAATCGTACTCTGCCTCTGAGTCAGAGAAGCAAACCGGTCGGATCTCTGTCCGGAACTCCGCAACATTCTTCCCTCGGCGTCGACGCCTTGCCTTCCTGCCCCTGGGTGGTTCTTCGGGGCAGGGCTGATCTCTGTCCTGGCGTCCTCCGGCCGCACTGGTGCTGGGGCCGAGAGGACTGGGAACCAAGGTGCGAGGGGCACCGGGACAGATATCAAAGGGGACGCGGGGAGAGATGATCCCGGGCAGGACTCCGGGCCGGGATCGGGAGGTGGGATGACCCATGCCTCCTGGATCGGCCACACAGAGTAGATCCTGCCGGTGAATAGCGCTACCGCGAGGTGGTCCGCGGTGGCTACTGCCAGTGCCAGCAACCGGGAGAGTCAACCCAACCTGCCTTTGGGGCGGTCGGGGCCTCGATCCGGGTCGGGCATAGGAGTTCCCCCGCTCAGGATGCACAGAGGCCTGGCGACTGGAGCCAGCAGTGGCTTGGGCCAATGCGGCCGCTGTTGCTAGAGCCCCAAGGTGGGCATCCTCTTCCGCTCGTGCCCGACGTTGGCGTCGAGACAGACGAGCCGGGATGAGCGGCGCGGGCAGGTGGAGAGCCTGTTCCTCGACTTGAGGGGCCTGGCGGCGATGTCGCCGTGGCCTGGCGGGAGCCCTTATCGTGGATCCCTGGAGCGGACCTCGGATAGGGTGATCCTGGGCATCTTCCACTTCATCCGCATAGGGAAGGGAACTGTCAGAGCGCTCCGGGGATAAGCTCCCGAAGCGGTTGGACGTTGAGGTAGGCGGCGGTGCCTCCCTGCGCGGCCCTCGGGGGCGGCGGTGGTGGCGAGGCGCAGCCTCCTCAAGGTCTAGGCGAGCCATTTCCCTAGTGGGGATGACTCCCTCTTCCTCGTATCTCCGCACCAGGGTGTTGATCACCCTTCTCTGGATGACCTCCGAGGGGGAGAGAGGGCGTGGTCGTCCCGCAATTGCGGCTGCTGGGACGGCTGTGGAACGGGCGGGACCGCGCGGAGTAGCCGCGTCGGTGTTTCCCCTGTCCCTGCGCCAGTGGGCGGGTGGCGTTCGGGCACTAGATCGGGCGACCTGATTTCTGAAAGCAGGGAGAATGACCCATTAATACTGACAGGAAAAAGGAATCGACAACCAACCATTAGCGCCACGACGCCTTCCGTGGGGGAACCCAGGCCCTCGACGTTGCGAGACGGAGTGCCCGATGTCCCTTCCCCAGCCCCTGGCGGGTAAGACTGAATGCTTGGCCAGGCAACACGCCGGTCTTCCAACACCTCTGAAAGCCATCGGTCTTCGTATCGAGGAGAAGAGATTCACGTCGGGTTCACCATTTTTCTGTTTCGGTGCGGATGTGCGTCGGGTTACGCTGTTCCGCCAGGACGCGTTCGCGCGTGCACCCGTCAACCCGAGGGGATGGGCGCGCGGCTTGTGGTCCCGCAGTCCCGCTTTCCAAGGGCGGGCGGCATCCGTCCCTTATTCAGGGGCGTCTGCTCCATGATCGAAACCGGGATGATGGGATGTCGGCTTCTCCTTCCTTGGACGTCTCCTCGGAACTTGTCGCCTAATCCGGGTCTCCCTCATAGACTTAAGAATGTTCGTGAATCTCGTTCCCGGCGCCATATCTTCATGGACACCGGTTAATTACGCTGCTTCCGCCCGGACGTTCCAAGGAGTCTGGGCGGGGCAGCAACCTGCGGTGAGAAGGCCGGGTGGCTCTGGGTGCTGGGGGCGTGTCGTAACACTGCGGCTCTGCACGTCTGTCTTCCGTCCCTAATAGGGCTTCTCGAAGGCACGATGGCCTGAGGCATCCCGTACTAGGTGCGGGGAACTGTGTCACCTGAGGTTTTCCTCAGCTTCCCGTGTTTAACACGGGGTATGCCGCGAGTTTAACGTCCAGCGGGGACGGCATCGGACCGATCAACACGAAAAGTGGATCAGATGACAGAACCCCTTGCGGGGAACCTCCGACGCTGGGGCCAGCACATGGGCGGCTTCCCAAGTAACGTGGAGTGAAGTGAAGTGGCATGACCCCACCGGGATGTGGCGGCCCGGGTAAGGATCAGGGTGGATGATGGAGTAAAGAGCTTGGACCCCAGAGGGGCTTCCTACGTACCGCGCGTTAACACGGATCAAAGTCAACGTAGTTCGGGCATACAGTTTAACGTCATGCTGGACGTCGGCAAGCCGACTCACGAAGAGGTCGAGGCCGCCGGGCGGAGGATTGAACCGAACCACCTCGCACAGAGGGGGATGGAACGGCCGGGTGGATCACAGTTTCACGTCATGCTGGACGATAAAAGGGGAAATGGAAAAGGGGGGCTGTGGGGAGGCACCGTGGAGATACACACGGGCGGTCTCCCACAGGGGCGGATTCATAGGTGAATCAACGCAAGCGTGAACCCTGGAGGGGTCCACTGATGGACGAACCGACGTAAATACGACCGGGACGACCAGGTGGTGGGCTTGGACCTCAGGGAGGCTTCCTACGTACCCTGTATAGAAGACAGGGATCAAAGTCCACGTAGTTCATTCTGTCAGGACTTACGCACTTGGGGCAGCCCGGATACTGCAAAACTCAGTTGGAAGGGACTTGGACCGAAAGCAAAAGACACCTCGATCCCAGTCAGACCCTCTACTGGCTTCGGCAGTGGGGAGGTGCAATGGAGATACACATGTGCAGCCTCCCACGAGAAACTAGGGGTTTGTAATACCCTGCCCCCGTAGGGAAAAGCCACTCCCATTAAATCGTCCCAAAAGGGGGACAATCCCGACATCCCTGCAGAGACGAGCGGGTGGGGGCCACGTCCAAACCGGGGGAGACCCTGCGTGCGGAGCACGGGATCAGGTTGCGGACGGTTTAGCGTCTTGCCGGACGAAGTACAGTTTAACGTCATGTGTTGAGGACGAGGCACTTGGCAGTTTAACGTCTTGCAGCACGGACGATGGGGGCTAGGCAGTTTAACGTCGTGCAGCTTGGACGGGTGTGCAGTTTAACGTCATGCTGGGCATAGGTTGCCGGAAGAAGCACTTGGCAGTTTAACGTCTTGCAGCGCGGACGATGTACAGTTTAACGTCGTGCAGGACGTATATGCAGTTTAACGTCATGCTGGACGAGTATGCAGTTTAACGTCATGCTGGACATATATGCAGTTTAACGTCATGCTGGACATAGGTGCGTGTCACTTCGCGCAAGCCTGGAGGGCCGCACGGGAAGACAACGCACGGTGCGGGCACCCGGGATGAGAATCATCGGGTGCCACACAGGCGGGTAACCTTGGGAGGTCAACGGGGGCGACCCTGGCAGATTGCGCGCAAAAAGGAAGCTTTGCGCGCAATACTGCGGGCCGGCGCGCAATCGGGGCGGCTGGCGCGCAATTGGGCCAGCGCCTTGCGCGCGGATGCTTGAGATTGCTCACACCGGGCTTCGGATAGCGCGCGGGGGAAACGGCTCATTCTCTAATGAATGGCCACTTGAAAGAAGGGGGGGTGCGCGCAATCGGGCCGGATTGCGCGCACCCCGGGGCAATTGCGCGCAAGCGGGTTCTTTTGCGCGCAAAGGCCTTAGGGTGAGTGTTTATTCAAATGAAAGGAGCCAGAGGGGATTGCGCGCGAAGGCGGACCCCGAGGCTTTCTTGCGCGAAAGAAAGGCGGTTACCTGAAGTTCGTCATTGCGCGCGGAAGGGGTTGAATTGCGCGCACGGGAGACGTTTCGACTTCCAGCAACCTTTGAAACGTTGGGGGTCGCCTTGTATTTATAGGCAACCCCGGGCGCGGAATCCAGGGTGCGAGCGCGAAATTCTTCTCGCGGGAGCGGAATCGGGCGCGGCGCGTAAGGGAGTCGCGCGGACCCGCGGCGCGCAGAATTGCGCGCCGAGCCGGCGCCTTGCGCGCATCCCGGTGGTTTTCCGCGCGGGACATCACCTTTGCGCGCGGGCCTCTGAAATTCCGCGCACGGCCTCCGGGCCCTCCGAAACATCCTTCCGACTCCAAATATGACCTCGCTTTCCGCATCCGGAGCTTCGTTTGGGAGCAACGGACTTTTCCGGCGCCTACATCGAAATTATCCTAAGTTGAATTTTTTGTATCTTTCTGAGAACTTCCAATTTTTTTATGAATAGTGAAAAATACTTAAAAAAACTTTTTTAATCAAAATAATTTATTGTGATAAATTATACAATTTAGTGGTTTTAAAGTATAATTAGAATATATTTTTACCATTTTATCCAATGGTGGTCATTAGAATTAATTTAACATTGAAATTGGACATAAACAATTGCCAATCTTTTGATATAAATTATTTCTTAAAAACACGCTATTTGTTGTGACAGCGGGAATTAATTATAAAATTAACTAATTCAACTTATATGTTTGGAATTTTGTAAAATAGACATCATTTTTGAATTTGGAATATCAATTATAGCTTAGGGTGAAAATTTGGCATTGTTCTGAAAAACTTCAATTTTTGATGAATAGTGAAACCACTAAGTGGTAGTTAAATAACTGATTTTTCGTTTAAATGAAATATTACCACTTCTGTGATTTGATTTTCAAAAATCTGACATACATGATTGTCATTAAGAAGTAAAATGTGGTTCAATGAGATTAAAATAATTTTTTTTGGTGAATAGTAACTTTTAAGTTCTTAATCGCGATTAGAGGTAATTAGTGTAGTTTAAGGTAAAAAAAATGTTGTAATAATATGATATGAGCTTGACACTTGTCCTACTCCTATTGGATGAGTCATGTCCGACCAAGACAACCCATGGGTCATCTTGGGGACCCCATGGAGCCACTTTGGTTGGAAAATGACATTAATATATATTTATTTAATGTTAAAATTAAATTGACACAAACATGAGTTGTTTTACTAAAACAGTTTTTAAGTGGGGTTACACACGTCCAAATTTTGATTATAAATATTAATTAGAAATCTAAAAAGATTTCTTACATCATAGTATTTTTTTTATAATTTTTATACATTAAATAAATTAAATTATTTATGACGTCATGATGATGCAGTGATGACCTCATTATTTAACGATTTAAATAAAATGGAAAGATAATGTAAAATCCAAAGCGTACACTTGTCAAAAACCTATTGGATGAGTAGCTTTCGAGCCCTTATCATCTTATCCTCGAATTATATATGTGTGGGACCTCTAAAATCCAAAACTCATTTTATAATAAAGTGACTTTTCTTTAATTTCTAAGAGTGCCCCTCCTCTCCACTTATAAAAGGCCCCCACCACTCCCACCTTATTCACACATTCAAGCCATTTGGCTTGGCCAAACTCTGCACAAATACTCTCCCAACTTCCCCCTCTTACTCCTAGAAGCCTAACTTTGTGCAGAACGCTTTCCAAAGAAGCCTTTGGCTCAAATCAAAAAGAGTTACCCTATTTTGAGGTAATGTCTTCTCTAATGTTGTTTTGTTTTATTTTTCTTCTCCAACCCCCTAAACTCTTTTTATTCATTTATTTTGTAACAACACCAGTATCCTCAATATACTAGGATTTTGTTATAAGAATTATTCGAGCTACACTTACACACACCTACATCTAATGGTTAAAGAACATACGGTTTCTGTGGATGGCGAATTTCTGCCTCACGAAACGATGATTGTTCAACACTCATATAACACCTTCAAAGGTGGCCATTAAGATGTAACTATATTTATATATGATATAAAATATGTTTATGTTTTACTGATGCTTCTGTATTTCTCATTTATGGCATACTTTATGATTTCCATTATAGGTAAAACGTGATAATTTCATTTTAGGAAGTGCGGACTACCGCCCCCTCAAAGTGATTTGAATCGTTAATGCCATATGTGGGATGTATAAAGGATGGATTAAATGGTATTATACACTATATTATACAGTAATTATATTATAAATTTATATCATTTTGATTTCATTCCATTAAATACGAAATAGAAATGAAAGTAGCGTTCATGCGTACGTACGGCTTACCGTCTCCATGAACGGTGCATTTCATTTCTTACCTCTAAATGTTACGTGACATTATGAATGAATGTATATAATGTATATATATGATATATATGATATCTACATCATGAATATAATTCTGGATATGATGGATATTTCACCACATGAACAACTTGTAATTATAAGAAGTTTATTTTTGACTCAAGTACCAAAGATCGACAAAACGACCGTTATTAACTTAAATAATTAATTAATGTTCATAACATGGTAATAAGTGATATAAATGGAAAAATGAACATGAAAAAGTTTCTTAAGAAAATATAAATTAACTCTAGTTTATTATTCAGGAGGTTAAAGAACAGTCGAGTCAGGACAAGACGCAAGGTAAGGGAATTTCTTAACCCAATTTCTATTCTTTGGGTTAATCTCCTACATTCAAATTTTGTCATGATATTATTATGTCCTATCTTGTATTTTTACATTATTTATGTGTACTTACAGTGAATAAACATTATAGATGTACTTTATTTAAAAAAAATGATCTTTTTAAGGACTTCGTCTCAATCCCCTTTCATTGAGGCATATTTGGTTTTATACACAACTTTCTTTTATACGGTGTATAAACCCCTTTGAATTTTACATTTATTCAAAAGGAATCTTTTTTTATACGAAGTGTTTTGCTAAACGACAAAATGGAATGTTTTTCTTTCCGTACTTATGTGGCGACAACGACTTCTCCGCCACCGTGACCATTATTTGAGTTTTGGCTTCCTCTACAAGCCATCATTTTTTTAATGAAAAATAAATACAAAGTTTTAACTTTCTTTTATTTTGGTATTGAAAATGGTTTTGAAAGCATTTTTATTATATCAATGTGTTGTATTGATATCTTGTGATTGAAATGTGGAAATGTTATGTTTCCTTTTTGCATGTTTTATGTGATACGATTATGTTATGGTTTATGATATGTTTAAACCTATTAATATGAGGAATGTATTGGACTTAATAAGTGACGGGTGGAGCCCGCTATAGCTCCTCGATGCATCGGTAGCTCTCATGAGACAACTAGACGTGGAATTGGCCGAGGCCCTTTCCCAATTTGATTTATGGTTTTGGTCGATGCCTTAATCATTTTAGACGTCTTGGCCGAGGCCTTGACAAAATGTTTTAGAATGTTCGGCATTATACATTCCCTCATTATGAAAGCGGTTATTGATATTGAATGTGATTATTAGACCAATAGAATATCCATGTGAAGACGTGAATGGCATTGTCTCATTTTACTTTTGCAATATTATTTTGAATTTCATGCTTAAAAGGCTATTGTTTTAGTTATACATTGCCTTAAATGTTTATGTTTATTTATGAAAGCTTTCGCAATATTGTTATCCTTACTGAGCATCTGAGCTCACCCCTTTCAATGTTTTAATATTTTCCAGGATGTGAAGAAGTATTTTATGAATGACCTGCAGGGATTGTCAGAAGAGGATATGAGAGTGGACTATGGAGACTTTGTTATTGTAGTTTTTCACTTTATGATGTAATTTAATGTTTACGAATGTATCTAGTGTTTCAAAGGCTACTAAACTAATTGGTCTTTCGAGACTTGATCTTTTGTGATCATGCCAATGTTACGAAGTAATGCACCGACTCTGGGTAGCTGGGGTCGGGGCGTTACAGACATGACCTCCATCAACCTTTATTTAACTTTTAAAGCATGAATAATATGCAGAAATATGTCTTGAACATCCACTGTCCAAGTACCATACCTTCTTGTGAGAACTATTTAAGCATGTTTCCTACAAAACAGATTTAGACAGAAAATGATTTTGGTAACCAGATCATCTTGGGTCTATAAAGGTTAGCAATCATGGATTTAGGTACCCATATTTGTCTTATGGGTCTCATATAAATTACAGAATCAATAAATTTTGAAAGTTAAATGTTATTTGATCTATAACCATATGAATAACTGGTTGAAGCATACAAATTTCTAGAACTTGATCTAGTAGTATTATGTCCCGATTTAGGAATAAATCTATTCTTAGTAAGCTGTCTCTGTCCAGGTTTGTAACCTATTCCAGTAGTGTATTTAGGTGCCACATGTTTTTCTAGAATTTTGAGTTAGTGTATCCTTTCCATTGGTAATATTCTCTATGACTTTTCTAAGTTGCTCATTTGACATTTTCAATTCTGTGTTTTCCTTTAACAGTTGAGCATTATTTTCTTTTTCTATATCAAAGAAAGATTTAACATTGGCAGTAAGAGCATGCTATTTCTTTAGTGAATTATATTTGTCTTTATGTTCATTAAATTTTTCTTCCAGCATGTTACAGTATTCAAATAATTCCTCACTAGTCATGTTTTTAGAATAAGAATCATATTCTTCATAATCTCTAGAATAATTGGAATTTAAAATAGGAGTATCTAAAGTTACCTCAGATGTGTTGGTAATGAAACACATGTTGGGATGATTCTTCTCAGAATCAGAAACTTCAGATTCACTTGTGCTGTCCTCTGAAGTACTCCAGGTTGCTTTCATAGCTTTCTTGTACTTATTTTCCTTATAATCATATTTCTTTTTGAATGTTAATTTTATACAACTATATTTGATGTGTCCATTACTTTTATAATCATAGCAGACTATTTCATCATTCTTGTCAGCTTTCTTCCAATCATTTTTCCACTGTCCCTTGTTGACATAATTTCCTTTTTAGTAAGATTTCATGAAGAATTTATTCTTCCTATAAAACTTCTTGAATATCTTGGCTATTTGAGCCATCTCAGCATCACTATCAGAGTCTGAATCTTCACTTGTGGACCTTTCAGTTTGTATTTTCATTTTCTCCTTGTATTTACTCTTAAAGGCAGTAGACTTGAACGCTACAAATTTTCTCTTAGGTTCATCATCTTCATCCTTATTTACATTGAGTTCTTCCTCATACATCATTAATTATCCAATAAGCTCTTTTACTGGCAGTGCTCCAATGTCACATGACACTCTGATTGAAACAGAAGTTCCCCTCCATCATTTTGGCAGACATCTCAGTATCCTCAAAATTTGTTCCATAGCTGGAACAACTTTTCCAAGTGAACTCATTGTATTGAATATCTCATTAAACTTGAGATACATATCAGAAATAGGTTCATCAGTTTTAATTTTAAAATTGTCATATTTAATAGTATAAGTATTCAATCTCACTTCTTTAACATTTTTTGTTCCTTCATGAGAAACACCCAATGTATTCCATATTTCATAAGTAGTTTTCAATAAAAAATTCTATTAAACACTTCATCTGCTAAACCATAGTACAGGGCATTCATATCTTTACAGTTATTTTTGTAAGCAGTATTTGTAGGTTCATCCCACATAGTTCTTTCAATTTATGGAATTTTATATTGAGACTCTATAGCCGTCCAGATATCAAAACCCATACTTTCTAAATGAATTTTCATTTTCAGTTTCCACTTATCATAGTTTGTGCCATTGAATAAAGGTGACCGGTTAGTAGTACCACCCTCTAGTCTATTATCCATAGGTAGATTTTAGAAATTAGTTTTAATGAAATAAAATTTAGAACTAATAGAAATTTAATATCTTTAATGATGCAACTAAAATCACAGTTGAAATAATAGAGTATGTCAAATATCCTTTAACAAAGACAAGCCTATGATACCAAATGTTGGTTGGAGTGGATACTCAAGAGGGGGGTGAATTGAGTTCCAATAAAAATTTCTATTAAAAATTATTTCTATTAAACTCCCCCAATTTAAAAACAATGTAAAATTGTAGTGAATCTATACAGAGTGTAAATGTTCGATCAGTTTCTCAAAAATTGATTAGGTCTCAGTTGACTTAATCTGAAGATTAAATTTACATTTGAAACTAACTTACTGGTTTACAATAAGTATAAACACTTGCTAATTTAACTATCAATTTAGCTTTAAAATAGTTTTGTATTTCAATGTAATATCAGTAGATTATAGAATCTATATAGTGTACTTAAATGCTTGAAACTAAAAAGCACAGCAGAGGTAACCAAGAGGTTCAGTCTTGAACCGAGATTTAGCCCTCTCAATAGTTTATATAAATTGATCCACACCCTGGATTGGGGTTAAACAACAGTACACTAATGTCCAGGTCCAAAGACCTCTACCATAGTTCTACGTGGGAAACGCAAACAACATCACACAGGCTGTCCAGGTCATATTCGACCTCTACCACTATCCATAGTGGCAAACAAAGGGTTATGAAGATTGAGTGAGGATTTAAGAATCCTCCAGTTTTGCATAGGAGACAGTGTGTGTGTTTAAAATAAACAGGGTACACACACTGCTCGAAATGTAAAGATATAATCATTAAATGAAGTGAGAAAGTGTTTATAAAAGCCCTAGTGATTGGCAGTGCATCTCTGGACACGTTTGGTTGGTTAGAAAAAACTTCTGAGTCCGTCTTTGGTTTCTTCTTAGAAAACAGAGTGTCGTTTTCTTCTTTGATTCTTGGTCCAACTTAGTATCCTGAGTGCATGAAGTGTTTGTTGTAGTTCACTCATGATACAACATGTGTTCTCCTTGAAAATAAGTAGCTTCGTCTATATCAAGTGTTCTTGGATTATGGATTTTCCTTTCACAAATGCACCACACTTGAATGATATTCAGCACTTTTCTTTTCAACCTTATTCCTTCTTAGTTCCTTGATGATTTTCGTATGCACACCCAGTGTTCTCTACTTCTCTGCATTCCAACTAGGACTTTATCTTCCCTTTTTGTAGCTTTCATCTACGACAAAAAGGAATGATTAGTTTTTTCATGGGTACTAGTTACGGTTCCCTGACATGGCAATACAAATCATTAAATATCATTCAATGCATTAAAAACATCAAATATAACCGTTATCTTAATAAATAAATATTATTGAGAGTATAGAGTTTGACTGTTTGGTCAATTAGTAGCTCGTGATGGTAAATGTGTATGGTAGACTTTGTGTACCGGGTCCTTCCATCAGTATCTCTTTGATCTAGCATCGGTTGCTCTATATACCAGTGACTTCGTTCCATCGGTTTCTCTAGTTCCATCAGTAGCTCGATGTATCAGTGGTTGTACTTGTATTGGTAGACTTACTCTATCGGTAACTGTCTGTGAACTGGCTCTATCAGTAGACTTCTGTCTATCGGTAGCTCTTGTCTGTTGGTAGCTTTGGTGTGTCAGTTCATATCAGTCGCGTCTATGTATCAGTAGGCCTGTCGATAGCTTATTTTGGTAGCTCTTAGTGTTCTGTATCGGTAGACTGAATCTGTCGGTAGACATGCTTACTGGTGGACTTATGCATATCAGTACACTTGTTCTGTCTTATTAAAAACATATCCGAATGGGTTAGAATAACTTCATAACACATATAAACATAGATAGACATGGATTAACATATCTTTGGGATTATTCAAATATTATTATCATCTTGATCACATATTGAAAGAATTAATATATATAAAATCATTAGATTGAGATTGTCAAAGTATATGAAAACATAATTGGGATTATCAAAACAGGTGAGGTCAACAATTTTTAATAAATCAATTTCCATTATTATTTAATATTTTTTTCTAATTTACATAAAAACTATATAGTTTTATAAAATCCAAATATTTACATTTAAATAATCTTTATAAAATATTTTTGTATAAGTGTAATTTTTTCCATTAAACTGTTTTTTTTCTTCTGAAAATTGATTTAATGTACATAATGTTTCTCCATATGAAATAATTTTAATGAACCATTAATAATGAATTATTTAAATAAAAATTATAGATTACATATCTATAAATTTTAATTGAAATTTAATTAATTATGATTAATAGTCATAAAGTTAATATGAGATAATCATTTTTATAAAAAATTCATATTAGGAAAACCATCATATCTATATGTTATGAAGTTTAATTTTACATTAAATTCTTCCAGCTCTATGAGTTGAATTTGGAAATATTATTTCCATATTTCATATTACAATAATTTTAATTTGTTCATATTATTTTTTACCATAATTAAATGTCAAAATAGAAAAACTTATTTACTGGGGTTATGTTAAAATATATTTCCCAGCGCGGGGGGGGGGGGGGGGGGGTTAACCCAAAATGGTAAGGGTAAAAAATGAACCAAAAAGGCCTAATTCCTACTATTTATTAATATTTCCACCATATATATTATAAGGATAACAAAGGGCCTTTATGGATCCCTGTGGCATGAAAAAATGTTTGTGTAATTCTTTCTTTTAAAAAACTCCAAGTATGTCCTCTCCCATACATATAAAAGGCAACAAACTCTAATCTCCATTAAAAATTTACAAACCCAATTACATAGACACATACCTAAAAAATAAAATCCTTACATCCACCAGATCATCCTAGAATCCTCAGATTTATCAAAATCTCATCCAAGTAATGTTTTGTGGTGGGAACCTAATAATGTTGAATGATGAAAAGGTAACATCTTTAACTGAGAATTTTGTTTTATTTTGACATCCACATCCTAAAAATATTATAATAATACGAAAAATATAATAAATTAAGTTTCATAAGTATATCTATATATTGTTATGTTAAGTTAATGATTTACATTAATCACATCTTCCCACAAATAGGAAAACGAAATTGTTGATCATGTGTACAACAGACTACCACCTTGTGAACTGATATAAATATTTTTCCATAACATCTTCTCACAGATACGTATTATTATGTATTTAATGTTTATATATGATATTTATGATATAATTATACATATTTAAATATAATATCACCTAAACCATCTTATTTTCCATTACGTAGATAATACGATAACATCGCTTGTGTGTATAGATGACTACTTCCTTGCAAAGTGATTTGATTCATTTTTCCCTTAATATGTACATGGAAAGAAATAAATATGATTTTATATTGATATATATTATTCATTAAATGTTAATCGGTATGTAATAACAATATATGATCTAAATTGTTAACATACCATCCATAGAATAAATGATAATGTCCTTCGTTTGTACAGATGACTACTGCCTCGTAAAGTGATGTGATTCATTTTTGATACAACATTACATTGATGATATAATTAAGGTTATTCAGAGAAATAATATGATATTTTTGATATATTTATCATCATTTAAGGATAATATAATAACTACCTTCTTTCCACTTTGATATTTGAAAAATGGAAACATTACTCATGCATACATACAACCAGTCATCTCCATGACTGTTACATAGTTTATTTTTCATAACCATACTCAGGTTTAGTTTAAAAATTATAAATTATGTATATAAATGGTAACAATTTCATTATTAAAATTATATATATGATTAAAAAATAATCACTTTTACCTTATTCAACTTACCACTGTGATTTAATACATTTGATTATTTTACTGTTAAAAAATACAATGAGTAATTAATTGGTTGAGTAATTGAATTTATTATTGTGAAAAATAAAATAAAAGTAATAATAAAAAAGAAAAATGATATTAATTTAGTAAAAAATTAATACAAGTATGTTATTCAGGATGATAATGAACACATGTGACAAATCGGGCTTGAGGTAAGGGATCTCTCTCAACCACCATTTGTATTGGGATATGAACTTTCTCTCTCTAACTTAATTTATCACTCACTTTAATGTTATGTAATACTACTATGTTCTGTATATATATATATATATATATCACATATATACCAATAATATCCTCCATTCCTTTGATGGGGTAAAACATGCCTTATGATCATTTATAAAATTTCATTATTATGTAATTTCCTTTGATTGTGGTATGAAATAAAATTACAAACCCCATTTGATTTCCATGGGTTATTTTCATGAAATTTATTATGACTTATTCTATTATATGAAACACATTGATCATGAAAATGAATTGATGTATGCACCCAAATAGTAATCGAATTCCTTAGGTAAAGCATTTGTTTCACGAAGCATCCTATATGGCATTTGGGAGTAAACATAATTCATTATAGAATATTGTCCACTATGTGATGTTATATATTTAGTTATACTTGGATCTTTTTTATGTAATGATATATATTTATATAACATTTCCTATGATTTCCTGCTCTTATAATACCATGTTGTTTATTTTATTACTACATGTGTTACTCACGAGCAAGATAATTTATGATATCATGTTATACCTTTAACTGACATGTTTTTCCCTATAATGTCTACTCACTTAATAGGATTTCTATCTCACCCTTTCCATTATGTATTCCCCAGGTTATCCAATGTATTTTTAGGAGCTTTAATGGATTTTAAGAGCACATTATCAATTATTAAATAAAAATGCCTTTTTTAATTTTATTTTTGATGTAATATGATCATAGTCTTATAAATAAACTAGGCCACATGATACTTGGTATTGTTCTTTTTGGACATATATATTTAATAATAATTTAATAATATATGCAAGTGACATGGGTTTCTATAGTTGGTATTATAAAAAGTATTAATTAACCATTAGAATAGGGATGATAAAACTTTTGTGAGTGTACAATCGAAATAATAATGTAGATGCTCAATATACAAGAGGGGGGGGGGGGGGGGGTGAATTGTATACTTTAAAAATTCCTTTGGAACCTTTAAAGTTAGTTATTTCGAAAGTAGGTTCCGGAAATATGGATCCAAAAATTGAAACTTAACTAATGATTACAATATGATATTCTACCTTAAAGTGTATAGAATCTAAATGAAACAGAGTACAAGTAAGGAAGTATAAGAAAGTTATACTTTCCTTTCAATACAAAATGAAGAGGAAACAAACAAGTAGTACAACTACAAGTAAAAAGATGTAAGTCTTTTAACCCAACGATAAGGGTATCCAACAACCTTGGATAATGGTCTCTTGATTTCTACTTTCAAGCAACTCTGTCTTACCCACACCAGGGTAAGCCGTCGATACGAAGATCTGAGTCTCTGTCTTGCTATCCCCACAAGCCCTCAACTTTAAGATAGTTGTAAACCTCTGTCTTCCTCAGCAAGGAATCCCTCGAACTTCAAGGTAGTCGGTACCTCTGTCTTCCTATCCCCGGAAGTCCTCGAAGGTAATCACCAACATTTGGAGTCGCACGAAGCAAAAAAAACTGAACGAGAGGTTTATTTCGCACAAGGCATGAAAAGATTTATCTCTCTAAAAATCACCTTAGCAGCCTGTGGTCTCTAGATCGATCAACTTCTCTGTTGTTGTGAGCTCTTTCAAATGAGCTCCTATTTATAGGCAAGGTCGGCCTCCTTTCCAACAGTCATATTTTCCTAAAAAATCGGGGGGACCTGTACACGTGTAACTTAACCAACAGTTAGTTTATAACAGAATAGATGACATCGTTTTATAACAAAACAAGTGAAACAGAATGTACGACATTGTTTAATGTTTAACATAAAAGTTCAGAGTGAAGATTCGAAGTGTAATCAAAAAAATATCAAGGAGTAGACAAATTATAAAAGTGTGAGTAAAATGAAAGTTCGGAGTCTAACCAAAAATAATTTTCAGAGTCTAAAATAAATTCGGAGTGTATAAAGTAAAGATGATCAGATTCTGTTTAATAGGTGAATTCGGAATGGGAATTCGGAATGAGAACTCATCATCAGAATTCGTAATGAGAATTCATCATCATAATTCGTAATGAGAATTTGTTATAAAAAATCGTAATGAGAATTCGTCATTAGAATTTGTAATGAGAATTCGTTATCAGAATTCGTAATGAGAATTTGATGTCGATCTTCATGATAATTCGTATCTAGAATTTGGAGTAGAACTTTATCAGAGTTCGTATCCGGAATTCGGAATGAAACATCATTACGGTTGTCATCTGGAATTCAGAGTGAAACTTCATTATGGTTCTCATCCAGAATTCGGAACCTAATACAGAATGCTTCATATCAAAGTTTCAAACGATTCCGAAAATATAGAAATGAATCCAAATCTTATACTTAAGAAATATATGGATGAAAATATGATAAGGATAATTTTTCTTACAAAAGAGATCTTCCTTATAAAATCAATTTTCTTAATAAAAGCAATTTTCCTTATAAAATAAATTTTCCTTATAAAAGCAATTTTTCTTTATAAAAGAAATTATCCTTATAAAAGTGATTTTTCTTAATGATAAGGTTTTTGTGATTTTCAAAACAAGAAGGAATGAAAAAGACATAAGGAAAACCTTATTGACTCAACAATCTCCCCCTTTTTGGAAATCACATACATCCTTATGAAAAATAAAGTCTGAGAAGAAAGAAAACATTAAGGCTTATCTCCCTTTGCTTATGGATGATGATGAATACGACTAACTCCCCCTTAGGATTTGAAACTCTAAGGATTTTATTATATATTTCCAGAATGATATTTCATTAAGAATAAGAAAGTATTCTTTAATTTTAAACTCTCCCTTAGATAAACTCTATTAGAGTTCTTTTTCATTCTCACCCTTTGTTCATATTATTTTTCCTTTTCCCCCTTTATTAGTGATCTTTTCCTTCTCCCCCTTTGTGATTTTCAAAAAGAATTCGGGGGAATGGAAAATATAACAACGTACCTGAAAAAATTAGTAGCAACAACAAAAGAGATGAGCAAGCACAATTTTCATTACGTTTGAAAGTACAAAAACAAGGAAGTTATGATACAACAAAATATTAGATTTGTCTATTTTGGATCTTTTTCCTTCACCATGAGACCCTTAAGAATACTGTTTATCTTCTTGAAGTCTTTATTGTCTTCCTCATCTTGCTTCTTTAACACAACTATTCTTGCACTTTGAGCTTCAATCTTTTTCTTCCTGGGCTTGAAGTTTTTCTTCCTGAGCTTGAAGCTTTTCTTCCTGTTCCTTCAAGATTTGTTCTTGCTTCAACAACTTAACATCAAACTCAATCCGATGATCCCTTTCATATTTCTAGTTTTGAGCAACAGAATTCAACTTCCCATTCAGATCTCTGACTTCTTGAATCCGGAAATTCTTTTCATCTGTCAACTATTCTTCAAAGGATGAAGTAAGTTCATTTATCTTGCTGACTTCTGTCTCAAAAGCATCTTTAACATTATGTTGGAATTCATCAAAGAGCCTCAACTCTTCTACAGTCTTCCTCGACCAACTCATCATTATCTTGAAAGATCTTTTGTGGGCTTCATAGCCGGCAAATAAAGTTTTGAACTGAGCCTGAATCTCAACACATTTGTCCATAACCATGGATACAGAGTCTGTTTTCTAATTCAAAGTATGTTGAAGCATCTGACATCTTGAATCAATACGTGAGAAGGTCGGAATAGTACCTACCAACTTCTTTAATGAATGAACAACAATGTCATGCCCCAACGAAGATGACTCTGAATCCGAGACATTGCTTGGAGAATTTCCTTCTTCAATTTGCTCATCCTTCTTCTTAGAAGAATCACCAACTTCCCTTCTCTTTAAAATAACTGAGCTCGGGGTATCAACAATAAGTTGTTTTACCTTGTCCTTTTTCGGAATGGATTGTTGTTCCGGGGTTTTCTTTTCATTGTCAGACACTTGAACAATATTGTCTTCATCATCAGAAACTTCATGAGCACCATCCTCTACATTCTCCATTTGAGCAATATCATGTAGAAGTTGTTCTTCCTCTGCATGATAAGATACTTCTTATTCCCCATTATCCTCATCCTTCCCTAGAGTTACTAGCTTAGATGATTCATCTTCTGAAGTTCGGAGCGACAAATGTTCTGAAGGTGTCCCCTTATAATCATCTACTTGCTTCAAAACATCTCCGGACTCACCACTACCTTCAGAAATGACTTCTACCTCTTCTACTTGCTCAATCTGCTCAACATCCTCAACATTATTAGTAACTTCCTCTTCCGGAGTGACAATGTTTCTTCCTGGAGTCACAGGTAGAGATTCCAAAGAAAAAGATCTCAGAACGGGAATGTTTCCGGAGGCCATCTCAGTAAACTTTAATAAAGTCTGAACCACCTCAGCTTCAGAAATCTTCTTCTTGAGCTTCTTTTCATTCACTTGTTTTTCTAGCTCATCCGCTATTCTTTCTTTCAAGGCCTTAGCCTCCACAGGATCCAATACAAACTGAGGCTTCCCTTAAACTCTCTTCTCTTTAATCTCCCTCCACTTAGCAACTACCTCATCAGGGTAAGCTTTCTTCTCCTTCGGTTTTGGAGGTGCGGAATGAACTTCCATAGATTTGGGATTCTCTGCTTCAACTACAACTTCCTTCAAATTTCTCTTCTTCACTGGCTTAGAGGGTTCAGGTTCATCAACTTTCAGAACCACTTCTTCTTGAACTGGTAGATCAAAGAACTCAACAGTCTTTTTGTCGAAGGAAACATCCATCATTTTGAGGGTACCATCACTTACCAACATAATCTTACAAACTCTTGGCTTAGACTTGCAAGCCACCTTGAAAGACTGACGACACTGAACTATTAACTTTGAGATGATTGCTGGATACATTATAATCTGAGCTCTCAAATTCCCTTTCTTAACATTCTCTATGGTGATAAGAATGTGTTTCATTAGATTAAACTTCCTCAAATTTATCAGAAAATCTAGGATGTAGATCTCACTCTTCTTCAAACTGTCTTTGTCACCCTTCCTTGGTATGATAAAACCTTGTACCCATAATTCTAGAATCCGAAAATTTGTAGACAGAGTAGCAATCTTCGGAGCCTTGTCATCTACCAGTCCGAGAGTTTCCAATGCCTTTTCCTTGTTGAATCTTCCTTTTGAATCTGGTAAAACATGAGAAATGGACTCGGCTTCTCCCTCATAGGTCAGCCCTACCATGCTAGATGCCTTGACATAAGAAAGCTTATATGTCTTGTCATAATACATGAATGAAAATTTCTCCTTACCATCTTCATTAACGAAGGAAACTGTCTCATAGAACTCTACAAGAAACTCTGAAAAAACATCATCTTGATTTCCGGGCTTAGACACAGCAACATCTTCCCATTTGTTAAGCTTTATATTCTTAGATATAAGAGAATCGTACTTGTTGATGAAATCAGGATGAACCAAACTTTATCTATATACTAACCACTTGGAGATCGGCTTAGAAGAAGACATGTCTTGAGAAGCTGCTTCCACAGACATTCAGATCTGAAGACCTCTGAGAAATTCGGAAAGGAGAAAGATGAAGTTCGGAATGGCCTTAAAACGGAGAGGCAAAGCTTCGGGACACTAGAGCTTGAAAAACCGATGTGGGATAACCATTTTAGGTCCCCCTTTATATAGGCAACGATATGACGGTTCATCTTCTTCGGTTGATCGAACAGTTTTAAGAGTTGAGATCAGATCTGACATTTGAAAACCAATTCTCAAGAAAATTTGAATCCGATCTTTTGAGGATTTTATTAAAACAAAGATTTAAGAAAAATATAATCCGAAAACAAAATATAAGAAAATACCGGCAAGTAAAGTATGATTACTAAAACATGAGTAAGGAAATCATACCTTTCGGATTGTCTTAGAAGGATTATTCATAGTGGGTAATATTCTAAAAAAATGACTACGAAAAAAACTTTATTAAGAAAAAACATAGTTCGCAAAACTCACTACGAAAAACAATCTCAGTATGGAAAACTCAGAACGAAAAAAAAACATAAAAAGGATTTCAGTATGTAAATTTCATTACAAAAGTTTGAATACGAAAAGATCATTATAAAAGACTCGGTACGAAAATATCTTTATGGAAACACCAGTACGAAATTTTCCATTCCGGAAGTTTTCAATAAAAAAATTTCTATTCCAGAAGTTTTCTATACGAAAATATCCATTCTGGAAATTTTCAGTTCTGTAAATCTCCATTCGGGAAATGTTAGTTCCGAAAAGTTTGAAAAACTAACTCAGAAAAAAATTTGTTTTTCTAACAATGAAATGTACTCCCCCTATGAAAAGGAGTTTATTACTGTAAGGAAACATTTTCAACAGAAAGTTAATTAAGAAGGATTACCTTATGGTTATCATTTCTAACTTTTGTTTAATGTATTCAAATCTATCAGAAGGCAAAGATTTTGTGAAAATATCAGCAAGTTGATCTTGCGTTCCAATAAACAGAAGAAGGATATCTCCTTTTAGTGTGTGATCCCTACGAAAGTGATGGCTAAAATGTTTTTGTTTTTCTCTTGAGTGATGTGCAAGGTTCTTACTTAAGGCAATGGCCCTTGTGTTATCACACAAAATTTTCGTTTTAGTAAAACTCAAACCATAGTCTGTGAGTGTGTGTTGCATCCACAACACTTGAGCACAACAACTTCCAGCAGCTATATATTCATCTTCAGTAGTGGAAAGTGCTAGAGAATATTTCTTCTTGCAGGACCAAGAAACTAAAGAATCTCCTATGAAATGACAAGTTCTAGATGTACTCTTTCTATCCATTCTACACCCACCAAAGTTAGCATCAGAAAATATTTTTAGAAAAAAATCATTTCTTGAAGTATAGAATAATCCTAGATCCATGGTTCCCTTAAGGTAGCGAAAAATTCTTTTTACTGCCTTTAAATGAGATTCCTTAGGATTGGATTGATATCTTGCACATAATCATACTGAGAACATTATGTCTGGTTGACTAGCTGTTATGTAAAGTAAACTTCCTATCATACCTCTAAAAAGACGTTTGATTTACTGGTTTCCCAGCTTCATCAAGATCTAAAGAGTTTGAGGTACCAATGGGAGTACTTATACTCTTATTGTTGTCATAACCATAAATTTTGAGAAGATCGTTAATATACTTATGTTGAGATATATAGATTCCTTCTGGTTTTTGAGAAATTTGAAAACCAAGGAAAAAGGTTAACTCACCCATCATACTCATTTCAAACTCAAATTTCATTAGACTTGCAAAATAGTCAGTTAAAGATTGCTGAGTTGAACCAAATATGATGTCATCAACATAAATTTGAACAATCAAAACTTTTTTCTTATCTTTCTTTATAATAAGGGTTGGATCTTCATTTCCCATAACATAGTTATTTTGAATCAAAATTCTAGTGATTCTATCATACCATGCTCGTGGGGCTTGTTTAAGACCATACAAAGCTTTGGTAAGTCTAAAAACATGATCAGTATGTTTTGTATCTTCAAAACCAGGAGGTTTCTCAACAACAACATCCTCTTGGACATAACCATTAAGAAAAGCACATTTCACATCCATTTGAAAAAGGTTGAAATTAAAGAAATCTGCAAAGGCAAGTAGAATACAGATAGATTCATGTCTAGCTACTGGAGCATAGGTTTCTTCATAGTCTATTCCCTCTTGCTGATTATATCCTTTAGCAACAATTCTAGATTTATTTCTTACTATGACTCCATTTTCATCACATTTGTTTCTGAAAACCCACTTAACTCCAATAACAGAAGTTTCCTTAGGACTTTCAAACAAAGTCCAGACTCTATTCCTTTCAAATTCATTTAGTTCATCTTGCATGGCTTTGATCCAATCATCATCCCCTAAAGCATCATCAAGGATTTTTGGTTCTAATTGGGAAAGAAATGCTAGATGTTCTACTTCATTTCTTAAGGAACTTCTAGTTCTTACTGGTTGATTTACATCACCAATGATACTATCTCTAGGATGATTCTTAAGAAAATCCTAATTTGGGTTTTGAAAAGCCTGTTCATCAACATAGGAGAGAGAGTCTTCTAGGGTAAATGTTTCGGAAGTATCTTCTTGAAAGTTTTCTTTTTCAGAAGAGTCTTCTGTCAAAGGTTGATAATCAGTTTTTGAAAACACATCCGAGGATGTAGGATGGGATGGTTTAAAAACAAAAGGATCAGACTCATAAAATTTTACATGCACTGTTTCTTCAATAGTACATGTATTTTTATTAAAAACTCTATAAGCCTAAGAAATTGTGAAATAACCTAAGAAAATTCCTTCATTGGGTTTTGGTGTGAATTTATGTAAGTTATCTTTAGTATTAAAAATGAATACTTTGCAACCAAAAACCTTGATGTAGGATAATCATGGTTTTCTACCATTCCATAACTCATAAGGGGTTTTATTAAGAAAAGGCCTAATCAGAACTTGATTTATAGTATAGAAAGCAGTACTTACAACTTTAGCCCAGAAATGACTAGCTATAGAATATTCACTCAGCATGGTTCTAGTTATCTCTTGAAGAATTATATTTCTTCTCTCAACTACACCATTTTCTGAGGAGTTCTAGGTGCTATAAAATTGTGAGTAATACCTTTTCTACTACAAAAAGTTTGAAAATAAAAATTTTGAAATTCTCCTCCATGATCACTATGAATATTTTTCAAGGGAAGGTTTTTCTCATTTTTATCCTGAGCTCTAAAACTTTTGAAAGAAGAAAAAGCTTCAGATTTCATTGCTAGAAAATAGACCCAAGTAAATCTAGTTTAATCCTCAACTAGAACAATCACATAGTATTTGACTCCAATACTTCTAGTTTGTGTTGGACCAAAAAGATCCATGTGCACTAACTGTAATGCATCAGTTGTTGAGACTTCACCGATTGATTTAAAACTAGATTTATGTTGCTTGACATATTGAAAAGGATCCCAAAATTTAGAAGAATCAAATCTAAGATCTGGTAGATCCTTAACTAGTTTGTTCATTGAGATTTTTCATAAGTTTCTAAGGTTACAGTGTCCTAGTATTCTATGCCATAACCAGGAATGATCATCCATTGCACTTAGGCAAGGTAAATCTTGGCTCTTGAGGTCTTCTAAATTTAAGGTGTAAACATTCTCTTGCCTATTGGCTGAGAGAATAAATTCTTCCTTTGAATTGTGAACTAAGAAGTTATCATTCCTAAAATTCACACGGTAACCTTCATCACATAACTGACTTATGCTAATGAGGTTGTGCTTAAGACCCTTAACAAAAAGAACATTTGAAATCAAAATTTTACCTAGAAGAACAATATTACCAATACCAACAATCTCTCCCTTAGCATTGCTTCTGAATGTTACCTTTCCTCCTTTCGTTTTGATAATATTTTCAAAATAGCTTTTGTTACCAGTCATGTGCCGAGAACATCCACTATCCATGTACCATGTGTTGTCGTTGGTATTCTCTTTATTTTCCTGAAATCAAGAAGAGAATTAGACTTTCGGAATCCAAACTTGTTTCGATCTGAGATTTCCAGATAGCAAAATTTTAGGTACCCACCTCTTCTTAGAAAAATAAGCTTTAAGAAAACCTAGAGATTGGGTTTTGTTTAAATAACAATTCATTGCCCAATGACCACCACATTGACACTTTGTACAAAATGGGGCACTTTGAGGAACAAAATAATTGTTACTAAAAATTGGTTTTGAATGGGTATAACCAAATCCGGATTTACTTCTTAAAGGTCATATTTGGGATTACATTTTATTAAAATCTTCTTTACCATGGGTAAAGTTTGATAAACACTTATTTATGGAAAAGATTTCGTACTTGAGTTTTATAACCAAGTTTTCATCTTTAAAATCATCATATTTAGAACTAGAGCTTGGCTCGAAAACAGTTTTCATAGAAATTACTTTTTCTAATTGTTTAGAAAGTTTGTTCCTCTCTGAACTTACTTCCTCAAGATTTTTTGAAATACGTTCAAAATCTGCATTTTTCTTATCAATATCTTTAGAAAGATCTAATATCTCTTTAGTAAGAATAGAATTCCTAGAGTTTTCTTTATCATGTTTTTTGTTGAGTTTGGAATTCTTAATTTCAAGAAGTTCAGAAAACCTAGAGACTTATTCATAAGTAGGTAAAGTATTTTCTTCCTCATGAAGAGGATTCTTCATATGAGGAATACTTACTATTATTAGAATTTAAAGATACATTGGTCAATGATTCAACATTTCGTACCTTAGCCATAAAAAAATGATTGTCAATAGGTATTTTGGCTAAAATACCAATATTCTTCTGTCCTGAAGATTCATAATTAGAAGATTCATATAAAGAGTCACCACCACTGGCACTCCAGGTGTCACTAGCTTTCAACACTTTCTTAGCTTTGGCTTTATAATACCTCTTTCTGTTCCTCTCTAAATGCCTTTCTTTCCTTTCTTTTTAAGAAAAGGGCAATCTGGTCTAATATGTCCAGCTCTCTTGCATTCATAACATGTGACTTCTCTATATTTACTATCTTTTATTTCATTTTTCTTATTCTTGGATTGGAAATTTCTCTGGCCAGCTATCTTGATCATCCTTCGGGCAAGATTTGCTAACTCATTTGCAGAGACTTCACTCTCACTAGATTTGGATTGGAAAATAACTTTCTTAGACTTGGATCTGGTTATTATTTCAGGAGTCTTAGCTTTCATCTAATTTGATGTTGTTGTAAAAGCAACAGTACCATTTCCATTTTTCTTCTTGATGTTGTCAGCATCTCTGTTCATTCTGGTTTCATGTTGGAGAAGAGTTTCGAATAGCTCATCAAGAGAAATTTGAGTGACCTTCCTTTTCTCATCTATAACAGTTCTTTTGGATACCCACTCATTGGGCATGATATCAATTATCTTATCTACAAGTGCTTCATCATCTAACCCTTTCTCTCCCATAGACTGTAAACTATTGACAATAGTCATAAATCTATGTTGAACCTTACAGATTGGTTCACTATAAGGAAAATTGAATCCATGGTATTCAGCTCTAAGCATAGCTCTCCCAGTCTCAATCACTTTAGAAATTCCAAAGAGTTTAACCTCTAACTTATTCCAGATACAATTAGCTGTTCCACAAGAATAAATTTGGCTATATATATTTCTAGTCATTGAACAAAGTAGAGAATTGCGCACCTTATAATTGAGTTGATACTCTTGCTTTTCCTGGTTAGTAAAAGTTCTAACTTCCTTATCAGGAATTTTATAATCTCCAGTAAGCATAAAAAAGTTTTCTACTCCAGTATTGATAAAAAAAGTCTTAATTCGATCTATCCAATACTCATAGTCATTAACATCAATGATTGGTGGTCTTTTAGGATTTAGATTTTCAATGTAAGCATCATTGATCCCTGCCATACTTAAGAAAAAAACTTTTGGCACACAAACTTGTTAGTAGAAAGAAATTCATAATCAAAAAGTTCGGAATGACAAAGTTCAGAATAAGAAAGTTCGGAATGACAAAGTGAGCAAGAAAAACTTATACATGAGTACAAGAATTTCAGAGACCTCCTTTGATACCAATTGTAGGATCGAAATAATGATGTAGATGCTCAATATACAAGGGGGGGGGGTGGGTGAATTGTATTATTTTAAGATTCATTTGGAACCTTTAAAGTTAGTTATTCCGAAAGTAGGTTCCAGAAATATGGATCCGGAAATTGAAACTTAACTAAAGATTACAATATGAGATTCTACCTTAAAGCGTATAGAATATAAATGAAAAAAAGTACAAGTAAGGAAGTATAAGAAAGTTATACTTTCCTTACAATACGAAATGCAGCGGAAACAAACAAGTAGTAAGACTACAAGTAACAAGATGTAAGTCTTTTAACCCAAAGAGAAGGGTATCCAACAACCTTTGATAAAGGTCTCTTGATTTATACATTCAAGAAAGTCTGTCTTACCCACACCAGGGTAAGCCCTCGATACGAAGATCAGAGTCTCTGTCTTTCTATCCCCGCAAGCCCTCAACTTCAAGATAGTTAGAAACCTCTGTCTTCCTTAGCAAGGAAGCCCTCTAACTTCAAGGTAGTCAGTACCTCTGTCTTCCTATCCCCAGAAGTACTCGAATGTAATCACCAACATTTAGAGTCGCACGAAGCAAAAAAAACTAAACGAGCGGTTTAGTGCACACAAGGCATGAAAATATTTCTCTCTCTATAAATCACCTTAACAGCGTGTGGTCTCTAGATAGATCAACTTCTCTGTTGTTGTGAGCTCTTTCAAATGAGATCCTATTTGTAGGCAAGGTCGGCCTCCTTTCCAATGGTCATATTTTCCTAAAAAATCGGTGCGACCCGTACACGTGTAACTTAACCAACAGTTAGTTTATAACAGAATAGATGACACTGTTTTATAAAACAAAAGTGAAACATAATGTACGACATCGTTTAAAGTTTAACACAAAAGTTCGGAGTGAAGATTTGGAGTGTAAACAAAAAAATGTCAAGGAGTAGACAAATTATAAAAGTTTGAGGAAAATGAATGTTCGAAGTCTAACCAAAAATAATTTTCATAGTCTAAAATAAATTCGGAGTGTATAAAGAAAAGATGATCAGATTCTGTTCAATAGGTGAATTCGGAATGGGAATTCGGAATGAGAATTCGTCATCAGAATTCATAATGAGAATTCGTCATTAGAATTCGTAATGAGAATTCGTTATCATAAATCGTAACGAGAATTCGTCATTAGAATTTGTAATGAGAATTCGTTATCAAAATTCGTATTGAGAATTCGATGTCGATCTTCATGGGAATTCATATCTATAATTCGGAGTAGAACTTTATCAGAGTTTGTATCCGGAATTCAGAATGAAACTTCATTACGGTTCTCATCTGGAATTCAGAGTGGAACTTCATTACTGTTCTCATCCAGAATTCGGAACCTAATACAGAATGCTTCATATCAAAGTTTCAAACGATTTCGAGAATATAGAAATGAATCCAAATCTTATACTTAAGAAATATATGGATGAAAATATGATAAGGATAATTTTTCTTACAAAAGCGATCTTCCTTATAAAAGAAATTTTCCTTATAAAATAAATTTTCCTTATAAAAGCAATTTTCCTTATAAAATCAATTTTCCTTATAAAAGCAATTATCCATATAAAAGTTATTTTCCTTATAAAAGCGATTTTTCTTAAAGATAAGGTGATTGTGATTTTCAAAACAAGAAGGAATGGAAAAGTCATAAGGAAAACCTTATTGACTCACCAGTGAGAACACTGGTGATATGTATAAGGATAAGACTAAGTATAAAAAATATCTTGGAATATTTGTAAAGTATAAATATTGTGGTTTCCAAGTAATTAGATACCCTTGTGGATCCTATAAGTGGAAATGGTTCTAAAACAGATGAAAATAGGGTTAATTACTCTAATAAATTCATGTATGGATTTACTAGAAAATTTATTTGTATGTGAAAATAGGTCTTACTATGCACCTAGTTTGAAACTTTTAGGGGATACGTTTTTGAAGTTGAAAAAAACTTTACAAAACATTATGAATAACATAATCAAATTATTAGGCTATAAAACCCGATAGGGAAATTTCTACGGATAACTGTTGTTAAAACCAAGAGACTCACATGTTTGGACGTACTTAACATTTATAGGTTACTCCTTCCATTTTTATATGATAACCATGTTTATGTTTATTAGTTAAGGTATACTCATTTATTTTTTTTCAAGATAAATTTGGGGAAAATGAGAAATTGTTCCAACAACATTCTTGATAGGAAATGAGAATATTCCCAAAATTTTATTCCTAGTATTAGTGGTGTGGGAGTTGAGAAATTCATCGATTTGCTATCTTATCTAGAGCATTTTATGAGTAATAACATGAATCATGTAGAGTGACCCAACCCTCTCAAGAAGGAAAAAGTTATAGTTAATTATTTTATCGAAAAAATAACCCCTAACTTTAGTGTATCTTTTGTTCTCACTATCATATTGAAATTGATTAATGACATTGAGAATATATTATCTATCATCCAATTCATAGATTAATATAATGTTGTGATTTCCATTTATCACATTGAGGGTGATGCTGATCAATGGTGTAATTTGATCAAGAGCACAAATTCCCTAGATGATATTGAATACATGGAATTTTAATACTTTATGAAAACGGTTTTTAATAATATTTTTGGTAAACTCTATATTATAAAATGGATAGGGAGTTCCTTAGTCTAAAAGGAAAGAAGGATGAGTCTATGGGGTCATATGAGGAAAACATCAAAATGATTTCATGGTACGTCTCTAGATTTCACATAAAAAATTAATAGAATGTGGTCCACTTTATTATTAGGTTAAATTCGAGTTTATGAAATGAATTATACATTTCTAAATTTGAAAACTACGAAGAGACTATTTTTTGTGCCCATAATGTTGATATGGAGATCCTGTACTCCTAGTGGTCTCGTGGGATTAAAGACAAAAAAAATAGATTTTTCTACATCGATATCAAAAGATAAATCTTAGGGAGAAAATAAAATCCAATATACCATGTGTAAAAAGAGTTGGAAGAATAATCCAAAACACATATTAAGGGGAACCAAAAGTTGTTTTATGAATAGAAAATAGCATCATCGGGCATATTAGTGTTGAAGGTAAAATAAGAATCCCATTAATGGGGATGATGAAAAGATGGTTTAGATCAACAATATTCCTATCATAGAGTGTTTTAACCAGAATTAACATGAGAACTATAAAATAAAATTCCCTAAGAGAAGCGTTTTTAGAGAAAATCAACGATAAACACCTCTAAGGCTGCAAGGAAGGGTGTACTCTATCCCCAAGGCTAATGTGGATTTGGTGAAAATTATCTTATTAATTAATTAGATAATAGATAACATAATTTTTTATTATGTTACTACAAATAATTTAATATCTTATTACATTAGTATAAATGTTCCTACACCACCTCGAAAAGTAGGGGCTGAGCTATCGGTTTGTATGTTAATTTCAGTAATGGTTGCATCCCACTTAGGTAAATTTTTCCCAGTCAATGTTTGGGGAGTAAATATTCCACAAAATCTCATCTTACATCCATTATTAGAGTATGATACTTTTTTTGGCAGGTGTTTGTTATACTTATATAAATATAACATCAACTATTGAGAGTGGGGGATCACTCTCATAGTCCTATGTAACCCACCAAAACTATTAAAGTATAAAGAGGTGGGTGAATCTCCCATGGAATATTCAGTTCAAGAACATGTATTATTTACTTATGTGAAATAATATATATCTTCAATAATTAAGGAAAAATAAAGAATAATTATTCAATTCATGCATAATGTAAGGGATTATAGAAATATATTATCAAATGAGTTACTTGGTATTCCTCTTGAATGAGATATTTTTTTATCGACAAAATTACACCTATATATTTACCCATATATAGTACTCCTTAAAGGATATACACCATTGAGTTGTAAGATCTAAATAAGTAGTTACAAAATAATCAATAAAAGGGGTTTTTCATCATTTCTTCACTATGGGGTGTGTCAGTCATCTTCATCAAGAAGAGGGATAGGTCCAAGTGCATCTTTATTGATTATAGTGTAATAAAAAAACAATATATAACCAATATCTAATTCCACAGACATATGAATTGATTTACTAATAAGGCGGTGTTCAATATTTCTATAATGTGGATCTTTGGATAGGATATCATCAGTCAAATTTAAATAAGGATGATATTACCAATTTTTTTAACAATGTATATACAATATTAGTTCATAGTTACAAAATGTGGACTCTCTAACACTCCAATGATCATTATGTACATAATTAATATATACCTTAACGATTTTGTTGATAAACATATGGTGGCCTTTAAAGTTGATATTCTGATTTTCTCTAATATCAAAGAAGATTTTGAGAAGTATTTGAATAATGTTCTAATGAATTTGAAAAAGAATAATATTTCAGAAATGCATTGTAATTGTTAGTTCTGGTTGAATAAATCATCATTAATGGGGAATTTTATCCCCCTAAAAGTGATATATATAGAATATTGTTTGAAAATGGAAATATAGGACTAGCTGAGAGCAATATTTTAATTGGATATATATAGATTCCCTATCCTATCTCGGTAATACCAATAATTTTGAGGAGAATATCATGATTTTAAAACCCACTAGGAATGTTAAATTAGAAATGAGTGATGTTTTTCTAGGTTAGAGGATGATAAGAGAGGTTTAAGTAGGTGAAAATATGGATTATCACTACAAGAGTACTTTTTCTTCCCATAAGTGGGAAACTTTTTTGGATTATATAATTTCTTCAAACAAGGGTTTGGTATGCATACTATTTTAGAAAGATAATTTAATAGCTCATTCCTTAATTAAATTGAAGGTTCATTAGAAGAATTAGCACTTTAATGACCTTGAGTTGGATGTAGTGAACTTTTCATTGATGATTTCGTGACATTATCTCTATGGGGGAGATATGTGAAATATATACAAATCAAAAGGGCCTAAAATATAAATTTCCTGAGAAGGATAATAACATGATCTGGTGAATATGGAAAGTGATGATCAAGGAGTACTACTTCTCAATCCATTACCATCCTAGGAATGAAAATATAGTGTCAGATGCTCAAAGTATAAAGGATCCTACAATTTTATCAAGGATGATAATTGATATGGATTAAATATTATTTTATTTGAAAAACATGGGTATGGTAATATTACAATGATCTTTAACATAAATTTCATGAATGACTGGTGAACAATCAATTGATGATAGGATTAGGGAGGACCAAAAAGATGATGAGGTGCTATAGAAAAATATAGGAAAAAATCTAAATATAAACATTGCTAAAGGCAAAGTTATAAGGATTGGAACCTCGATATTTTTCCCATCAATAATAGAGATAAAGAGGGAGATTCTATAAGATTACATTAACTCATACTTCTCTAATTATATGGGAAGATCATAGATGCATTTTTATCTGAAGAAATTTTTTGGTGGGAAACAAGAGGAGTTAGATTGCGGTGTTTTCCTCTCATGTCTTGGAATGATAGGAATTCAAGGATTAATGATATATGCCAAGGGCTATAATTCATTAATTTTCCATAAAATTATGGAAATAAGAAAACATACTCATGGATTTCATCCTGAGTCTCCCTAAGACGCTTAAAATTAACATTTCAACTTGGGTGCTATTTTATGGATTTAAAAAGTCAACACATTTAACTTATAACAAGGAATATTTTTTTCTTTGAAAATCCACTATGATATAAATAAATGATGTGTAACACCCCAATATTTCATAGTATGTTATTTTATTTAATGTAATTCAATATCTTGAGCTACACGCAACACTGAGTTCGAGTACACCACGACTTAGAAAACTAGCAGTTTAAAAGTGGTTTTGAATAGTTTTAATTGAATTTTGAATTTTATATACTACATAAAAATTTATAATCCAAATTATGTGTTTCTTAGAAATAATATAAGAACAAATTAACTTTATTAGATAAAAGTAGAATATTTCAAAAAATTCAATTTTACCACCTTTTAATGAAGAAACCTTTTTAAAACCAATATTTTACACTTTTATCTATTCAATTTAATTAAATTAAATACTTCTTTAAAATCGAGATATAAAATTTTATTTTGGATAATGTTTTGGTACTTTTTTGATAACTTACATATTTTGATGAATACTGAAACATAGATAATTTTAATTGGAAACAACTTTTAAATCGAAATAATTTATAATGTTAAATTATGAATTTTAATGGTTCGGAAGTATTTATTAGATTATATTTTTATTATTTAATACATTTTATGTAATTATAAGTAATTTCAAATTTAAATTTGACATAATCACATGCCAATATTTAGATAGCTTTTACTTTTTAATAACCTACTTTTTAGTTTTGACAACACGAATTTATTTTAAATTAATTAATTCAACTTCTATGTTTTTAATTTTGTAAAATAGAATAAATTTTTGAATTTGGAACATCAAAATTATTTTTAGGGTAAATTTTTGATATATTTCTAAAAATATACAATTTTAGATGAATAGTGAAAAACATTGCGTTATTGTTTAAAACCGACTTTTTGTTTAAATAATTATTTATTTTATTTAAATTTATTTATTCCAAAAGATATACATAATACCAATATATGTTCAATGTAATTCATTGGAGTTATTTTGTAATAAGTTTAGATATATCAAATTTTATTGAACTTTTTACCATCTTTTACCCACCTTCTTGGAACATTTGAAAATTTGCATAAAACTTAATTTTACTACTTCTGTAAGTTGAATTTCAAAAATTCGAGAGACATGGTTAACATCAGTATATAAAATTTGATTCAATAAGATGAAAATAATTTTGGGTGAATAGTAACTTTTGAATTTTATTTACCATGGTTAAAAGTAAATTGGGTAATTAAGGTTAAAAATGATATTTTAAATACCTAACACATGTCCTAATTCTATTGGATAAGTGTAATTCGACCAAAAACAAATTTCAGAATAAAATATTATCATCTTTGGTACAATTCTATTAGATGAGGGCATTTATTATTCTTTTATTTAAATAATATTTTAAAGTGTTAAATTCAATTTTTAATAACTAAACCATTCTAAATATAGTGTTACAAATAAGATAAACTCAACTATAAATATTCGTTAGAAAGTTGAAACGATTTCCTACATAATTGTATTTACTTTATAATTTTTAGACATTAAATAATTTAATTTATTTATGACACAATGATGAATCAATAATTAACTTATTAATGAAGTAAAAAATATAATTTATATTATAAATATCCAAATAAATGTAAATTGAGACTTATGATAAATTCCACTAATTTTCTAGGTTACTATGACATGTTAGGGTTGATTAAAAAAATACTATATTATTAACCGATATAATATTCCTAAAAGTATAAGGTTCGGCCAAATGACTTAGATAAGGTTATATATATTAATAATGAACCACTTGGGGTTCTCGTGGCTTGTTATAGTATGTTTATTAACCATATAATATAAAAATACAAAAAGACATGGTAAATGACAAACTATTTAACTAAGAGTTAAATCTTAACGATTAGGTTAATATGGTGACGTAAAACTATCTAAAACCTATTGTTCAAGATGTTTTTGACCCATCCCTACCTTAGCCTCGAAATAAATTCTTTTTGATCCCTTATAAACCGAAAATGATTTTATTATAAATTAATATTTCAAGATTTTCCAAAAGTTCCCCTCACCCCTCTTAAAAAAGGGAACTTCCCCTTCCCTCAAAATCACACCTCCAAAGCCATTTGGTTCAACCAAATCCTGCCCAAAAATCCTCCCAACTTCCATCAGATCAACCTAGAGTCCTTACTTTTTTCAGAAAGACAACATAAGGAGCTCTTTTGATTAACTCAATAGGAAACACCCAAAGAGGAGGCAATAATTTCACCACCTTCTTTCAAGATCTTTTCTTCTTCCACTTCCTATTACTTTTTTGTTTTCATAACAATATATTAAGTCCAATAAATTCTACATATTGTGATGTTGTTATAAATATGGTACAAACATATTCGTTATTCTATGCATCCAATAAATTAAAAAGTCACCATACATGCGTACGTACGGCTTACCGTCTCCACGTCGTGGTGTAGTTTGTTATTCTAACACTTCATTATTTGGATGGGTATAATAATGAGTATAACTATTTTAAATAATAAATATAACATGTTAATTATTTTTTATATATGATACACTATACAATTACATACGATTTCATCATCAATACAATTAAATTATCGCTCGTGCGTACGCACGACTTACCGTCTCCACAAACATGATGAGATTCATTCCCCGTCATAATCATTCCAGAATAATTTTCATTTTATAGTTAAAAATAATTCCTAAGAACTTAATATCAATCTACATATAAATCAAATAAATCTAATACATAATAAACATGACTTATGTATCAAAACATATAATGGAAAACAAATCAGTTAATAACCAAAACAATGATACAACTAAAATATCATTAAAAAAGCAATATTAGAAGATCATATATGATATAATATTTATGTATTTGGTTCTTTTATAATTTAATGATAATTATTTCACCATTATACAAGAGGTTTACCTACCCTATACTAAGGATAAGTAAAATGTTAAGTGGTTTTCATCTTAGTTTTATTCCTGTGAGATTCATGTAATATTTTCCACTATTACCTTTGGTGTGGTGTATGTAATACCCATGATTTTATTTTTTGCATAATATAATTTAATTTATGGGTATTTACATCAAAATTGGATGATCCTTCTCTTATGGGGTGTATGTTTTGTATGTTACCAAATCGGTAAGGGAATTCAAAATTTCAATTTCCACTCATTCAGTTTTATGCAAACTTCATTGATTATTTTACTCCCTGATTAGGTGTGGAATAACTATTTATTTAATTATGTAGTAATTTACCCTCACCTATGTGTGAATATACTCTTGATACACAAAATCACTCCATTGATAAATACTCAACTCATCAATATAAACCTAATAAGAGTAATTTTAACTCAATTTCTATTCATTGAGTTAAACATCTAAGTTATTGGTGTTGTTTTTACAAAAATATGTGTGAATGTCCTCTGATTGATTTACACTGTATATCCAATCAAATTTAGTGTATTTATATTTTTCACACATAATTATGTCATTGATTTATCCCTGACGTATGAATACTATTTTTATAAAGGAAATCATGTTAACTGACATTCCATTGAGACATCTTTTTTGTTATTCCCCAATTAACATTTATTTGGTGTATATATTGTACTTTAACATAGTATATCATGAATCCCATTATTCTCATAATATTATAAATTTTTTATTACCTCAATTATTTGTATTCCAGTTTTTATCATATGGTTAGAAAATCTAACTAAAATATCATTTTAAATGTTTTAAAAATTTATTCTTCTAAATAATTCTCATTAATACCATGTTTTAAAAATGGTTTTAAGGTTTTATTTATAAGGAAATTATTCTTTTAAAATTAAAATTCCTTTTAAAAGATTCAAAGTGGTATGGGAAATTTTTATTTAAAAATATTTTTCAAATAGCTTCTGGAAAATTAATGAGAGTTTTAAATGTTTTCATGAAAAAGAGAAATTTCTCTCAAATATTTTTAATGATCATTTTCAACTATATCAAAATCCTTTATGGGATATTGTTCTTTATCGAGGTTGATTTATTTTGATATAAATATTTCATATAGTATTGAAGTTTTTGTGATATGTTTGACCGTGGATGTGTTATTTTTAAACCATTCATGGTTTATAGAAAAAGTATTGACATTTCTTTTGATAGTTTTAATATGAATGTTTATGTTATGTTTAATCCTTTTCATATGAGGAATTAATTAGACTTAGAAAGTGATAGGTGGAGCCCACTATAGCTTCTCGATGCATCAGTAGGTCTCATTAGATGAACTAGTGTCTAGGAACAAGGCCTTAAAAAATCTTATTTGCAGTTTTGGCACAAGGCCATGACTATGTGGTTATGAAGTCTGACATTATGATTTCTATCATTATGAAATTAGATATTGATATTACATGTGATTATTTGACTAGTAGAATATACATGTGAATAATTAAATGCCAGTATTTGATTTAACTTTTCCATATTATGTTGTAGTATAAGTTTAAAAGGCTTGTGTTCTAGCATTATACATTGCCTAAAATGTTTATTCTTATTTATGACAGATTCTGCTATATTTTTATCCTTACTGAGCATCTGACCTCACCTCTGTCTAATGTTTTATTATTCCTAGGATGCAAATAAGTATATTACAATTAACCTGCAGGAATAAGCTAAGGGATATAAGAGTGTTCAAAGGGTACACAATGTAGTTTTTTTTATTTCATGATGTATTGTAAAACTTATGTATCTATCTAGTGCTTCCAAGGACACTAAACTGATCAGTTTTTTAGGACATGATTCCTTGTATCATGCCAATGTTATATAATAATGGACCGATTCTGGGTAACTAGGGTTGGGGTATTACAGTTGGAATGAGAGGAAGTTTTGTAAAAACCTTGGAATCTATATTTAGAAAAAAACTATGAATAGGAAACAGTACCCTAAGATAGACATTGAGGATTAGTATAGAAAAAAATCCAATTTTTTTTGAAATGTAAATATTATGTGAGTTTTCCAAGAAATACATTCATGTTTGGATATGAGAATGTGGAGGAGGATCTTGCACAGATTAACCTAGGAGTAAAAAATATGGCAAGGAGTTTCAGGATTGACCTAGTGTATCCTGGTACACCAAAATGGGCTTTTCTGTACTCTTGGTTATCACAGTCCCAGGGGACATGCATAGGATAATTCACATTTTCATTACAAACTGATTTTAATGATTTTAATATATGATTGGATTAACTAACCATGCTTTATCCTAAGGTGTTTTATATTGAAAATAATGTGTTATGATATTCTCTCAATGATTTTATTACTCACACTATGATTTCTTGTGTTAGTCAGTGATTGGATTCCAAGGAATTCATAGTAACATTGAAAGTGATGTACAAGGTGAGAAAAATTGTGGAAGTGAGAAATGAAATGGAATGTTGATAGGTGTAAAGGATATCATGTTCATACCGAATCAGTTTTCCAAAAATATGATCAAAAAAATAATCATTAACCAACTCTGAGGCTCAACAAAGAAGAGAAGGGTGGTGAATGATAAGAGCTCCAGCAGTGGAGACCACAGAGAAAAGAAATCTAAATTTAAATCATGCAGGAAATGTGGAAGGAGACACATAGGGAACGGTCCCAATGGAACAAATAAATGCTTTATGAGTGGGAAAGAAGGACATAAAGTGAATAATTGCCAAGGGAAAACGAAGAGTACTATGGAAGAAAATACAAATGATCCCAAAAATCCATTTACAGTCATTTGTCGTAAATGTATGGGACATATTCATTACACGAGTGAATGCCCTATTATATAGGATTACCTCTTGGTCAAGGAATAACCTATGTCGAAATAAATGGATGGTGAAATTTTTAAAAGTGTTAGTTCTCTTTGTTAATGAGATTACTGTGGAAGACATTTATCTTGTATGTTTAACCCTACAGTTTGTTATATGAAAAATCTATTTTAAGAAGAATTATCTTTTCTATTGTTGATATAGTTATAAATAACTATTTGGGTTTATATGATCCTTAAATTTGAGGAAATTACATGTTATTAAATTTTGGGATGAAAATGTAAGGTATGAGATATTATTTGTGGTGAAATAATGTTATGGTTATTTTGAAGAATTTATCTTATTTTGGGATTGCTATAAAATATATTTTTTGAAAAAGGTCAACACGTAGACCGTTTGACAACCCGTCACATCGGACAAATCTGCGGGAATCGAACCCACAACGCGCGTGTGATTGGGATTTATCACCTACCACTGGACTATGTGAAGTCCCTAGTTAGTGTGATTAATTCATTTTAGTTAAATAATATTATTGATAAAAAACAATTTGATTTGGGATATTATGTCTTATAAAATGGATATCCTTATTATCGGACAATGATTTTTTGATTAAGTGATAAATGTAATTTTGGAAGATGTTTGCTCTTTTGGGAACACTATATTCCTAAGGAAAATAGAATACTATGGGATTTCATTTGAGAAGTAATGGTGTATTTTTATCTACCTTTTTATTGTGGATTTATGGAGATATGGGTAATTTATAGGAATGACCTACCTATCACAGAGAATATGTTATTAGGTTAATTACTTTTATGTTTGTGACTTTAAGAGTATTTAATGTTATTTGGAGATACAATTTAATGTGGAAGACTGCGTAATCAAATTCTTATAATTTTTGGGTTTTAATATTATTTTGGATTATATTGAAGGATTTTAAGGAAAATTATTTATTGAGTTTTATTTTTTGAATATTTGTTATTGTTAGTTTAATATTATAAATTAAGATTACTATTTCTTTCTCTAAAGGATTATCCTTTATGGGGATCATCTAATCTTGTGCTACCCATTTTGGTTTTGGTTAATCTCTAAAGGCAAGGTAAATATATAGTTTATCCTTTTTTGATTATGTGATTCTCTTGAAGTTGATTCGAGCTCTTTAGGTGTGACCAAGTCATCTTGAATACTCATCGTTTGAAAAAAAGAAGAGTTACTGGTAGATATTTATTAAAGGATGAAACTCTAATTAAGAAGTAAGTATATCTCTTTATCTTCCGATTCAATCTCATAAATAAATTCCTCAACTTTATGAAATAGAACTAAAAACAAATGAACGTTGTCCGTTTACTTTTCCTACTGTGAAACTAATGACCATTTATCCCATCACAAGTTTGTGGTTTTGTTATTGTTAACTTTCTTCTGATCATGTTTTCTATAAATCTCTATGAGAGCTTGACACTTATTTTTTCTTTCATATCCATGTTTTCATAGATGGAATACTAGTATGGGTTATCTCAGGTGACATTTGTACTTCTCTTTCATTCATTTAAAGAGATAGTTTTAATGAATATTTTTCTGATGTGGAACATTAAATGATGTTTTCAATCCCCATATTAAAATTACGTTGAATGAATTTCCAAAAGGGGGGAAGAATGTAACACCACGTGATTTCATAGTAAGTTATTTTCTTTAATGTAATTCAATAGATTAAGCTAAACGAAACACCGAGTTCGAGCGCACCCCGACTTACGAAACTGGTTGTTCAAAAAGCGATTATGAATATAATTAATTTAATTGTGAATTTTATATACTCCAAATAAATTACGAATCCATATTATGTGTTTTTATAGACATAATATAAGAAAAAATTCATTTTTTAGATAAAAGAATTATTTTTCAAAAAATGCAATTTTACCACCTTTTAATAAAACCCCCTTTTTAAAACCAATATTTGACACTTTTATATATTCAATTTAATGAACATAAATTCGTCTTTAGATTCAAGACAAAGAAATTTATTTTTTACAAAATATTTGTTCTTTTCTGATAACTTTCATATTCTGATCAATACTGAAAAATACAAAATTTTAATTGGAAACAACTTTTTAATTGAAATAATTTATAGAGTTAAATTATAAATTTTAAAGGATTGGAAGTAAATATAGATTATGTTTTTATAATTTAATAAAATTTAAGTAATTATAAGTAATTTCTCATTCAAATTTGACCTAAACACGGGCCAATATTTTGTTAGTTTTTACTTTTTAAAAACCCACTTTTTGGTATTATCAACGAGAATTAATTTTAAAGTAATTAATGCAACTTCTTTGTTTTTTAATTTGGTAAAATAGAATTCATTTTTGAATTAAGAATATCAAAATTTTCATAGGGTGAATTTTTGGTATTTTTCTAAAGAAATTCAGTTTTTGATAAATAGAGAAAACACTATATTATTGTTGAAGACCGAATTTATATTTAAATAATGATATATTTTATTTAAATTAATTTTAAGTCAAATATATATACATAATACCTATATATGTTCAATGTAATTCATTGTAGTCATTTTTTAATAATTTTAGATATATAAATTCTTATTGTACTTTTTACTGTATTTTACCCTCCTTTTAGTAGAATTTGAAAATTTACATAAAACATCATTTTTCTGCTTCTGTGAGTTGAATTTCAAAAATCAAAGATACACAATTAACATCAGTAAGTAATATGTGGTTCAATAAGATTAAAATAATTTTTGGTGAATAGTAACTTTTTACTTTTATTTACCATGGTTAAAATTCAATTGAGTAATTAATGGTAAAAATGATAGAATAATTGCTCTAACACATGTCCTAATTCTATTGGATAAATGTAATTCAACCAAAAAAAATATTTTGGAATAAAAAATGACACTCTTTGGTCAACTTGGATTAGATTAGGACATTTAATATTATTTTATTTAAAGAAGAGTTAAAGTGGTAAATTCAAAGATTCATAACTAAACCATTTTTAATATAGTGTCATAGATAAGATAAACTCGACTATTAATATTAATTAGAAACCTAAAAACATTTCCTACATAATGGTATTTTATTTATAATTTTTAGACATTAAACAATTTAATTTATTTATGACACATTGATGATGCAGTAATTAACTTTTTTAATGAAATATTAAAATAATTGATATTATAAATATCCAAATTAATTAAAATGGAGACTTATGATGAATTACACTAAAAACATTGATGATTCAGTAATTTTCTAGGTTAAAATGACATGTTAGGGTTGATTAAATAAATTTTACTCGAAGTGAAAAAGTTTTTATGGATTTTAAAAAAAATCAAAAACTAAATAGTGTCAAAATTGATATAATTGAATTTTTAGAACAAATACTATATTATTAAATGATATAATATTCCAAAAAAATCTATGTATCTTCCAAAGAACTTATATAAGGTTATATATATTAATAATGAACCACTTGGGGATCTCTTGGGCTATTATAGTATGTTTATTAACCATATAATATAAAAATACAAAGGGACGTGGTAAATGTCAAATTATTTAACTAAGAGTAAAATCTAAATGATAAGGTTAATATGATGACCTAAACCTGTATTGTAACACCCCATGCTTCCATGGTATGCTTCTCTTTGAATAATACAGTAGTGTGTGTTGTACGCAACTCCGAGTTCTAACACACACCACAAATAATCAATCTAGCCGTTATGAATAGTAATAACCACTTTTTGAAATTTTATAGATTTTATCATTCAAAATTGAATTCATTTTTATATTAGAAATATTGAAATTAGCTTACGGTGAATTTTTGTCACTTTTCGAATAACTTTCATATTTTGATGACTAGTGAAAATTATTAAATTTTAATTAAAAACAACTTTTTTAATCAAATTAATTTATACTGTTAAATTATAAATTGTAATGGTTTAAAAGTATATTTACAATATTTTTTTACCATTGAATACCATTTTGGTCATTGGACATAATTTTACATTTAAACCAGACATAAACAGGTGTCATTCATTTGATAGTTATTATTTAATAAAACACACTTTTTTGTTTTGACAGTGGGAATTAATTTTAAATTAATTTCTGCCACTTTTGTGTTTTGAATTTAGAAAATTTGATTCCATATTTCGAATCAGGAGGAAAAAATTGTGTAAATAGGTAAATTTTATATTAAGACATTTTGAATAATTACTTCAGTAAATATTTTATTTACCACGGTTAAAGGGTAAATCCGGTAAATAAGGATAAAAAATAATATTATAATAATTATAAATTACCCTAAAACATGTACTAACCCTATTTTATGATACATTTCCGACCATGGGAATCTTTGGGTCGATTTTGGGACCCCATGGATCCACTTGTAATTGATAATGACACTTTATATTAATTAAGTTAAAGTAAATACATAAATGACATAAGCATATATGTTTTAGCAAACCAATTTTTACATTGGGTTATATATGTTATATTTTCGACTATAAATATTCATTAGAAAGAAAAAATGATTTAATACATAATTTTATTTTATTTATAATTTTTAGACATTGAATAATAAAATCTATTTATGACACAATAATGATGCAATATTTTCCTTATTAATGAAAGAATCAAATAATTGGTATTATAAATATTAAAATAAATATAATTTGAAAATTTTGATGCCATATACGAATCTATTGATTAATATGACATGTTAGGATTTCTTAAATAAATTTTGTTAGAATTAATAAAGATGTTAAGACTTTAAAAGAATCAATTATTAAATAGTGTCAAAATTGTCATTAATGAGTTTTTAAAACAAATATTATATGATTAATTGATATTATATTCATATAAATATAAGGTTCGGCCAAATTACTTATATCATGATATGTGTATCATTTATAGACCATTTTGGGGTCTCTTGGAAGTATATGGTAAGTTTATTAACCATATAATATAAAAATACAAAGTGACATGGTATATGTCAAACTATTTAACTTAGAGTTAAATATATATGATAAGGTTAATATAGTGATCCAAAACTATATAAAATATACTGGATGAAATGATTTCGTCCCATCCCCACCTTGGACTCTGAATAATCCACTTTGGAGCCATTAGAATCCGAATATGAATTTATTATAAATTAATAATTTATGTTTTTTCTAAAGAGCCCCTCCTCTCCCTTATAAAAGGACACCACTTATAACCAATTCTTCCTACTTTCAAAGACGTTTGTTTTGGCCAACTTCTACCCAAATACCCTATCAACTATCCTCACTTAATCCTTGAGGACTTCCTTTAGTCATTAATCCAACCTAAGGATCCCTTTTGATAAAATCAAAAGGAAGGACCTGATGAAGAGGTAATGTTTTCACCACCCTTTTTCATGTTCCTTTTTTCTTCAACTTCTTCTTTATTTGTTGTTTACATTATAAAATAATACTCCAATATATTATATATAATTTGATGTTATTATAAATATGTTACAACCATATTCAGTTTTGTATCCATCCTTTAATTGACATGTCAGCATACGTGCATACGTATGGCTTACCGTCTCCATGTCGTGAGGTAAATGTTATTTAAAACATTATTATTTTTATGGGTATGATTATGATGTGTAATTATTGTAAATAATATGTATAACATGATAATGAATCTGTATACATTGTATACCATCCAATAATATATTATTTTAATATCAAAAGTATGATATTGTTGCTCGTGGGTACGTACGGACTACCATCTCCACGAACGCGATAAGATTCATTCCCCACCGTATCCATTCAAGTAGAAATATCATTTGATGATTAAAAATAATTTTTTAAGGACATGATATCATTATTAATATAAATGAGATACAACCTATCCATATCAATCATGACTTATGTAACAAAACATATAAATGAAAATGAGTAAGTTAACACCTGAAACGATGATAATACTAAGATATTATTAACAAAACAATATTAAAAGATCATATATGATATCATATACATGTATAAGATTCTAGTATAATTTAACAACAATTATTTCACCATTATACATGAGGTTAGCCTACCCTCAACCAAGTAAAACTACAAGGTAAGGGGTTTTCATCTCACTCCTTATTCCTGTGAGATTCATGCCATATTGACACTATTACCATTTGCATTATAAGTCCCCAGCCTTAAACCTTACTTAATCTTGAGTTATTACAGGATTACACATTGAGCATCTTTTCGGGTTTAGAGTTTTAGAGAATTAGATCATAAAACATGAATTACATTCCACATATAAACAAAGTGGTTACATAAAGATAGTATTCTTATTTCCCATCAATGGAAACATATTTAAAATAAAACATGGATTATTTCTTGACACTTCCTTGACACTATCATCATATCAAGTACCTTTCCCTTGACCTGTGAAAAAAATTTCAAAAAAACTTGGGATGAGCATAAAAAGCTCAGTAAGGGATATAAAAATATGGAAAGGAAACATGGGTACATATATACATAAGAATGAAATCATACTTTACCAATAAAACATAAGAACTTTAACATACCTCATCAAATCATGAATAAATCATAGAAATCATAAGACATAAAAGTAACTTGAGGCATTCATAACATTCTTACGTAGGGAGTAACCCTCTTGGTTATGTTTGGAATACCCATCAGAGTATATTCCCTAAATCTCTTCGGAGAAACCATAACGTTTCACTCCTTTGCATTACCCAATGCATTGGAGAGCTATATCGGTCTCACCCGCCCTTAGTCTATCACGGAACCACCCATCTTCATAAAAATGCCCAAGAACCTCAACATAATCGTATCACATAAAACATGCATAAAGGAAACATAACATTTCCACCTTTCAATAACAAGATATCAATACAACACATTGATATAAAAACATTATGAAAACCATTTTCAATACCAAAATAAAATAAAAGTAAAAAATGGTATTTATTTTTCTTTTTAAAAAAAGTATGGCTTGTAGAGGAAGTCGAAACTCAAATAATGGTCACGGCGGTGGAGAAGTCGTTGTCACCGCATACGTATGGCAAAAACATTCCATTTTTCCTTTTAGTAAATGATTCATATAAAAAATATTCCTTTTGAATAAACGTAAAAGTCAAAGGGGTTTATACACCGTATAAAAGAAGGTTGTGTATAAAACAAAATATGCCTCAATGAAAGGAGATTGAGACGAAGTCCCATACCTCGGGACCGACTTGACTCGGTCATTCTTTAATCTCTTAAATAATAATGTTGAGTTAATTTCAAATTGTTTAAGAACCTTTTTCAAGTTTATTATTCCTTTTATATGACTTATTTCCATGTCATGAACACTATGTAATTATTTAAGTTAATAACGGTCGTTTTAACGATCATTGGTACTTGAGTCAAAAATAAGCCCTTTATAATTACATGTTGTTCATGTATCCATTATATCAATAATGGTATTCATGATGTAGATATCATATATATCATATATATCCAGTACATGCATGTATTTATAATATTACATAATCATTTAGAGGTAATAAATGAAACGCACCTTTCACGGAGACGGTAAGCCGTACGTATGCATGAACGCTACATTCATGTCTATTTCCTATTTTATAGAATGAAATCATAATTATATAATGGTATATTATAATTCCAGTTTAATATCATATATAATATTATAGTTCCATCCTTTATACGTCCCACATATGGTATTTAACTAATCAAATCACTTTGAGGGGGCGGTAGTCCGCACTTCCTTAAATGAAGATATCGCATTTACCAATAATGGAAACCATAAAGTTATGCCCAAAATGAAAAATATAGAAGATTAAGGAAAACATAATCATATTATATTTCATATATAAATATAGTGACATCTTAATGGCCACCTTTGAAGGTGTTAAAAGAATGTTGAACAATCATCGTTTTGGGAGGCATAAATTCACCATCCACGGAAACAGTATGTCCTTTAACCATTATATGTAGGTGTGTGTATGTGTAGCTCGAATACTTCTTATAAATACATCCTAGTATATTGAAGTTACTGGAGTTTTTACAAAAGAAATGAATAAAAAGAGTTTAGGGGGTTGGAGAAGCAAAATAAAACAAATGGACTCAAGTGAAGACATTACCTTAAAATCGGGTAACTCCCTTTGGTTTGAGCTCAATGGCTTCCTTGGAAAGACTTATGCCCGAAGTGAGGCTTCAAGGAGTAAGAGAGGTATGTGGGGAGACAAAATGGGCAGGGGTTGGCCGAGCCAAAGGCTTTGAGAGTGTGGGTAAGGAGGTAGATTTGGGGGCCTTTTATAAGAGGAGAGGAGGGGCACTCTTGGAAAGTAAAGAAATGTTACTTTATTTTAAAATGAGTTTCGGATTCAAAAGGTCCCACATTGATATAATTCGAGGGTAAGGTGATAAGGGTTATAAATCCACCCATAAAATAGGTTTTGGACATGTGTAGTTCATAGATTTTACATTATCATTTCATTTTATTTAAATCCTTTATTAATGAGGTAATCGCTGCATCATCATGATGTCATAACCAATTTAATATATTTAAAGTCTAAAAATTACAAACAAAATACTAGGATGTAGGAAATCGTTTTAGCTTTCCAATGACTATTTATAATCAAAATATGACTTGTATAACCCCATGTAAAATTTTTTTTAGTAAAACATCTCTTGTTTGTGTCATTTTTACTTTAACATTAAATAAAAAGATATTTTTGTCATTTCCCAACCAAAGTGGCTCCATGGGGTCCCCAAGATGACCCATGGATTTTATTGGTCGGACATGACACATCCAATGAGGGTAGGACATGTGTCAAGCTCATCTCATATTATTAAAACATTATTTTTACCTTAAAATACACTAATTACCACTAATCGCGATTAAGAACTTAAAAGTTACTATTCACCAAAAAATTATTTTAATCTAATTGAACCAAATTTTACTTCCTAATGACAACCATGTATGTCAGATTTTTGAAAATCAAATCACAGAAGTGTAAATGATTCATTTAAACAAAAAATCAGTTTCTTTAACTACCACTTAGTGGTTTCACTATTCATCAAAAATTGAAGTTTTTCAGAAGGATACCAAAACTTTACCCTAAGCTATATTTGATATTCCGAATTAAAAAATGATGTCTATTTTACAAAATTAAAAACATGTAAGTTGAATTAATTAATTTAATAACTAATTTCAGCTGTCATGACAAATAGCGTGTTTTTATGAAACAATAAGTATGAAAAGATTGACACTAGTTAAAGTCCAATTTCAAAGTGAAATTGATTCCAATGACCACCATTGGATAAAATGGTAAAAATATATTCTAATTTCACTTCAAAACCAATTCAAAACATAATCTAATCATATAAATAAATTAGATTAAAAAGAGGTTTTGAATTAAAATACAACATTTTTCACTATTCATTAAAAAATGAACTTTATCGGAAAAATACCAAAAATTCACACAAAGTAAATTTTGATGTCCCAACCATAAATAATAAGTTTATTTTGACAAACATAGCTTATAAAATTGTCAAAAGATAGATTTAAAAAGGGTTTTCCATCAAAAGGAAGTAAAACAATTTTTTAAGAATATTAGTGTATTCCATGCATAAGATTGTATTTATTTTCATTTTAAGCCTCTAAAACACTATCTTAATAATTAATAGACATAGATAAAAATATTTATTATTCATTACTTACTTGGGATATTACATCCTTCCCCCCATTAGAAAATTGTGTCCCCGCAATTTATTTACTTATCGAATAAATGGGGGTACATATCCCTCATTGCATTTTCAGATTCCCATGATGCCTCTTCCATCATGTGGTTTTTCCGCAAAACCATTACCTGATTAATCTCCTTATTCCGTATCAATTTCTCCCTGTGGTCAAGAATCTAGATTGGTTGTTCCTAATAAGATAGGTTCTCTTCCAGCTGAACTACCTCTGGACTCAAAACATGAAATGGATCTGGCATGTACTTTTTCAGCATCGAAATATGAAAAACATTGTGTACCTGAGATAAACTCGGAGGTAAAGCCACTCGGTAAGGAAAAGATCCAACTCTCTCAAGAATTTCATATGGTCCAATGAACCTTGGACTCAGCTTTCCTTTCTTACCAAATCGCATCACACTTTTCCATGGTGATACTTTGAGAAAAAAATGATCACCTACCTCAAAAGAGAGATATTTCCTCCTGTTGTCCGCATAACTCTTCTGCCTACTCTGAGATGTTCTCATGTGTTTCTGTATCAGCTGAACTTTTTCTACCAACTCTTCTACCAATTATGGTCCCATCAACTTCCTTTCACCCACTTCATCCCAGAAAGCTGGAGTTCGACACTTCTTCCCATATAACGCCTCAAATGGTGCCATCTGTATACTGGAATGAAAACTGTTATTATATGAAAATTCAACCAAAGAAAGATGTTGGTCCCAAATTCCCTGATAATCCATCAAACAGGCTCGTAGCATATCCTCCAAGGTCTTAATTGTTCGTTCTGACTGCCCGTCTGTTTGAGGATGAAAAGCTGTACTAAAATTTAATTCAGTACCCAACGACTTTTGAAGGCCTTTCCAAAAGTTAGAAGTGAACCTGGGATCACGATCAGATACAATGGAGAGAGGAACTCCATGTAACCTGACTATCTTTTTAAGATACAAATGGGAATGTTAATCTAGGGAAAAAGTATCTCGTATAGCAAGGAAATGAGCAGATTTAGTCAAGCGATCAACAATAACCCAGATTGCATTATTACCTCTAAATTTCTTCGGTAATCCCACAACAAAGTCCATGGATATATTCTCCCATTTCCACTCTAGCACTGGTAAAGGCTGAAGCACCCCTTTCGGTAACTACCGCTCTGATTTAACCTGTTTACATGTCAAACACTTCATAGTAAAATCATCAATATCTCTTTCCATTCCATCCCACCAGTAATACTCCTGCAGATCTCTGTACATCTTAGTACTACCAGGATGAACTGAAAACGGAGAACTATGAGATTCACATAACAACTCTCTCTTCAACTGTGAATCACAAGGCACACACAATCTCTTCCCAAATATCAAAACATAATCATTATCAATGTTGAATTTAGGAAACTTACCATTCTGAACCAGATCTACCTTTTTCTACTACTCACTGTCTTGCTTCTGTGATTGCTTGATTCTATTTGATAGAGATGATCTCACTGATACCTGAAACAAAAAAGAAGAACATTCTGCACCAAAAACTTCTATGCCAAAGTTCATCAAATCTTTAACCAAAGGATCACGTTCCAAATGCAACATTGTTAATGAAGCATTACTTTTTCGACTCAAAGCATCAGCCACTTTATTTTCTTTTCCCGGATGGTAATGAATTGTACAATCATAATCCTTTATTAATTCCAGCCATCTCCTCTGTCTCATGTTTTACTCTTTCTGAGTGAATATATACTTTAAACTTTTGTGATCATTATATATTTCACAATTTAATCTATACTAATTATGTCTCCAAATTTTTAAAGAGAAAACAACAGCAGCTAGTTCCAAATCATGTGTAGGGTAATTTACCTCATGTGTTTTCAACTGTCGTGAAGCATAAGCAATTACCTGATCATTCTGCATTAGGACATAACCAAGTCCTTTCAATGAAGCATCACTGTAGATAACAAACTCACCATTCCTGGAAGGTAGTACCAAAACTAGAGCTTTCACCAATCTTATTTTCAATTCCTGAAAACAATCATCTCATTCTTTTGTCCAGATAAACTTAACACCCTTCAAAGTTAGCTTAGTCATTGGACTAGATAACCGTGAAAAATTTCTTACAAACCTTCGGTAATAGCCTGCCAAACCAAGGAAGCTACGAATCTCAGTTACATTTGTGGGTCTTGGCCAGTCTTCCAAAACTTTTGTTTTTGAAGGATCAACAGTTATCCCATCTTTAGAAACAATGTGACCAAGGAAAGAAATTTGTTTCAACCAAAACTCACACTTGATGAATTTCCCATACAATTTCTTTTCTTTTATGGTTTTCAAGAGAACCCTTAAATGTCTTTCATGCTCCTCTTTAATTTTATAAAACACCAAAATATCATCAATGAAAACCACCACAAACTTATCCAATAACTCATGTAAAATTATATTCATTAAGTCCATGAATACAGCAGGTGCATTGGTTAGCCCAAAAGGCATTACTACAAATTCATAATGGCCATATCTTGTACTAAATGCATTCTTCAGAACGTCTGCTTCCTTTATCTTCAGCTGATGGTACCCCGATCTCAAGTCAATCTTTGAAAAATACTGAGATCCCTGTAGCTGATCAATCAAATCATCGATATGAGTCAAAGGATATTTGTTCTTAATAGTGATGTTATTCAAGGCTCTATAATCAATGCAAAGTCTCATTGAACTATCTTTCTTTTTTAAAAATAAAACAGGAGCACCCCATGGTGATGTGCTAGGTCAAATGAAACATTCCTCTAATAAATCATGCAATTGCTCCTTCAACTCTAAAAGTTCAATTTGAACCATTCGATAAGGGGGTTTTGAAATTGGATTAGCATTAGGAACTAAGTCAACAGTAAATTCAACTTCCCGATTTAGTATTATTCCAGGAAACTCATCAGGAAAAACATCAGGATACTCATTTACCACTAGCACATCATTAATCTGAACAGTTCCTTTATTTTCAATGATGTGTGCAAGGTAACATTCATTTACATCTTTTACAATTTTCTCGGCCTCTTGATAAGTTATCAACAGTAAGGGTTCATTCTTGTACACAAAATGAAAGTCTTTCTGAAAAGAAACTTTTTTAGCTCTACAGTCAATCTTAGAATGGTAAATAGAGAGCCAATCCATACCCAGGATAATATCAAACACTACTAGAGGTAGAACAATAAGGTTTGCAAGTAGGTTCTTCCCACAGATAAGGATAGGAAGATTCTTATAAATTCTTTTTGGCTCAAGATTCCCCCCAGGTGTTTTTACCAAAATATCAAGAGTCATTTCTTGAGATGGCATTCCCATTTTACTAGAAAAGTTTTCAGAGATGAAAGAATGTGTAGACCCCGAATCAAAAAACACACTGGCATAATCTGAAAAAACAAACAAAGTACCTGATACAACTTCATTTGATGGCCCAACATCTGCTGAAGTAGTTGTAAAGGATTTCACCACCCATTTCTTCTTGTAGTCTAACTGCTTCACATCACTCAAGCTCTTTGTTGGACACTCGTTTGCATATTGACCCATCTCATTGCACTTATAACATTTCACTAACTGTAAATCAAATTTGGTCTTACCTTCACCTTGATCATTTTCAGTGCAATCACGAGCCTTATGTCCCATCTTACCACATCAGTAGCACTTTCCAGAATTCAGAAGACATTCCCCAGCATACCTTTTGCCACATTTATCACAAAATGGAAACTTAGTTTTCTTACCATCAGACTTTTTTGAAGAATTCTTACCTTTATCCTGCCACCTCGGTCTCTTCTTATGTTGGTTGTTATAGAACACTTGATCATCAAAAAACTCCATTTCCACCTTATCAGCACATCAAACAAGTTTTTCATAACATTTAAACTCAGGAGAAGCTAATCACCTTTGATATTTTGGCTTTAATCCTGAGTAAAAACGATTGATTTTACTATCAAGGTCTCAGATAAAATTTGGAGCATACCTTGCCAATCGAGTGAACCTTTCTTCATAGGTATCCACTGAGTCTTCCTCTTGCCTCAATTCCAAGAATTGTTTTTTCCATCCTAATTCGAACAGCCTTAGGAAAATACTTTTCAAGAAACATACCTTTGAATTCATCCCAGTCAAGAGCATCAATCTCATCAGCGTCCCTAATATTTTTAACCATAGACCACCACTGATCTTCCTCACCCTCCAAACGGTAAATAGAAAGACTAACCTTTTGATTGTATGAACACCCCATGACATCGAAAAACTTCTCCAGTGCATTAATCCACCCTTCAGCTAACATAGGGTCAGATGATCCTCTGAATGATGGGGGATGTTGCCTCATTAAATTTTCCACCACTGACATGTTCCTCTGTGGTTGATCTGGCTGATCTCGTGCATGGATACCACCACCATTTATCGCTTCAGTCAACTGCGCCATTACTACAAAAAACTGTTCAGTTCCAATTCTGACCATCTCAGGTTGCTGATTTTGAAGGTTGTCTTCCTCCTGATGTCGTCCCAACATATCTTCATTGTTTCCTCTATGGAAAACCATTCTGAACATAGAAATATCTTAGGCGAAGCAATATGGTAATATTTAAATGCTATATCATTTCAATCATACCATAAATTAACTTATAATTTGACAATTTTATAACTCCTAAAGTTGTCTAAACCGACCTCTGATACCAACTATAAGGCCCTATCCTTAAACCTTACTTAATCTTGAGTTATTACAAGATTACACATTGAGGATCTTTTCGGGTTTAGAGTTTTAGAGAATTAGATCATAAAACATGAATTAAATTCTACATATAAACAAAGTGGTTACATAAATATAGTATTCTTCTTTCCCATCAATGGAATCATATTTAAAATAAAACATGGATTCTTTCTTGACACTTCCTTGACACTATCATCATATCATGTACCTTTCCCTTGACCTGTGAAAAACATTTCAAAAAAACATGGGATGAGCATAAAAAGATCAGTAAGGGATATAAAAATATGGAAAGGAAACATGGGTACATATATACATAAGAATGAAATCATACTTTACCCATAAAACATAAGCACTTTAACATACCTCATCAAATCATGAATAAATCATAAAAATCATAAGACATAAAGGTAACTTGAGGCATTCATAACATTCTTACCTATGGTGTAACCCTCTTGGTTACGTTTGGAATACGCATCACAGTATATTCCCTAAATCTCTTCGAAGAAACCTTAACGTTTCACTCCTTCGAAAAACCCAATGCATTGGAGAGCTATATCGGGCTCACCCACCCTTAGTCTATCACGGAACCAACCGTCTTCATAATAATGCCCAAGAACCTCAACATAATCGTATCACATAAAACATGCATAAATGAAACATAACATTTCCACCTTTCCATCACAAGATATCAATACAACACATTGATATAAAAACATTATGAAACCCATTTTCAATACCAAAATAAAAGAAAAGTAAAACATGGTATTTATTTATCTTTTAAAAAAAATTATGGCTTGTAGAGGAAGCCGAAACTCAAATAATGGTCATGGCGGTGGAGAAGTCATTGTCGTCGCATACGTATGACAAAAACATTCCCTTTTTTCGTTTAGTAAATGCTTAGTATAAAAAATATTCCTTTTGATTAAACGTAAAGGTCAAAGGGGTTTATACACCGTATAAAAGAAGGTTGTGTATAAAACAAAATATGCCTCAATGAAAGGAGATTGAGACGAAGTCCCATACCTCGGGTCCGACTTGACTCAGTCGTTCATTAATCTCCTGAATAATAAAATTGAGTTAATTTATACTTGTTTAAGAACCTTTTTCAATTTCATTATTCCTTTTATATCACTTATTTCCATGTCATAGACACTATGTAATTATTTAAGTTAATAACGGTCGTTTTAACGATCATTGGTACTTGAGTCAAAAATAATCCATTTATAATTACAAGTTGTTCATGTATACATTATATCCAGAATGGTATTCATGATGTAGATATAATATTTGTCATATATATCCAGTACATGCATTCATTTATAATATTACATAATCATTTAGAGGTAAGAAATGAAATGCACCGTTCATGGAGACGGTAAGCCGTACGTACGCATGAACGCTACTTTCATTTCTATTTCGTATTTTATAGAATTGAATCATAATGATATAAAGGTATATTATAATTCCAGTATAATATCATATATAATATCATAGTTCCATCCTTTATACGTCCGACATATGGTATTTAACGAATCAAATCACTTTGAGGGGGCGGTAGTTCGCACTTCCATAAATGAAGATATCACGTTTACCCATAATGGAAACCATAATGGTATGCCCAAAATGAAAAATACCGAATCTAAAGGAAAACATAAACATATTATATATCATATATAAATATAGTTATATCTTAATTTCCACCTTTGAAGGTGTTAAAATAATGTTGAACAATCATCATTTCAGGAGGCATAAATTCACCACCCACAGAAATAGTATGTCCTTTAACCATTAGATGTACGTGTGTGTAAGTGTAGCTCGAATAATTTTATTAAAACATCCTATTATATTGAAGATACTATAGTTGTTACAAAAGAAATGAATAAAAAGAGTTTAGGGGGCTGGAGAAGCAAAATAAAACAAAAGGACTCAAGTGAAGACATTACCTTAAAATCGGGTAACTCCCATTGGTTTGAGCTCAAAGGCTTCCTTGGGAAGACTTCTGCCCAAAGTGAGGCTTCATGGAGTAAGAGAGGGGTGTGGAGAGACAAAATGGGCAGGATTTGGCCGAGCCAAAGGCTTTGGGAGTGTGGGGAAGGAGGTAGAGGTGGGGACATTTTATAATAGGAGAGGAGGGGCACTCTTGGAATGTAAAGAAATGTTACATTATTTTAAAATGCGTTTCGGATTCAAAAGATCCCACATTGATATAATTAGAGGGTAAGGTGATAAGGGTTCTAAATCCACCCATAAAATAGGTTTTGGACATGTTTTGTTCATAGATTTTACATTATTATTCCATTTTATTTAAATCCTTTATTAATGAGGCAATCGCTGCATTATCATGATGATATAAATAATTTAATTTATTTAATGTCTAAAAATTATAAAAAAAATACTATGATGTAGGAAATATTATTATAATTCCAATGACAATTTATAATAAAAAATATGACTTGTATAACCCCATGTAAAAATTGATTTAGTAAAACATCTCTTGTTTGTGTCATTTTTACTTTAACATTAAATAAAAAGTTATTTATGTCAATTCCCAACCAAAGTGGCTCCATGGGGTCCCAAAGTTGACCCATGGATTGTCTTGGTCGGCCACGACACATCCAATGAGGTTAGGACATGTGTCAAGCTCATCTCATATTATTAAAACATTATTTTTACCTTACACTACACTAATTACCACTAATCGCGATTAAGAACTTAAAAGTTACTATTCACCAAAAAATTATTTTAATCTCATTGAACAACATTTTACTTCTTAATGAAAACCATATATGTCGGATTTTTTAAAATCAAATCACAGAAGTGGAAACTTTTCATTTAAATGAAAAATCAATTTCTTTAACTACCACTTAGTGGTTTCAATATTCATCAAAAATTGAAGTTTTTCAGAAAGATACAAAAACTTCACCCTAAGCTATATTTGATATTCCGAATTCAAAAATGATGTCTATTTTACAAAATTCAAAACATGTAAGTTGCATTAATTAATTTAATAACTAATTCCCGTTGTCATGACAAATAGCGTGTTTTTATGAAACAATAAGTATCAAAAGATTGGCACTAGTTTAAGTCCAATTTCAAAGTGAAATTGATTCCAATGACCACCATTGGATAAAATGGTAAAACTATATTATAATTTCACTTCAAAACCAATTAAAAAGATAATATAATAATATAAGTAAATTATATTAAAAAGAATTTTTGAATTAAAATACAACATTCTCACTATTCATTAAAAAATGAACTTTATCGGAAAAATACCAAAAATTCCCACAAAGTAAATTTTTATGTCCCAATCATAAATAATAAGTTTATTTTGAAAAAAATAGCTTATAAAATTTTCAAAAGATAGATTTAAAAAGGGTTTTCCATCAAATGGCAGTAAAATAATCTTTTAAGAATATTAGTGTATTCCATGCATAAGATTGTATTTATTTTCATTTTAAGCCTCTAAAACACTATCTTAATCATTAATAGACATAGATAAAAATATATATTATTAATTACTTACTTGGGATGTTATATGCATGGTGTATGTACTTCCCATAATTGTATTATTTGTGTAATAACTTTAATTTATGTGTATTTACATATTCATTGTATGATTCTTCTTTCATGGGCTGTATGTTTTGTAAGTTACAAAATTAACAAGAGTTAATTTCACAATGTATTCATTATCTGAGGTTGTTTTTACTTAAGTATCTACTCTGAAATTTTTATCATCCATTTTTCATAAAAATGATTTCAAAATGAATATTTTAATGATTTGTGAAAGTTACACTTTATCAAGATCATAAATATAAATGTTTTGAAGATTTATCTTTGTAAATACTTTTAATTAACTTCCATGTTTTCAAAATGATTTTAAGGATTTATTTATATGGACATAAATGTTTTGAAATAATAATTCTTTTCAAAAGTTTCAAAGTGGTATGGGAAACATTTATTGGAAAAACTATTTTAAATTACTTCCTTTATAAATGTGTGACTTTTAAATGATTTTACCATAAGGATATTTCTCTCTAAAAGGTTTACTCATCATTTTCAACTATGTCATCATCATTTATAGGATATTGGTTTTCATTGAGGTTGATTTATTATAATACAATATTCCATATTGTATTGATTGAGTTATAATATTTTTGACTGTGGATATGTTATTTTTATACCATTCATGGTTTATGATCAAAGTATTGACATTTATTATGCTATTTTTATTGTGAATGTTTATGTTATGTTTCAACCTTTTCATATTAGGAATGTATTGGACATAGTAAGTGACGGGTGGAGCCCGCTATAGATACTCAATGCATCGGTAGGTCTCATGAGACAGCTAGATGTGCAATTGGATGAGGCCTTTTCCCAATTTGATTTATGGTTTTTGCCGAGGCCTTAATCATTTTAGACGTCTTGGCCGAGGCCTTGACCTAATGTTTTAGAATGTCTGGCATTATACATTCCCTCATTATGGAAATAATATTTATGGTTCATTTGGTCATTCGACTAGTAGAATACCCATTATTATGTTTTATTATGGCATTATTTACTCAACATATATTCTTTCAATAACATTATTCATGTTTATTATTGGTAATGGCATGTGGTTTCAATTATTCACCATGCTTAATATTTATTTCATTTTCCACTATGTTGCCTACCCTTACTCAGCGTTTGAGCTCACCTCTTTCTATGTTTTATTTTCCCCAGGATTCCTAGAAGTGTAATATGATTGATATGAAGGGTTAAACTAAAGTTATTAACGGCATTATCCAAGAACTATTTATGCTGTTTTTTATGTTTGAAATTGTAATGTAATGTTAATATATGTAATCTATTTTTCAAGACTACTAAACCGATCGGTCCTTCAGGACTTGATTCCTTATAATCATTCCAATGTATTAAAATAATGCACTGACTCTAGGTAACTAGGGTTGGGGCATTACAGTTGGTATAAGAGGGAGGTTATCAAGAAGCTTGGAAACTAGATTTAGATAAACTCTCATTAGATAATATTAACGAATGATAGAATTTGAAGATTAGTATAGAAGAACTTCCTAGAATTTTGGTATTATAGAGTTTTTGTGAGTTTTCCAAGAAATACATCCTTTTCTAGATACGAGATGATAGAGGCGGCTCTGGCACAGATGTACCTAGGGGTAAAACTCTAAAACAACACTTTAAGCAAGACTCGAATGAAACCTGGTGCACCACAACGGGCCTTACTGCACTCTTGGTTATGAAAGTCCTGGGGGATATGCTTAACATAATTCTTATTTTCTTTACAAACCATTATGAACGGTTTATGAGTATAAACTTTCTCAATGAAAACATCTTTATGATTATGTAATATATATATATATATATATAAACTGTTCAATTTATGTTAGGTATTTTACAAGTTCGGAATTATTCACTGCAATTCATAAACTGACCCAGTGTATGAAATTGTTTAGAAATGGCACCCAATAGAAGGAATGAGAACACCAACAATACGCATGATCCAAATAGTAAGAAGGATCATATGTTTCATGGTCTTAAGATAGAATTTTGAAGAGAAATAGTCTCCCACGTATTATCATCATTTGAAAAAATAGTATCATGTGTTGATAAGATAAGTAAAGAGTTCTCAGAGTCCTATGGATTCGTAGGGAAGCCAGAGAAGAAAAGGATGGTAGAAATAAGGATAGATAAAGGGAAGATGGTAAAGAAGGATTTTACCATTTGTGATAAATGTGGAAAGAATAAACCTTGTAAAATTCTTGAAGTGAGTGAGAGTATGTTAAAGTGTGGAGAAAAAGTACACCACGTTTATGATTGCGAGGGTAAGAAAAATGTATCAAATGTACAACTCTTCATCTGCAAGGAGTGGGGACACTATGCGAATCAATGTTCAAATTATTAGAGTATGCCCCAAATGATGTTATTGGATAGTAATAATGTTATGATACTACCAGAGATGAAGAGGAATGACTAGTGTTCTTATTTTGTTATTAAAGAATTATTTCATTTGAGTGTTCTATCAATGATGCACTGGTTATATGAATTATGGAGATAAATAAGGATTTTACTGCATTACTATTTCATTAAGGATTTGAGATTATATGGTACAATGATAATTGAATCAACAACAAGATAATCTTTTTTTTACATGGTTGAAGGAAAGGTAATCCTTAATATGGTCTTGATACTGAGGTAGTAATTTTGGATAACAGATGGTTGATTTGAATAAATTATATTGGATATTATTGGCTTCCTTGGAACTAGTTAATAGTTTGTTTATTTAATTATTGTTGGAATATTAAAATATTTTTGATATAAGGAATATATCCAGTATTCTATAAGGAATAAGGGAGCATGAATGCAATCAATAATGGTTTTATGGTAATTTAGGATGTTACCATGATTTAAAATAATACATGATGAAGGTGTCCACATGTTATTACATGGAAAAAAGGATCTTCAATGTGTTTAAACTCCTTATTATTTTTGGACTGTGAGTTTGGATAAAAGTATTTTTTATAAGTCTAAAGGTTGGAATGAATTAAGTTTGAAAGGTTATTTTTGGATTTTTATAAAATGACAACACGCATACCGTGTGACAACCCGTCGTGTCAAACAAAGCTCTAGGAATCGAACCCACAACCATAGTGCGATTGAGATTTATCTCCTACCATATGACTATGTGAAGTTCCTGGATGGTATACTGTATTTTCTTCTTTATAAAGCGTTTATTATAAATTCATTATATATGGAACCCTATACGAGTAATTTTGAGTTCTATTATGTTTTGGTGTGAAGGATGAGTTTGTGGTAGAAATTTATTAATGGATAAAACTCTAATTATAAAGTAAGTATATCTCTTTATGATCTTATCAAATCTCATAAATAAATTCCTCAACATTATGAAATGGAACTTAGAACAAAAACGTTGTTCTAGATGGTACCTTAGATCATCACAAATTTATGGATTTGTGATTGTTGGTTTTTTCATAGCCATGTTCTCTACCACTATCAATCAGATATTGATGGTTAGATTTTTCTTCCAAATCCATGTTTTCATACATGGAACCCTAGTGTGTGTAATTTTCGGTAACCTTCATACTTACCTCTCTTTATTTTAAATAGAGGCCTTATTAATCCATTTTTCGATGTGGGATCTAAACTAAGATATTTTTGAAATGTCAACCCCAAGTTTCCAATACCGATCATAAATTGCGAGGAAGAAATTTATTGAAGGAGGGGAGAATGTAACAACCCAATCTTCCACGGTACGCTTCACTTTGTATAATACAGCAGCGTGTGTCCTATGTAACTTCGAGTTCTAACAAACACCACAACCAATCAAACTAGCCATTATGAAAAGCAATACCCACTTTTTGAAATTTTATACATTTTAACATTAAAAATGGACTATAATTTTTGGATTCAGAATATAAAAATTATCTTAGGGTGAATTTTTGGCACTTTTTGGATAACATTCATATTTTGATGAATAGTGAAAATTACTAAATTTTAATTAAAATCAACTTTTTTAATCAAAATATTTTATAGTGTTAAATTATAAATTTTAATGGTTTTAAAGTATATTTAGAATATATTTTCACCATTTAATACAATTTTGTCCATTGGACATAATTTCACAATTAAAAATAACATAATCAAGTGTCCATGTTTTGATAATTATTATTTCTTAAAAACACGCTTTTTCTTTTGACAACGGAAATTAATTTTAAATTAATTTATTCCACTTCTGTGTTTTGAATTTAGAAAAATGGATTCAATATTTAGAATTAGGATGTTAAAATTGTGTAAATAGGTAACTTTTATTTTTAGACATTTTGAATAATTACATCGGTAAATATTTTATTTACCATGGTTAAAGGGTAAATCTGGTAAATAAGGATAAAAAATAATATTATAATAATAATAAATTACCCTAAAACGTGTCCTAACCCTATTGGATGATTCATTTAAGACCATGGTAATATTTGGGTCTATTTTGGGACCCCATCGATCCACTTGTAAGTGATAATGACACTTTATATTAATTATGTTAAAGTAAATACAAAAATGACATAAGCATATATTTTTTAGCGAACTAATTTTTACATAGGGTTATATATGTTATATTTTCAACTATAAATATTAATTAGAAAGATAAAACTATTTAATACATAATAGTATTTTATTTATAATTTTTAGGCATTGAATAATTAAATTTATTTATGACAGAATAATGAATTAATATTTTCCTTATTAAATGAATAATCAAATAATCGGTATTATAAATATTAAAAAAAATATAATTTGAAACTTTTGATGCCATCCATGATTTTTATTGATTTATATTACATGTTATAATTGATTAAATTAATTTGGTTCTAATTAGTAAATATTTTAAGACTTTAAAAAAATCAATTATTAAATAGTGTCAAAATTGACATAAATGGGTTTTTAAAACAAATATTATATTATTAATTTATATTATATTCTTAAAAACCTAAGGATCGACAAAATGACTTATATAATGACAGGTGTATCATTTATTGACCACTTGGGGGTCTCTTGTAAGTATATAGTATTTTTATTAACCATATAATTTAAAAAACAAAGTGACATGGTATATGTCAAACTATTTATCTAAGAGTTAAATATAAATGGTAAGGTTAATATAGTGACCCAAACCTGTCAAAAATCAATTGGATGAAAGGATTTCGACCCATCCCATCATTGAAAATTAAATAATCCACTTTGGAGGCATTATAAACAGAATATGAATTTTTTATAAATTAATACTCTATGTTTTTCTTAAAGAGACCCTCCTACCCCTATAAAAGGACACCACTTCTAACCTATTCTTCATACTTTCAAATGCTTTTGGTTTGGACAAACTCTACCCAAATACCCTCTAAAATATCCTAATTTAACCCTGTAGTCCTTCCTTTAGTCATAAAGCTAACCTAAGGATCCCTTTTGATCAAATCAAAAGGAAGAACCCAAAGAAGAGGTAATGTTTTTACCACCCTTTTTCAAGTTCCTTTCTTCTTCAACATATTCTTTCTGTGTTGTTTAAATTATAAGATAATAACTCCAGTATATTATATATACTGTTATGTTTTTATAAATATGGTACAAATATATTCAGTATTCTATCGATCCTTTGAATGCCATGTCCCCATACGTGTGTACGTACGGCTTACCATCTCCATGTTGTGGTGTAATTGTTATTCAAAACATTATTATTTTGATGGGTATGATAATGATGTTTAATTTATGTAAATAATAAATATAAATGATAATGATTCTGTATATTTGTTATACCATCCAATTATATATTATTTTAATATCAAAAGAATGATAATGTCGCTCGTGCGTACGTACGGACTACCGTTTCCATGAACGCGATGAGATTCATTCCCCACCATATGCATTCAAGTATAATTATCATTTGATGATTAAAAATAATTTTTATGGACTTGATATCATTCTGAATATGAATAAGATACAACCGATCCATAACAAAAAAGACTTATGTAACAAAAAATATCAACGAAAATGAGTATGTTAACACCTGAAACGATGATAATACTAAGATATTATTAACAAAGAAATGTTAAAAGATCATATATGATATCATATAAATGTATATTATTCTAGTATAATTTAATAAATTTTTTTCACCATTATATAGGAGGTTAAACTACCCTCAACCAAGGAAAAGTTCAAGGTAAGGGGTTTTTATTTCACTCCTTATTCTCGTGAGATTCATGCCATATTGCCACTATTACCTTTTGCGTGGTGTATGCACATCCCATAATTGTATTTTTTGTGTAATACACTTTAACTTTTGTGTATTTACAAATTCATTGTATGATACTTCTTTCATGGGGTGTATGTTTTGTAAGTTACCAAATTAGCAAGGGTTAATTTCATAATCTCTTTATTATCCGAGGTTGTTTTTATTTAAGTATCTACTAGGACATTTTTATCATCCATTTTTCATAAAAATGATTTCAAAATGAATATTTTAATGATTTTTGAAAGGTACTCTTTATCAAGATACGAAATTTAAATTTTTTTAAGATTTATCTTTCTAAATCCTTTTAATTAATTTCCATGATTTCAAAAATGATTTTTAGGATTTATTTATATTTAAATGAATGTTTTTAAAAAATAATTCATTTCAAAAGTTTCGAAGTGGTATGATAAACTTTGATTCTAAAATCTCTTTCAAATTAATTACTTTATAAATGTCGGACTTTTAAATGATTTTACAATAAGGATATTTCTCTCAAAAAGGTTTGCTCATCATTTTCAACTATGTCAGCATACTTTATAGGATATTAGTTTTGATTGAGTTTGATTTATTATAATACAATATTCCATATTATATTGATTGAGTTATGATATGTTTGACTGTGGATGTGTTATTTTTATAACATTCATTGTTTATGGTTAAAGTATTAAAATTTCATATGCAATTTATAATGAAAATGTTTATGTTATGTTACAACATTTTCATATGAGGAATGTATTGGACATAGTAAGTGACTGGTGGAGCTCGCTATAGCTCCTCGATGCGTCGGTAGGTCTCATTAGACAACTAGACATGGAATTGTCTGAGGTCTTTTCCCAATTTGATTTATGGTTTTGGTTGAGGCCTTAACAATTTTAGAAGTCTTGGCTGAGGCCTTGAATAAATGTTTTAGAATGTCATGAATTATACATCCCCTCATTATGGAAATAATATTGATGGTTAATGTGGTCATTTGACTAGTAGAATACCCATGATTCTGTTTTATTATGGCATTATTTACTCAAATCATATTATTTCCATAAAATTATTCATTTTTATTATTGGTAAAGGCATGTGGTTTCAATTATTCACCATGATTAATATTTATGTCATTTTCCGCTACATTAATTACCCTTACTAAGCGCTTGAGCTCACCCCTTTCCATGTTTAATTTTTCCTAGGATTAAAAGAAGTGTATTATGATTCATATGAAGGGTTAAGATAAAGGGAATAATGGCTTTATCAATGAACTATTTGTGTTCTGTTTTATGTTTTAAATTGTAATATAATGTTAATATATGTAATCTATTTTCGAATACTACTAAACTGATTAGTCCTTCTGGACTTGATTCTTTATAATCATGCCAATGTATTAAAATAATGCACCATCTATAGGTAACTGGGGTCAGGGAGTTACATTTATAAAACCTATTGGTTGAGAGTTTTGTGACCCATCAGCACCATATCCTAGAAATAAATCTTTTTGGATCCATTAGAAACCGAAAGTGATTTTATTATAAAACAATATTTCCAGCTTTTCGTAAAGTGCCCCTCACCCAACTTATAAAAGGGAACTTCCAATTCTCGCAAAATCACACATCCATATACATTTGGATCAGCCAAACCCTACCCAAATTGCCTCCCAATTTCCCTCACATAAACCTAGAGTCCATACATTGATCATAAAGACAAACTAATGATCCCTTTTGATCAACTCAAAAGGAAACACCCAAAGAAGAGGTAATAATTTCACCTCCCTCTTTCAAGTTATTTTCTTCCTCCACTTACTCTTTATTTTTTTTTTCCATAAAAAAATAATAAATCCATTACCTTATACATACTATGATGTTATTATAAATATGGTAAAATCATATTCACTATTCTATCCATCCTATAAATGACAAAGTCACCATACATGCATATGTACGGCTTACCGTCTCCACGTCATGATGTAGTTTGTTATTCAAACACTTAAATTATTTGGATGGGTATAATAATGGGTATAAATGATGTAAATAATAAATATAACCTCTTAATTACTCTGTATATATTATATACCATCCAATTACATATGATTTCACCATCAATATAATGATATTGTCGCAAATGCATACGTACGGCTTACCGTCTCCAAGAACGAGATGAGATTCATTACCCATCATAGTAATTAAAGAATAATTTTAATTTTATGATTAAAAATATTTTTTAAGAACTTAATATCATTTTGGATATGAATAAAATATGACCTATACATAACAAACATGACCTATGTAACAAAACATATAAAGGAAAACGAATTAGTTAACAACGAAAACAATGATACAACTGAAATATCATTAACAAAGAAATATTAGAAGATCATATATAGATATAATATTTAGGTATTTGGTTCTTGTGTAATTTCATAAAAATTATTTCACCATTATACAGGAGGTTAACCAACACTATACTGCGGAAAATTACAAGGTAAGGGGTTTTCATCTAACTTTTCTTCCTCTGATATTCATGTTATATTTTCCACTATTAACTTTTGTGTCTTGTATACTACCCATGATTGTATTTTTTATGTAATATACTTTAATTTTATGGTATTTACCTCATCATTTTATGATCTTTCATTAATGGGGTGTATGTTTCGTAAGTTACCAAATCGGTAGGGGAATTTCAAATTCCAATTTCCACTCATTTGATATTATGCAGACACAATTGATTATTTTACTCCAAGAATATGTGAGAAATCACTATTTATTTAATTTTGTAGTAATTTAAACTCCCCTTTTCATCTATATAATTTTGATACACATAATAACTCCATTGATAAATTAAAAATTCATTGATATAAACTTGATAAGGGTAATTTTAAATCAATTTATATTCATTGAGTTAAGCATCCAAGTCATTGGTGTTGTTTTTACAAGAATATGCCTAAATGTACATTGATTTAATTATACTAAATATCCAATAATATAGAGTGTATTTACAGTTTTACACATAATTATGTCATTGATTTATCCCCAACCCATGGATATAGTCTTTATAAAATAATTCATATCAACTTACATTCCATTGAGGATTCATTGTCGTTATGGGTCAATTCACTTTTATTTGGTCTATATACTATACTTTGACAATGTATATCACGAATACCCTTATTCTCATGATATTATAATTTTTTTATTACCTAAATTATTTTTATTCAAGTGTCTCTCATTTGGTTATGAACTCTAACTAAAATATCATTCTAAATGTTTTAGAATTTTTTTATTCTTAATCTTTCTCATTAATGTCCATGTTGTAAAAATGGTTTTAAGGATTTATTTATGTGGACATTATTGTTTTAAGATTTAAATTCCTTTTAAAAGTTTCAAAGTGGTATGTGACACTTTTATTAAAAAATATATTTTAAAAAGCTTCTAGATTAATAGTGAGACTTTAAAATGTTTTCAAGAAAAAAAGGATATTTCTCTCAAATATTTTTGCTGATCATTTTCAACTTTTTCAAAATATTTTACATGAAATTAATCTTGATCAATGTTGATTTGTTATGATACAAATATTTCAAACTATATTGATAGTTTTGTGATATGTTTGACTATAGATGTTTTATTTTTATTCCATTAATGTTTTATAGATAGAGTATTGACATTTTGTTTACTAGTTTTAATAAAAAAAATTTATGTTGTGTTTAAAAATTTTCAGATGAGTAATGCATTGGACATAGTAAGGGATAAGTGGAGCTCTCTATAGCTCCTTGATGCATCAGTAGGTATAATTAGACAAACTAGTGTCTTGGCACAAGGCCTTGACAAAATCTTATTTGTAGTCTTGGCACAAGTCCTTGACTATGTGGTTATGAATTATGGCATTATGCGTTCCATCATTATGAAATTGGATATTTATATTACATGTAATTATTAGACTAGTATGATATTCATGTGAATAAGTAAATGGAATTATTTGATTTATATTTTCCATATTTTGATGAAGTTTTAGTTTAAAAGGCATGTGTTCTAGTCTTATACATTGCCTTAAATGTTTATTCTTATTTATAAAAGTTTCCGCTATTTTTTTATACTTACTAAGCATCTGAGATCACCCCTTTCTTATGTTTTATTTTTCATAGGATGCAAAGAATAATATTATGATTAACCTGCAAGAATAGGCTACAGGATATAAGAGTGTTCAAAGGGGACACCATTTTTTTATTTCATGATGTAATGTAAAACATATGTATGTATCTATTACTTCTAATGCTACTAAAATGATCAGTCTTTTGGGACATTATTCCTTATATCAGTCCAATTTTATGTAATAATGCACTGATTCTTGGTAACTGGGATTAGGGCATTACAGGATGTGTTATGATTTATCATAGTTCCACAATCTATATTATCTAATTGATATCTTTGGTTTACCTCATGGTCTATATAATACATCATCAAGAGTTTGGTATATATCTTTATTTAAGAATTTATTATCACCCTCAGGAGGATGGTCCATCTATGATAACTATCCAAACTCTAGAGTAAATCATAAGATCTTTTACAATGGATTTACAAGTATATTTGGATTGAGACACTCCAATCGTAGAGTTCTCATACTACAAAAGCATTCATTATAGAATTTATAGAACACCATAGGAGTATCTATATGGGAAGTAGTGTCAGACACCTACTTTAAGGTATGATGTTAGAGATAGAACACTAATCAGACATGATCTTTTTACATTCTATGATATACATGTTCCAAACCATTCAGTGTCACATGAAATCCATGAAAATTTTACTAATGATCCATGTAGAGTATCATCAATGAGTCCAATATTTGGAGGTTATAGATAAGTTGTTCCTCCATATATCCCCATGGAATAAATTCACGAGGATTGTGAAAAAGTGTAATATTATTCCTATTTACATCATCCCCATTGAGATCCATGATCACTTCAAATTGGTGGCCTACTAAATCTAACACCCATATAACCCATATCATGTATATGATGTGTTACTTGAATACATATTATGTAAGTACATAACAAAACCTTTACATGTAATAATTTTATGTTTGGTAACATTGGGGATGGATGTTTCATATGTGGATCAACCAGTGAATATCGTATATTTTAGAGACAATGTTCTATGAAGCAAGATAACTCACCTGCTCAATGTGTTGTGGAGAAACTAAAAGTATTGGAAAGGAACATAAGATCCATAAATGGAGATGAAGAAAACAATACCATAACCTATTTTCACATGTTCATATAATAGATAATTTCAAAAGTGAAACTCTTAATAGGGGGATAATGAAACACCTTATCTTTTTAAAGGAGAAAACTATGTTCGATAGCATATGCGACATGTAACACTGTATACAAATGAACCATGATTATCGAAATAAGGCCATTCTGTCCTAGTTATAAGATTGGAATATATGGATATGTTTAACTAATTTATTAAACATACAAAAATTTACTTCACAATATAAATGTATTTGTAATCATGGAGGAATAAGTTTTCATTTTCTAAATAAAAATAATTATTTAAAAAATAATTTTAATGTTTTTTGGAGTAATTAATAATCATAAATTATTTTACATTTAGAAATTATATTAATAATTTTTTTGGAAATAATTATATCTATATTAACTTATAGTTAATTTTATGTTTTTTTGGAAAATAATATTTTTTCCATGAATAGGGAAAATACAAATTCTTTAAAGTGTAATTTATTTTTAAAATATTAAATCAAATGCATACATATAATTTTATTTCAAAATATCATATGTATTATTTATTTACATTTAATCCAATTTATTACATTTAAATCATATTTATATTATATTTTAGTAAACGTTTTTCGGCTTTAATAAATATTTATTATGAAAACTAATTTAATGTGTATAATGTTTCACAATTTTTAAATTTTTAAATAACACCTATTGAGAAATGACATGAATGAAATTTATAGACAATTTATATATAAATACTAATTTAATTAATTTCATTATGATTAATTGTGATATCATTAATATGACAACATCATTTCTTAAAAAATGCATTTTTAGAAAAATCATTTTATGACACAACTAGAGGTTTAATTTTAAATTGTATTCAGACAATTATATATGTTGAATATAAAAAAATGGATTCCATTATTTTAATCATCATTATTTATATTATTTATTTTGTTCAAATTAATTTTTAACCCTAATTTATAGTTAATATATTAAAAATTATTTATCGTGGTTAATGTAAAAATGTGTTTACAATAGGTTAAACAAAAAATATATTTGTAAAAAATGCAACCAAAATTATCTAAATACAATTTTATGGTCATATTTAAAAATTATCTATTATAATTATCAATAATAATCAATTTTGGATCTTTTGGGCATGAAAAAATGAGAGGTGTATTTTTTTAAAAATTACAAGTGTGTCCTCTCCGCCACTAATAAAAGGCCACCCACTCTCCTCTTAGTTACACTTAATCTAAGACCATTATAACATAAAATACCGATCCAAATAACCTACCTAATTCCTTCCCTTCAAATTATATTCCTTTAAACACATCATAAGGATAACCTAATATGGATTTTGAAAAAACATAAAGAAGATTCTCAAAGAAGAGGTAACGTTCTTAATCAAGTATTTTATTTTAATTCCTATTTCATCTCTCCTCTATATTATTAAATCATTATTACATAGTAACCATGATATTATAAATAAAATAAAATGTAGTTCTATTATATTAATTACTCACTTCCATATCCTCCTCCCTCAAATGGAGTACTTAACCATTGATTGTCTGTACGAGAGACTACCTCCTCGAAAATTGATGTAATTAGTTTTCCCTCATCGCTTCACTTTGATGGATATTATGATGAATTTAATTTTTATATTGGATAATTATTCTATATTTATTATTCTATAGTAAATATATAACATAAAATTCTTACATTCCACTCTATAGAGAATATGATAATATTGATCGTGTGTATAGATGACTACTTTTCATGAAGTGATGTTATTCATTTTTCACATATGCTTTAAATTGATGGTAATTTTCCTTAATTTTATGTTGATTTATTATATTTATGATATAATAATAAATATTTAATGTAAACATATCATATAACTGCTTTCCTTAATATCTATTTAATAATTTATAATGCCATTCGTGTGTATGGTGGACTACTGCCTTATTAAGTGATGTGATTAATTTTTATCACCACATCACATGGATTGAATGTTAAAGTTGAAGGACCTATGAACACCATAAGAGGAGAGGGGTGAATTAGTGAGTCAACTCTTTATTTTAACATAATTCATCTTGTTGCTACATTGGTAGGAATCTATTGAACATGTATGATGAGAATGTGAAGAAAACAAACAATCATATGAAAAGAAAAGACACAACAATTTTACTTGGTTCACCACTAAGGGATATGTAAAAGGTGCATACAATGATAGGATTTTATTCAAATCAAAGTACACTAATATAATCTTGGTATGGATTACAATTTTTTAGAAAACTCACTATATTCTAGGTGCACTGCATTTACAAGAGTTTGTGGGTAGCCTACTGCATCCCTTAGAATACTTCCATTAACTCCCCTTCGCTCACTACCATGGGACAAATCTAAACTTATTTTATAGTCATTAAGGTCACTTTAAAGGGTTGGATTTAAATCATGCATCCTCAACTATAAATTTATGCTCTTTTGAAGTCCCTTTTTCACCTACAGATGTAGTTCACTTTTCCACACATTGTTAGTTGGTGAATTGATCCTCCATGAACTATCCTATTCCTCCACACACTACATTCTTTCCTATACATGCTAGACTCCTTCCTCCATGTTCTAATGTGGACCACATACCGTGTGTACTTCATGTACTACCTCTGTGTACCACCTTCACAAACCTCCTCCACGAACTGACCTTCACGTACTTCCTCTAAAACTATCTTTTGCGAACTGCCCCTGCTCCGTATACTACTCTACTTCCACCACATACTTCAAGAGCACCATGGAATGAGTTCTTCATCTATGTACTACCTCTCCTATGTGGATATGTCTCCCCAGAAACCATTTTCATACTTCACTAAATTCCTCAAATTTCCAATCAAAAACTTATTCAAGGAGTGGTCTACCAGTCAACAACTCTTGACATTTGAGAATTCTTCCCAGATTTTTGATCTCAATCTCTTTCATAATAAAAAGTATTAGCACAACTTATATAGAAAAAACTATCCAAAAATCTCACTAATTCAATATTTATGAAATCATCATTTCTGAACCGCCGTCACTACGTACCACACATCTGTAAGGGTTGTTGTCCTCAGAACCAACTTTTTTTTACTTTGATTACATAAATGTTCACTTATTATATATTGTTCATTGTTCTGCATGACTATAATATAATAATGTCCAGGAATATTTTTTGCATTAATATGTTCATATCAGATCCCCGCTATGAGGAGAACCTTGAAATGCAATAAAAATATTCTTAAATAATGTTCTGCGGTTGTATGAAATACTGTGATAGGACACATACTATACATACCGTCATGTGCGAGTACTCGTAAGAAGATGAGACTCTCTCTCATGGAGTTCGAACTTGGTAATCTCCAAGATGGGAGATTATGATAACAAACCCACCAGTAGTATTTCATCATGTCTTGGTGTCATCGGATATTGCTATCTGCGAGCGTGTGTAATGATCCTTAGACTGAAAGATTATCATTAACTCATGTCATGACTCGCGCACTTAGATTTGCTGACGAAAACTGTCATGCAGACAGTTGGCGGGAAGTAGGGTACGTTGGGTGCGTCATGAGTGACATGTTGTTAATGGATATGTTGAGGAAGGATTTGTCCCTTCAATTTATGGAAGTTGATATCTCAGCCCTTTGATTGATATAGAATTGTCACATTAAATTCCATGGACATGGTGTAAACGACGAGTTTATTTCAGGTAGTCAATGAATGAAATATCAAGCATATAGGTTTATGACACTGCCATGAAACCTGCCTGATGAGATATCATGAAAAAGGTATTAAATTACACAGTATGTTTTCGTATGAGGTGATACGTCAATGCGGCGTCAACTTCTTTCTTTTGGGTGCATTGACCCATTACTAGACATTAATCTTGGACTTTAGGCAAGCCAGCCTATTGCCAACGAGAAAGAGGCCTAGAGGGTCACACACTAAGTGTATCCAAGTATCTCAAGTTGAATAAAGATTATTCCCGTACGTGGTTTAATAATTATTCAAGGAAGCCTAAGTTGTTTTATATGTTGGAGGAAAAATAAAATAAAACAAGTACACGCCGTGTATTATTAAATGTACACGCCGTGTAGTTTTATTTTGGAAAGGAAATGAATAAATGAAACCAAGATATACACGCCGTGTACATTTAATGTACAGGCTGTGTAGTTTTCAATAAAAAACAAGTACACACCGTGTATTTGTTATTACACACCGTGTAGTTTGTCCAGTCAGGATTTTGAGGATATAATATCATTTTATTAAATGATATTTATTAGAATCAGCATGAACACATGTGAAGGAATTAATTATTTGACATGGGGGTTTTCAATTAGAGTTAATGAAATAAATGAAACACGTAACGCGTTTCTTTATTGTCATAACTCTACAACATCAATCTTGATTATAAATATCCTCACAACCCCAACTCTTTTCCGATACAATAGAATCGTTGTACACAACATCTCTGGAGAATTCATTTAAGACCGAAAGAAACTCTTCCTCCAACAACGATCTCAGGACCGAGAGAGATCCTCTTCCATCGGATCAAGACGATCTAAGGCGGACAACGCAAGCAAAGGCTTCTCCACGCTAGCACCCGGAGAATCCTTTGGCGACGTCTAGAGATACAAGGTACACATGTGGATCACCGCTAGAGGGAGTCTACAATTGGCTTCTACGTTGCAATGCCGGTCACATCGACAACGTGATTGAGAACATCAACGAAGAAAGAACACCCAAAAGGTATTTCTTTATAATTAATTAAATTAACTATAATCAACCTGTAACGATCCTTGTTTGTGGTTCCGGGACAAACCATCTTCTTTGTATTTTTCTATGATTCGATCCATGGAGACTGGCGTTTATCGTCGTATTGATCCTGGATTGACCATTGCTAATGACAAAAAGCCAAGTGGGCACATCCACCCACGCGCTTCTGCTGCGCCCGGAACATTCAAATGGTATCAGAGGGAGGTTACAATGTTGATTATAGTTATTTAATTTTCGTTGATAATTTACGCATTCATATTTGATTCAATTCGAAATAAATCATTCTATAAATCTGAATTAACGAGATTTATTCTTCCTCCTTCGTTTCTCGATTCATATCACAGAAACGACCTTTTAATTTTAATTTTGATTAAAATAAAAATGAGGAACTCATCCGGAGGAGCTGCTCTTTCTGTCTGTACAACACGGGATTACACGACGTTTAATTAAAACTACACGCCATGTACTTAGGTTCAACGAACCGGCACTGGTCTGCCAAACCACGTCGTGTGAATGGATTATGCCTAAGTTTTAATCATGCCGTGTTGACCAAAATAGAACGGCGTGTGGAAACCGGAATACACGGCGTGTATGTTGGAACAACACGCCATGTAGTCCATTTCGACCCAGGTGAAAACGTGTACAATGATAAGCCGCGTACCGCGTACATGGGATTGCAAGGCCGGTTACCACGTAACAAGGAAGTACACGCCATGTATGATTCATCTACATGCTGTGTACTCTAAAATTTCGAAAGTACAGAAAACACGCCAAAGCCCCGGAGTGTACTTTGGATAAATGGTGAAAAGAAATATACACGCTGTGTAATTATATACTACACTCCATGTACTTTCCAGAAATGGAATTTCACCAGGTTTCCTCCTATGTACAAAGACCCGTACAAGGAATATGGATGAGAAGAATCTCAAGGAAATTCAGAAAGGAATTTAAGATAAAGAATTGATTAATTATAAGATCATAATTAATTGAATTCGAGTGCGTCTTATCTTAAATAAAATAATGATTGAAAGAATTTTAATTCTAAATATGCGTAAATTTCGTTGCATACTATGGATGACCATGAGATAGACCAAAGACCCTTTGTATGTGTATGGTTTCATTTAAATTTATTTAATTTTTTTGGCCTGCGAGCCTTCTTCTAATAAAATGTAGGGCATGTGTTCCCATAGTTTCTTTAATGTAAACCCATGTAATGGAGGATCTCCCAATCCAGAGGATATGGTTCAAATCCCAAATCCGAGGCGAAACCGACACAAGAAGATACAAAGGTGGACAGGTGGGAACTGCAAAACATGAACCATCAGGTTCGAGGTGTTTTCCCTAGGTCAGGGTTAGCTTATCAAAACTTCTAGATAAGCTAACCAAATAGAAGCTCATGATCATGCCATCTTATTTTATTTCCTTCTGATTGCATGGTTTATTTATTATGTATGTGTTGTCGCGATCACATAATTAATAAAATGAACAATCATGCAAAGATGGGATAAAATAAAAACCGGACTATACGTAAACATTACAAGAACATGGTTAATCACTTAAGAAAGAATCACTTAATATTAAAAAGCATGTGATAATGAAAAAATAAGAATAATGAATAAAATCCCTCAAATACAATATTAAATCAGACCAAGCCTTCCGTTACTTGATTAAGGGCAAGACTCAATAAAACTATGTGTTTGACCAACCCTTGTTGGGACACTTAATTTTATAAAGGAAGCCCTTATGAAAGGTTTCAGGTTGACTTAACCATATTACATCAAGAGAAGTAGCCCTTTCTAGACTTGATGTAATATTGGAGGCAAGATTTGAGGAAATCCAAGTCAGGATTTCAGGATTGGGGAGTCCACTCAACAGATCATGGAACTGTAAGCTCATAGTTGGAAAAGACTTTCCTACCTAAATACCTTCAAATAGCTTGGGCAACCCTTGTTGGGGTTATGCGAAGGGAAATATGGATCCTTGCCACTAGAATGTCAAAGCAACTGGATATTCTGAGTTCAATGGTGAGGGACATTGGGACTTGATAAAATAGTGGGAGAATTAATTTTTTTTATTATTTCTCATAAAAATGTAATCAAGAAAGTACTAATAATTCTACTCTTTTAAAATTGTAGAATCAAGATGAAAAACTCATCAACCACATTTTCTCTGTGATCAATACTGGATTAAGACAATATCCTCACTAGCAGTAACTTTCAGGAATGGTTTAGGAACCTTCGGGTTATCCTACGCCACGAACGAAAGTTTTATGTGCTAGAGTCCTCACTTCCTGATTCCCCTGCCCTAGGGGTGAGTGATGAGGATTTCCTATTCTATGATCAACATTTTAATGATGCACTCGACATTCAATGTTTGATGCTATCATAAATGTCTAGTGATCTCATGAAGTCTAATGAAGACTTGCATTCCTATAGCATGCTAGAGCATCTCCGTGGTCGATACCAGGAGATAACAAGACAGGAGAGGTTTGAGATCTCCAAGGCTCTATTTCAGAGAATGCTTGGAGAGGGTTCCCCAGCAGGGCCTCATGTAGTCAAGATCATTGGCTACATTAAGCGCTTGGAGGTTCTAGGGTTTAAACTCCCTGAAGAACTGTTTACCGATATCATTCTCGCATCACTCCCCCAGAGCTTCTCAAACTTTTTTGTAAATTTCAACATGAACAATATTGAGAAGTCTCTATCTGATCTTCTTATCCTTATTTTCCAAGTGGACAATGACATGAAGTGTGAAAAGACTTATGTCCTTATAGTGAATAAAAGGAAAGGGAAGGCGAAGAGCTTTAAGACCAATGCTTCTTCAAGGCCTTCCACGAAATGGAAGATCAAAGGGGAGGCAAAGGAACAGGATGTTGTTTGTTTCGCATGTGGCAAGAAGGGCAACTGGAAGAAAAACTGCACCCAGCCAAGGAAGCAAGGGGAAGCTTCAGGTGCGTTTGTTATCAAATGCAATCTATCTGTTTCTACTAATTGAGTATTAGATACTACTTTTGGTGCTCACATCTGTATCCAAATACATGAACCATGTAGATTCAGGAATATTTATCGAGGGGAGGTAGATCTACTAGTAGCCAACAGATCCAGACTCGCTGCTGTAGCTGTCAGAGACTACCACCTCACATTGCCTACCGAGATGGTCTTGGTTTTAAAAGGTTGTTATTATCTGCCTTCTGTTACTAAAAACATTATTTCAGTATCCAGATTAGATACTGATGGACTCATATTCATGTTTGGAAATGAATGTTGCTACTTTTATAAAGATAGCATTTGTTTTGTTAGGGCACATTTATATAACGACCTTTATGTGTTAGACTACACAAACCAAGTAATGGCAACTGATAACAAAGTTAATTCACATGACTCATACCACAACCAACTTTGGCATCGCCGGCTAGGTCATGTCAATGAGAAACATTTGACAAAATTACATCAAGATGGGTATTTATATTCTTTCGAACTAAAACCACTTGGTGTATGTCATGCGTGTCTACAAGGAAAATTGACCAAATCCCCATTTAGTGAGAAAGGTGAAAGAGATAAAGAGATTATAGAATTAGTTCACACAGATGTGTGTCGACCATTTCCAGTTGAAGAAAGGGGTGGGTTCTCGTACTTCATAACTTTTTCTGATGATTTTAGTAGATATGGATATATCTATTTAATGAGGTATAAGTCAGATTCTTTTGTTTGGTTCAAAGAATTCCAGAATGAAGTTGAGAACCAGCTTGGTAAGAATATTAAGAAACTCTCCTCAGACAGAGGAAAATAATATCTTAATCAAGACTTCATTGATTTCTTACGGGAGTTTGGGATTCTATCTCAAGTCACTTCTCCTTACACACCGCAGTGGAATAGTGTATGTGAAAGGAGGAACCACACCCTATTGGACATGGTGAGATCAATGAGGAGTCATGCGAGTCTTCCATTATCCTTTTGGTGATATGCATTACAAACAGCAGCGCACATACTAAACCAAGTACTAACTAAATCGATAAATCGTATTCCATATGAATTATGGAGTTGACGCAAAGCCATGTTATCGAATTTACATGTGTAGGGTAGTGAATCATTTTTTAAGGCCTCTTCAGGTATCAAACTTGCACCCCGAGGCACAAAGTGTATCTTTATAGGATATCCTAAGGAAACAAGGGGATATTTCCTATACAACCCCTTAGACAAAAAGGTTACAGTGGAAAGACACACCATATTCCTTGAGAGGGAGCACATCTCCAAAAGAGATAGTGGGAGCGAGATAGACTTCAATGAAGTCGAAGCTCAAGATACACATGAGTTGGTACAAGAACAGATTCCACAAAGCCCCATGGAAGAACAATCTGTTCCAAAGAGACAAGAACTGTGTAGGATCACGAGAGAGGTGAGAGAACCAGTATGATATGGTTTTCTTGTCACCAAGAATGGTGACTCATTATTGGTTGACAATGATGATCCTCTTGCATACAAGGAAGCAGTTGAAGGCACAGACGTTGCCAAGTGGCAAGAATCCATGAATTCTGAAATGGATTCCATGTACCAAAACCAAGTCTATATTTTGGTAGATCCTCATGTTGATGTAAAGCCTATTGGTAATAAATGGGTATTCAATAAGAAACTGGACATGGAGGGTCAAGTCAACACCTACAAGGCACGATTGGTTACAAAAGGTTTTAGACAGTGTCAAAAAATTGACTATGATGAAACCTTTTCACCGGTTGCAATGCTGAAGTCCATCAGAATCCTATTGGCCATTACTGCTTACCTTGACTATGAAATTTGGAAAATGGATGTCAAAATAGATTTCCTTAACAGGAAACTCTAGGAAGATGTCTACATGACACAACCTGAAGGGTTTGTGACTCCAAAGGATGCCAACAAGGTATGCAAGTTGCAGAAATCCATTTATGGATTAAATCAAGCATCAAGGTCATGTAACATTCGTTTTGATTAAGCTGTTACAGAATTTGGCTTTTTAAGAATGAATGTGAGCCTTGTGTCTACAAAAGGTTTAGTGCAAGTGCAGTCGTTTTCTTAATAGTATATGTTGATGACATATTTCTAATTAGAAACGAAGTACCTGTCTTAAATTTAGTTAAGGCATGGTTGCATAAATTATTCTCCATGAATGGCTTGGGAGAGGCGGCATATATTCTTGGGGTCAAGATCCATCGTGATAGATCCTAGAGAATGCTGGGCCTAAGTCAAAGTACATACATTGACATGATACTGAAGAGATTCAGTATGAAACAATCCAAGAGAGGATTGTTTCCAGTGTCACATGGCATTCATCTTACCACGAAAATGTGTCCTCAGACACATGGGGAATGAATGAGGATGGCATGGATCCCTTACGCATCCGTTATTGGGCTAGTCATGTATGTAATTCTATGTACGAGGCAAGATGTTGCTTATGCATTAAGTGCGGTAGGCAGATATCAAGATGATCCAGGAGACCGCCTTTTGATGGCATTCAAGACTATCCTTAGGTATCTGAGGCTTACTAAAGATATGTTCCTGGTTTATGGAGGAGATGAGGAACTAGTCATCATAGGACATGTAGATGCTAGTTTCTAGATTGATCAAGATGACATGAAGTCACAGACTGGATACATCTTCAGTTTGAATGGAGGTGGAGTGAGCTGGAAGAGTTCAAAACAAAGTGTTGTTGGAAATTCTACAGCAGTGTTCGAGTATATCGCAGCTTTTGAGGCAGCTAAAGAAGCATTATGGATGTGATGCTTCATCCAAGAGCTAGATGTTGTACCGAGCAATAATGATCATATCACACTCTATTGTGATAATACTACAGCGGTGGCACTTGAAAAATAGCCAAGGTTACATCAGCGGAAAAAGCACATACTTAGGAAGTATCATCTCTTGAGGGATTTGTCTCAGAGAGGTGAAGTTGCAATGAGAAGTATTTCCATGGAAGACAACGTGGCGGACCCATTGACTAAAGCCCTGACTCAGCAGAAACATGATCATCATGTGAGGTCTAGGGGACTAAAAGTCGTAGGCAGTTGGCTCTAGTCCAAGTGGGAGTTTGTAAGGGTTGGTGTCCTCAGAACCAATTGTTTTGTACTTTGATTACATAAATGTTCACTTATTATATATTTTTCATTGTTCTGCATGACTATAATATAATAATGTCCTGGAATATTTGTTGCATTAATAAGGATATAGAAGATCCCCGCAATGATGAGAATATTGAAATGCTATAACAATATTCTTAAATAACGTTCTGCAGTTTGATGACATACTATGATAGGACACATAGTATACATACCGTCATGTGCGAGTACTCGTAAGAAGACGAGACTCTCTCTCTCATGGAGTTTGCACTTGGTAACCTCCAAGATGGGAGATAATGAGAACAGACCCTCCAGTAGTAATTCCGCATATCTTGGTGTCATCGGATATTGCTATTTGCGAGCGTGTGAAATGGTCCTTAGACTGAAAGATTATAATTAACTCATGTCATGACTCGCGCACTTAGATTTACTGACGAAAACCGTCACGCAAACAGTTGGCTAGAATTAGGGTACACTAGGTGTGTCACGAGTGACATTTTGTTAATGGATAAGTCAAGGAAGGATTTGTCCCTTCCATTTATGGAAGTTGATATCTCGGCCCTTTGATTGAAATAGAACTGTCGCATTAAATTCCATGGCCATGGTTTAAACGACGAGTTTATTTCAGGTTGTCAAAGAACGACATATCAAGCATATAGGTTTATGACACTTCCATGAAACCTGCTTGATGAGATATCGAGACAAAGGGATTAAATTACACAGTAAGCGTTCGTATGAGGTGATACATCAATGCGGCGTCAACTTCGTTCTCTTGGGTGCCTTGACCCGTTTCTAGACAGTAATCTTGGACGTTAGGCAAGCCTGCCTAATGTCAATGAGAAAGAGGCCTAGAGGGTCACACACTAAGTGTATCCAAGTATCTCATGTTGAATAAAGATTATTCCTGTACGTGGTTTAATAATTATTCAATGAAGCCTAAGTTGTTTTAAATTATGGAGGAAAAATAAAATAAAACAAGTACACGCCGTGTAGTTTTATTTTGGAAAGGAAATGAATAATGAAAACAAGATATACACGTCGTGTACATTTAATGTACACGCTGTGTAGTTTTTAATAAAAAAACAAGTACATGCCATGTATTTATTATTACACGCCGTGTAGTTTTTCTTGTCGGGATTTTGAGGATATAATAACGTTTTATTATATGATATTTATTATAATCAGTGTGAGCACATGTCAAGGAATTAATTATTTGAAATGGGGGTTTTCAATAAGAGCTAATGAAATAAATGAAACTCGTAACGCATTTATTTATTGTCATAACTCTACAACCTGAATCTCGATTATAAATATCCTCACATCCCCAACTCTTTTCCGACACAAGAGAATCGTTGTACACAACATCTCTAGAGAATTAATTCAAGGCCGAAAGAACCTCTTCCTCCATGAATGCTCTCAAGACCGAGAGATATCCTCTTCCATCAGATCAAGATGATCTAAGGCGGACAATGCAAGCAAAGGATTCTCTACGCTAGCACCCAGATAATCCTTTGGCGACGTCTATAGATACAAGGTACACGTGTGGATCACCTCTCGAGGGAGTCTACACTTGGCTTCTACGATGCAACGGCGAATCACATCGACAACGTGATCGATAACATCAACGAAGAAAGAACACCCAAAAGGTATTTCTTTATAATTAATTAAATTTACTATAATCTACCGGTAATGATCCTTGTTTATAGTTCCAGGACAAACTATCTTCTTTGTCTTTTTCTATGATTCGATCCGTGGAGAATGGATTTTATCATCGTATTGATCCCGGATTGATCATTGCTAATGAAAAAAAGCCAAGTGGGCACATCCACCCATGCACTTCCGCTGCGCCCGGAACCTTCAACATCTCCAATGAATTATTTTACATATACAGTCTGCATACTGACATTCTGTATACATTGTGACAAAAATAAACATCTAAAATCTGAAAATGACCCCCTTCATGGCTCCCAAAAAATCCACCTCACTTTCATGAATGACAGGCCCTCTCACGTACTGCTTTCCATCATCACGAACTATATGATTTCGGTGAACTATTTCTGTACGTAGTCTGTCCCTTGTGGTATGTGTCCCCTTTGAATGTTTTCTTAGTTGTTCTGTGTACCACCCTTCATGGTCTGTATAAGGGCCCAACCTTAAACATTAGATAATTTTGAATTAAATGAATAATTCACAATGATGATCTTTTCGGGTTTAGAGTTTTAAATAATTATTCCATAACTATTACATTACAACTTGAATATTACAAGTAGACACTACTCGTCAGTATCCATTTTTTCATAAAATAAAAACTCTTAAAAAGAAACATGTCTAGAATGACTTTTCCTTGATCCTATCATTGAACCTATTCAACTTTAAGCCCAATGGAAAACATTTCAAAAACCTGGGATGAGCATAAAAAGCTCAGTAAGGGTTATAAAATAAAGGAAAAATTAACCCATCAATAAACACAAATCAATGAAACCAATAATTTTCATACATAACATACCTTATCAAATCATAAGATTTATGAATAACACACCCAAATGATAATTCATAAAGGTTACTTATCACATCCATATCAAACTTACATTTTAGCTATCATAGATACATAGGGATTTACAATTATAATACAAATCACAGTATATTCCCTAAATCTCTTAGGAGAAACATCATGTTTACATCTGTGACATTACCCAATGCATTGGAGATCTATCTCAGGCTCACCCGCCCTAGGTTTATCATGGAACCAACCGTATACGTAAACAATGACCAATAACCATAACATAATAATAACATATGACACATGTATAAATGACATATAACATTTCCACATTCCAATATATCAAATCAAGATATTTAAATAAATTTTTTTTTATCAAATCATTTTCAAAACCATTTAAAAAGAGATTTTTGAATCAAAGTGTCCCATACCACATTGAAGTTTTTAAATGAATTCTCTTTTGAAATGATATTTTAGTTAAAGAGTTTTTAACAAAAAGAGAGACGGTTGAATAAAAATAATTGAAGAATTAATTTTAAAAGAACTTTATAATATCATGAGAATAAAGTGATTCATGATATAATATGTCAAAGGATGGTATATACACCACATAAGAGTGAATTGGTGCATATCAACAATGAAGTCTCAGTGGGAATGTAAATTGGGATGCAATCCCTTATAAATATGGAATCCTTAAATTAAGTATAAATCAATCACATAATTATGTGTGACAAATATAAATACACCCAATATAAGTGGCTATTATGTGTAAAACAATCAGAGGTCATTCACACATATTCATTGGATGACATATTCAATGATTAGAAGTTGAACCCAAAGAATTGAAATTGGGTTAAGAGGTTCCCTTGTAAAAATTCGACAGCCTAACGACGTCGCTTTAAATTTCATAAAATGATTTTAGGAGATAAAAAAGGGAATATCATAACATGGATATATAGTTTACATCAATATGGATATATAATAACACATTCAAGCATAATAATATGTAAATTAAAAGATGTAACAAAAAGAAGTCTTTTTTAAAGAGGATAGTGAATAGTTCCCTTACCGATTTGGTAACTTACAAAACATACAACACATGAAATAAGGATCATAAAATGAAGATGTAAATACTCATAAATGAATGAATATTACATAAATAGTATAATCAAGGGCAGTAAATACACCACAAAAAAAGGAAATACTGGAAAATATAGCATGAATCTCACGGGAATAAAAAGTGAGACGAAACCCTTTACCACATTGTAATCAACTGAGTCGTATGACCAAAAGTTAATAACCACCAAATGAATCACAAAATACCATGAATATAATGAAAATAATGATAATATATATCAAAATTCAGTACACAATATACCACATGAAATGAATAAGTGGCGAACAATGGAAATCTCACAGAATTAAAAGTGAGATAAGAAAATCCCTTACAAACATTTGATAGCCTAACGACGCCACTTAAAAATTCTTAAAATGAATTAATGAGATTAATAAAGGGTCTCTAATCATATGAAAATAAAAATTGAAGTATGTTGAATATAAAATAACATCCTCGAAAATAAGAACATGGAGCATAAATGAAATGACACAAAAGAGTGTACTTGAAAAGAAAGAGAGAGGTCAGATCCCTTACCTCGTGTCCAACTTGACTCGATCGTTCCTTTAATATCTGGAATAATAAACTAATGTTAATTTATACTTTTTTAAGAACCTTTTTCAAGTTTATTATTCCTTTTATATCAATTATTTCCATGTTATAAACATTATGTAATCATTTAATTTAATAACATACATTTCGTCGATATTTGGTACTTGAGTAAAAAATGAACAACTTATATTTACATGTTATCCATGTGGTAAATTTTTAATTATATCCAGAATTAAATTCATAATTTAGATATCATATATATCATATATATCTATTATATACAGGTATTTATAAGAGTACATAACATTTGGAGGTAAGAAATGAAATGCACCGTTAATGGAGACGGTAAGCTGTACGTACGCATGGATGCTACTTTATTTTCTATTTATTATTTTAATGGAATTTAAACATAATTATACATAGGTATATTATAATTCCAGAATAATATCATATATAATATCATTAAATCCATCCTTTATACATCCCACATATGGCATTAATGAATCACATCACTTTGAGGGGGCGGTAGTCCACAATTCCTCAAATGAGATTATCATATTTACCCACTATGGAAACCATAAAGGCATGATATAAATGGTAAATACAGAAGCTTAAAGAAATAATAAACATAATATTTACCATATATAAATACAGTGTCATCGTAATGGCCACCATGATAGGTGGTTGAAGATATTTGAACAATCATTGTTTTGTGAGGCATTAGTTTTCCATCCACAGAATATTTATGTTCTTCATCCATTAGATTGAGGTGTGTGTATGTGTAGCTCGAGTACATCTCATAAAAACATCCTAGTATATTTAGTATACTTATTTTGTTACAAAATAATGGAATAAAAAGATTTTAGTGGTTGGAGAAGTAAAATAATGGAAAAAAATTAAGAGAAACAGTTACCTTTAATTGGGGTAACTTCCTTTGATTTGAACCAAAAAGACTTCTTGAAGAGACTTCTGCCTAATGTAAGGCTTCTAAGATGAGGATAGGGATGTTTAAAGATTAATTGGGCAGAGTTTGGATGAGACAAATGGCTTGATAGGTGTTAGGAATTGGTTAGAAGTAGTCTCGTTTTATAGGGGGCAGGAGGGGCTCTTTAGGAAAGTGTGAAACTATTATTTTATTATAGATATTCGGTTTAAATGGTCCAAAAATCATTATATTCGAAGATAAGATGATCTAGGGTCAAAATAATATCATCCAATCATAATTTGACATGTTTTGGATAATATTTTAATCAGTATGATCTTATTTATTTCAATCATTTATTAATGAGTTAAATACTGCTTCATTACTGTGTCATAAATAATTTAATTTATTTGAAGTATAAAAATTATAAAAAACTAACATGATATAGGAAATCTTTTTATCTTTAAAAATAATATTTATAGTCGAAAATAGGACTTATATAACACCATATAAAAATTAATTACTAAAAGATATTTGTTAATGTAATTTTGGCCTTACTTTAAATTAATTAATCTAAATTGTAATTATCACTTACAAGTGGATAAAATGGGTCCAAAAATAGGCCCAAAGATACTCACAGTCGTTAATGAATCAACTAATAAGGTAAGGACAAATGTTAAGGTAATTTGGAATTATTAGATTATTCTTTTAACCCTGATTTACCTGATTTACCTTTAATCGCGGTAAATAAAAGTCAAAAGTTATTATTCACCAAAAATTATTTTCATCTTATTTAACCAAATTTTACTTCTTCATAACAAAAATGTATGTAGTATTTTCTAAATTCAATTCACATAAGTGTTAAAATTTCATTTAAATGAAAAATTAATTTGTTAACTACCACTAAGTGGTGTCACTATTCATCAAAATTGAAGTTTTTCATAAAAATACAATGAATTCAGCCTAAGATATATTTGATATTCCAAATTCAAAAATGATGTCTATTTTTACAAATTAAAAACATTTAAGAGGATTTTAATCAATTTTAAAATTAATTCCCGTTATCAAAACAAATAGTGTGTTTTTAAGAAATAATAACTATCAAAAGATCGATACTTGTTTATGTCCAATTTCAAAGTAAAAGTACTTCCAATGACCAACATTGGATTAAATTGTAAAAATATATTTTAATTTAAATTAAAAAACAATTAAAAAGATAATATAACCATATAAATAAATTAGATTAAAATGAACATTTGAATTAAAATACAATATTTTTCACTATTCATTAAAAAAATGAACTTTATCAGAAAAATACCACAAAATTACGCAAAGTAAAATTTTATTTTCCCATTCTAAATAAGGATTTTATTTGGTCAATTATAATGTATTAAAGTGACCAAAACTATTTTTAAAGAGGTTTCATCATTAAAAGGTGGTAAATCGACCTTTTAATGTTAATTATGCTTAAAATTATATTCATTCACATTTTAAGCCTCTAACATTTATTGGATAAATGTAATTACATTTAACAAACAAATATAACCATATTGTATTTGGTTTTGTTTATTTCAACCAATACAATGTCTAGGATTTAATGACCATTTAAAATAATAGTATTATATTATTATTGTGCAACATAAGATTTCAAAGAAACTCGTTGTTGCGTATCGAGTACGCTATCGAATATAGCGACCCTTTTAAAGTAAAATTAATATTTAATTCAAAAATACTAAAGAAGATGAAAATTTCATATTCTTTATTTACCTGGGATGTTACATCCTTCTCCATTTTGGGAATTGTGTCCTCACAATTTTAAATTTGGGCTCAGAAACATCATTGAAAGCCCCACTTTGAAAAAGGAGTAAATTAAACTATCACTTTAAAAGAATGAAAGAAAAGTACAAAGGTCACCCGAGACAATAGATACTAGGATTCCATGAAAACATGGATATAGAAGAAGAAACAAAGTGTCATGTTCTGATAGAGAGTGTTAGAAAACATGTTTAGGATAAATTTAACCACCAGAAATTCACAGACTTGTGATGGGTTAAACAATCATTGATTCTCCAGTAGGAAAAGTTAGCAGACAAAGTTTTTTGTTTTAGGTTACTTTTCATTGAGGAATTTATTTATGAGCTTAACTAAATCATTAAGAATCTTACTTAATTTTCTTGTAGACTTTCATCTCTTACTATATTTCTTTCACAAACTCATATTTTCACCAAAAGATGAGTATTTAGGATGACTTGTTCTGATTAAGTGCACTATAATCAACTTCTAGAGAATCACCTAATACAGAAAAGTTGAACTATATATTTCCCATGTCTTTAGACCTTAACCAAAACAAAAAATTTTAGAACAAGATCAGATAATCCCCCAAAAGGATAAAGATTTACATAATGAAAACCTACTCTTAATCTCCAAAATTTTTCTAAAAAACCCCAAAGATCAACAAACACCATACAATAAAAATTTATCCTTAAAATTATTCAAAGTAATACAAACTATGTTTGAAACCCAAATCTCTGAAGGATTTAATCATATAGTCTTACTAGATAAGTCTTAACATTTATCTCCAAATAACATCAGTTACTCTTAAAATGTCATATTGAAAAGAAATTAACCTAATAAAATATTCTCCATGATAGTTTAATCATTTCCATAGATAACCAGAAATAAAAATATTATGGATTCATAAAATCATCTAACTAAAAATAATTAGTCAAACCTACCAGGTACTCCACGTAGTCTAGTGGTAGGCGATAAATACCAGTTTCACTTTGGTTGTGGGTTTGATTCCCATAGCTCTATCCGACGCGAGGGGTTTTCAAACGGTTTGCATGTTGTCCCTTTTCAAAAGCTACATAATTTTATAAAATTCCAAAAAGAGATAAATTCATCAAATATAACCATAAAATATTTTAACCACAAACGTTATCTAATAAATTACATTTTTTATCCCAAAATGTATTAACTGGTAATGGCCTCAAATTCAAGGATCTTATAATCCCAAATGGTTCTTTATAACTATATCCACAAAAGAGAAGATAATTATTTCTTAAATAAAGTTTTCATATATCAAACATCAGGGTTACGCAAACTATAAATAGTATTCTAATGTAATCCCACCATTAGAAGAGCCTTAATACCTTTGAGCATTTCACCATCCTAAATTCTACTATTACACTTGAATCCCTTATATGTTGAATTCTTAGTTATTCAACATTCTTCATGATCCATTAGACATTCCTTTACATCTATTTTATAAAATACTTCTTTCCTAAAAACAGAATCATGAATCATATCCTAAGATTCAATAATATCAAAACATTTGTTAAGAAATAATCCATACCTTTCATTGGTCATTGTCAGTTTCTTCTTACTCAATCGAAATCGCATTAGGTATTGGTAAACAAATATTTGTACTATCCTAGTGATCCCATTACTGAAACATCTTCGTAGGACACCTGTTTGTATAATGACAATGCACACCACATTTAAAACATTCAACTGATCCCTCAAAAATAACTTCTTTCCCTTTCCTAGAGTCAACTGGATGCTTCCTTTTTCCATGGCAGGTCCTTGCTTTATGACCTTCATTCCCACATCTATAGCATATTCCCGTCCCTTTGAGGAATTTTCCTAGGTGTTTCATTCCACATCCTTGACACATAGGTTTTTGAACATACTTACCTTTCTGATTATTACCTAAAGTTCTGTATGGATTTGTTTCTCGAATATGTGATGCATTATAAAAATCACCAAGTTTCATGTTTTCAATCATGACTTCATATAGTAGGTTGAAAATAACCACAAGATTTCTCATTGCACCTCTCATTTCATTCAGTTGCTCGTTCAGAAAACCATCATTGTTTTCTTTACATCCAGTATTACTTTGGTTCCTCCTAGATCCATCCATTTACTAAAACCAAAAAGGTCAGTGTGAGTACATCAGTAAAATATTCGTATAATATATTATGAGGAGGGTAAATACATATTCAGGTTTTCTTAAACTCATTCAAATTAACTAAGAATCTTTCTAATATGCTAACCATTATGGTTATGTTACTTATTCTTAGATAACACCCTATCCTCTAAAGTTATCTAAACCGACCTTTGATACCAACTATAAGGACCCAGACATAAACATTACATAATATTGAATTAAATGAATAATTCATATTGAGGATCTTTTCAGGTATAGAGTTTTAGAGAATTAGGCCACAACTATTACATTACAACTAGAATATTAAAAGTAGACACCACTACTTAGTATCTATTTTTTTCAACAAATAAAAACTTTTAAAAAGAAACATGTCTAGAATGAATTTTCCTTCATCCCATCCTCGAACCTATTCATCATTAAGCCCTTTGGAAAACATTTCAAAAACATGGGATGAGCATAAAAAGCTCATTAGAGGTTATAAAATAAAAAAAGGAAACATTAACCCATCAATAAACACAAATAAATGAAACCAATACTTTTCATACATAACATAACTTACGAAATCATAAGATTTATGAATAACACACACAAATTATAATTCATAAAGTTACTTATGGAATCCATATCAAACATACGTTGTAGCTATCACAGATACATAGAGAGTTACACTTGGAATACCCATCACAGTATATTCCCTAAATATCTTAGGAGAAACATCACGTTTACCTCCGTCATGTTACCCAATGCATTGGAGAACTATCTCGGGCTCACCCATCCTAGGTTTATCACGGAACCACCCGTATACGTAAAAAATTCCCAATAAACATAAAATAATCAAAACATATGACACATGTATAAGGAAAATATAACATTTCCACATTAAAATATATCAAATCATGATATTGAAATAAAAATGTTTTATCAAATCATTTTCAAACCCATTTAAGAAGATATTTTTGAATCGAAGTGTCCCATACCACTTTGAAGCTTTTAAATGAATTATCATTTGAAAACATTAATTTCCATATAAATAAATCCTAAAAACCATTTTGAAAAAATGGACATTAAGAAGAAATATTTAGAAGTATAAATCTTTAAAACATTTACAATGAAATTTTAGTTAAAGAGTTTTTAACACAAAGAGAGATGATTGAATACAAATAATTGAAGAATTACTTTTAATAAGAACTTTATAATATCATGAGAATAAACGTATTGAAGGTGTAATATGTCAAAGGAATGTATATACACCATATAAAAGTGAATTGGTGCATAACAACAATGAAGTCTCAGTGGAAATGTAAATTGGGATGAAATCCCTTATAAAGATGGCATCCTTAAATTAAGAATAAATCAATCAAATAATTATGTGTGACAAATATAAATACACCCAATATAAGTGGATATTAAGTGTAAAATAATCAGATTTCATTCACACATATTCATTGGATGACAAATTCATTGAGTACAAGTTGAACCAAAAGAATTGAAATTGGTTTAAGAGGTTCCCTTGTAAAAATTCGACAGCCTAACAATGTCACTTTAAAATTCAGAAAATGAGTTGATGAGATAAAAAAGGGATTATCATCACTTGGATATAATGTTTAGATCAATAAGGATATATAAGAACATATCCCAACATATTAAGATATAAATTAAAAGACATAACAAAAAGAAGACTTTTTTAAAGACGAGGGTGAATAGTTCCCTTACCGATTTGGCAACTTACAAAACATACACCGCATGAAATAAGGATCATACAATGAAGATGTAAATACTCATAAATGAATTTATATTACATAAATAGTACAATCATGGGCAGTACATACACCACACAAAAGGAAGTTGTGTCAAATATAGCATGAATCTCACGGGAATAAAAAGTGAGACAGAACCCTTCACCACGTTGCAATCAACTGGGTCTCATGACCAAAAGTTAATAACCACCAAATGAATCATAGAATACCATGAATATAATGATAATCGTGATAATATATATCAAAAGTCAGGACACAATACACCATATGCAATGAATAAGTGGCAAACAATGGAAATCTGACGGAATTAAAAGTTAGATAAGAAAATCCCTTACAAACTTTCAGCAGCCTAACAACGCCACTTAAAAATTCATAAAATGAATTGATGAGAGTAAGAGAGGGTATCTAATCATATGAAAAAAATTAAAGTATGGTGAATATAAAATAACATCCTCCAACATAATAACATATAGAATAAATAAAATGACATAAAAGAGGGTACTTGAAAAGAAAGAGGGAGATCAGATCCCTTACCTCGTGTCCAACTTGACTTGATCGTTCCTTTAATATCCTGAATAATAATCTAAAGTTAATTTATAATTGCTTAATAACATTTTTCATGTTTATTATTCCTTTTATATCAGTTTTTACCATCTTATAAACATTATGTAATCATTTAAGTTAATAACGTCCATTTTGTAGATATTTGGTAATTGAGTAAAAAATGAGCACCTTATATTTACTTGTTGTACAAGTGGTCAATAGTTCATTATATACAGAATAAAATTAATCATTTAAGTATAATATATATCATATATATCCAGTATATACATGTATTTACAATATAACATAACATTTGGATGTAAGAAAATGAAATGCACCGTTCTTGGAGACGATAAGAAGTATGTACGCATGAAAGCTACTTTCAGTTCTATTTCTTATTTTAATGGAATTAAAACATAATGATACATAGGTATATTATAATTCTATAATAATATCATATATAATATTGTTATCTCCATCCTTTATAATCCCACATAAGGCATTAAAGAATCACATTACTTTGAGGGGGCGGTAGTCCGCATATCCTCAAATGAGAATATCGTATTTTCCCACTATGGAAACCATAAAGGCATGATATAAATGGAAAATACAGAAGCCTAAAGAAAAAATAAACATAATATATATCATATATAAATACAGTGTCATCATAATGGCCACCATGAGAGGCGGTTGAAGATATTTGAACAATCATCATTTCTTGAGGCGTTAGTTTTCCATCCACAGAAACATTATGTTTTTCATCCATTAGATGGAGGTGTGTGTAAGTGTATCTTGATTAATTATCATAAAAACATAATAGTATATTTATTATACTGATTTCATTACAAAAAAAAAGGAACAAAAAGATTTTAGGGGTTGGAGAAGTAAAATAAAAGAAAACAATTTAAGAGAAACGGTTAACTTTAATTGGGGTATCTTCCTTTGGTTTGAACCAAAATGACTTCTTGAAGTGATTTATTCCTAAGATAAGGCTTCTAAGAGGAGTATAGGGATGTTTAGAGCTTAATATTACAGAGTTTTGACAATCCAAATTGCTTGAGATGTGTGATTAATTGGTTAGAAGTGGTCTCCTTTTATAAGGGGGGGGGTGAGGGGCTCTTTAGGAAAGTGTGAATCTATTATTCTATTATATAATGATATTCGGTTTCTAATGGTCCAAAAATTATTATATTCTTAGATTATACGATTCATGGTCGAAATAAAATAATCCAATTAAAATTTGACATGTTTTGGATAATATTTCAATCATTATAATCTCATTTATTTAAATCATTTATTAATGAGGTAAATACTGTATCATTATTGTGTCATAAATAATTTAATTTATTTGATGTCTAAAAATTATAAAACAAATACCATGATATAGGAAATAGTTTTATCTTTCCAAAAAATATTTATAGTAGAAAATAGGACTTATATAACTCCATATAAAAATTAATTACTAAAAGCTTTTTGTTTATGTCATTTTGGCCTTTACTTTAAATTAATTAATCTAAATTGCCATTATCACTTACAAGTGGATCCAAGGGGTCCCAAAATAGTCCCAATGATGCCCATGGTCGTTAGTGACTAATCCAATACGGTTAGAACAAGTGTTAAAATAATTTTGAATTATTATAATATTTTTAACCTTGAATTACCTTATTTACCTTTAACCACGGTAAATAAAAGTCAAAAGTTCATATTCACCAAAAATTATTTTTATCTTATTGAACCAAATTTTAATTCTATATAACAACCATGTACATTGTTTTTTTTAAATTCAATTCACATATGTGGTAATGTTTCATTTAAATGAAAAAGTCGGTTTTTTAACTACACAAAGTGGTGTCACTATTCATCAAAAATTGAAGTTAATCAGAAAAATACAAACAATTCAGCCTAAGATATATTTGATATTATGAATTCAAAAATGATGTCTATTTTTCCTAATTAAAAACATAGAAGTGGCATTAAATAATTTTAAAATTAATTCATGTTATCAAAACAAATAGTGTGTTTTTAAGAAACAATAACTATCAAAAGATCGATACTTGTTTATGTCCAATTTCAAAGTGAAATTACTCCAAATGACCAAAATTGGATTAAATTGTAAAAATATATTTTAATTTCACTTTAAACCCAATTAAAAAGATAATCTAAAAATATAAATAAATTATATTTAAAGGCACAATTGAATTAAAATACAATATTTTTCACTATTCATTAAAAAATTGACCTTTATCAGAAAAATACCAAAAAATTACCTAAAGTAAAATTTTATGTCCCCGTTCTAATGAAGTAATTTATCTGGTCAATTATAATGTATTAAAGTGACCAAAAATATATTTAAAGAGGGCTCTCCATTAAAAGGCGATAAATCGACCTTTTAATGTTAATTATGCTTAAAATTATATTCATTCACATTTTATACCTCTAACATTTATTGGATAAATGTAATTACATTTAACAAACATGTATAATCATATTTTATTTATTCTTGTTCATTCCCGCCAATACAACGGCTAGGAGTTAATGACCATTTAAAATAATAATATTATATTATTAGTGTGCAGCGTAAGATTTCAAAGTAACTCATTGTTGCGTATCGAGTATGCTATCGAACATAGAAAACCATTTAAAGTAAAATAAAAATTTAATTCAAAAATATTAATGAATATGAAAATTTCATATTCGTTATTTACATGGGATGTTACAGTCCGTGTATTAACCATCATGGTCGATGAATAGTTCGCTCAATTTCAAAAAACCCATTATTTTCAAAATCCAAATTTCTGATTTTGAGGCCCAAAAAAATTGGAAAACAATGGTAAGCTATTCCATCTTCAATACAACTTTCTCCCTCAATCGTTAGACCATATTATTTACACACTCCTTGATCAACCAACTGTAGATTGATATCTAAATCAAACAAAACTCCATGTCCTACAGAAAACAACCTCAGTTCCAACAAAAGGTTATTTAGAGAAATAATATGTTATTTGTGATAAAATTATAATAATATAAGGATAATTTAATACATACTAACCTTACATAATGATCTTCATAAAATGGAAGTGTTACTCATAAATACGTATGACTTACCGTTATGATGATTGTAATATAGTTCAATTTTGATAACCATATTTCATAGTTGGTTTAAAATATAAACTTTATTCATAATAATTATAATTATTTCATTACTAAAACTCAATATATGATTAAATAATAATCTATTTGATGTTATTAAGCATACCAAATTGATTGTGTACATTTAAGCTGTTTATTGTTAAAATGTCAGGTGGGAATGTAATTGGTTATGTAACTGAATAAGAAATAGTAAAAAATCAAATAATAAGGAATAATAAACATGAATAATATTATTGTGTTATAAAATTATTAACACATGTTTGTTATTTAGGAATATAAAGAATACACCTAACAAATCAGGATTGAGGTAAGCGATCTCCCGAAACCACCCTTTCCTTCATGTTATGAAATTTCACTCTCTAACAAACTTTATCCTTCAATTTAATGTTATGGAGTTCTTTTAAATACTATATATATGTATCTCAAATATATACCTATCTTATTCCCACTTTTTTAATGTTTAAACACATTCATTTTGATCATTTCTCAAACACATTAATTGTGAAATTTCCTTTAATTATGATATGTAGTCAGATTATGAAACCCATTTTCTAAAAATGGTAAATTATTTTGTTATCCCTTAATATTTAATAATTTATGTGAAACACATATATAATTAATATTATATGATGGTTGAACACATATAGATCTCTAATGAATTGGGTAAATCTTTACTCACATGAGGAGTCATGTCAATTATGGGCTTTTTCAACAATGTGATATCATTTATAAATTTTATCCTTGACTCATGTTTATATGAACATATATGGATATAATATATTTTCTGTGATTCTAGGGTATTATTATATCTTTCTCATTATGTTATTCATCCGTGTGATTACTCATGAGCCCACTATTTTATTATAGAATGATACACCATTGACTCACATTTTATGTTTCCTTTTCATTTTTGTTACCTTACAAGGATTTTTAGCTCACATGTTTTTTTCACAGTTTCCTTAGGTTATCCCATTTAATTTTTGTAGCTGAAATGTATTTCAGGAGATCATTATGAATAATAAAAAAGGATCCCATTATTTATGTCCCTTTTTATGTAATATGAACCTATTCATCCACAGACACTATGCCTCACGATTGTAGGGATTATAATTTTTGAATATTTTTGTTTAGAAATCATTTAATAATATATATAAAAAGATTGTTCCACTATAAACTTGTCCAACAAATTTCATCACCACTCAACCTTCAATTAGATTGAATTGAAAAAAAGATATAGTTTGAATGGTATATAAAGGATAACATTTCAAGAAGATAAATTTGATACTTGCATTTTATATATGAATTCATCAATGAAAAATATAAATAAAATGTGACTCTCAGGAGACCATGATATTTTGATTATTTTCTCATTCAAATTGAAATCCCAAGACAGATAGGTGTGATTATAAAATAAATTCATCCAAATCATCATTTTAGGGTTCTCTATTAGGTATCCCATTTTATTGAATATTAAAATGAATTATGAATAATATTAGAGGAATTATTAGGGAATGTGTGGAGTTGAATAACACAAATACTATTCTTTAGGGGCTGTTTACATAGATCAATGTTTTGGTTGAATTCTTGAAACCACTTATGTGGGGAACATTATTTTAAATGTAATACTCAAATGATTTTATCTCATTTAATATGAAAATCTGATCGTCCCATATTTCATCTAGGGATGCATCCGACATACATAGAAAAATTGAGTTTATAAACTTTTTGATGGTCATGGTCATATTTCATGTGACATGGCCCATAGATTTCAAAAAATCTATGGGATGTATTCTGTGATGGAGGTAGTGAGATAAATGGATAATGATAAACTCACAAAGGACCTATGCGTGTAATCTATTCTTGATAAAAATAAAGGCATTATGATGGGATCAATGTATTATTTTATATAGAATAAAAATAATATTTGATCAAATTATTTGGAGATTCATGCATACCAAACGATATATAGTGATTTTAGGAAGATGTTTAATGACCATGTTGAATTTCCCTCAGTGATCACCACCCCTACGACATGCTTCCCTACAACCATTGAGTTTAAGCCAGAAATTCCTTCCAATCAAAAAAGAATACATTTTGAACCTCCATAATGGGTTGTTACTCAGATATTTAATCTTCATTTTTTACACCTAGTCATGTGAGGATGAGAATGAGACAATGATGGATGACATAAAAAATAATCTCAAATGGTGGATGATAGGTCGATGGGATCTCGATGCTGATTTTTTTATAGTGTAAACCAGCTACTTCAAAAGAATTATGGAGGATTGGAATGATATTTACCAATTATCTAAAAGGTGTAAAATAGAGGGTGATGGATAATTTGTTGTATATATAGAGGTATAGGCTTGAGTGACTATACTAGACCATTCCAATGAAAATTTTATGCTAGAACTATCAGGGGAATTGAAACACATGTATAGTTCAAATGATCCAACATCAGAGCAAGAATGTGGCCTTGATTTTTTTCTTGTTGAAATATTAATGGATATTTTTTAAATTATTGGTTCTGTGACAATGTTTTGTTTCAATGGGTTTCTACTGGTTTACCGAGAAGAACATTGTAGTGGTATGCGCCCTATCTGGAAGGATGATTAGGATTTCAGGGATAAGAGTTTCTATTTGAATCACATTTCTTCTTATATTCATCATCATGATTCCCTTATATGTGATATTTTGGTTTTCTATGGATTCCATCTTATAATGAGAAATAAATATCTTGGTAGATTCTCAAGTCTTTGTGGGAGAGTCTATATGTCCTCTACTAATAGGTGGTAAATTTAGTGAAATCATGTAACAAAATGAATAGAGTGGGGGTGATAGGAATTCCTGTTATTCAACATTGAATTTCCTACAAGTAGTCAAAAGTATATGATATTCTTATCTATGATACAAGGTCAACCCTTTTACCTATTTTCAATGTAAAAATGTACTGTCATAACAGAGCTTTCAGATAGATTTTTATGTTCGATCTAATGGATAAACCTCATTATGTTGGTCCAGCTATTCTATATTTCTCCATTATGTGGGATCACATTACATTCCTCATTAAAAATTTCCTAGGGACCATGAATCATTTACATGAGTCTATCTTTAGGAATGAATATTATTATACTATTGAGGATGATTTTGAAGGAGTGATCCATTTGATTCAGATAGTGGGGGGGGGGGTATGATGTCAAGAATACAATCATTCATGTGGATTATAATATAGAAAGATAATGTGATACAAAATTCCAAAAACCTGATATTAATTGTTACTCCATTTATAAGAGGCCAAATAAGCACTAATCTCCCCTTATATGTAGTATTATCAAGAATTTTATCCCTTAAAGTAGTTTTGGATGTGAAAGTAAATTTTTTGAAAATATTCTAGAAAATGAATGTACATTTCCCACAAGTGAATGAAACTAATCCCAACATTCTTTACATCACCAAAAATGATTTTATGAGATTCCATAATAATTTCATCTCACGTCTCTATACTCTATATGTTTTAGTTCCTTAAAATAATAAGGAGACTCAGGCTCATATCCTTCATTTTTTGGATATTTATTCGGATGTGGAATCTAACATCTCATCGAATATTTAATCTTTCACTAAAAAATGCCCCATACAAGAATGTGTGGATCTACCATATCCTTTAACACATATATGTGCACCTCTCCAAATCTCCTCACACTCTAATATATCTTACTCCCCTATATGCTTCCAATTCATAATTTTCATTAGAAGATAAAGATTCATCTACATGGTAAATTTCCTTCACAAATATTGGTTCACACCCCCCCAATTCCCTTGAAACCATCTAATAGTTCTATCCCATGAGTTATCTAATATGTCTTCCTCTCTAATATCCACCTACCATTTCTAATTTTAATTGGAAAATATTAATTCTTCATCTTGTTATCTTTCTTCGGTAAATACCGATTCACCCTCCCCAAAGCACCCCTTCCCTTTACTCATTCTTCCAAAAATACCAAATTCATCATAATTAAATGTCATCATCACTTCATATTTCCTCTATAATTACATCTTTTATTTCAATGGGACTAAATGGAATGATATCTAACTTCATATCCTCCCTTTACCATTGAAAGGAAATTTTATATCGAATATATCCTCCTTGTAAATTCTAAAAACCATGAAAATGTCTCATGTATCATTAGAAGACTTCTAGATCATGTGTTTTCTTTTTTTTTTATGGTGATTTAGATCATTGACTGAATGTGTATAGAAAGAGAAGAATCATTAGCTAATGCTAAGTCGAATATGTCTCCTCCCTCTAAAAAGATATATCTTGTAACAACCTAGAATTGTATAAATAAAATTTCCCTTCTTATAAATATTTTATATAATATAAATAACATAAGATCACATAGGCGACAAAATTCATATGTTATACATGAACAATGAATGAAAAAAGAGGATTTTTCTAGAAGATAACGATCATATACCGAAAGAATAGTAACTTGACCTTTGAAATAGTAACTTAAGCATTTGGAATAGTAATATGATCAATTGAATAGTAACCTTACCATTGAATGTATAAATCAAACTTATGAATCTAATAAATAAAAATTTTATATAGTTATATCTTGGAAAAAGTAAATAAGTGTTTATAAAATGATAAATTAAATACTATTAGTTTTGTAAAATAAAAAACATTATTTAAAATTTTATAATTTATATAATGATATAAAATAAAATTTATTTTTAATTAATTGAATCATAAATTAATATTTTAGTTTCTTATGATTATAATATAATTTCATGGGATGTCAATTAATTATTAAAAGTGTCATAAAATTAGTCATAATTTTAAATTTGATATTTTTTGAATAAATGGTGATTTTATTTAAATATTAAATTTATAATATTTAGTATATTATTTTAGTAAAATTGTGTTCATTTTATAGTTATACACATTAAAAAATTGTTACAGTATATTATTTGGATTTTTCGAAAATTGTTGAATTTTTGGAGAATAGTGAAATTTGGTAATTTATGGTATAAGCTAAATATGTGAATTATTATGTCATTCGATGATGTATGGATGAAGTAAGCTGATAATATAGAACCACCTTCAATTTTTACTATATATTTTATGGTAAACCAAACTATTCATAGTCTTGTTCCAAAATAATAAACTAATGAATAAAATAATGAGAAAATTCCCCTCTTCCACTACAAATACCACCTCCACCACCCATTCTCCTCACACCACTCAGTCCTTGATGATTTCCCATCTTTTTCGTACCAGTATCCACCCATTTATAAGAGATCTTGGTCTAATATAAATACCAAACATATTTTTCTTAAGAGGATTCTCATGGAGGATTATTCAAGGGAGAAACACCTCTTTTATTTTCTTTATTTTTCCATGTTATTTTTTTCTTTTCTTATCCTAACCTCCCATTATCCATGATTCATGAAAAATATAGTATATTATATATAATATAAAATTATCATAATACTAGAATAATTCACTGTAATATCATTACCCATTTACTTCTATTATAAAAAAACTAAAACATCGTTCATGAGGTGCCAAATTATTTCCTTTGTGGATGACATGTTTTGGTTTTTCAACTACACCTTCAAGATAGGTCAGGAAAACATTTTTATAGTTAAAAATATATATATATATATATATATATATTATAACCAATATAAATTTTTTGTCTTTATATGTATATAATACTAATTAATATAGCTAGACAACATTTTGATGATAAAAAACACCACAATAATCTAAACAATTATCATTTACATTTTCTCTAACAAGTCATCCAAACATATTAAAAAAGTATATGTAATAAAATTTAATATTTTTTATGATCATTAAAAAAATATAATCTTATTTATGTATATTTATTACCTCTTATATAAACTTCCATACTCATATATAAGCAAACTGGTCAAGAAAACCAAGAAAACAAACACTCGCGAATGATGAAATTGAAATCTATAACCCACCAAAAAGGAAATTAAGGAATTAATAAACAATTAAAAAATCATTTAAATGTATTATAGGATCTATAATTAATAATTATTGAAGATAATTTGATTATGGGAGACATTAAGTACAATTTTATAAAAGTTTCGGGCATAAGGTATGAGATTCTACCCGAACCCCCATTTTCATTCAGGTTACTCTTTTATCTCTTTACCACAATGTAATTGTAATTTATTTTTATGTGATTATTCTAAATTTTTTTATATGTTCCAAACACATTAATAGAGATTAGATATGCCTTCTTTTATGGGGAAATACATGTTTTACAATGGTTCCATTCTTAATTCTTTCCTAAAAGGAAGCTCGATTAAAGGGAACTTCCCGATTTATTAACCATATTAAAATTCACTCAAAAATACATTTTAAGACACAATTATTTTTATAAAATCTTTAATTTTATGATTATAAACTCTGTTGTTTCATTTCTGGTTTTATACAAACAATTATTCCTTTTTTGTTTTAAGGAATCATTAGTTATTTTTATTAAAATCGCCCTAAAATGACCATCTCTACTGTTTCTTATACACTATTTTTAAATAGTTCCACTTTAGTTTGACACAAAATATCATTTTCTATGTATATTTTGATTTATTAATATCTATTTTTATATAATGTACATTCTTTCTTGGACACCCTTATGAAATGAACATTTTTATGCTTTATGACATGATTACAGCCCCAATTTCCAATCATGGGTTACCCTAAAGTTTATGATTGATTATTCATGTGGAATACATATTCAAGATCATGTAATAATGGGTGAACCAATATATAACTCCAATTAATAGGGTAAAGTTTAGTCTCATGAGATGTTGTGTGCGGTCTTCTTGGTGGTTAACCATGACTTGTGCTCCATGTGCAACAATCTTGGTTGTTAGCATTGAATCGTGCACCCTGTGCAACAGTATTGGTGGTTAGCCCTAACTTGTGATTCATTTGAAAAGAGCCTTGACTGTATATTATTTCATTTTTTATGTTTTTGAAACATTTCTTGTTATTCCACCATTACATTATACCATATTATACATGTTACGGTCCATTATGTTTATTCATACCTTTTCATGCCTTCATGTTATTCTCTTTAACAGATGCACGATCCTTTATTTATATATTATTTCAACTATTGGGATTTTTAGCTCACCCATTATTAATCTATTCCCTAGTTTATTATATGTAGTAGTATGGGATCAGAACTTTTTAGGCGTTCAATATTAATATTAAATAAAATACATTTTCATTTGGGTTTCATGTTGTTTAATTTTGTACCTAATATTTCAAAAATAGTAGATAGCAAGATTGAAGGTTATTTTTTTGGATAATTGTGTTCAAAATCATGTAATAATATGTGAAAATGTTCAGGGTCTCTATAATTGGTATCAACACATTCCATAGTTATTTTTGGAGATTAGGAAAAGATCTCTTTAGTAAAAACCCTATAGACTGTTCTGTCATTATGGACATCCTAGATTGAAAACTATAAATCACAAGTTCACATTATAAGTTTATCATTTTATATTCAATGTTTTTACATGATTATTATATATGTATTAAATCCTCCTTAATTTTGATTTATTTTTCATATTTAATGACTTAAAATAGGAGAACCCAGGCCTAAAATAGATGTGATAGGCAATGTGACATTTTCCCTAATGATATTCCAAACATGATGGGAAAAAATTATTAAAACATAAAAATGATACTTTCTCAACTAAATCAAGTTATTAATATTAACTTGAATTATTTTGAACGCCCTCCTTATCCTAAAATAGTGAATTCCATCATAGAACCCTTCATGGGACAAAGTCCCCCTTGTTTAGTAGGTCATCTGACCCCCTTATCAAAGAATAATATATTAACTCCATTGAGAAAATACTATTTTTCCTCCAGTGCTCAAAAGATGCGAATTTTTTGTGACAGTTTATCATCTTGATGGGGAATCTGATCAGTGGTAGACACTGAACAGGAACACCAATTCCAAGGAGGAAATTGGATCCCTGGAATGAGATGATTTTATGAAAATATTTTTCAATAAATATTTTCCCCGAACACATCATCTTAAGATGTAATGGTAGTTCCTCAAATTGAATAAAAGGGGTGATGATTCTATTGGTATGTATGAATAAAACATTACAAAGCTTTCATGATACACCCTTAGAATTTCCAGGAACATCGAAATTAAGGTGGATCTCTTCATTAGTAGACTAAAGCCAAGTCTAAAAAAATCATTGGCAGTTCATGACTTTGATAGTTATGTGGGGATTTTCCATTATTCCCTTATGACTAAAATGGAGATATGATAATCTCAGGGGTCACATGGGAGATGAGATTAAAAAATAAAATAGAGATTAATATGATTGGATAAATAGTTAAATACCATGATGGAAAGAAAACTCAACATCATACATGTCATATTTGTGAGAAGAAACATCCTAGTAACTATATAAAGGGAACTAAGAGATGCTTTAAATGTAAAAGATATGTGAATTTGGATATTAATTTCTGGAGGGATATGATGAATCTAAAAAATGATGAAGAATAAAGAACAATCCAAATTAACACTCATTATGTAATGAAGTGTTTCAACTTCAAAGAACATGGGTATTATGCGTACTATTTCCCTATGCTAATGGTGATTAGTGGAAATCATCAACAACCTTCAATTCAGTATGGAAGAGAATATGCTATCACTAATATAAAGTATGACCTTGAATATGAGGATTTGATAGGTATGTTGATTATTCATTCAAGAATAGTGAATGATCTATTTCATTTTGGTTCTATTCATTATTTAATATCAAAAAAATTTAGTAGAACTATTCAAACACCACCTTAAAATTAAGAGGTTGAGTTAACTATGGGAAAATATGTTGGAATTATTATATCCAATGTACATAAATCCTCCCCAATTAATGTTTGTGGACTAAACCTCATAGAAAATTTTTTCATACTTCCTTTGGTGGAGTTTGATGCTATTTTCGGTATGGATTAGTAATATTTATACAAAGATAATATCAATTATTGGAAATGTGTGATCACTATTCACATACTGAAGAAACCTCTAATTATATACAAGTTTAAGTAAAAATATGAATACCCTTCAGAATCATGGTCTCATGTGTGGATATTATTGAATTATAAGAATGAATATATAGCTCTAATGATTGAGAAAAAAGAGAGAATCTTTCGCAAAAATATTCCCATTGTGAGGATAAACTGGTGTGTTACCTGAAGAGTTTCCTAGTCTTCCTATAGACTAAGAAGTAGAGTTCTCAGTTGAAATTATTCATGGAAATCTATGTATATTAAATACACATTATAGAATGGCCACTTTCGATCTAGATGAATGGAAGAAGCAGTTATAGGAGAATCTTGACAAGGGTTTTATATGCCCGACTACTTCACCACGAGGCACACCGGTCATATTTTTCATGAAAAATGATTGATAAATACTCATATGGATTTATTATCGTGAGATAATAATAACACAATAATGAAAAATTATCTCATTATATAAAAAGATAAAATGTCCGATCAACTTTGGGGTGCTAGTTATTTCTCTAAGGTGGACCTTCAGTTGGGTTATCACCAATTAAAGAAGATGAAGGAAGATATTTACAATAATTCCTTTAGAACATGGTATGGAAAATATGAGCTCATAGTCATTCCATTAAGACTCACAACTTCTCAAGAGACCTTCATGGACATAATGAAAAGAGTACTTAGAGATTACCTTAGAAAATTTATGATAGTCTTTATCACTGAAATTCTGATGTACTCCAAAATAAAGGAGGAACATGAAGATAATTTTAAAAATGTTATAATGACCTTGATAAGGAATAAAATCAATAAAAATTATATTAAATGGGACATACCGAACTCAGATTCTATTGAGTGTTCCTCGAGCCTGGTGGGACACATGGCCTCAAGCGCATCTCCTAGAATTCCAGAGGATTCTGACTAATAGTGAGGGATTGGAAAGTGGCTTGGGGAGACAATTACATTATTACTGGTGTGTTTATCAGTATAATAGTGATAATAAATATGTGAATAACGAAAGAATTAATGTAATCATAAGCACAACATAAATAGAGACTATAATAACAACAACTGAATGAACTCGAATAACTGATGATGAATTTCATGTCACTATAAAGATGGAAAAAAATGAAACAATATTATTTCAATAACATGTTCCAAAAAATTATAAAAAGAATACAAATATTATCCCAAGCATCCAAATCTCCAGCTCAATCATCGTCTATCAATCTCCTTCCTATATAGTAATCAATCAAGTGTATGAATAGTGTCACTTCCCTTTATCAAAAGCTTCATACATATGGTCTACTTGGGTACCAATGGATCTTAGATAGGGTGTGAGATAAATCTTAGTAGGCCACCAACAATTAAACATATAACATTATGTTTGTGAAATATAAACTTTTACAGTGTGAAAGCATGCATATATAAAGTAACGTAGTAAAATAACGTTAATACCCAAGTAACTGATTCATCCCTTGGATGGTGTCTGAATATGAAACAAGTTATTTATATACTGACTTCCAATTTATGTACAAGTCACATAGTGAAGGATCCAAGATGAAACTATAAAACCATTAATGATATTTAATAATGAATGTTCCCAGGTAATAACCAAGGTAACAAAGACCACAAGGGTCTCCAACTCAGTAATAATTATAGCCTAGAATTTTATAAGAAGTTCCAAGGTAATAACCCAAGCAACGTCGACCTCAAGGATCACCAAATCATTAATAACTATAGAATTGAATATTATAAAAAGTTCCAAGGTAGTAACCAATGATACATAGACATAAAGGGTCACCAAAACAGTAATAAATGTAGCCTAGAATAATTTATAAGTAGTTCTATGGTAATAGACATGGTAACATAGAACGCACGGGTCACCGAATGAGTAATGAATATATATTGGAATTCTATAAGAAGTTACAAGGTAATAATAACTGAAACATATACCTCAAGGGTCACCAACTCAGTAATAACTGTATCTTGGCATATTATAAGTAGATCCAAGGTATTAACTATGGAAAATTTTACCTCTTGGGTCACCAAATCAGAAAAAATATACCTTGGAATGTTATAAATGATCATATATAATTCATAATATTCAATCCATTTCGTTTCATTAGTTTGAAATGGCCAATTGGGCATGAATCTATTTAATCAAGTCATTATTAATCAATAAGATCATTTGGTTAAAACCTTTCATTTCATTAGTGAGATAAGGTCAACTAGTATGAAACCATCATTTAATCCATTTATGAACATTATATACTTATGTATCATTACACTACCATACATCAATGTGGAAAGGGGTCATGTGGACATGAAAACTATTATTCATTTACATTTAATGCCACATCATATACTTATTATACTTGCCAATTTCTAATTAACATTTATTTACCAAATTGAATCACTTAACTTAGGTGGGTAGAGTTGTGAGAATACATAGTACATTCCATTATTCTATTCCAAATACAATAAATCCATTTAATATAGATAATTTTACCCATAGAAATGTCAAGGCAAGGCACACCCGAACGATGACTCAAACATGTCAAAACACTAAAAACTCCATTATGAAAAACCAACTACATGGGATTAAAAGGGTTGTGGGTGTATCCACCAATAATTATTTTAATACTCATCACAGGTCTTAGAATATGTTTCTAATTACTATAATCATGGAATATTAATTTAACAAATGGTGTCTGATGAAATCGTTGTGATATCACGACAATTTATAAAATGATGAAACTTGATGAATGTATTATAAACCACATACCTTAGGTTCAAATGAATCTTCACATATAGGAATAGACACTAATTTAGAAATTATTGGAGTAGATATAAATAATCGATAAAATTAGTCATAAGAGCTTAAACCATGATTTCTTAATTGGGTGGAAGAACCATGAAGAACGACTAATTAGGATTCAATATCTTACTAATATGCATCAAAGGCGGCTGGTGATAATCAAATCAGAGTATGGATGGAAGAGTTATCTTCATTCTCAGTTTAGGCCATCAAAGAGACTCAAAAATGAAAGGAAAATATCTCATGTATACTGGAAGTCACATTGGAGGAGGGAGGAGGTTTAATTAAACAATTAAGTGTAAAATCGTAAAAATAACAAAAAATTGGATTCTGTACAGTTTGGCCTCGTGATTTTCCAAACCATGCACCCACCATGCATGGGTATCAAGAGAAGTGGGGGCACCCACATGGTTAGTACACGTGGTTATGGAAACCGTGCACCAACTATGCGGTAAGGCTCTATTGGAAACTATAGACAACATGTACAGTTAAGCCTATCCACGTGGTTTGTCCGCAGAGTTTACTCTAACCCCGAGACATGCCCATTTATTCGAAAAATAGGGGTTTCTGGGTCCAAACAAGCCCCAAAAACCCCTTATACCGTCACTATCTCGTTATCCATACTTATTATGTCCAAAATAAAGAATTAGATCAAAATTTAAATGATCTATACTTGAGTGAAAACTCGGGTTCTTATAGTCATCCCCTCTTAAAAGAACTTATCCCTAAGCCATTACCACAAGGCACATACATCAGTCTCCCACTCTCATGTCTCATCCTGCATGTGGCCAAGATGCCATATCACCCATACTAGAGGGAAATAATTTCCTTAGAGATCCTTCATACTCTATTCAATGATGCTTACTAGATATTCCTCAAAGGTATCATCAACATATTACTCATCTTCCCAAGGATCCAAAGTATGAGAAGGGTTGTAATGATAATGGCGAAGCTGAGAAAATTGAACGACATCATGCATGGCATTGTACCTCTTAAGAAGTATAAACTGAAAGGCTATTGGGCTGACTATATGCATAATCTCTAATAGACCTATGCAATGAGTCCAAAACCTCCCTTCCATCCCTTTACGTATATTCCCTATCCTAGGAAACACCCATTGGAAAAAATGATCCCTGGACTTGAACTCTAGAGGTCATATTTGATGATCAACATATGATTTTTGTCTAGATTGGGAAAAAATCATATGATTTCTGATCAACTAAAACTACTCTATGGTTTCCAGAATCAGACGAGGACCTAGTAGGGCTACCCCACCTTCCTCTATCACACATAGGGTTGAAAGACACAACCTACCATACAAGACCTCCAAAGTATCCATATGAATCATCTCCTAGAAGCTATTATTGTAGGAAAACACAACGATAGGTATATGATAATCCAAGGAATTGCAAAAATCAAGGACGTATGCTTCGATAATGCCCCCTATAACCTGTATTATTCTTTGTGATTGTCCATTGGTCTGAGGGTTAAAATTTGTTCTAAGATGCACCTGCATACCCATAGCCTTCTAAAAACCCTACAAGAACCATGATGTGAAACAAGAATCCATATTTATAACGATGGAAAGAGAGACCATATTTAATTGTTTTTTTCTCATAGATGTACAATATTACTAGCTCATCCACTGAGATTGTCACTCGTAATGGAAAAAATGGGATACCTTCATCATTATTTCATTGAAAACCCATATATCATTTCAATCGTTAGGCAAACTCTATAAACTGACTAAACATTCCATGGAAACATCTTCCCATTTCCATTCTGGGACATGAAGAAGATGTAACAACCCTTCATGTATATGGTTTTATGCCTTCAATATCTGATATGTGGAACACCTAGTGATAAACCATGCTATCTGACATTTCATCCCATGCCACCAATAATTGAGTCACATATCTTGATATGTCTTGGAGATGCCTCGATGAACTTATCACTATAAAACAAGGGAATAACACATCAAATCTTCTCTCATATCTGTAGAATACCAAACACATATTTGAATATGAAGAACATATTCTTTTTCCAAAGAATAACCCAGAGGTGGTTTATCTCTTCAAATACTCTCATGGAGAAACAATCCATTAGGATATGAAAAGTTCCAACTCTTCACCTTCTCAAAGAGGGAAGAGGTAACTGTCCTGGCTAAGAGGTAAAACTTCTCATGACTGTCATGAAACTCTATATACATCTTATAAATAAGGGCCATTAATTTCTATTATTCACTAGATTTCATAACGAACTATACGTGAGTTTTTCGACTCAACACATCCATAAATACATTGAAAATTATAGGTGTATTGGAAAGATCAAAATCTAATAACCGTAAACTCATATCCACTGTATGAGGTTAAAATCATGTTATGAAAATATATATTTGATAATTTTTTGGTCTGTATATACCACAATGTTCTCACCCAACATATAATGTCTCCGGGAATTTAAGGCATGTACAATTCTTGTTAGCTTGAGGTCATGCATCAAGTAATTTCTCTCTTGAGGACTCAACTATTGAGGCCAGTTCATAATATATTTGTCTTCCTGCATAATCCCTAATCTAGGGAATATTCCTAATGAATAAGAAAAAATAATATAGCCACTTCCAGGATCTAGAAAAATTAAAATAGGAGTTAAGAAAAGCCTCACTATCATCTCCTTAAGTATTTCTAGCTCTCTCCAAACCATAATAACTTTACACCCAACATTGTAAGGCCCTTAATAGGTGAATAAAGGCATGATAAGTCTTTTATGAAACATCTGTAATATCAAGACAGCCCCAAGAAACACCATATATCAGACAAATTTTTGGGATTCTACAAGGAAACTACAACACTAACTTTTTCTAGGTCATTAGATACACCTGATTCTGATAGAATAAGACATAATAAGTGAACTCTATCAATCAAAAAGTGGAAATTATTAAGCTTGTAATAATGAAGATGCCCTCCCAATGTTCATATAATGATTTCAAGATTTTTAACATAGTCAATACGTGTATGATAATACACCATGATTTCGTACAGAAAGACTACAAAAAAATAATGCCAATATTGATGGAAAAAAGTTATTTATTAGAGACATGAAAATAGTGGGTGTGTTCTTAATATTGAATGGTATGAAAAGATACACATATAGACTATATCTTTAATGAAAAGTAGTATGAGGTATTCCATATTTCTTTACTGGCACCTGATGATATCCTGATCTCAGTTCAATCTTAGAGATGACCCTAGCTCCTCAGATCTAGTCAAATAGATCATCTATTCGAAACAATGGATTTTAGTTATTGACTGTATGCTAATAAAACCATATCTAACCCATACATAGACATAATATTCCCTCCAGATTCTTAGCAAAAAAGAATGAGTTAACCCTAAGAGGATGCACTGGGATATATAAATCCTTTAGCATCTAAATCCTCTAACTACCACTTGAGCTCCTGAAGCTCTCTAAATAACATATGATATGGAGAAATGGAAACTAGATCTTTTCCTGGAACAATCTCAATCATAAACATCACCTCTCTCTGGAGGTAATCCATAAATGACATCGAGAATGACATCCCCAAAATGATCTGATATTGGAGGGAAATAAACTTGATGCAAACCCTTATCCTCCATGAAGTGATGTTAAATATGGGTGGTCTCTCCACCTAGCCCATGATGATGTAGTCCAGCTCTACCATCCTGGACATCCCACTCACCCTTATGTAGATAACTACCACCCTCTAGTGATAGAAAAGATACCATATGGTTATAGTAGTACATAAATGTGTGATACTAAACCAACCACTCATTCCTGATAATGATGTCAACGAACATCATTTCTAGAACAAATAGGTTCCCTAAGAAAGGGTAAGTGCCTACCAAAAGGGGATAGTTCCTATATTGGAGTATTCCATCTGACAGTACTCCAAATGATGTATCTAGGATCATTACGCCACAATAATACAATATCTATAGTCTGAAGCTTTTCATAATGGATAAAGAGATAAAAGAGTTTGAAGCACCTATATGAAATACAGATGATACTATAGTGGAGGCTATTAGAATAGTATCTCGAACAATAGATGATAATGAAAATTTATCTTAGGTATCAGCTGTAGTTCATGCAACTAGCATGATCCATGACCCGATGTAATATTTGGACTTCCATTATCATAATTGCCCCACTGGTGCTACTGGTGATCAGGAGTCTGGAAACCATTGCGCAAGCTCTTCCTCAGCTAGTCTTGTGGATTCTATACCAAATCCCCGCCTTATGCAGTGAAAAGGAACCATTACTCCAGGTGGAGCTAGCACGAATCCTCATCCACTTGATGTAGGTGGAAAGGTCTTTATGAATCTTTGAAGATTACCCATATGACTGTAATCCCGACACTCAAGTGCGTTCCTATTACATTGAGGCTATAGGTTCCCCTGTCGTCCACATAGATGACACACTATGGAGCTATCAAAATAGATACTATGGCTATCACTTCCCTAAATAGAAAGATCGAGGGAAATTTTACGCCCACCAAGAGATCCACTGGTTAGGATAGGCACTAGTAATCTATTCTTGATATTAATTCCATCCCTTAGGTCGCGTGCAATGATAAGATCCTAATTGAATATTCTAGAAAATTTTGGCAGATGAAAGACAATTACCTGCAAAATTATCGCATACAAAATCCCTTCATTGATGAATTTAGCATGAGAGACCTCATCATTGTTTAGAATTAGTGGAAATCATTGTAACATATTAAAGCATTCTTAATATTGAATTATTTACGAATAACCATACTATTGATGCATGAACACTTTAGCTCTATCATATATCTGTGTTTGTAGAAAGAATCATAGAAGATAGTTGGGAAATATATCCTTTCCATTCCCTAATGGTGATCAGCCTGGGAAACCACATCTTATAAACACATGGATGAATCCCAAAGAATGTTTGTTGGAATATTTACACTTTGTTTTTGGGGCATCTTCAGACGATGAAAGATAGAAATGGTGCCCTGTAGATAATACTCAATTGCCTATGACCTGCCATCCCCTAAGAATATAGGAGGATGCTGCTATTGGAACTCATGAGTAATGTCATCCAATATAAGTTCAAGATATGGAGCACCATTTATAAACTACAATAAACATTGTAAACTATCATGAACTATGACATCAATGCTTAGATCTGGTTAAACAGGATGTGCCTCTTGTGGCACTCATGGGAGTAAGATTGGAGGAACATGACCCACTATGTCTAGAGAATTGTCCTCATCACCCTCCTAGAATACAATATAAGAATATTTTGGCAACATTGGTCTATAGATGGAAATATGATGCCTCAGAACAAGATTTAAGTAGATATATAACAACAATAGTCAATGCTCAATGAATGCCAAGGGATCACTACCCAAGGTATAATACACCGACTACCCACTTAGATGTCGTGGTACTGGTAGGTTATCAAGTATAATATTCATTTGATTTAACATTTAATTATAAGGTTCACTAATTTACCTTTCATAATCATGAAAAGATGGGATAATGATGTGAAACCATTAAATTTTAGATGTCAAGTTTCACTTTACAGTTTCATTTTCTTATTTTCATATATCATGATTCATTTAAAATGATCCACCATTCCTAGTGAATCAGGGACCATACCCCTTACAACAGGAAATTACACCCATCTTCTTTTATAATAATGGCTCGAATTAGTAAATTACTCATCCTAACCCATGAGGGACCATAGACCACAAAAATTGAGATAATAAATCACTCAATCTCAGGAATACAATATCACAAATATAAGATAACTATCACAATATCACTCAACATTCACAAGCATATCAAGCAATGCATGTAGTGAAATATACCTATGTGGAATGGAAATATGCACAACAAGAAAATTCTAGGCCCCTATTATTATGCATGTAATAATTATCCTTTCCCTCATATCATTGGGCCAAGGATGATATAAAAATTATAATTAGAGTATTAATGAAAACTACAAAATATTATGTGAATTACCTAATGGTGAAAGAATATGAATTGGCATAGGCAAAACAAAACAACAATCATAATTTGGGTAACTTGGCTTTTACCCCAAACATGGGTTCATGACGCCCAAGAACAACTTATGACAAATTACCATAGCATTACATAAATCCAATATATTGTCTCCAAATAGTAAATTAAGAAAATAACTACTCTGATAACACTTTATGACATCCCATACTCGGATTCCACTGAGGGTGCCCCGAGCCTGGTGGGCCACTTGGCATCAAGTGCATCTCCCTGAATGCCAGAGGCTACCAACTAATAGCGAGATCCTAGAGTGTGTCCAAGGGGTGACTATGCCCTCATTACCAGATTGTTTAAAAGTGTAATATAGGTAAACAATATGTGAATAGAGAAAGTGGTAATGTAAATAGAAGCATAGTATATATTGAGACAATAACAACAACAACAGAATCAATTTATTGATGATGAATGTCATTTCACTATATTTGTGGAAAGAATGGATAGAAGATAGAAGGAACAAAATGTTCCAAAAAAGTATAAAAAGAAAACAAAATACTATCCTAAGAATTCCAAGCACTAGCTTGGTCATCCTCTATCAAGCTCCATCCTAAACAGTAATAAATCAAGTGTTTGAAGCATGTCACATTCCTTTATCAATACCTTCATACATATGGCCTACCCCAGTACGAACGTTTCCTAGATAGGGTGTGATATAAATCTCAATAACCCACCAACGACAACTTCTATAACATCTAGTCGTGTTATATAAACTGTAATAGCATGCAAGTAAGTATATATAATGTAAATCATAAAAATAGTGCAAATTCCGAAGTACCTTTTTAATCATTAGATTGTTTCTAAACATGTAACAAGTTCATTAATTAATTAACTTCTAGTTTAGATACAATTAAAGTGATAATAATATTGATGGTTCCAAGATGTCACAATGTATCCTTTAATGATATTTAATAATAAAATTTCAAAGGTAATAACCAACACAATGTAGACCTGAAGGGTTACCAACTCAGTAATAATTATAGCCTGTCATTTTATAAAAAGATCCAAGGTACTAAAAAAGAACCATAGACCTCAAATGATTCCAGCACAATATTAACTATATCATAGAATGTTTTAAAAAGTTCCAAGGTAATGAACAGGGGAACATAGTCCTCAAGGGTCATTAACTCAGTAATAATTGTTGCCTAGAATATTTTATAAGAAGTTCCATGGTTATAACCAAGTAATCATAGTCCTAAATGGGTTATAACTAAATATTAACTATAGTCAGGCATTTTACAAGATGTTACAAGGTATAAAGCAAGGAATCATAGACCTCAAGGGTTTGAAAATTAGTAATAACAATAACCTGGCATATTATAAGAAGTGACATGGTAATAACTACGAAAACATATACCTTAAGGGCCAAAAACTCATTTATAATTGTATCCTAACAAATTATAAGAAATCCTTTAAAATTCATAATTTTTATGATATTTATTTTCATTAGTTTGAAAAGACCCATTGGGCATGAATCTATTTAATCAGGTCATAATTAATCACTAAGTGCATTTGGTTCAAGCCTTACCATTCATTAGTGTGACTTGACCAAGCTGCATGGAAACATCATTTAATCCATTTAAGCACATTAAATAATCATTGTTTATTCAACTAATTTCCATTAATATAGAAAAGGGGTAATATTAACATGAAACCCATTAATCATTTACATTTAAGGCCAAGTCATATACTTAATATACATTCCAATTTCCAATTTACATTTATTTACAAAATTAAATCACTTACCTTAGGCGGGCCAAGTGGTGGGAATACATAGTATATTCCATTATTCAATTCACTATATAATCATTCCATTTAATATATAAAATCTTACCCTTATAAATTTCAAGAAAATTTACACCCAAAAAACACCTCAAACATGACAAAACACTAAAAAAACTTATGAAAAAACACCCTACATGGGATGGATTGTGTTTTGGGAATATCTAATAATAATTAATTACATTCGCATCACAGTTCCTATAATAGGGTTCTAATTACTACAATCATGAATTATTTATTTTAAAAAAGTCACTCCATGAAATCGGCATAATGACATGAAAATATATAAAACGAAGAACCTTGAGGGATGAAATATAGAACACCTACCTTTGACTCATATGAATCTATATATCTTGTAATAGCCTCTAATATAGCATGGATTAGAGTATATCTCAAGAATATATAAAAATGATTAAGATATGAAACCTCTATGAATTAATCGAGAAGAAGAATCATGAAAAACAGCTAATGTGGAGTCATGACCTTACCGATACGCATCAAACACTGTTGACGGTGAACGAATTTGAGTCCAGATGGAAGAGTTATCTTGATTCCTAGTTTAGGACTTCAAAGGGACTCAAAAAATGGGAGGGAAGGATCTCCCGTCCACTGGAAATCACATTAATGGAGGGAGGATGTTTTATTATATCATTAAGTGTAAAATCATAAAAATACCCCAAAATTGGAATGTGCGTGTTTTGGCGGTACGATTTCCCAAACCGTGTGCCAACCATGAACTGGTATTTGGAGAAGAGGGAGGCGCCCAAGTGGTTAGGATTCATGGTTATAGAATCCACACACCAACTGTAAGGTAAGGCTCTTCTCAAAAATGTGGACCACCCACATGGTTATGTATAATAGTGCGGTCTATCCGCACAGTTTACTTTAACCGTGCGACATGCCAGTTTCTCTATAAAAGTTGGGTTTTGGGCTCTAAAAAAAACCCAAAAATCCCTGAGACCATTGGTAACTCAATATGAATCCTTATTGGATCCAAAATAAATAATTAGAATAAAATTTAAAGGAACCATATATGGGTGAAAATTGGGTTGTTACAGTAAATGAGATTTCTGGATGGAAGACATATCATTCTTGGGGAAAGTTAGCACCAGCAAAGAGATAGTTGTGGACCCTTTCAAGAAAAAAGAAATAGAACAGTGGCCCTAACCAACATCTATAATAGAGATTCATAGATTCTTTCATATAGCTGGTTATGACCAATGATTTGTGAATAACGTATCACAATTTTGAAACCCCCTAACCATGATGACTCTGAAAAGCGTAAATCTTGTCTGAAATAATGAATGTGAATACTATTTTAAGGAGTTAAAATAAAGGTTTTTCATAATGCGAGTAATCACTCCTCTGACTAGTGGGGAACTATGGTGTACATCAGGGCGTTAAAAAAGTTCTTACGATTCTTACTGATGCAAAATGATAACGTTATAGGAAATACCTCAAGGATGTTGAAAATTCATGAACAAAACTATCCTATACATGTTTTGCAGTTAGTAGATGTGACCTTTGCATTGAAAGTCTAGTGGTTTTATTTCTATAGGAATAAGGGTATGATATATACAGTTCATTAGATCCTCAAATATATATTCACATATAAGGATCTTAATATGAACTACAGAATATGGTTATAGATCATTAATGATTACGAATGATCAATCTACTACAATCCTGGTAAGAAAAATATGGTGGAAGATTATATATTTTAAAATGATCCTTTATCTTTATAAAGGACGTGAATTAAAAAGGATACAATCTTCTTAGATTTGTAAAAGATAAACATCAGAATCATTAAGGAAGGAACATCATCAAATGTTTTTCAAATAATTTCTCAAACATACCTCATGGGGAAGATATAGGATTCTTACCGAAATGAGGTGGAAATTTAGAAATGAGTGTAAGATACTAGAAATGGGAAATCATAAGAGTTTATAACTGAAGAGAATTGAGTTTTTAGTTTTGGTTCATGATTATGTGTACCATCTGATCTAGGGATAAATAAAGATATTTCAAATGACGCATATAGCTGAACATTATCTATTAACCTAGGGAGAACAGAGATGTATCGAGTTCTCTGAGATCACTTCTCCTAGTACAATATGAAGAAGGAGATCTCTAATTATATATCAATATTCTTGGTTAGTTACCAATTGAAGGCTGAAAGGAAAAAAGTCTAAAGAAATTATTCAACCCTTACCCATACCAACATGGAAATGGGAAATAATCACTAGGGTCTTTGTGACTATAATTTCAAAGAAATCTAGTTGAAAAATTTCTATATGGTTTGTTTTGGATTGTCTTACAATGAAAAATCACGTTATCACAATTTTAGAGGTCATATAACTGAATCATCTTGCATAGATATACATAAATGAAGTGGTGAGGGAATATAGAGTACCACTATCAATTATATTCGATCGAGACTTGTAACATACGTTCATGTTCTCTAAATATCACCAAAATTCTCTAAATACTGAGTGTTACTTATGTACAACTTATCATCCTCAATCTAATGGCCAATCTGAGTGGATTATTTAGATAGTAGAAGACTTTTAGTGAGAATGTTCTATGAAAATCAAAGGAGGATGGGACCAACATCATCCTTTGGCTGAGTTCTCTGACAACAACAAGTTTCACGTGACCATCCAAATAGCTTCATATGAATCACATTATAGTAAAAGACATATAACACATACATGTTTAGTTTAATTTGGTGAACATTAACTGGTAGAACCAGAATTTGTTGCAAAAATGGTAGAAAAGGTGATAACCATTCAATATTATATTCAGACATCACAAATTCAATAGAAAAGCAATGTAGACAATCATCAATGAGACCTAGAGTTTATGGTAAGAGGCGTGGTATTCTTATTCATATCTCCATAGAAGAGGGTCAAGAGATTTGGGAAGAAAGGAAATCATAGTCCTAGGAACATCGACCCATTTAAGATTCAGGAAAATGTTGGAACAATGGAATATTGAATAAAACGTACAACTACCATGTATCAAGTACATGATTTATTCCATGTATCCCTCTTGAGGAAGTACTTACTGGATCCCTCTCATGTATTGAATTCACAAGTGGTACAGTCGGAAAATTATCTCTTATATGAGGAGAAGAAAGTAAATATCTTAGACTATAGAGTTAATGTTCTACAAAACAAGACTAATCACATTGTTAAATTACTATGGCATAAACATATATATGAAGAGGAAAAATGGGAACCAGATGAATTGTTGAAGAAAAAGTTCCGAGACAAGTTTTCCCCATAAGATATAAAATGAAATTTGGAGGGAGAAATTAAGGGGGGATGAATGTAATGAACTACAATTAAATCAATGAAATTTCCATTCTTACAATTATGTTATATATTATCAATCACATAAAAGCACATAGAAAACACAATAGAAAATTTATAAATGAATATTTAATGAAATAAGAGGTTTTTTCTAGAAGTTAAGAAGTATATCCCAAAGGAATATTAACTTAACCATTTGAATGGTGACATGACCATTAGGTTTAGTAATATGAACCATAGAATTGAATCTTAATCATTGAAAGTATATATAAAATTTAAAAATCATAAAAATAAAAATGTGATATAGTTATATCTTAGAAAAAGAAAATAAATTTAATAAAAATGTTAAATTAATTATTTGTATTTTTGTAAGAAATAAATAATAATTTGATTTTTTTAATTAATATAATGATTTAAAATATTTTATACTTATAATTGTTTTTCATAATTTAATATTTTTTTGTATAGTGATTATAATATAATTTTATGAGACTTTAATTAATGTATGAATTTTTCAGAAGACTAGTTATTATTTTAAAGTTAGTATTTTTTGAATAAATAGTGATTTTATTTTTAAAATATATTTCTCTTTTTTATAAAATTATTTTCATAAAATGGAGTTCATTTTTTTAAATTTTACTAATTGAAAAATTGTAATTATTTATTTTGGGATTTTTAAAAAATAGTTGAATTCTTGGTGAATAGTGAAATACGGTAATTTATGGTATAAACCAAATACACAAATTGTTATTTCATTTTCAGATGTGTGGATGATTTAATCCCATGATATAGAACACTCATTCAAATTTTAATATATTTATTTATCTGAATACAAACTATTTATAGTCTTATGCCAAAATAATAAGCTAATGAATAAATTAATGAGAAAACACCCCTCTCATCCACTATAAATACCATCCCTCACCACCACTTCTACTGAAACCTATCATGCCTTTAATATTGACAGTTTTCTTCCTAATTTCTCTACGAAGACTCTTCCCCATGTCTTAGAGCTCTTGGTGTCATCAAAATACCAAAACCAATTCTCTATAAGGGTTCTGAATGAGGAGAATTGAGGAGGTAAAAAGCTCTTTATTCTTCATTAATTTCTCTTCTATTTCATTATTTTTTGTTATCTTATCCTCACGCAAAATTTTCCAAGTTTTAGGAAAACTCCAATATCATATTTATACTATAATATTATCCTATTAATTGAATAATCCATCTTCATTTCTCTCCACCACTCCTTTTATTCTAATATAATGAAAAAAACGTTCGTGTGGTGTCGAATTACCGCCATCTTGGATGGAGTGTTTTTGTTTTCCTATTGAACCATCATGGTTGGTCATGAAAATATTATTATGGTTAATTAAAATTATAATATTATTATATCATCCTATTCATTTTTATGGAATTATTATATTCACGTAATAATAATTAATAAAATATGACAAGTTTGTGATGATCAAAAGGCGACAATATAATCTAAACAGTTATTATTAATATTTTGTCAAATAAATCATCCAAGAATCTGGATTAAAGGGATATATAAGACCATTTAATCTTATGGGTGTTAATTAATAACATATTATTTCAATAATGGAGACATATTCCCACTTACTTCAACTTCCACACTCATATATAAACTAACTGATCATGGAAACTAAGAAAAAACACTTCAAAATGATGAAATTTAAAACAATAACCCATCAAAAATGCCATAAATAAACTTAATAAAATATAAAAAAAATTTAATTTATAATAGGTTCTTTAGTTATTAATTATTGAATATAATATTAATATACAAGATATTACATACAATTGAAGAACCCTTCCAGAAAAAAGGTAAGGGATTCTACCTGAACCTCCATTTATCCTTCATGTTACTCTTTTTATATCTTTATGAAAATTTAATTATTATTTATTATTTTTCACTTCATCTAAATTCTATTTATAATTTTTGGACTCATGAATCTAGATTATATCATCATTATTTTATGGGTAAATACATGTTTTATAAATGCCCCTTTATCAATTCTTTCTAAAAACCTTGCTTGATTAAAGAGAATTTCCCAATTCCTTACCCATTTTGAGTGGTCTACAGAATATGTTTTATGTAAAATTTACTTTTATAAAATAACTAAATTTTTCTTGATAACATGTATTAATTTATTTCTGGTTTTATATTAAATTTATTCATTTTCCATTATAAATAATCATTAAAATTCTCCCTTAAACGACAATAAAAAGGATCATTTCTAATGTTTCATAAAAATTCTTTCTACATGGTACCACTTCATATTGAAATAAATTATCATGTTATTGGAATATTTTAACATAGGAATGTCCATGTATGTTTTAAATTCATTCTTTCATGGAAAAATTATGAAATGGTCCTTTTTTATTCTTTATGACAAGATTATGATACAAATTTCTTTCCACGAGTAACCCTTAGGTATATGATTTATTCTTATTGTGGAAAAAATATTCATGTACATTTTATGATGGGTGTGAATAGATAGTGGTATAATTAATTATGTAAATCTTTGTATCAGGAGACTCCCTGTGCAAGGGTCTTGGTTGTTAGCCATGACTCATTCTCCATGTGCAACAGTCTTGGTGGTTAGCATTGACACTTGCTCTATGTGAAACTGTCTTGGTGGTTATCATTAACTTGTGCCCCATGATTAGAGAGAATTGAATATTGCTTCTATAATGTTATATTTTGTGTCAATATTTTATATGATTCCACGATTACATGATACCATGTTATACATGTTATTCTTACATAGTTTATTAATTCCTTTTTATGCCATCATGTTATTCTCTCTAACCATATTCTATGGTATGTTTCTATGTTTATTCTATTTATTGTATTTTTATATCATTTATTTGTTTATCTATTCTCATGGTTATCCTGCATAGATAAATGGTCTCAATTAATGTTATAAACTCATTATAAAGATTTAAAAAATGACATCTTCATTTTGGTTTAATGTTGTTTAATTATGTACCAAATTATCCAAAGACAAATGGGTATTAAATCCATGGTTGTTTTTGGCGTATAGTTACATTTAATATTAATTAATAAAATATGTAAAAGTTTAGGGTCTCTATACATCCCCTTATAATAGAGTAGTTTCATCACTTCCCAATTCCTAACTATAATTTATATTTAAGAATCCAACTAATTACTATTTGTTCAATCATACTTCATGCAATTTATTTTTTTTATTTCTAAATTTTTTCTTGAAATTAGTTTTATTAAGATAGCTCATTAGAATAACAAATTCAATAAACTAATTTTTATATTCAAAAATCTAAGGCTTCCACTATGTTATTATTATTATTTTTTTATTTTTTTCTCAATTTTTTTCTTGGATTTGTTTTGTTCATGGTTTTTTCAGATGATTTACCATTTTTTCAACTTTCTATTTCAATATCCTAGACTATATGTCAAACTAAACTAGAAAATTTTGAATTATGTTTTTTAAAAACATTCCATTTTGAAATATTTTTTTATAATTTTTCTAACCAGCTATTAGAATACAAATATAGATAATGTTTTTTATAAAACCTTCTTACAATGAGATGAATTTCATATTATCTAGTTTCAATGATATGTTTTTCTTCTTTAACGTGATATTTTAATTTTTTATTAATATTTATAATTCTATATTTTGGTGCTCATCTCAATAGAAATGTTTTGTTTGATTCATGTAAATATCTCTGTACAAACTTTTTGAGGGATTATAATTTTTGATATCTTAGTTAATTTAAATATAACCTTCTTATTTTTTTGGTGAGGTGGGTTTGATTAAAATAATATAATATATATATATATATATTATGTTTTAGACATATTTTACTAGATTATAGGATATATCCATTAGCTATAAAAATATTTTTGATCATTCAATTATTCAATTTATAAAAAAGTTCCCTTTGTTTTTCCTAATATTAATTTCCAACAAAGAAAAATAATATCATCTCCCCCATCATATTTTATGAATAATTAAATATTAAATTAGAAATAAATTTTCAATTCCAAATTTTATTTACTTCATACTCTTATGCCTTCATAAGTACTCTTAACATCAATGCATATGCCACTTTAGTGATATATTATTAATGCATCAATACATGTATGTTAGGCTATTGATTTGTAGTAGCTTATATATAATATGTGTTTTATCATGGGGAAAAAAGAAATAAGATGTAATGAAAGGCCATTTCTAGCATGATTTTGTAATAATTTTATTTTCATTTTTAGTGATGCTTCATTATAATAGAAATGATGTGTGGTGTTCATTAATGAATAACAATTGATTTTGATTGTTGTTATTTATATTTTTCATTTTTAATAGAATCAAATATTTTTATTTCGAGGATAGCATATTTAAAAATATTATAGAACATTTTTATCGTCCATCCAATTCGTGAATAATTAATTCAATTCAATTAAATTATTGTCTCTCTATCCAATTTGGTGGTCTTATCTGTAGTTTGTATTGTTTTACATGGATATTTAACTTATTTCTGTGTATATGTAGGTTATGGATCATTTAATTTAGGTTTATGGATTAATTAATTCAATTTATGCCTAATTGAATGAATATTTTTTACTAATTTAATTAATTTTGCGTAGATTCAAGTTTGGGATGTGCACTTATGTTCTTTCTAGTGAACATGGATAATTTAATTCATTATCTGTTCTTACAGGATAATTTGTAGTAGCAGTAAATTTATTTGTTTCTATGTACAAATTAATAGCTTGATGACATTTATTTTCTTTATTATACCTTTTTATTTTTTGGTTAGAAAGAAATCTCATTGAATATTTCTTAAGCAAGAGTTTATTACTAACTTGAATAGTAATTATATGTTTTTTATTTTACTTCCAAGGAGTGTGTTCTGATTAATAATGATTTTTGGTTCTCACTCTCCAATTATGATAATTAATTAAAAAAATATAAACAATTTTAGTATTACTATTCAGACACTTTCCAAAATTCATAATCTCCACTTAAATTTTTTTAGCACTATAATATATCACAAAATCACACTTTTCTTATTTATTCCAATAAAAGTAGTTTCTTATTATGCAACACCTTAGAAAGTTGACTTCATCCATAGATTATAACAACCATATGTTGTACAATCAAAAAATATTTAAATACTTTCCTAATTATCATCATTTTTGTTTGTAAATAATTCCTAATATTTTAATACTATCACTACATGTTTTGTTTGTAATATTAAAAAGATTCATTAATTAATGATTGTTTGTGAAACATGAGAAGGACAATAAATTTATATTATAAACTAGAAAATGGGTTCGATAAAAATTATTTAAAAATTTGATCCCCTATAATACAAGATTCTTCATGATATTCAAATATACTCATTTCCCTCATGACTACTTATAGATAGCCACTAGCTCATTACAACACAAGAAATACCAAACAAAAGAATCCTATAATAACATGAAAATTTAAAATATTTAGGTTTTCTTGGATATTAACAACAGTGCAACTTCAAAGTAAAATTTTCAGACATCTAACATTGAGAAAACATATTCCTTGTCTTAAATACATGATGGTACAAGCCCTTTAATAAAAATTGTATTTAGTTCTTATATAAGATTATAAATTATAAAACAAAAATGAATATCCTATATTTTTTTAACGTTTTCATTTTTAATTTGACTTCATATTATTAATTGGAAACATTCTATATTCCTAATATATCAGTTTCATTAAATTAATCATGAATTTATTTAAAACAGTATTCAAAAAAATGTTTAGCTTTATTTGTATGAATTTAAAAAGTAATCAGAATTGTATTCTTTCCATAAACATTTACAAATGATATTAATGTCTGAAACTTCACTAATAACATTATTTTTTTAAAAAAGATCACTAAAAAATAAACAATTATTAATATTTTATTTATACCATGATCCTCTTTAAATATCACTATTATTCATCACCATGTATACATATTGTATTAAAACTATATGAGTTGGGAAAATTACCAAAATAAAGAAAAATATGTTCTTCATTATGGAAACAATTTATAGGATTTATGTATATAAATTTCATAATTTCAAAAATATATATCTACACTATACGAATCTATTTTTGAAATTAATAAATCTTGATCAAATATGGTTGACTATATAAAATATAAAATGGCACACTTTCACACCTATCATGAATTTTCTATAGTTATTTATTTTATAATTACAATATTTTTACTCAGCCTAATACTTGTTAAAGTATAACAACTATTTTCACATAAAAAATATAGTATAAACACAATGTATCAAACTACTTATAGCTATATGTGAAAAGTATGAAAATGTTAATTAAAATTAGAGTAATTTGTAAACAAACATGTGCAAGCCTATTTCATATTGAAACTATATGAAATTAATAAGGAACATATATATTATACCACATCCCTGTAATAGTGTTTATATATTAGGAATTACATCAACAAAATATTGCAATTTCATTACACATATTACTTCAATGAGTTTATCTATACAATTATAGATATTTATAAAGTTAAAATTTTATAGTCACATGATTACATTTCAGGTAATAAACCAACATCTATGTTGTTAATTCTATAGTTACATGAATAAAATTTAGTGACTTTGACTAAACGTATATGAATTTCTTATTTTAGGAATTTTCACATATCATGACACCACGAGTTATTTCAATTTAGTATTTCTCTTAGGAGTCTTATTTATTAATTACTTTATGAATAATAATTCACTTAAAATAATTATAGTATAGAGTATACATGTGTTTTAATATTATTTAATTTATATACTATGAAATAAATAATTACATTCCAATACTATGAGGTTTATTCTATACAAAACCCATATTCTATCTCCAATAATGATAAAATATGATAAAAAATTTATTTATGTCTTAGAGAAGATTATTTGGGTATCTTATCATTAATTGAGAAATTATTACAGTAAGATATTAAATTTTCCACTAAACTATTCAATTTGAATTTAATTAAATATTCATGTCTTATTTGTCTTTTAAATCCCAGAACAAAATTATAAAATCTATGTTACACTAATTGTAAAATCTTTATATTCTAAAATCCTACCAATTCAGTATATTCTGATGGTGCTGATGTCCTTAAATTTAATAAAATCATTCTAATTCATAGATTTCATATAATATAGAGTTTTCTTTATGGAAAAAACATTTTCCATTGATTTGGTATACCATGATTTCTATGATTCAGACAATTTTTATAAATCTCACTCTATTGGTGTTTTGTGGAATGATTTTGGGAAATTGTTCTTTTTCTAGTTATAAATTCATAATTCCATTACAATATGAACTATATAGTTCTTCTCATGTTTTTTACCTAAAAAAATAAAAATTAATGGTTCACCCATAAATTTCATACGCTTTATCCTCCGATAATATTCATGAAGTATTTTCATTTTAGCTATTGTAAATTTCTCTCACACTCTCATCCTTATAGAAATAATTCATTGTCCAACTATCAGTTTCTATAGTAAATTACTCTATCAAACATACTAAATTGTTCAAACATTTTTTATATTTTCTATAAGGCATATTTAAATTTGGATACATTTTATTCTTTATATATTTTATAACTTAGTATTGAAATTATATTTTTTGGGAAATTTAATCTTTGGAGAACATTGAGAAGACTAGCCGTAAATTATTGGTTAATTTTAACCTAAAAATGTTCACATATGGTTAGTAACATTTTATTATTTGAAAAAAAAGATATTGGGAGGTAGTCTTGTATGCTTTATTAGATTCAGACTCACCATATTTGGTTACACACAGGGAGTTTTGGGACAATGGAAGATAGACCACAACCGTTGGACCTACAACTTGTATTGATTCTATTATAATGGGTTATGTGGTTTTACCTCAATATATTTAACTCATAATTATGGAATTTACATAAATTTATATTACACTAATATATCATTTCTATAAATGATCCATTAATTCAAATGTTTTAGTTCCATATTCCCTAGTAAAACATTTAAGATTAATTAATATTAATAAAAAGTCTACATAAAATCTGTACACCTTATTTCAAGTTTATAAGTCTCTAAATGAAAATATTGATTATTTCATATCACCTCAATACTACATTCACCACTTTGTAAAAAATATATTCAAACATTATATAATACATGAAAATACTATATTAATTATTTCTCCTTGTTGTTTAATATTCCACCAATAACTCTTCTACATTAACCAATTCCATATAGTATTTTTCATGCTGAAAGAATACTTAGATTTAAGTCACATTCAAATGTATGCATACTTTATGAATACATTGATTTATTTTGTATAAAATATTGCACATAAATACACACTATAGTTATATATAATTATTCCAGCTACACGTGTCACCACAAGCCTTCAACCCCTTAACTAGTGTCATATAATTCACATATAATAACCAAAAGTTTATGAGTGCATGTTTGAAATTTATTATTAAATGCTCATTCCAAGGAAAATACAAGGTTGGGTATTATTTTTTAATAATATTAATGATTTAAGGGCATAATTTAGATAGAAAATTTATTTCTTTATCAGCTCAATTTTTTTGTTTGATTTATCAATTAACATTAAATGTTTTCAATAAATTATAATTGTACATAAATAAATTCAATAAAACATTATTTAATTTATATATATATATATATAATATTTCATTTAAGGGGATAAAAATGGATGTCTTTTTCACTCACGTGAAATAATTGAGTCCCTAAATCAGAGACTATAAAATCAATATAATATTAAATTCATTCTTCGAAAATTGAGTCAAAAAGACTAATCCATATTTAGTAAACATTGAAATTTAATTTCAAAAACATTACACAATAATTGGTAAATATTTTATGAATTCTATATAAAATAGGGAGAATGTGGTTCGTATCAGTGGTGTTCATTAAGAGAAGGGTCTTAGTTTTTGAACCCACATGTGTAAGCTCAATATTTTCCTTAACCATTGAACATTCTCACCCTCCCAATAATTTAAATGGATCCACTATTATGTATGTATGAATTTTATCTCAAATCGCAAAAAACACCCCCCAAAAGGCTCCTTTTAATCATTATATTGTACTGAATATCTGGATGCTATTGTCCCAACCTATAATTTTATATGTTATCCTGCAAAGGATTGTGGATCACCACAAGCTATCAAGGGAGGGTATCAAGCTATTCAATAGAGACCGAACTAAAAAGAATATGTGTGGTGCCAAACATGGGAATCAATAACACCATGTCCATCGTTTTTTCCTCAGTGGTTCCCTCACACATTTTATTTCCCAATGAACATCATTCTTAAATATCATGAGATAAAAGTAATTCCCTCAAAATCGTCACCCCATGTTTACTCCAACAATCTGACAGTAACAAAAAGTATTCAGGTTTTTGGTTCTTCCCCCACTAATGGATATAAGAACACTATTTGAATTGATGGACATAGAGTATTATGGTTTTTTTCTTCCTCATCTCCATCACCTAAACACCTAAATGTTAAGAAACCTGAATCCCTCCGTAATCCTATTTGAATCTCCATTTGATATACTCTAATTGAAGTTTAGTCCTTATGAATGGTGAAGGGAAAATTACTTGTTTTCTCTTATATCCCCTTCACAGGGAATGTGAAGGCATTCCATTGAGACCAAACATATAGTAAATAGTGGATGGAATTAATGGAACTCTATCTATCGATTTAGATATTGATTCTTACCCCCAAACCCCCTTACATTCTTGTGGCAACATAACTAGATGATTCTAAAATTAAAAGAAAAAAAGTAAAATTTGATCAAAATGAGTCATGGAATGTTTTTGAGGCCTAAAATGAATCATAGTGAGTTTGACATATGGGATACTGAATATTGATAAGATGATTAAGAAAATGTAGAAGATAACTATAATGACTATAATTAATTTTTTTAATCTTACATCTCTTTAGTCATCATCAATATTATGGTTCCATTGGATTAGATTCCCATTAAGAGATATGGATATCATGATTTGGAATGTTATATTATTCTTAAATAAACACATTTTCCAACATTTATTTTTAAAAAATACAGATTTTTTTATTAAAAATTGGGGTTTTAGTTTTGAATTATCTTATTATTTAAGGATTTGTTTCACCAATGTTGGATTTTCATGATTTCTTCAATATATATGGGATTTTATTATTTTACACTTTCATTTTATTATTTTATGCTAAAACATTAGAAATATTCATATTAATATTATAAAAATTTATAAAATCAAGGATGGGGTCATTATTTTGATCTTTTATTATTTATTTTGAATTTATCACCAGATTAAGGTTGGACATTATGATGTATTTGACCAAAAACAAAAAAATTTAGTGATTTGTACTTAAAAATTCAATATCATATTTAAAATGAGGTAAATTAAAATAATATATATATAAATTTCATTTTTATTATTACTTTTATTTTCAATGTTTAGACACATCTAATTATTTTAATAAATCAACCCAAAAATTATATTTTATTATATAATGAATAAATAGTTAAATGTAATGGAATTTAATCATGATATTACAAAATATAAATTAAATTATATAAAAACATAGTCTTTTTTCCTAAATGACATTGAATAAAAACCGAATAAATTTATATTTTTTAGGACATAACCCGAATATTAAAAATTGGCACGCAACCGTGCTGACCCCCTTACATCTTCTCTATCTTTTTTCTCATTTCTAGAAAATAATATTTATTTTATTTTATGGGATGAATTTAATAATAATAATAACTTTATTAAAAATGTTTTAATATAATATACATTTTCTAATAAATAAATTATACAATGTCGAAGTTTAAATATAATTCAAAATACAACATATAAGTATATATAAATTAGCAAAATATACATTATTTTGGTGTAATGATGACACATAATATTACTTGAATTAATCTTATCTAAAAATAGGGGAGCTTATAATATTGTACAAAATACCTAAAGAGTATTGTATTTGGTGTACCTGATTATGAATTCACCAAATCCAGTTTGACTTTCGTAAAATCCTAGCTGTGCCTCCCTCAATTATTCCCATGATAAGCGACCAGACCTTCCATTTCCCATCACCATTATATATATCCTCTATAATGTATAAATGTGATCCATATTATTATCACGATGGATTATCATCGATAACCGATCACGTTTCATGCAATCCAATACACGTTCAATGTTGTGCTAAATTAAAAATATGGATGTGAGGTATCAATGAGAAATATCTATACATTGAGAAAAAATATAGTTATAGATTAACATAGTTTGAAAATAATTTACTCACATGTTGATAATTTTTTTACAGATATTGAAATTAATTCCATTTATTTAATTGAAATCAATATTGTAGAAAATTTATTCTTATGCATTTTAATCAATATAATTAACAACATTTTCATTGAAATTGAATGCGATATTGAGGGATAATCCTACCTCGAGGGAGCTCTCTTATATACTTCTATTATATTATGATATATGTACCTAAAACTAGGAGAAAAAATGGAATCTTTTTCAGCTCTCTATCAATTTATCAATGGATACAAGTAACATGTATGCTTTGGACGAAGGGCCTAGAATAAACTGACATCGATGTTCCATAGATGACCACATATTGAGATGGTTGGAACAAATGTAATTAAACTCAAATCTATGTTTTATAATATATAGGAATAAACATGTTTCATATAAATTAACTGTTAAAATGCATATTGAAATTATTTTAATAATGGCCTAAAACATCAATGTCATCAAAATATAAATAAATTCACACACTAAGGTAAATGATGTATTTAAGCTAAAAAAACATCTCCTTTACATGATCAACCAAATCGTTATATTTTTTTGTAACATCTATTCGGTTAAATTAATTTTTTAATAAAATTTCTCCACTTATTATATCATTTTACCAGGTTTTTTATGGTTTTGGTGATTCTTAGGGTCTTCCTAGGTTTGGTAGTACTGTGGGGGTAATGCTGCAATCATTGTTGTTTATTGCGTTTTTTTCATGATTGTGATGGCTATTCTCATTTAGATTAGTGGAATAATGGAAAATGATCTATTGAATCAATGGTGGAATCTCAAAATTATGCATAAGTAAAAAAACTTATTATTACAATTAAAAATGATTCTTATTTCTTAGTGAATTGAATGTATATCCCTGGCATAGTAAATTATATTGGATATAAACTCAATCCCAAATCTATTTCTACATAGAGTGGTTACGGACATATATGCTTGGATGGGATACTAATACTATCACTAGTTGGTGTTATGATAAAACCCTAGAAGTGATTATGTTTTTAACATGTAATGACTGGGTTAGTAATGAATCTCCCACAACAATTGTTATCATAGCCATGGTGTAACCCATGTGTGATACGCGTGGCCCCAAACCAGTTTGATAACAAAAATTATAGATCATTTTGGATATTGTGGATTTATGGTGGTGAATTGTATCAAATTTATTACTAATAATAGGGAGCATGTAGCATGTCTCATTTAAGAGATAAATGGTGGTGAAATTGTAAGATTATTTGGAACATATTAGTTATCTTTGAAGGGATGTCATAGTAATATGGTATTTGATTTCATGGGAGTTGTTTTGTAAAAAACTCAATCCCACAATGATTTTCAAAAGGAGAGGTGTCTACAATATAATCCATGATGAGATAATACTCTTATCACCAATTTTATTTTGGATGGGACCCCAAAAGGGATTATGTGTGGGACTTTAACGGATTGGGATAGTGATGAATCGTGTAACACTATATGTTTTTATATGTTAAATACATATTTAATAGAATATGCAACAAAGAACAAAAAATCCCAAGGAACCATGATTATTTAAATAATAAAGTTAAAACACCGTTTTTAAATTGGTGGTTATTAATATAATAAATTATATTTTTACATTTATATAATGGTACTATGAAAAATAAATTTCATTTGTAAACACTTAGGAATAGAGGCTCATTTTTCTAAAAAAGACATGTATTTCAAAAATTATTTTTATTTATTATTGTTGGAAAATATTATATGTTATTTTTGGAACCATTAGAAATTTTATTTATAAAATGAATACCTTTTTTGAAATCATCATATTGGTATTAAATTATGGTAAATTTTTGATACTTTTGAAAATATATTGATTTTTCAATAAATAGTGAAAATGAAAATCGTTTATAAAATTGTAATTTATTTTTAATTAATTGTGTCCCATTATTATTTTAATATAATTTATAATAAACATAAGTATTATTTTGTTTTATAAAATATAATTAATTACTTTTAAATATTATTTATACAAGATTTTTTTATAAGTTTATTTTTAGTCTTTAAACACTTTTTTTCTAAAAACTATTATAATTTGTGTAATGTTTCCCCATTTTCAATATATAATATAACTATTAATGAGGAATTATTTGAATTAATTTTAAAGTATATATATATAAATATTAATTAAAATTTATTTAACTATGATTACAAGTCATATAGTAAATATAAGATCATCTTTTCATTAATATATTTATTTCATGAAAACCATGTTTTCCACACGTTGAATAGATTACTTATAAATTAAATTATGACACTTATATGAGTTGAATTTTTTAAAATTAATTTTATAATTTAAATTATATTTATTTATATTATTTATAATTAAATTTATATCATAATTAATCTTTAAAATAGAAATCATTATTTACCATAATATTGTAAAAATGGGTTTACCCCAGGCGTTAAAGTAATCATATAAGTGTATAGAATTACCCAAGACATTTCCAATTCCTATATTCTAGTAATATTTTGACCTCATATATCATAATTTTTATATTATTCCATTTTTAACAATGTTTCATGTGAAACATTTTTATGTATTTCATCATTTTAAAAAGATTAAATTGTGTCCTCCACCCCACTTATAAATGGATTCATCCTCTCATCTCATTTACAAAACATCAAAAACAAATTGGGTCTACCAAAACCTAAAAGAACCACTTTCTTAATTCCCCTCCCTCTTCTTAGAATCCTGTGAATTATTATAGACATATCCTAGTAAGGTTTTTGGAAAAAAACTATTGAAGTTGTCTGAAGAAGTGGTAACATCCTTAACCAGACATTTTTTCTTATTTATTCATCCATATCATTTATTTATTAAAAAATTATAATTATATAATAAACACAGTTTCATATATATATATATGTTAATATAATTACTTATATTAATCTCCCCATCCCTCATATGGGAAATGAAAAAATTGATTGTGTGTGAGGCAGACTACCACCTCACGAACATGTGTAATTGAGTTTCTATTACCACTTCTCAAGGTAGGATATAATGATGTATTTAGTATTTATATGTGATATTTATGCTATATTTATTCATATGTAATCAAAATATAAAATGAATCATCTCACATTACATTATATAGGGAATAATATTACACCTCTCGTGTGTAGGGAAGACTACTACATCATGACGTAATCTGATTCATTTTTCACTTAATAATTACATGGATGATAATTAGGATTAATTTGATAATGATATATTTTAATCCTGAAAAATTTATCACATTGGAAAATAAATATATCATCTACATTCTTAACTTACCATCCATCTAAAATATGATAACATCATTCGTGTGTGCAGATGAATCCTTCCTTGTAAAGTGTTGTGATTCATTATTATAATCGTATAACATGGAAGATAATTTTATAGGTATTTGAATAAATAATGTGATACGTATTATATAATTATAATCCTATAATGAAAAAATTACACTTATATTTTTTACACCATGATCTTTGAAAAACGGAATCATTACTCATGTGTACGTATCACCAACCATCTCTATGATTATAACATAGTTCATTTTTCATGACCACATTTTATGGTTTGTTTAAAAAGAAAAATTTTAATATAACAATGACATTTACATCATTATTACCATTATTTATTGGACTATGTAATTATCTCTTTAATCATATTCAACATACCAATGAGATTATAGATATATGATTCTTGTAACTTTAATACAACTTATATGAATTAATTGGTTAAATAATTGAATAATAAATGGTAAAAAATATGATAAAATAAATATAAATCATGAGAATTTTTGTTAATAGAGTAAATGATTAACAAATTTTCTTATTCATGATGATACAAATTCACATGACAATTTGGGATCAAGGTATGTGATCTCTTTAAAACACCCTTTCCTTTAGGTTATGAAAATTTTCACTCTAACTGACATTTTCTCTCACTTTACTGTTATATAATACTTCTAAATTAGTTATATATTCCTCTCACATATATACCTATGTTTTTCTCCATTCCTTTTATAGGGTAATACATTCCTTATAATCATTTATCAAATTCCATTATTATTTAATTTCTATTGATTGATATAGGAAATAATATTATGAAACATATTTTGATTCCATGTGTTATTTTTATGATATTACCAATGATTTATTATATCATGTGGAAAAAAACATAAAATTTTTATTTTCGGTGCTAACAGATAGAGATCTCATTCATTAGGTAAATATTCAGTTTTATCAACCCTAAAGTATGAGATCAAGGAGTAAACAAAATCTATTATGGGATTTTTTATACCATGTGATATTCTCTTGGTAGTTACAATTGAATCATGTTTATATAATGTTATATATTTTTGTGACATTTCATATGATTCCCAGATATTATGATACCATTTTAATTATGTTACTATTTGATGTGGTTAATCATGAGACTTCACTATAATGATATCATGTTATACATTTGACTAATATGTTTTGTTTCCTTTTTTATGTTCATTACAGTACATGGATTTCTAGATCATGTATTTTTATGTATTCCCAAAGTTCTAAATTTAGATTTTAGGTGCCAAAATGGATTTTAATCTATCAATTTTATTTATAAAATAAGGATTTTGTATTTATTTTCATTTTGATTTAATATGAACCCATCCTTCTAATGATACTAGGCCTCGTGATCATTGGGACTGTACGTATTGGATATTTATTTTATTTAATACTATAATAAAAAGTTTAAAATTAATGGATCACTATTGTTGGTTTTATAGTAATTTTTTACTTAACATTTCTAATTGGAATGAAAAAACATTATTGATAACCCATGGGATATATCTAAGTATATGAAAGAGTAAAAAAAATACTAGAATATTGGTTACGTATAGATCGAGTGGTTTCAAAAATTTTACATCCCTTTACGGATTATAAAATTGGAAGTGTTTTGAACACAAAGGTACCTATGGGTAATATCTCTGAAGATGGAATGCCAGGGTTAACTAGAGAATTAAATAGTTTATGAAAATGGGCCTTACTGTGCACCAGGTTTGACACTCTTGAGGGATAAGTTTTTTAAATTCACAACCTCTTTATGAATCTTTATGAAGGAAATAAACAAATTATTATGTTAGAAAACATAATAGGAAATTACTTTAGAAAGCATTATTTGAAATGAAGATACACATAATTTTTGATACACTTATCCTTTACATGTTATTCCACCCATGTTTATAATTTTACCTTGTTTATGTTTTTCAGTTAAGGTATTATCAATTCTTACTTCTCTTTAATGGTGTGAAATATGCCAAACCATTCTAAAAACCAACATTATTGGCAATGTGATGATTTCACTAATAATATGCATAACCATAGGAGTATGGGATTGAGATCATCATGGATGTGGAAGCTCAACACAATCAAGTTATAAATAATTATTTGAATAATGTGGAGTTCCCTACTCATCATAAAAATGATCAAGTTATGGTTAAGTAAATAATGGGAAAAGGACCCATAAAATTAGTGGATATTTGTATCCCCTAATTACATAGTAATGGATTATCTCCATTGAAAATATATTCTCTATCAACCAATGCATGATGAAATATAATGTTCCGATGGCCATTTATCTGATTGAGGGTGGAACTGATTAGTGGTGAACACTGATTGAGAACACAAAGTCCAAAGAGGATATTGAATCAATAGAATGGGAATACATTAAGAAAATATTCGTCATAATCATTTTCCCCAAATAATCATCAAAAAAATTGAGAGGGAGTTCTGCAGTATTAAATAAAAGGAAGATGTGTCTATAAGAGCATATGAAGAAAACATCACATGGCTTCGATGGTACGCAAATTTCATTATCATCAACACAAAATGTAAGGTAGAACACATCATTTTTGAGTTTAATCCAAGGATATAAAACGAATTTTCCATTGAGGAATTTGAAAACTATAAGGATATTTTCTACAATGCCGTCAATATTGATACGAAGAATCAAGAATCCAAGTGTTCTCATGGGACTAGAGACAAAAAATATAAAATGGTGTTTTATTTGGTGGTATAAAAAGATAAATCTTATTGTGGAGATAAAAACCAACATCCCTTGTCTCAAATGCATGGGAAGAATAATTTCCAAAACATCATAAGGGGATCCAAAATATGTATCATGTATGGAAAATAGGTACATTAGGATAATTAATTTTGAACAGAAATAAAAAATCCCACTAATGAGTAAGAAGAAAAGATGGTTCATATCAACATTATGCCTTTTATATAATGTTTTAACTCTATTAAACATGGGATGTATGAAAGATAATGATCTATGAAGATGGTTTTTAGAAACAATATTATAGAAAAGCCTCCAAGGAAGCAAGAAAGGGAATAATATGTCACTAAGGCCGATGTGTATCCTAATTACTATGTATTGACAGGTACACTAGTAATTCATTATACAATAGAAAACAAACTTTTTTATTCTAGTTCTACATTTTATTTTATATCTTATATGTTTAATATAGATTTTTCAAACACCACCTCAAAAAATGGGTCCTGATCTTTCAGTAAGAGTAAAGAACAAAGTCATGGTTTTATCCAATGCATATAACTCCTTCCCAATAATTGAATATGGTTTTATATTACATAAAATATATGCATAAATATTTTAATATTGTTGATGATATTTTTATTCTTGGATTGGTTATCCTTATATAAATCTAAAATCATCTATTGAGAGTGAGGGATCACTCTCCAGGTTCCATGTCAATTAATAATTCTATTCGACATTAAATAGGAGGATGAATCTATCATGGAATCTTATATGCAATAAAATATATTATTTTCTTATATGAAATCATATATAGCCCAAATCATTGATGAAATGGTAGAATCATGCTTGAAGACATGCCTAATGTAATTCTAATGTACATTTGAAATAGTTACATGGTCTTCCTCCCAATCGGTAGGTTAGTTTCTCAATGAAATGAAGACATGGATCATCTCCCATAACAAAGACTGCTAATAGGATAGACAACATTGAGTTGTAAGAGTTCAAATTTAAGGTACAAGATAATATGTAAAAGGTTTTTTCATGTTTTAGTGCTTCACCGTGGGGTGTTTCGGTCCACTTCATCATGTAGAAATATGGGTCAAATCACCGCAGTATTTATTATTATAGGATTAAAAAATCATAATAAAGAACATGAATCCCCTTCCATGGTTATATTACTTGTTTAATCAACTAGCTGGTGGTTGTTATTTATTTAAGGTGGATCTTTGACAAGGATATCATCAGTTATGTGTAAGGAATGTTGATATTTCCAAAAATTCCATTTTAACAAGGTATAACCACTATGTATTCATAGTGATTTTTTTATGTTCCCACTAATGCTCTATAAATATTTATCTGATTTTTAATTGAGTTATTATTTATTACCCTGAAAAATTAGATGGGTTCTTTCTAAGTGAAAATTTTAATTTCACTAAAATCAAGTAGGAACAGGAGGAGTATTTGAATAATGTGCTAAAGTATTTGTGAATGGAGAATAATTATGAAATATATAACAAGTGGGAGTTCTGGTTGACAAAATAATCAATATGGTTGAATATGAGAAAGGTGATATATAAAACATTTCAAGAAGAATGAATTGGAGGACTATCCTACAGTAGTGTTTATAACATATATCTATAGATTCCTTAGATTATTTGGGTTATTCAAACAATTTTGGGGGATGTTAACATAATTTTCAAAAACACTACAAAAGAGAACTCACAAAAAAGTAATGCTTTTTTAGGATATTGAATTCAAAGAGATATTTAAGTAGTTGAAAAATTTTCTTATCACTGCACTATTATTTATGATTCCTTGGAGTGGGGTACATTTTTCGGTTTATAGAAATGTTTCTATGAAGGTTTTGGGAAATGTAATAATGTTTAATGATAATGTAATAGACTATGACTTAGGTTAGCATAATGTTATTGAGAAAAAATACCCCATACATGACCTAGAGTTTGATACTTGGAACTATTCATTGAATATATGGAAATATTTTCTTTATAGGGGTGATGTGTGAAATATAGAAAAATTAGAAGAGTTAAAATATGTAATCACAGATAATGACCTGAATATAATATGATGAATATGGTTATATATAATTAAGAATTATGAATTTTAAATCCATTACAATCATGGGGAATATAATATGGTGGTGGACTCTCTATGTAGAATAGATACTATATTTTTTTCAATGATGATAATTTAGAATGATAAAATATTTAAAGATTTTCATAGGAATAATATGTGAATTGTAAAAGGATCTTCGTCCTACCTTTCTCAATTTACTTATCAACCATCCATTTTTGAGTGGATTAAAATGGACCAGAAATATGATGAGGTGTTAAATAAATATTTATTGAATAATCTAATGTCAAATATTGATATATATTTATTTCTACGGTTTGGATCATGGATATTTTTCCCATTAATACCATAATAGAAGAGGGATATTCTGGATGTTTCATATAGTTCATTCTTCTCTATTCATATTAGAAGCACTAACATGTATAGAGATCTAAAGAAAAACTTCTGGAGAGTAACAAGGATGGGGATATTATGAAAATTTTGTCGCTATTATTGGTATCCTATTATGTCAAGGGTAAATTATAGAAGTATGGTATCATTCATTCTGAAGTATAATTTTTTGAAACTCCAAATTGTATTACCCTGACAAGTATAGTACTAGTAAAGGTTGATCCATAGGGAGAAGGAGTTATAGTTTTGTTTATCAACTGTGTAATTGATTTAGTAAAATTTACTAGAATTTAGAGTCATTTCATTAGTGTTTTGAAAAAAATGGGATTGGATTTAAATTTTTTAACAAATTACATAAAATATAAGGACAAACACAGAAATCTTGTTTGGATGAAAATTTTCAGACAAATGCATCAGGTATATCGATTATAGTCATTATTATTAAATCAATATTCTTATGAGGTTGTGTTGTTCATGATAATTCACATCTCCTGGTTAAGAATGTAACATACCCCCTTGGTTTGGTGGGTTTTGTTTTAAATCAATAGGAACCAATTCTTTGGTTGAAAATTGATTTCTATTAATTTTACTAATCACAATCCTTTTGAGATTATTAAAACACCCAATTTTCATGAATGTTTTTAAACATAATTCATTTTAGATACTTACAAATCCTGTTATTGTTCTAATATGTGGGTTGTAGTGAAATTTAGAAAGAGTTAATAATGAATTATGAGAGATAATAATGAATAAAAAGATTGTAATATCATAATTGAAAAATTACAACACATAATTTTCTATATCCCCAACACATTGAGAATTTAGCTACTCATGGAGTATCTAGTAACTAAATAACTCACAATACCTGAACTCATCCTCTTGAAAGATTTGGGGTGAGAGTCATTGGGAAGGTGGAATAGAAGAACCTTCTCTCCTCTATTATCCCCTACTCTTTCTCTATCATCATGACTTCTTAGGCATCTCTGGATTTCTCCACTCATAATATCTTGTAATGAATGAATATGAATGACTCCCGAACATGGAGGTACTTCCCACTTATTTATGGAATTTTTTAGTACATGACATGTACCAGGAAGTACACAACATTTACCCTAGTCAATGGGTTTTGGTAGTCTTTTCTCCTTCGGTAGGTTGGATAACATGTCGTCTTTTACATTGACCACGATGTTGCCTAGTAGGTTTGAGTACACGGCATGTTGTGCTGCCCTACACATCGTGTGAACACATTCATCATCCACCAAATAATTCTAGAAGGGACAAACAACATGTATATGGGAAATACATGACATGTATATATTTCCCAGTAACATAGGCGTGTATCCAGTCTTCGAAATCTGTGTTGTCGGAATATTACACAGTGTGTATATAAAAATACCCAACCTTTATTTTTGAATTTATGTTCTGTCCTGTCCCAATTTGTGAGTATTGAATAGAGAACACCTGAAAATTATCAAAATCACCAATATAAATAATTTGATTTGCAAAACAATTGATATTAGGTGAAAAACAAGTTTTTATGCTCGTTAATATTTATGATAATGTATACACAAATTGGGTATTTCAAATTCCCCATCACTTAGTTATGTTTTTTCCCTCCAGAAAGATCTCAACATCAAACCAATAGAATCAATACTCCAAAATGTGAAGCATTTTACTAATTATAACTATAAATACTGAAACCATTATAGAAAAGTTTAAAAGGCACAAAACAAAATTTATTTGCAATGATATTATAATCATGCCTCATATATAATTTAATTAAAAAATTTCATAATCTTCCAAGATTTTTCTAACTTATCATAAATAAACATGGCACATGATGATTTAGGTCAGAATAATAAACCACAATCATCACATAATATTATTTAGTCACAGTTATTCTCAATCCTAAGTCTTTTCACTCTATATATATGCCTACAAGTGTTATCATTCTCCACTTCAGAAGTCAAATCACAAAAATCACGTGGGATTTCAAACAGGTTCAAATGTTTTTGTGGCTAAGGATTGGTATGTAATGATAAAAATTAATCTTAGTGGCTTGAAAAGGAGGGTGAATTACTAAAATATAATGCATTATATTCAAGATAAATCATAATGAAAAATTCAACCCTAATCAAGAACTCTCGAAGTCATCGTGCCCATGATATTCATTTGACAATATGGGTCCATAAACTATAAATTATATATAATAAAGAATTTGATTGATCATTTTCATATTTCATCATGATTTTTTTAAATATTGAGGAATCACTAAGAATAAAATTGATAGTACGCTATGGGACCCTTTTACCCAAATGTACAGATGACAATGTCTCCATACTTATGTTCATGGTTTATCCCCAAACTGTACCATGAAAAACCAAAGTCCCTCTCAAAAGCTCAAGTGAATAATCATGAAAAATTATAAAATAATTTTGGTGGAAAGGGAAAATATGCCTGTAATGTGTCTTCTTATCAAGTAAATTCATCGTTTATAAGGGTTTATGAAGATTAAATGTAGGATAGGTATCAAGGTCAAAGGGGCTGAAAAAAAAAATCAAATGCCTCAATCATTTTAATTTGATTAAAAATTCATAATGTTTTGATGAGGGAAACTAGAAAAATATTGTACTTATGAATAGACCATGAATCTCTAAAGAAAGAGTGTAAATGAAAGAATATGTTAAAAACGGTTAGAATACCTATCAGGAATGGAAAAAATACATGGGTGAATCAGGTCATGACATGAGTACAAAATGATCAGTCCAATACATGAAAATGTTCAAGTCTCAAAATCAAAAATCAAACTATATCAACAATAATTTTAAAATTATTTGAAAATTCACATAAGAAAGTAACTATAAAAATCCCCATTTATTCCTTTATTATTTATAAATATAAAAAATTTCCACAATTTAAAATATATCAACTATTAAGGATGTCTCTTATATTAGTTTATGTAAAAGACAAGTTTAATAAGAGGGCCTCCCCCACACATAATACTTCACATGGTCCCCCAAGTGAAATACCCAGTAAGAGGAGGGAAATGTAGAAAAAAGGGGTGAAATACAATGGGATGTAGTGTAATAAGGATACCCAATGTAGAAATAAAAAAACTGAAGAAAATACATCACTCGTAAATATAGATGCTCATGTCGCTCTAGTGTACCTGTGGCTGGCGATGGAATGGAAAATGTACAACCGAAGTCATATAAAATAGAACATCCCAATCATTGAATTAAAGACAGATATATATATATATATATATATAAAGAAAATAAATTTTCAAAAAATGAGTCTTGGAGTCACCTCATAAGAGGAATCGTCTGGAATAGGAGGATGAGGCCATGAATGCTCAATTATAGCTATAGAGGCCATAGACTCAGGATCCATGCCCAGAAGATGAGTCTAGAAGCCAGAACCTTAAGATCAGAACTCGAAATGTGAGTCTCTATAGTGATTCCCAAGATGGCAGTAGGGGTGGTAGCAGCTGGGCCAGTGGTGGAGAGGAGAACTGAATCTGTGGCCAGAGTTGTGAATGATGGTGGAGCTGCTGAAGAAGGTCCTGGAGCATAAGTAGGAGAAAGTGTTGAGGGTATAGGAATTCCATGATTCTAAAGAAGATTCCTCAAAATATTGTCAAGACGATAAACAAAATGAACCATATTAACCTGGTGGTGCTCTATCATGGATAGGTGGAGGGTAATGGTGGGATCAACCGAGGGTGCAGTTGGATGTGTGGAGGAATAAGGAATAGAAGAAAAAGGGAGAGAATAAGAAGATAGAAGGCTAGAGGAAGTGGGGGGGTGGGGGGGGACATCCGCAAGTGGATGGGGTATATGCTGAGCAGCAACACTAGTTGGAGTAGGAGGTTCATCCCTTACCCCAGGAAGAGTAGGGGCATCCAGCACAAGAATAAAGCGGTCACCCTGATGCTCGACTAACTTCTTGGGGATAAGCATGATGAAGTCCATACGATGAGAAGAACCCCATTGACCATGATGTAGAGATGATTCAAAAAACCCCCAAATAGTGTCCCAATAAGGTGGCATATAACCCACCATTCGGGTTTCCCTGATGAACATGGATCATGGAATGAAAGAAAAAATAAGCAAGATAGGGGAGGTCTGAGTACTCGTGTCGGACGATATAGGTAAGAAGCAGCATGTCCCATCTGAAAACAAAACCCTTATCCCCATGGTGAGGATAAGTAATGTCACTAAAGCACTAGTTATGGAAGTGAAGGTCAGAAATGATGAGTATGCTCTTCTATGAGGTGGGAGTGTACCTGTGGTCATGCCTGCCAAGCTCTCGCCACATCACCACAAGATTAGCTTTCTCGGGGTTGGTCAAGGTGGTGACAAGAGGTGGGGTGGTAGGATGGGTATAGAAGCCAAACCCTCGGCCAAACTCTGCCATAGTATGGGAAAAAGGTTGTCCCCATAACCGAAAACAAATTGGGTGAGCTATATTTATGGGCGTCTGGTGGTATATGGGCCCTTCAAACATGAAGGTGGCCATAAAATCCAAAAAATATATCTCTAAAAGTAGGAGTGAGGACCTGAAAAGTGTTGAGGATATGGGTATGGCTCAGAATCTTCTCAATCTCCATACATATTAAAAGGTGATTCTATATTGAAATATCAAGGAATCGGCCACTCAGATGGATAGTGTGGTGGGAAAAGTGCCTCAATCGATCTGCCATAGGATGGTCATTAGGAAAACCCAAACATAGATGGGGAGTAGGGTAGGAAATATTTGGTGCATGCAGTGGTGGAGTAGATGGTCCTACCACTGATGTAGAAGGTGGATCACTAGATACCATAGCAGGTGTAGAGGGATGTCCATTAGAAGATGGAGTTGCTGACTAGGTTGGGTCCTTTGCTGGTGTGGAGGGTAGATCTAAGGTAATGGATTTGGAAGATGGAGGGGTAGAACGAGATCTATCGGGCATAGAGGATTGGGTGGATTCCACTTCTAGGGGAAAATTAGTATAAGGGGCCATAGGAACGACCAAATCAGTAGATGTCACAGATTTGGGAGACATCGTAAGTGGAGGCTAAACTACCAACACTGGGGGTTGGAAAACTGGAAAATCCAATGCTGGACACTCGTAATACCAAAGATGAATCTGATGGTGGGGAAGCCCCTTGACCTCAGTAGTAGAATCAGGCTCCTTCCTAGTTGTATGATCTTTAATAGCCACAACTCAATGAAAATAAATGAAAACAAAAAAAGAGAGAAGACGATGAAAAATAAAAAGAATAAAATGTGATAAAACTAAAAATACAGTAGAACACAACGTGTAGTTCTATGGTACACGGTGTGTAGTAGGATCTGTGTATAAACTTTTGTACCCTGGATAGACTTGCTACAATATCTTGTGTCAGAAAAAAATAAGGACACAACATATGCTATAAGATACATGCCTTGTAGCCTAACTTGGGGTGATGTCTGTGTAAGGAGCCAGCCACATATTGATGAGGGAAGGGGAAAGGGGGAATACACACTTTGGGGTCTCAATACATGTTTTGTTAAGTAAAAATGGTGTGAGAGGTGTGTAGATCACACACACTAAATCCTAATATGGGTCAGAGGACAGGGTGTGTCCTGAACAGACACGTCATGTATGGTAAAATGGGAAAGGGTTGTGTCCCAAAAGACTAGATCTCTGCTAGAAGTCTAGGGGAGACATGGTACACAGTGTGTACCAAACATAAATTCCATGTATCATAAAAATGGTAATAATGGGTGGTGTTTGTCCATGTACAGTAAGTACATGGTGTGTGTTCGTCATGCAACCTGTGTGCTGCTTGGGAAGACGAATGGTCGACTGATTCGAAAATCACCCTAATCACATGTAAAACTAAAATGAATGGTGTAAATTATACCCACCATATCCTCCAGTTGATTTTATAGATTTATGTGGTGTGTATTAACATTGGAAGGTTGTCTGTCTTCACCATAAAGTTCCATCGCACCATGGTGGAAAACTCTGATCACTTGGAGTGGTCCTGAAAATCAAGACTTCAAGTATCCTAGAAAAAATCACTGATGGGAGTTTAAAATCAGTACTAGACCACTGGGATTGAAGGTTTTTCTGTAAATAATATGTTCATGGATCAATCATGTCTTTTATTTGTATAGTTTTGTGTTCTCATACTCCTACCCTCAGATCTCATCAAACTCCATCAGCGGGAACATGTGCTTCTCTTCAGAATCCTATAAAGAAAAATGCAGGGCTTTAACAACCCTATAGGATTTATGCTCTAGATCCAATAGTAGGTGACGTGGATTCCCATAGACAAGGTGGAATAGAGACATCCGCAGAGGTGTCTTAAAGGTGGTTTGGTATGCCCAGAAGTTATCATCAAGCTTTTTGGACCAGTCCTTCCTTGAATCTCCCACCATTTTCTCTAGGATTTATTTCAGTTCACAATTTGATAATTTCACCTATCCACTAGATTGGGGATGATAAGGTGTTCCCATGTGATACTTCTCTCTATACTTATGTAACACATTCTTCATTAAGGCATTTCCAATATGTGTTCCCCTATCACTGATCAATCTTCAAGGAAAGCCAAATCTTATGAAGATGTTTTTCTTTAAAAGTCTACAACTACCTTGTCCATGTCATGTGCTTTAGAAGCGGCTTGCACCCACTTGGAGACATAGTACACACATACGAGTATGTATGAGTTCCCATGTGATGGAGAAATGGCCCCAGGATATTAATTCCCTAGTCGTTGAAGATTTAGACCTCAAGGATGGGGTGTAAAGGCATCTTGGATCGTCATCCCATATTATCTATCCTTTGAAATGGATCAAACCGGGTAAAAATGTAACGAGCAACCATATACATGGTAGGCCAGAAAGATGAAGAATACAAGATCTTTGCTATCTTACGGTTTGTGCCATGATGGCCTCTAACTAGTGAGGAGTTACAGAACTCCATAATTCTTTGATCATCATTCTCCTGAATTAAACGATGAATCATACCATCACCACATGATCAAAAGATTATAGGGTCTTCCTATAAGTACCCCTTGACATCAGATAAAAACTTCTTCTTTGGCTAGTATGTGTGATCAGGGTGAACTGCTCCTATAACCTAATAATTTTAAATATCAACATACCAAGGTTGAGGTGTTCCTTCGATAGAGAAACATTTCTCATCTAAGAATTCATCCCTAATATCTCTATCATCCTCCTTCCCCAAATGAGGCAGTTCTAGGAAGGAGAGGTGGTTTGCAATAACGTTCTCACTTCCCTTCTTATCGCGAAACTCCAAGATAGAATATTAGAGGAGAATCACCCAGTGGATGAGTCATGGCTTCGCATCCTTCTTGTTCAGCAAATAATGGACTTCTGAATGGTCAGTATATATAATAAAATTGGACAAAACCCAATAAAAATGAATCTTGTCAAATGAAAATACCACTAAAATCATTTCATTCTCAATGGTAGTGTAGTTCACCTGTGCTTCATTAAGTTTATTACTGGCAAGGTAAATTGGAAGGAAGACGTGATTCAGCCATTTCCCCAATAATGTGCCCACCGTATAGTTTCTAGCATCACAAATGACTTCAAATTGCGCCTCCCAATTTGGAGCAATTATGATCAGATATTGTACTAGTCTTTGCTGCAGATGATGAAAATCTATAACACAGGCCTCATAAATCATAAAGATGGATTCCTTGGAGAGGAGATTGGTGAGTGGTTGAGAAATATTTGAAAATGTCTCTGAAAAAAGGACTATAAAAACCGGAATGCCATGGAAAAATTCAGATGGCTCTGAATGAAGTTGGAATGAGTAGATTTAAAATGACATCTATAATTGTAGTATAAACTTTAATCCCATTCATATATATCTGGTGGCCTAAGACAATACCACATATTAAAACTACGTTAGTGTGCTCACATATTTCCAAAACCTGCTCCAGATTCTTCAAGCAAGTGTTGATGTATTTTCCATAGATAGAAAAATCTTCCTTTAAATAACTCTAGGATTTTTTCTACCATGTCGTGGATTATTTCCAACAAACATCGTTGGAAAGTGGCAGTAGAATTTCACATCCTGAAAGACATTCTTTAGTAAGAAAACGTACCATAGGGGCATGTGAAGGTGCCCTTTTCAAGATCATCAGGTGAAATGAAGATTTGGTTATATCTAGAATAACCATCGAAGAAGTAGTAATCCTCGTGCCCCCCCAGTTTTTCCAACACCTGATCAATGAAGGGCAGCAAGAAGTGATCATTCCTGTTGCATCATTCATCTTCTAGTAGTCTACCCAAACTCTTCATCCCGGGACTATCTGTGTAGGTATTAGTTCATTTTTTGTCATTGGATACCACTATGATACCCCCATTCTGGGTACCGCTTGCAGAGGACTCACCCATGGATTTTCTAAAATGGGTTATATGATACCTCCATCTAACAATTTGATTACCTTCTTATTCAAGAATTTATTTATGGAAGAGTTCAAAAATTGTTGTGTTTGCCGAGAGGGATTTGATCCTTATATTAGCACCTTATTGGTTAAAATGGTGGGATTTATTCATGTCATATCAGTAATTGTCCACCCAATGGATTGTTTTCTTCTGTACAAAACTTATAGAAGTTTCTCTTCTTGATCTTTTGTGAGTGTTTCATTTAGGATTATTGGAAGAGTGTTCTTATAACCATGGTATCTATATTTTATCGATGAAGGTAGTGGATTAAACTTATATTGAGATTCCTTCTTATTATAGGGCACAATTGGTTGCATCTCCACTCGCTCAAAAATGTCTGGAACAATTGGGTGTGCCCAGTAATAGACACCTTGGACTTCGAGAAATTGAGACTCCTTAGGTGCATATCAGATATATACGAAGAGTGGGTCATCAATGATAAAAGAACATTACACACCATATTCTTTGAAAATGAAGTGATTTCCCATTTTTGTTACCAAAAAATAGTCCCCATGTTATAGTAGTGATGCCTGCTTGACAACCTTGGGGATGTAGTAAGAGAGTCTTTAATCTCCCATTCCAAAGATTAGTTCTCCTTGGTGTACATCGATCAATGCCATACCAGTGGACAAGAAAGGCCATCCTAGAATCATAGGTGCCTCCTGGTCATCCACTATATCAATAATGAGGATGTTGTTTTGGATAATTTACCTTTATACCATCACCAGCACATCCTCCAGCAGCCCCTTTGGATATTTGATAGGGAAATATACAAGGTGGAGGTCCACTTGAGTGGGTTTGAGATCATTGAGCCCCAGGTTATTGAAGACTCCACAGGGAATCATGTTATTGCTGGATTATAAGTCACATAGAGCTATCCCAAGCACATAGGATACAATGGTAAATGGGGTTGTGAAACTACATAGATCCTGGGGTTTTAAAGGAAGCAATCATTGTACCACTACTAAGCATTCCTTATTCAATGAAATGGTTCCTAGATACTCAATAATTATTTTGTTTTAGAGAATATCCTTCATGTACTTTGAATATTGTAGAATCTGAGTTAATTCTTCTGATAAAGGGATTTTGATGTGAATTTTATAGAATACATCCAGGAATTTACCAAACTGGGGATCTAGATTTCGTTGGTTCATCCTCTCTAGAAAAGGTAAGGCATGCTCAAAAGGCTGGAACACTTCTTTTACCTTACCATGTGAGGAATCCTTCACATTTTATGGTTCTTTTGATGAGGAGGGGTCCTTCATTATGATTTCAAAAAATTAAGTGGATGAAGTTTGAGCTAGATTTGTAGCATCTCCTTCTTTTGCGGTTAGTGTTTGAGGTAGCTCCTTTCCACTTCATAAAGAGACTATATGGGCCTCTTCATGCAGGTTATTATCGGTGTTACCCAATAGTGTTCCAAGTTTCCCAAAGGGTAGATGTTTTTATAGTTTCCGAATTTGATTTTCCTTGCTTCAAATAGAATATTCCTAGTTTTAAAATTGAGTTTTAGCAGGGGAGATAAATTTTGTCATCATTTCTTCAAGTATTTATGGGGGTTCTTATTGAGCTTGTTGTGTATCTAGTAGAGGTGGTGGATACTTTGGTGGTTGTGGTTGTGTGTTTTGGTACCGTTACTGCTAGTAAGTCTCATGTTGTTGCTATATTGGATATGGGTTTTGTTACTATTTTTGAATAAAGCTAGGTGGTCTCTTGGGTGTAATATTTTTACATTGCTACTGGTAACCCATGCTCATATGTTCTTGCCATGTGAGGTTCCGGTACTGAGGGTTTATATTCGACCCTTGGTTCTGAGAAACCTATCTCACCTCTGTTGTTGATGGGCCAACAGTTGACCCTGGCCATTCAACAATGATATGGTTCTCACCACATTTACTACATGTATGTTGGTTTGCAACATGAACTTGGGATGTGTTCTTTAGGTTCAACACATCAATCATATTGGATACCTAATCCAATTGTGAATCGAGCATTGTGGTGACATCAATGTTGTACATACCTCACTTTTGAGTTCCCTGATCCGACTTCCATTGGAATCTGTGGTCCGACATGTCCACCAGGAGGTCAAAATGTTCCTTTGGAGATGTCTGCATTACCGTTCCTCAAGCAGTGGCATCCACTATATAGTTGGTGTTCGTAGTCATGCTGCTATAGAAGGATTTTAATTACATCCAAGTATGAATTCCATGGTGAGGAAATTTTTGTAGCATCCCATTGAAGTGCTCCTTGGACTTGTATAAGGATTCTGAGTCATGCTAATGAAATTTGTGGATCTAGTTCCATAGTGTCACCGTCTTCGATGGTGGAAAGTACATAGATAATAATTCTTGGGCTAATGGATCCTAGGTGAGGATAGACTATAGATGGAGTCCCTTAATCCAGTCTTTCACCATATCCCTTACTAAGAAGGGGAAGAGGCAATGATGAATGGAATCTTTGAAAACTACATGGTAATTGAATTTGTCAGAGATCTTATGGATGTTTTAGAGATGAGAGTTCATGTCCTCACATGGTAAACCACCTAATTGCACCATGTTCGGGATCAGCTGAATAATGGTTAGTTTTATTTAGAATTGATGAGCCTTCATAGGAGGTAAGATGATTCCAGTATCCTCCCATTGGATCGAGGGTAGTCTGTACTCCACAAGAGTACATCGTGGAATCTATTCTAGAAGAGGAGGAATAACATGTTGCGGCTCAGGTGAAATGTAGGGCCACTAGTGGATTGGTAGACTCTCTAGTGGAACGTAATACAGCTGTTGTGGTGGCTGGACATACTCTGGAACAAATGGGGATGGATTCCTTTGTTGGTTATGGTTATCATCCAGACCAAATGGCTATCCATCTCCTTGGATACCAGCTGGATCCTCGTCTTCTAAATTATCCATGGGAGAATTTTCATTGTGTGTGCCTATAAGTGTATGTCACCAAGTCAAAAGTGTTCATTTGATCTATGGGTCAATTATAAATATCTCTGATGACTTAGTGCTCTTGGAACGAGTGATGAGGCAACTCATACACCTATGAGCCTATAAAAAACTTAACACACCAAGTGTAATAGAGGAATACTAAATGTAAGAAAAATATAAATGAGGGTAAGAATATAAGTTTTAGATTTTTAGTTTTTTATCCTCACTAAAATTGATACAAACATGATGAAAAAAAACAATATTAACTTCCACTCACATTCAATGATTCCAAAATTAGGTATCATTCCTTTAAAAGTGATATTTCCAACAATCTAACTTGTATTTCCCAATCATGTATAGTACCAGTAGGGGTCAATCTATAGGGAAGATGAGTTATTTCTGTTGTTTATCTAGTTATTAATTTATTTAGTGATTTTTATTGGAATTTAAAGATGATTATTTTGTGTTTTGATAAAAAGGTTTCTGGATTTCAATTTCCTAAAAAATTACATAAATGATATGAAAAAACACAAAATATTTGTTTGGATGTAAATTTGAGAGAAATTCTTTAAGGATGTGGATTTTAAAGGTTGTTATTAAATAATTTTTTTATGAGGTTGTGTTGTTAAAGATAATTCAAATCTCTTGGTTAAAAATGTAACAGAACCCCTTGGTCTGGTGAGTATATTTTTAAATCCATAAGAATCAATAGCTTGGTATAGAAATTGATTTCTCTTAATGTTATTAATTTCATTCCTTTTGAGACGATTAAAACACCCAATGGTCATGGATTTTTTAATCGTAATTATTTAAAGATCCCCATAAATTCTATTATTGGTCCGATATGATGTTTCTAGTGATATTTAGAAAGAGATAATAAGAAATTATGAGAGAGAACAATAAATAAAGTGATTCCATTATCACAATTGACAATTTACAACACATACTTGTCCACAGCCCAAACACATAAGGAATTTATCTTCTGATAGAGTATCTAGTATGTAAACAACTAACATTAACTGAATTCATCTTCTTGAATGCTTTAGAGTGAGGGTCATCATGAAGGTGGAATATAAGAACCTTATCTCCTCTCTTCTCTCCTCTTCTTTATCTCACTTCTTCTCTTTTGTGTCGTCTCCAGAGTGCACCCTTGGAATATCTTGTACTGAATGAATCTTAATGACTCCCGAACATAGAGGGCCTTCCACATAATTATAGATTTTATTAGTACTCGACATATACCATGTGCATTGTGTTTTTACAGTCTTTTCTCCACTGGTAGGTAATCTAATACACCATATATGACTTTGAACCTGACATCGCCCAGTAGGTGGGAGTACACCGTGTGTAGCACGACCCTACATGTCCTGTAAGCACATTCATTAGTCACCAACCATTTCTAGAAGGGGAAAAAATATGTATATGGTAAATACATGAAGTGTATGCTTTGTCTGGAAACATATTCCTGTATCCAATCATCCCAATCCGCATTGAAGCAATAGTACACGACATGTATATCAAATTAAACAACATGTTGTTTTGAACTTTTGTTGTGTCCTTTTCCAATTTGTGACATTTGAATGAAAAACACCTGAAAATCAGCACAATCTCCTATAAAAAGAATTTGATCCACAAAAAGATTTATATTTGGTGAAAGACAGTTTTTATGCTAGTTTAGATAATGGAAAATGTATAAACAAGTTGGCTATATCAAAGTCGATGTGAAATTCCAATAATTTCCCATAATAGTATGGATGTAAGAAACTGAATCATGGATTTCATCCTGACACTTCCCTAGACACCAAAAGGTAATAATTCCATTTGGGTGGTAGTCAATTTCCTTATAATGTTGAAATATTTAATTTCAATCAAGGTATATTTCCATGTATACAAAATAAATATGATATATATAGGGGATACATAAGTATTTCATGGAATTCCACTCTCTACATTATCTAATTGAGATAAGATATTTACATAATGGTCACAGAGAAGCTTTTATAAATCCTTGGGTATATAAATCTATATTAGAATAGAATATCAACCAATAGAAGATGGCCTATATAAGAGAGCCATCAAAACTTTATAAGAAATTCTAAGATCATGTTTAATTGATTTCCAAATATTTTTTTAACTCCTTTCCCTCATAGAGTTATCTAATAATAATAGCTTCCATTCTAGAATTCAATTTACACCATATAGAAATCTTTTTGGAAAGTAGTGTGAGACTCTGAATTATTAAGATGAAGTTGGAAAGTGGATGCATATCAGACCTGATATTGTTGAATAAATGATAGATTAGTTTTAAACCATTCACATCATATGAAATCCATAATCTTTTGAGAGGTGATATGTGCACATAATCATTTATGATACCTTTATTTCGAAGTTATAGATATGTATTTCCACCATATATCCACCTGGAATAAAGTAATTTGGTTTAGGAAAAAGTGAGATTTTATTCCTACAATCATTAGCTCCAATGAGATCTTTTATCTCATTAAGCAGTGGACAACTGACTAGCACTCCCACTAAGCCAATATAAAGTACATTAGGTGTTCCATGAATCCATATTAATTAAATATATAATATAGACTTCACAAATACTCAATTTAAAGGTGATTCAATTGGGGAAGGACATTTCATATATAGATATTCCAGTCAAAATCAATCATCATACAGACAGAGTTCTATGAAACAAGACAACTCACCTAGTCAATGTGTAGTAGAGAAAAAAGAAGTTTATTGTTGAAAATTGGGATCCCAAAGTGGTGATGAATAAAAAACCATTATATGATTTCATCATAGAATTTAACTTCAAATTTAAAGCATTAAATTATTTATTGGGGAATGAATGAAACTCACTATGTTTTTAAAAGAGAAAACTAGGTTTTATAGAATATGGGACATGAAACACCGAACCAAAATAAGATATGGTAGTTTAAATAAAACCATTATGGACAAGTTAATAAATTTGTTGATATAAATATGATTAAATGACTAATGAAATGTATATAAAGCTATTACCAAATATATTTTTTAAACCCTGTGGAATAATGTCTCATTTTAAAAAAAACAATTTTTTTTCAAAAATAGTATTTTATGATTTTATTAGAAAATACAATAATTAGTATTGTTTTAAAATTTATAAATTATATTTATAAAATTCAAATTGTTGTTTACATCATCATATAGTTCTTAACATATAATTTTTGTATTTTTTATGTTGAAAATTCAATTTTTCTTTTAATAGTGAAAATACTTATTTTTATGAAATTAACATTTCTTTTTTAAATGTAATGAAAAATATATAAATTTAATTTTATTTCTGTTTAATATATTTACTATTTAATTAATTTCATTCCAATTAATTATATATAATCATAATTTATGGTATATTTTAATAAAATATTATTTTTAGGCATTAAAATGCTTTAAATCTAAAAATTGTTTTAAATTACATAATGTTTATCAATTTTATGTAATAAAAACAACAAATATTGAGTGATTATTTAAATAAAATTGATAGATTATATATATCAAAATTCTAATTTAAATTAAATTAATTACAATTTATTGTGATAATGTTAATAGGAGATCATCTTTTATTAAAAAACATGTTTATTAAAAGACAATTTTTTAGACATTTATAGGTTTAATATTAAATTAATTTCTACCACTTCAATAAGTATAATATAGAAAAATCGATTCCATATTTTGAATAATAATTATTTATATTATCTAATATGGTTGAACTAATTTTTAACCATAATGAAATTTGAAAACAGAAAAAATTATTTATAATGGATTTGGTAAAAACAGGTTCTTCTGAGGGGTAAAACTACCAATATAATGGTTAGAATTGAACAAAAACTTTTCAAATTACTATTTTATAGTAAAATTTTGACATTAAAAATTCTAGGGATGAATGATGTTTATTTTATAATCTTTAATCATTATAAAATCCTGGGTGTATTTTTTGTTTTAAAATATTCTATGTTTTTCCTCTCCCCAAATATAAAAGGACACCCACTCTTCTATCAGTTACACACTTAGAAAAAACCATTATATCATCCAATACCAATTCAAATTAATTCCTTACATCCCTATAATTATCCCTATGACTGAAAGTAACAATATTTCTATCCTAGTTTGGATGATTTTGCTTGCATAAACAAGATGTTTGAAGAAGTGCTAACATCCTTAACCCAGATTTTGTTATTTCTTATTTCACCTCCATCATATATTACTAAATTATGATGATATAATAACCTTATTATATTAGATAAACATATATGTTTTTATGGTAAGGTAATGACTCACATCTATTCCCTCATCCCTCAAATGGGACACTGTAAGGTTGATCATATATACCGAGGTCTCCCTCCTCCCAAACCGATGTAATTCATTATCTATCAGCATTTGTAAAGACTAGATGTAATGATATATTTAATGATTATATATGTTATTTACTCTATAATTATTCTTTTTTAAATATAATTTATCATACACATTATTACTTCCCATTTTGTCGGGTATACATGAACATCCCTCCGGTATATGACATACTACTGCCTCATGAAGTGATATGAATCATTTTTCACATAAACATTACATGGAAGGTGATAGGTATTAATTTTATGTTGAAATTTTATATTAATGATATAAAAATATAAAACAAAAAATATCATATACATTCTTTCCTTCCCATCCATTGAATAAATAATATTGTTGTTCATGTGCATGACTGACTACCACCTCGAGAAGCGATGTGATTTATTGTTTTTACCACATCACATGGATAGAATGTCAATTTCTATTTAATGAAATAATATTTTTGTAATGATATAATTATAATCATATAATGATACTATAATACTTATATCTTTTAAATAATGATCTTTGATAAAATGTAAATGTTACTCACGCGTACATAAATTTTACCATCTTGATGATTATATTGCACTTCATTTTTCATAACTATATTTTATAGTGGGTTAGAAAAATAATATTTGTGGTAAAAATGATAAATATTTATATTTTTTATTTTTTATATGATTAAATAATAATATATTTGTCATTAGTCATCTTTACAAAGTAATTTTGGATATATATTCCATTTATTGTAAATAAATCCTTTGTGAAATTTATTTGTTTTGAAATTTAATAAGGAATAGTAAAAAATAAAATAAAATGAATAATAAAAATGGTAATTTTTGTAACTGATTTAATAATTAAAATAAATTTATTATATGGTATGATGAAGAACTCAAATGAAAAATCAGGATCATGATAAGGGTCTCCTTAAAACACCCTTCCCTTCGAGTTATTAACATTATCACTCTATCACACATTATCTATCTCTCTATATTTAATATTATGGAATTATGTTAAATTATATTTATTTGTATATCATATATAAAAAATAATTATTTTCCCATATTTTAATGGGTAAATATGTTATTTATGATCATTTATCAAATGTCATAATCCTGCAATTCCTTTTGATTATGATTTGTGTCAATATTGTTAAACCCAATTTATTTTCGTGGGTAATTCTGATTTGTGGCTTCTGATTGTATCCTTCATGTGGGACACAAATATCATGAAAATGTTATTATGTGTGCACCCATATAGTGCTAAAATGATTTAGGTGAATCATTAGACTCACGAGGTTTCATGTTTGGGATTAGGTTGTAAACCAAATTCATAACCGGGTATTGTAAAAAACGTGGTATTGTTTAGGAGATTATCCTTGACTCATGTTTATGTCATGTTATTTGTTCCCTCAATATTTTCGATGATTCCATGATATTATTATACCATGTTATATATGTTATGAATCCATATGATTACTCAAGATCCCTATCATTTATGATTACTCACGATCCCTTCCTTGAAAATTACATATAACCTGTAAATCTCTCTAATATTTTCTGAAGACCACCAAACTAGAATTTATCATTTTTTGGATGGTGTAGTTGATCTTAGAATGAATGTTTTGAAGATAAGAGTGACTGCTAGCTAATTAAAAATCTATCTATCTTTTTCATCCATGCAGATCCATTCCCTTCTAATTGAGTAGAGTCATTGGTTCTTGAATTTGAACCAAAATTTACATGTAAGAAACTAACCAATTACTATTTTTTTAATTTTCCTTCATGAAATTTTTTAATTCTCATTATGAATTTTACCATAACCTAATTTCCATTCAAATAGATATGCCTTTTGTAAAATTCATTAACCTATATTCCATGTCCAAAAATCTGAAGCTTCCACTATTCTATTATTATTTCTTTATATTTTTGATATGTTATCAAATATTTTTCCTGTTTTGTTTAATTATTTATTTTCTCCAATTTTTTCTATTTTTCCACAAAATTATATTACATTATCAAGTATTGTTTTTTTATCAGTGGTGAATACTGGACTATGTTTTTTTAAATATCCTTTTTATAATATTTTATTATAATTTTCCTAACCAGTTATTAGAATACATGTGTGGGAAATAGTTTTTAGATACTCTTTTGATATTGACATGCATTTAACTAATACTTATATCGGTGAACATGATTTGTTGTTAAATTTTAAATTTCAATTTATATGTTAATGGTTTTTATTCTCAATTTTGGTGCTTTGGTTAAAAGAAATTTATGATTTTTTTCACTTAAACATTTCCCTACATACTTTATCTATGATTATAATTTATGATACATTAGATGTTTTAAATATAACTGTTTTTTGTGTGGTCCGTTTTCATTAAATTTTTATATTATATATATGTATATTATTTTTTAGACTTATTTTACTTGATAATATGATTTATCACTCATCATGAACTCTATTTTTCATTTTTAAATTGTTCAATTTTTAAAAAAATATTCTTTTTTATATAAATTTAAACTAAATAAAAATAATATGGTATTGTCAAAATTATTTTATTCACAACTAATTGTTCCATTATATAAACATTTTCAGTTAGAAATCATATTTACATGATGTTCTTGTTCCTCCATATGTACTCATAAAATTTAAGCATATTTTTTTTCTTAATATATTCTCGAATCCTCAATACAAATATTTTAGTATATTGAATTTTTTATAGATTATATGTAACGTGTGTTTCATCATGTTTGAGAAAAAAGTATAAGTAATAGAGAAAGTTCATTTTTGGAATCTTCCCAAACATTTGGATTTTTATGTTCAACGCTCCTTGATTAAAATTGAAATTATTTGTAGTGTTCATTAAAAATTACTAGTGATATTGAATGGTGTTAGGTCACACCTGAATAATTTTAACGAAATAAATTATTTGTTGAGGTGATAGTTTATTTAAATATGTTATGGAATATTATCATCATACATTATTTTATATAATAATTGATTTAATATTTTTAATTTTATGACACTCTATTCAATTTTATAGTTTCTAATTTAGTTTGTATAGTTTTACTGACTAACATAATTCTTACTGTGGAGATGTAGGATACAGATCATTTAATTAAGGCTTTTAGATGTTTTAATTCAGTTTATCGCTAATTAAATGTAGTTTTGGCACTAATTTAAAATATTTTCGGTCATACAGGTTAGGATGGGGCACTTAGATGGTTTTTGTGCAATATACTGATTTAAATCATTTTAAATTCATAGAGGAAAATTTTTATGAGTATAAAATTGATATTTTTCATGTATAAACTTATGGATTGATGATACTTGTTTCTTCACGATACATTTTTATTTCTTAATGATTGAGGGATACCATGGAATATTGTTAAGGGTGGACATTAGTATTGATTAGTATAATAGATTTCAATTTTTTATGTTTATTCCATTGTGTTTGTTCTAATTAAAAATGATTTTATGTTCTAAAACTCTAATATTTTTACTTAATTAAAAATGTATAAAAATATATTAGTACATAGGAGAGACCATCGTTGTTTATTAATTTACAGTGAAACAATGTTAATAGAAATATAACTATTCACAATATCTCACTTTTCCCCATTATTTAAATATTGGGAGTTTCTTTTGATGTAGCTTCTAAACTAATTGATTTCAACCATAGAACATCTCCACTATCTTCTACATAATACAAACACATTTAAATTAATTTCATACAATCATTATTATTGTTATTAAATAATTACAATTATATCATCACTATCACTACATGACTCATTATTTGATAGTAAGAACATTCATTCCTTAGTGACTGTTTGTGGAACATGATAAGGCTAGTAAAAAAATCTTATAAACCTGAAGATAAACACCAAAATATTATTTACAAAATTTATCTTTTATATTACAATATGATTCATTATATTAAATAACTTTCATTGCATTCATGACTTCTTAAATAAAGTAACCATACCATTATTACAGAAGCAATATGAAATAGAATATTCATATAATCTCCTTCAATCTAAATAAATTTAGTTTTTCCAAGATATTTAAAATTTTGAATCTTCAAAGGGATATTCAGAAAACTAACCTTGGAAAAACAAAACCCAATTATGGAATACTTGATGGATTAGAAACCATTACTCTAAAATATATTAGGATTTTCTAGGATATTTAGAAATGATGCAACTTCATGAAATTTCATATTTTACATTATGATTGTAATAGATAAATTATACCTTATTTCATTTATTAGACACAATATATATTTTAAAAATAATAGTTTCATTCAAAATATATTTAATTCATTTATAATTTTTTAAAATATTCTCTAATTCTACTTCTATGAATTTTAAAAAACATAACAAATTTTATTCATACCATTACATTTTAGATACCATATTAATGTCTGAATCCACACTAATAAACATTTTTTAATAGGTACCATTCATTATATTTTATTCACACATTGTTAATAATTTTTTCATTTTTAAATAACATGAGTATGCATACCACTATTTGAATACTGCATGAAAACTATTTTAATTGGGAGAACCACAAAAAAATACAACTATGTTCTTCATTATGAAAATTTTTACATGTTATATATATATAAATTTTTTAATTATATATATCTGTATATATATTCTTATGTGTCTATTATATTAGATTACTTATTCTTGATCACATAGTGTGAACTATATATGTTACAAAATTTCATACTCGCACACCTCGTATGAATGACCACAAATCATTTCATTAAAATTACAGTATATCTACTATGTATCATGTGTTTTATAGTTTACAGACACAATGGACATAACAAATATAATATAATTCGATGTTTCAAAATACTTATAGCTATATGAATAATGCATACATTTATTAATTAAAATTATAAATATTTGTAAACAGACTACTAATTTCCAATTTGACATTGAAACTATATGAAAATAAATAATACAAAATGATATATTATAAAATTTACCCTATTAATAACAAATATATAGATATATATTATAAAGTCATTCTATAATATTTTATAATTTTAGTATGCATAATTATTTAGGGACTGTATCTACACCTGTTTGGATATTTATATAGTTACATTTATAAAATTACATGTTTAAATTACATGTATAAAAGTTTTATATGTATAGATAATCATATAGTTACATAAATACACATTAGTTACGTCGACTAAACATATGTACGTTTTTATGTTACGGGTTTACAATTATCTTGAAAATTTATGGGAATGCAATTTACCTATTATCAAATGAGGCTTCTATATTAATTTCATTTTTCATAGGGAACCACTTTGAAGAATTACAGCCTAAAGATGAATGTGTTTCTATTTTCATTAATTTATATATTATGAAATAAACCATCACTTTATGATAATATAAGGATTTTGTCAAAAGAACTGTAAATTTTCTTTAATAAATTTTATACTATGATCACCAATTTATTCAATATCAAGAATAAAATGCCTTGGTATCTTATAATAAAATTTTATTAAGAGATTATAGTAGTTAAAATTTTCATTTTCATATTAATTAGACAAATTGAATTGAATTAAATATTCATGTTTTTTGGTTTTCTAAATTCCATAACTCTATTAAAAATCTACGTTACAATATTTTAAAAGATTTAGTTTCTAAACAACTTATATTTTTCATCTTATGATTATGTTGATATGTTAAAATTATAAAACTACATTCTAAAAAATGTATTTCATATAATATATATTATTTATCATGGATGAAACAAGTTCATGGTATTACGTATTTCTTGATTTGTATGATTCTATTGATTTTTATGAATCTAATTCTATTGATGTTTCATGGAAATCCTTTCATGATTTATTATCATTTTTCTAAATTATCAATTCCATTTCAATATAATTTGTATTGTTCTTCTACTTCTTGTAACATACAAATTAAAAAATGATAAATCGTACACCCATCAATTTCATGATCTTCAACCTCTAAAAATATGAACGAAACATCGTCTAGTTATCGAATATAAATGTCTCCATATTCCAATGCTTCTAGAAAAAATTCATTGTTAAATTATCAATTACCATAGTAGTTTACTCATTTATAATTAACTAATACTGTTTATTCATCAAATTTTTGGGGTTTAATTAGACCTATTTCTATTTGTAAAAATTTTATTCTATATATGTTGTAGTACTCATTATTGATATTATATATTTTTTAAATGTAGACTTTGGAGAACATTTAGACAACGGGATGAAAATCATGGGTTAATTTTCACCTGAATAGGTGCACATAAGATTACATTAATACATTTATTTGGAGAAAATATAAATATTGGAAGGTTGACTGGTATGATTTAGTAGTTTTAGAATCACTGGATGTGGTTACCCACAAGGGGTTTGGGGCATTAGAAGATAGATGTCTACAGGCAGTCCTACAACAAGTATGGATTCTCATATAATGGTTCATGTAATATCTACTCAATCACTTTCACTCTTGAATATGGGATTTTCATAAAAATATTTATTACTAAAATAACTTGTCTTTAAAAATTCATTTAATTTAAATGTGTTGGTTTCATAGCTCAATTAAAATTTGACAGATTCATTAAGAATAATAAATCAGCTAAAAAATATATAAACATTTTCTAGCATATCAATACATACATCTAATCATAGACAATTTTATATAATTTTGACTTAATATTCCCCAATTTTTCGACAATATATTCATATATTAAATACTATATGCAATTATAGTATGCATTTATTCTCCTTGTAGTTTAGTTTTCATTCTATTCCTCTTCTTCATTATCAATTTTCATATTGTATAATAAATACAACAAGAATACGCAATTTTATGTCACATACACATGTAATCATACTTAATATACACATTGATTTAATTTATCGATACCTATGCACATAAATTCACATCTATAGATATATATATTTCTTAAAGCTATATGTGTCACCAATACACTTCACTCTATTTCCATGGGTCACAAGAAGCCCACTAACTTCATTTTGTCTTCCAATATCCTCCCCCAATCCCAACAATTGACACAGATTATATAAATCATCAAATATATTTGATGTATGGGTTTTAGAACATTGTTATTTAAATTATATAATTTAAAAACAAGAATATACCAAAAGATATTAATTGAAAAATAATATATCTTTGAAAAAAAATGAGAAATTTGGAAAGATATTATTTTTTATTAGTATATATTTTAACTACCAAAATTTATTTTTACCAACAGATATAAATGTTGTTATTGATCATTTAACACATACAAGTCTTTTACTAATAGTTAAATCTCTTATATTATCATATTAATAAAAATATGTTTTTACAAAAAATCTAATTTATCATTAATAACAATTATTACCAACACATATTTTTCCAAATATAAAATTTCTCACAACACAACATTTAATGATACTAACCATTTCAGAAAAAAAATATTTATATGTAAATTATTATTTTTATGACCAAAGTCAATATGTAATTTTATAAATTTTATAAAAAATATCTTACTAATTTATTTTAGTTTTCAATATTCACTAAGTATTAATAGTTAGGATATTTACTAATGATTTTTATTTAATAAACACTTATATACATCAAATAAAATAATTAAATCCTTATGTTATCTGAATTTAATAGATATAATAAATAAAATCATTAAAATCATTAAAAAATCAATAAACACAAGTGAAATAAAATTAATTAGTAAATGACATTCACATATTGAATTTTTATTTTATATTTTAAAAAATATTATTTTCTCTAAAATTTATTATTTAGTAAATTTATTATAAAATTCAAAATTATTTAATTATTAATGAGTAATTGTAAATTGAAATTTCATTTATTATTTATATTTATTCAGATATTGGATATATATAATATGTATTTAATTTTATAAAAATATAATAGTTATATTTTCATAAATATAAATAATATTTTTAATTTTTAATAGTCAATATAAGTTGATATTATATTAATTTAATTTATTATTATTTGAGGAGTTTATAATTTATTGTAGGATGAATCAATGACTTATTCCTCTTCATTTCTCATGCCCATGCCTCTTTCCCTCCACCTCATAGATTCTTACTTCACGAATTACCAGATTCCTACATCAGCCTCTATGCTACGGTTTTCTTCTAGTTCCTTATTCTTTTCACCCCTTTGGTCCCTCCCACTATACTGTTCACATTTCTCCAATATATATTATAGGGTTTTCTTCAAAACCACTCATCCATTTGTTCCATCCTATTTTTATAGATCAAACATTCATGTTTAATGTCGAAACTGGCCAATTCCTCCCAAAAATTTCCAATGGTAAATTTTTCTATTAACAATCTCTCCTATATTGCTAAATCTTCCAAATTATTTTTCATTTTTATTTTTATTCAATTTCAGGTGTAATGCTAATCAAGTTATTTTTTGATAAATTTTTTCACTATCCGTAATTTCATTGAATCATTAAATTTTTTTACCTAGATTATTAAATTTCACGTCTCTACCTCCTACAATTTTCCCATTTCATCTATTTTGTTATGGTGAGAAACCTCTTCTCAAAAATTTGGAGTTCTATATGCATTTTATGTATCAATTTCATACACAAAATCAAAAATGGATAATATTCCTAATTTTTTATATAGGTTTGATTTAATTTTTATAAATATTAATTTATTGTTTAGTTTTTTGTATTTGTTCCCATTAATTTTTTTATTAAATCGATTCGATTATTAGGTGGGATTTTTGTGTATATTTTATTTTATAATATGTGTATAATTTATTTAAATTTTTGTATCCATATTAGATAATTCTTGTCATAAATTCCCTGAGATTATCCATATTTCAAAAAACCATACCATTTATATGTTCAATTGGTAGCCACCAATAATGAATTAGTTAACAATGACATAGTTAATCAGTATCCAATGATCTGTACTTCAACCAGTATATTTCAATCAATAGACTATAATAATGATCGATTATTCTTAACAAGTTTTCAAACAATTATTTTCATGCTATTATATTTAATTTGAATAATGACATGGTTAACAAAACTATTCATTCATTTTATATGTAATTTTACTCTTTTTAATTTTTTTATACAACTCCAATCTCTCTGCTTAAAACTATGACATTTTCGTAACTAATCCAGTTTCTTTTAAAACTATTACACGCCTATTCAATACATAATTTCAATGTTACTACATATAACTATATAGATAAATTATAACTATACATGAAATTTCAATATATATTTAATCTGCCTTCTTTTCATAAAATGCACTAAGAGATATTACTAGTAAACTGGTGTCAATAACTATTGTAAACTATATTTTCCATCATGACTATATACTCTTCATTTTCCTACTTATGTATAATTTGTTTCCCTCCCATAATCATATATATTTATTCCCTTAATCAATCATGTTACTCCCCTAATATTTCATTTTTTTATTCTAATACTATAAAAATCACTATTTTAAAGAATTTGGAATACTCTAGATCATTATATGGTATTCACCATGAGGTGAATTCATTTTTTTGTAGATTTATATTGATGATTATATTTACAATTAAATATAACGTTATATTTTAGTATTTATTTATGTTTTATTTCATTATCATATAGAATTTTATTTCAATTATAGTTTCATAAAATATTGTATACTAGACAACACATTTTGTGTGTTCTATCTTGTTATGGTTAGTGTTATATCATATCAAAATTCTCTTTTATTCACCTTGATTACTGGATGAAATATTCATCTTTGTATATTTTTGATACTAATATATAATCATATGTTGAGTAATTTCTTTCAAGATTACAATATTTAGTTTACATATTAACAATAGATATCCATATCTTGAAAACTGTATGTGTTTCCCTAGACTCTTGATGTTCATGTTACCCCTCTAATACAATAGGTATCTCTATTTAAGTGACTATTAGAATCATTTATCTAAATTTTTATATCAAATTCCCTTAATTATTATTTATATATTATTCTATGTATATTTCTCTCTTGTTTCATTTTATAGAACACATTAACACATTCATTATATAACCAAATATTATTTCCATGTTACTATACCAACACTATTACCCTATCTTTTAATCTGATACATTATTATTTTTTTATTATGTTTTTATGAGCAATTTAATTATTTTCCCCAGTTTAAATTTATCTAATTCATTATTAAATTATATAAATCATAATAAATATTGTTTTAATAGAGGACTTTTGCATTTTTTCTAATATTGATATAGTTTAATTAGACACAGTTTTGTGTATTATCTTCCAACAATGACTCATTTGTCAGGGTAAAATTTTCAATTGGAGTTCCTGATGAAAACATCATTTCAATTGAAACAATTTATCCAATTTTTTGGATGTAATGATTAAGAATAATTACGATTATTAAAAATATAAATTTCATAAAATTAAATTTTTTCAGATTAATATCCAAAGATGTTCATGTAGGAATAATAAGAAACTTAGTGGTTTTACTTATCCACATTCTTATTATCAATTCCATTATCCATTCATGTTTTCATTTAGATTCATTAATTTGGTAATATTGAAACAATATTTATTATTATTTGTTTTTCATACAGATAATGAGTTCACCAATCAATTAGTTTCCCCCCACTTTGTTAATTAGCTTAATTATTTTCATGGACAAAAATGAATAATCATTAATGCCTCTAATCTCTATGAACAAGAATAAAACATGTATTATCATATCTATGTTGATAGATTCTATTGAAACTCTTCATAATTTGATTTCCATTCAACATCAGTTTTGATTCAACCTCTATAATTATACTTTACACCCAATTTAAATATTTCATGTATAAATAATATTTTCATTTTTTTAGTTTTAATTTAGTATATCAAATTTATATTTATATTTTATTTTATTATTACACATTGTGTTAACACTTATATTATATCCTCTATTTAATTGACTCTTCCTAATAAATAATTTTTTCATTTACAATCTGTTATTGAAATATTACTTAGATATATTATAATGAATTCCCATAACTGTGTGTAAATTAATGACTTTATAATCTGGAATCATTTTGATGAAACCATTTGGTACTGTCCACCAATGTCTTATATATTTCCATTAAAAATAATATATAGACCCTCTATTTTGTAAATTCCATTATCTAAGAATGTGCATTAAAATGTGTCTGTAGAATCAAAGTGCAATACTATTTCTCCACGAAATTGGTTTCTGTTTTCACTAAAATAGTTAATAATCCCCTTATTTTCCATAGTCCATTATCTAAGAATGTATTTTGATGAAAAATATAAAACCCAATATAGTCATATATGTGAATATTCAAATATTAATGTAATTCTAATTGATATTGTTTTGATGAAGAAAATATGAACTTAAATCTAATAAATCTCAACCATATAAATAAAATGGACAAAAATAATATGTATTAGTCGTAATATACATTTTTGAACTAATATTAGTTCATAATGTTTATGTATTTTGATCAATATATTTTAGTTAAAAGTATTTTTATTAGTACATGTTACTTATCAACTAATCTTATAATCTAACATATATGATAAGTAATAACATTAAAATAAAAAAATACATACACTGTGATCAATATATGTATCTGAATTAATAATTATTTTTCCCAATAACAAATTGAATATAATATTAGTTCAAAAACCAATATCAATTATCACATTATTTATTTTATTTGAAAACTAATATGTAATATGAATTATTTATCTGTATTTTTTAGAGTTATATTTAATGTCGTAATATTAATTTAGAACTAATGTATATTTAGAACTAATATTGGTTCAGAACCTCTTTGTATTTTGATAAATAAATATTAGTCAAACTGTTCTTGATCAAAATACATTATTTCAAAACTGACACTGTGATCTGACATTTGATAGATATATTAAGTGTACAATAAGAGATATTACATATATTTATTTTCATAAATATATATTAAATCCCAATATTAATCATGATGTTACAACATTAAAATTAATATTAAAATATATACATCAGAACTATCATTATATATTATATATGAATTAGAACTAATAATATATATACATTATATCCACACATATTTTCTTATATATGTTATCATTCATTATACGTCCCCATTATATACCCCATGAAAATTTAGATAATCTTCTAAGACTCATAAAATTTTCTCTGTGACATTATGATTTGACTGGTCAAGTTGAACTTTTCAAAATTTTCTCAAATGATCTATCTATGTTCCATGACCCCATTTTCATAGTTTAATTTAATATAAATTTTCTAAAAATTTAAATATTTTTGGTTTTAGATAATATAAATAAAAAATGTTGATATTTTATAAGATGATAATTTATTATATCATAGTAAAAAAACATCTCAAATTATATTCAATTATTAGATAAAATATTATATTCTTACATATATTATCTAATTAATTATATATGTTTACCTTCCATGATTTTTTATGGGATCTGTGATTCAAACAGTGTACTCATTTCAATTAAGAGTTCTTTGATGAATGAAAAACTAGATCTGATATCATTCTGAGTACTTTTCCAACATGTTGAAATTCATTAAGCTCATAACATCTCATTTATTAATTACTATTTTTTTATATATCCATGTGTCATAAGATTTTTTAGTTGATATTGATGTAATGTGAGAGGGGTATTATTCCTAGACACTCTTGGACAACTATGAGTGGGAAGATATATGAACATTTTTGTTTGGATTATATTATATAAGATGATATAAATTTAGGCATATTTATATGTTAGAAAAATTTAAATGAATATATTGTTTCCCTTAATGGTTATTTCTAGATAGAAATAATATAGTGTTCTTTGATTCCATATTGTGGTGATCAACCAACACATGAAGGATCATTCTCTCCAAATTTTTTAATTCCCTCATTAATATTTCATCATGAATGCTCTGGTATTTTCTTTTGGTTTCCTTTTCTAACCATTGGTGTATTTCTATCCATGAATTTAGAGGATACATATAATGGTAAAGTCAGTGATTTTGTGGGTTTTTAACATTTCCTTAGACTATTAATTTATTTGTTTGAAATTAAAAAACACATAATGGGATTTCATGACATATAATGGCTTGTGGCCATATGTGAGGAACTGTATTACACCACATGAGAATGTTACATATTGTGTAAGGGTTACACGTTATGTAATGTGATTATTTTTAATCTGAGGTGACATGTTTTTTGGTGTAACATAAAATAAAATGGATTGTAGACATGTAAATGATTTCATGCATTTTAATTCCCCATGTTATATTCTTTAAGCTAATATTTGTGAGTTTGAGGCTTCATTTGATTTTTCATCCTTCTTGTCTTAGTCGTAACTATTGCATAATGTGATTTTCTGTTTATTCCTTACATTAATCATGATTCATTCAATGAGTGATCGATAGTTTTAGTTGATTCAACTCTGAAGTTAATACTTCCTCATTTTATCTCACTTTTTTTGTGATTTTGGTACCATTTTTTTGGAATTCGTAATCAAATTGTGTTTTTTTATCAATTCATTTGTGTTTATAGTCATTTCATTTCTTCAAAAGGCATATATTAGCATTTCCAATCCCAACTATCAATAGAGGATAGGTGTTCTATGCTCCTGAGGTAAGTGGATTTGTTCAATTGTTTTATTTTATTGAACAGATTATTCTTATTTGTTTATTGATATTTGAAATGAAATTTCCTGTATTGAAATTGAATAGTGCATGTTTAAACATCTAAAAATGGTTTTTTATTTGAAAATAAAATTTAATATATTTTTAATGAAAAATAGATTTTCAAACCCTAAATAATATTGTATTGGATTTGAAAATTATTTTATAAAAATATGATCATAAATTTTATAGTTTAAATTGAAAAACATTGCACAACAAGAACCATGGGCCCATAGAAGTAGATACACAAGTATCCTTAGTGTGTGTGAACCCACTAAGAGTTAACCTCTTATATGATGAAATTATATGGAATTTTTCTATCTTTGTTCAATCCAACCATATGACTTGTTAGGATTATGAGTTTCTAGTATGTATTGTCGTATAGGAAATATCCTATCTTGTTGGTGCAATGTTGTTTATTGTTATTTGTTTTAAGATAGTTTATTTCAGGGATGTTATCTCACATGTATATTTATATTTTTTTATCTTTAATTTATTTTATTTTGAATTTGTAATCATGTTATACATTTTGTTAAATCTTAATAAATTTTCTGAAAATTTATTTCAAGATGTTGATTTAAAAAATTGTTTCTGGAGCTATTGTCGTGGCGCGTGCATCCCTCTGTTCAAGGATGGTGATGCTTTTTGTTTCCCCACATTCCAGCTTTCTATTGGCGTGCGAAAACCATTAATTGTTCAGAGAAATTTTCTTTTTGATTGAAATGAGATGATGGGATGTCGGTTCATCCTTCCATTGATTCCTCCTCAATGCTCGTCACCCAATCTGGGTCTCCCTTATAGAATAAGAAAATATTCATGAAACACTTCCGAGTTCTATATCTTCATGGACACCAGTTAATTACACTACTTATGTCGAGACATTACATGGGGTCTGGTCAGGGCATCATCCTTCAGTCATGGGAGTAATCACGTTGGACATAACTAGTGTGTATGGACCTTAGAACACTAGCACGTCTGGGTTTCTTCCCCTTATTATAGTTCTTATTGAGGGAGCAGAAGCCCGAGGCATCCCACATTGAATGGGAAGAATTTTATGCCTTAGGCATGTATCTGCGGTTCTCCTCATCTTCCTATGTTCAACAATGGGTATGCTGCAGGTTTAACATCAAGCAGAGACAGATCAGACTAATCAAAACACTGACTAGAGTGGATCTGGTGAGTCCAACCCCTAGAGGGAAAACCAATGTTGGGGCTAATGCGTGGTTAGCTACCCGATCATTATTTAAGTGAATGGGGAATGGGGTGGCATGATATCACTAGGATTTGGCGACCTGATTAAGAACCAAAATGGATGATGGTTGGTTATGTGAAGTGGGTGGATAATGAAATGGAGTCGACTCGAAGATGATGGTGATATTGGGATTTAGTCTCAAAGAGACCTCCTACATATCCCTATGGTAGTGAATCAAAGTCTTCATAGTTCACCTGACAAAGCCTTACTGCTGGATATGGTTGAAAATGGATTACTGGTGGATGGGGTCACAACGGTTTACCGCTGGATGGGGTCACAATGTATTACCACTGGATGGGGTCAGACGGCTTATCTCTGGATGCGGATGACAATGGCTTACCACAATATGGGGTTGACAACAACTTACCTCTAGATGGGGTTCACAACGGTTTACCACTGTATGGGGTCACAACGACTTACTGCTTGATGGGGTTGGCAACAGCATAACGTTGGATGGGGTTGATAATGGATTGTATAACGACCCATACATTACATACATTGTTATTAATTCATAATTTAAGCATACTTATTACAACATATATCAAAACCATGATAGGACCGTATAGGTATAGTGTCTTTAGAAACTAAGAAAACATAAAAAACTGGTTCATAAAGCATCTACATTGTCTCCAGTTTATTTCATCATATCTAGAGTCCCTTTTGGAATATGATACATTATACCCTTCTTCTTTCCTTGGGGAAAAGAAATCATAGAAAAGTGTGAGATCAAAATCTCAGTAAGGGTAAACGAAGGATATATCAATCATATCATATTCATAAGAACATAAAATTTTGAAAATCATAACATGCAAAATAAATCATAATATCATGACATGGGATAAATCATTGTATTGATATGTAATCCAAATAATCATAAAATAAAAAATGAAACTTTGTGTCATACACACATAAACATAGAAAATCCATTCATATTAGTAAACACTCATTGACAAGACTATCATAGTGGAAACGTCCATTTCTGAACCGAGTTCACTCCTCGTTCTAGTCCTGTATCACTGAACCAGATTAACTTTCTGTTCCAGCAATGTCTATCTCATGAGATATAAATCATTACCCAATGCATTGGAGGGAGATATAAGTCCCACCCATCTCATAATGATACAATTATTATGTGTGCCACAAAATCATAAATCATACTTTATAGCATAACCCATGTAATAAAACTGGGATTCTTAAACATCATGTCATCATAACATAATCCATATCAGATAAAAGGACTTCATAAAAATAATTCCATGACAACACAATCAAATTAATATAAAAATAGGGATAGAAACAGAACCCTATATTATCTTAGTTGTATTTTCTTTTGTAAAACACTTGAAGTCCATCATTGAGGAAAATATCCATTCTAAATCAAAAACATTTTCCATTCTTCATGTGTCATACAATTTTAAACTAAAAGAAGTTAATTAAAAATAAATATGAAAACATCTAAATGAAGATTCATGGAAATAATCTTCTATGAAATCATAAAAAATCCATTCATATCCTATAATTTAAAAAAACATTCTTCTCATACTTTGGCTAAAAAAGTCAAAAAGTATCTCGTACAGAAAACGACAAAAGATTTCTTTCATAACTTTTACTAAAAATTCACCAATATGTAAAATTTGATTTAAACAATTGTAGCAGGATATAAATAATATTACATATTGTGGAAACATGGATGTGAATGATAAATATTCCCCCTTAAATTCTGAAGTATAAACAATCTCAGATAAACATGAGATTATGAAATTTTTACTTACCTTAGGTCCGGTAAGCTTTTCACGTATCCGAACCTCCTGTATAATGATTTAAATAATGTCATTGGATTATTCCAGAATCATAATAATTATTACGATATCATATATGGTCATATTCTAATTTTCTTATTAATAATATTTCATTTCTACTTGTTATTCGGGTGTTCATTGCTTTATGTTCTTATGCGTGTTTTGTCGAATAAATTATTATTCCTCCTTTTAGGTTATAGACACCTCATTTACAGAATGGTATTAGTTTAATATATATCATATTTATTCATTCAATTCATTTATATAATCATTATTCAATGAAGATCATGTATAATGAGTCACATCACATCGTGGAGACGGTAGGCCGTACGTACATACGAGCGACGATATCATTTACATAATTATTGAATGGTCTTGGAGTGGATGATAGAATATCTCAGAATTAGTATAATAATATATAGTTATTCTTTAAACCATTATACCCATCCATGTATGGTGGTGGTGGAAAACAGATTAAACCACGGTGTGGAGACAATATTCTGTATGTAGGCAGGCGCGGTGATTTCATTTTTCGTTGGATGGATAGAAGGTGAAATGGGGTTGTTTCATATTTATAATAACATATCAGTATATGAGTGATACTGATGTTATTATTTTATAATGAAACAAATAAATAAGTGGAAGTATAAGAAGAAAGAAACTTGAAAGAATCGGTAGAAGAGATTACATCTTCCTTGACGTCTCTCTTTTAAACATCCTCTTAGGGAACTAGATTTGGTCTTTTAAGAAGACTAGATCCTCTATGATATAATTATAGCTGTTGAAAAGATAAATGGATAGGAGTTGGCTGAGCATGAAGGCTCAAAATTGTGTGAAGAGGAGATGGAGGAGGTTCCCTTTTATAAGAGGGGTGAGGGGTACCATAGGAAAAAAGATAAAATATTATTCTATAATAAATTCATATTCAGTTTATAATGGATCCAAAGTGACTTATTTCGAGTCTATGGTGGGGATGGGTCGCACATCGAACAAACAATTGGCTTTAGACATGTTTAGGGTACCATTTTAACATTATCATTTAGATTTAACTCTAAGATAAATAATTTAACTTTTACCGTGTCTTCTTATATTATTACACTATATGGTTAATAAATAGACTATAAACTTCCAATTGAACCCAAATTGGTTCATTAATGTCATATATATTATTATATAAGTCTTTTTTCTGAACCATTGATTTTTTGGAATATAATATCAATTAATAATTTAATATTTGTTTTGAAAACTCTTTTATGTCAATTTTGACACTATTTGGTATTTTGTTTTTTTTAAAATTCATAACAGCATTATTACTTCGAAATAAAATTCATATAACTAACCCTAATATGTTATATTAACCTATAAAAGTATTTTAATTCATAAAAAGTCTCAAATTACATTTATTGGGGTATTTATAATATCAATTATGTTAATATTTCATTAATAAGGTAATTACTGCATCATCATTGTGTCATAAATAAATTAAATTATTTATTGTCTAAAAATTATAAATAAAATACCATTATGTAGGAAATATTTTTATCTTTCTAATTAATACTTATAGTTTAATTTATCTTATCTATATCCCTATATTGGAAATGTATTACTTATTAAACATTGATTTTAACTCTTTTAACTCTTCTTTGAATTAAATAATAATAAATGTCCTAATCTAATCCAACTGGACCTAAATGTTCATATTTTATTCCTAAGGTTGTTTTTGGTCGAATTACACTTATCCAATAGAATTAGGACATGGGTTTGGGTAATAATAAAATAATTCTTTCCCTTAATTACCCTATTTACATTTAATTGTGGTAAATAAAATTAAAAAGCTACTATTCACAAAAAAAAAACAATTATCTTATTAAACCACATTTTACGTAGTGATATCAACCGTGTCACTTAGATTATTGAAATTCCACCCATAGAAGCGGTAAAATTATGCTTTATGAAAATTTTCAAATTCTCCTAGGCGGTGGGTAAAAGACGGTCAAAAGTTCAATAATATTTTTATATATCTAAAATTATTATAAAATGACTCCAATGAATTAAATTGAACATATATAGGTATTATTTATCTATTTTGACCTAAAATAAATTTATATAAAATACATTATTGTTTAAATAAAAAGTCGATTTTAACCAATAACTCAGTGTTTTCACTATTCATAAAAAATTTAATGTTTTCAGAAAAATACCAAAAATCCACACTAGACTAATTTTGATATTTTGAATCCAAAAATGAAGTACATTTTGAAATATAAAATTTATAAATTTCAAAAAGTGGGTATTACTGTTCATAACAGGTAGTTTATATAATATTTTAATAACATATCGTTGTTTAGAAAAACTCGACATTGCGTATAACACAAGCTATCGAGGAAGGTTGATCTTGTTTGTGATGCAAGACAAGACAGTGTTGTGTGTAATGAAAGATTACTTTTGTGTTTCATATAACATAATATATAAAAACTAAATATTTCTCATAAAATCTCAAGGTGTTACATTCTACCACCTTAGAAAAAATTTCTCCCTTGAAATTCGTCACTTCGTCACAAACAGATGTGGATACCTCTCCCTCATCATATCCTCAATTTACCATAGAGATTCTTCTAATTTGTGGTTCCTCCATAAATATTTAACCATGTGAGTGGTCTTGTTTCGAAACTCTTTCGCTACGATCTAGAATCTCTATCGGTTGTTCTTCATAAGAAAGATCATACTGCAGCGGTACAACTTCTAAGCTTAGTACATGCGTAGGATTAGGTATGTACTTTATCAGGAGAGATACATGGAACACATCATGAACTTGGGAGAGATTCTGTGGAAGTGCAAATCGGTATGCTACCTTCCCAACACATTCAATTATTTCAAAAGGACCAATATACCTAGGGCTCAACTTGCCTTTTTTCCAAATCTCATTACTATCTTCCTGGGAGATATTTGTAAGAACACTTTATCACCAACTTCGAACTCTAGGTATTTTCATTCGTTATCAGCATAAATTTTTTATCGTCTCTAGACTTCTCATATGTGTTGTTGAATAGATCGGTCCTTTTCTACCATCTCATCAACAAGATCAGGTCCTAATAGCTTTCCTTCCCCAACATCATCCCAACAAGTTGCAGCTATGCATTTTTTTCCATATAGAGCTTCATAAGGAGCCATCTGAATACTAGAGTGAAATCTATTATTACAAGAAAATTCCACCAAAGGTAGGTGTTTATCCCAACAACATTTGAAATCCATAGAGTAAGCTCCAAACATGTCTTCCAAAGTATGAATTCTCCTCTCAGACTGACCATTTGTCTAAGGATGATAAGCAGTTCTAAAACTCATCTTTGTATCTAGAGTATGCTAATGACTTCACCAAAACTTCGAGGTAAACAATGAATCCCAATCATATATAATGGAAAGTGGTACTCCATGAAATCTTACAACTTCCATTACATATATCCTAGCCAGTTGATCAAGAGAAAAATATTCTCTAATCGAAATGAAGTGTGCTGACTTCGTAAGACGATCAACTTTAAACCAGAGAGAAATATTTTCTTTGGATGTTTTAGGAAGTCCAGTGAAAAAGTCCATAGTGATGTTTTCCCATTTCCATTCTGTTATGGTTAATGGTTGTAGCATCCCCTTAAACTTTTTTCTCTCATCTTTAACTTGCATAAAAACAATGCATCGAGAGACATATTCAGCAACATCTCTTTTCATGCCATCCCACTAGAAGTACTCCTTTAGGTCCCTATACATCTTCATGCTACTAGGGTGAATAGTGAATAAAGAACTATGAGCCTCATCTAATATTTCCTTCTTTAATTCTAGGAAGGGAGGAACACAAAACCGATTCCTGAACCTTATTATTTCATCACAATCAATGTGGAATTCAGGAACATTTCTCACATTATTTTGTAACTATACATCTTCATTCAATGCCCCTTTTATATTCACATGTGTATATGGTTGAAATTTAATTTGGTATAGATAAGATTGTTCCCCTTCAATTATAATTCCATGATCCATCCTTTATAAATCCATAAATATTGGATATTTTGTGATCCTCATCATGGATAAACTAGCATGGTCTTATCAACTTAATGCGCCTTCCACCTTGTTTTCTTTCTTAGGGTGGTAATGAATTGAGCAGTCGTAATACTTAATCACCTCCAACCATATTATTTGGTAGATATTCATCTCCTTTTGTGTGAAAATATAATTCAAAATTTTATGATTAGTATAAATATCACACCTTTCACCATAAAGATAATGCCTCCAAATCTTTAATGCAAAGATTACCGCAGATAACTCCAAATCACATGTTGGGTAATTTTGCTCATGGATTTTCAACTTCCATGAGGCACAATCTATCACCATATCATTTTTTATGAGAAGACACCCCAATCCATTATTGGATGAATCACTGTAGATCACAAACCTTTCTCTACTACAAGGTAGTGTGAGCAAAGGTGCACTGGATAACCTTCTTTTTAACTCCTTGAAATTTTCTTCACACTCCTCCATCCAAACGAACTTAACTCATTTTAGAGTCAACCTGGTGAGTGGATTAGATAATCATGAAAAATCATTCACAAAACGTCGATAATATTCATCCAACCCAAGAAAAAATTGGATCTCAGTTACTATTGTTGGTCTTAACCATCATTCGATAACCTCTGTTTCTACTGGATCCATAGATATCCCCTCTTTTGATATTATGTGACAAAAAAATTAAACTTTTTGAAGCCGAAATTCACACTTGGTAAATTTGGAAGAAAGCTTATCCTTTCTTAGGGTCTTTAATACAATTATCAAGTGATATTCATGTTCTTCCTTGCTCTTTGAATAGAAAATAATATCATCTATAAAGACTACCACAAACTGATCAAGATATTCTCTAAAGACTCTATTCATTAGATCCAGGAAGATAGTAGGGGCATTAGTAAGACCAAATGGAATCTCTATAAATTTATAGTGTACAAACCTTGTATAGAAATACATCTTTGGTATATCCTCCCTTCTGACCCATAATTTATGATACCCTGAATGAAGATCAATCTTGGAAAAGTATTGATTTCCATGTAATTGGTCAAATAAGTCATCAATGCATGGGTGAGGATATTTGTTTTTTATAGTGATCTTTTTAAGTTCTTGATAATCAATGCAGAGTCTCATTGATCCATATTTCTTCTTAACAAACAGAAAATGTGCTCCCCAAGGTGATGCACAAGGGCATATCAATCCCTTCTCAAGATTCTCTTGGAGTTTCTTTTTCAATTCTTGCAACTAAATTGGGTCCACTCAATAAGGTTTCATTGAAAGAGGTATAGCACCCGGTATGAGTTCTTTTGATAACTCAACTTCACGATTTGGTGGAAGATCTAGCAATTCTTCTGGAAACACATCATAAAAATCCCATACAATGGGTGTATTCTTAATCGCGAGTTTATGTCCAACCATTTGAGAGAAATAAACTTCATTTATTGGAATCAAGACCCATAAGATGGATGAAATTTCCACTGGAAGGATATATTCATCCTTGCGTCGATAAGTGATCATTTGTTGATCTGGAACATGAAATGTGAATTCCATTCTTTGGAAATTGATATGAGATCCATATAAAGAAAGCCAATACATTCCAATAATCACATCAAATTCCACAATATGAAGGATCACAAGATTTGCAGGAAGCACTTTACAACAAACATCAATCAGAGAAGAATTATAAACTCTTTATGTGACTGTTTTTCCTTTAGTGGTTGTCACAGATAACTCAAAATCTAATTATTGATGTAATACGGAAATAACATTAGAAAATTCTTCAAAAATAAAAGAGTGGGTGGATCCAGAATAAAATAAAACATTTTCTACATTAGAGTGGATGTTAAGTGTACCTTTCACCACTTCGTTATCGTACTCCACGTCACCAATAGAAATTTAATGTGACTTTCCTTTGAATTTGTCCTTAAGAGTTTTTTGACTTCGATCATCATAAAAAACAATTGGATTAGGGTATTGATTAGCATAGTGACCCATTTTCTTTCACATGTAACATTAATGTGTAGTAGGTGCATTATGTGAAGACTTTTCTTTGTTCACAACACTAGACATCTTCTTCCCATCAATACGGAATTCAAATTCCTGATGACCTTCTTTTACACATTTGAAACATTTAATTGTCCCTTTAAGAATATTCCCTCCATGTTTCTTTACACACTTTGAGCATAAGGGAAAACTCAACTTCTTTTCAGTGTGCTCTTTAGATTTTTTTTGAATTCCATTTTCCTTTTCTTATCAAACCCATATGACCGATGGGATACTCCAACCTCCATCTCAACCTTGAGAGATCAAAGAACAATTTCCATGTAGCTATTGAAGTCCCTTATGGCTAACGCTCATTGAAGACTTGGTCCTAAGCCACTAAATAATTGATCGATCTTACTCTCAGGTTGGATAATAATTCTGGAAGCATACCTTGCAAGTCTTGTAAAATTTGCTTCGTTGGTACCAACAGATTCATCATCCTTTTTCTTTAGTTCAAGAATCTCCTTCTCCATATTTGTTCAAAGAATACAAGGGAAGTACATATTGAAAAATATGTTCTTGAACTCGTCCCATTCCATGGACTTAATTTCGTCTCTTTGACTCTTATTCTTGATAATATTCCACCATTGATCAGCTTCACCTTCCAAACGATATACTGCAAAGATGAATTTATCATGTTCAGAACATTGAATAACTGAAAATATCTTTTTAGTGATACTAATCCATTTTTCAGCCCCTAATGGATCAGTAGACTCGCTGAATGAGGGTGGATGCTGCCTCATGAATGATTCAATAGAATGTTTCTCTTTCCTTTGCTCATTTGGAAGCCTTACATGATTCATAGCTTGAGAAAGTTGTGTGAACATGGCTACAAGATTTGGCATTCCAGTTCGCATAACGTTTGGTTGTTTAGGGGGACAATCATTTCATTTCCCGTCACATTCAGCATTAACACGACTCCTTCTGGTTCCATCCATTATCTAAGACCAATAAGCATAGTGTGAGAAACACTAATCATAATAGGAAAACCATATAATCAAGAATAAATTTTCACACCTTAAGTCTTATCAAAGGTTATTCATGGCCATTTATAAGACACTAATATTGTGTTCTATGCTTAGACATATCCTTAGGGTTTTTACTAAGGCTTTCGCATCCTAGTTTCCAAAGTTTAACTATACCGTTCCTCTAATACCAACTATAACGAACCATACTTTACATACATTTTTATTACTTTAGAATTGATGCTTACTTATTACAACATATAACAAAACCATGATAGGGCCGTATAGGTATAGTGTATTTAAAACTGGGAAACATAAACAACCGGTTCATAAAGCATATACATTGTCTCTCATTCATTTCATCATATCTAGAGTCCCTTTTGGCATATCCTACATAATACCCTTCTTCTTGACCTGGGGAAAAGAAAACATACAAAAGGGTGAGCACAAATGCTCATTAAGGATAAATGAAGGAGATATCAATCATATCATATTCATAAGAACATAACATTTTGAAAATCTTAACCTGTAAAGAAATCATAATATCATGACATGGGATAAATCATAGCAGTGAAATGTAATCCCAATAATCATAACATAAAGCATGAAACATTGTGGCTCACACACATAATCATAGAAAATCATTTCATATTTGTGAAGACTCATTGACAAGACTATCATAGCGAACAAAGTCCAGTTCTGAACTAAGTTCACTCCTCATTCTAGTCCTGTATCACTTAACCAAATTATCTTGTCGTTCCATCCATGTATATATCATGACATATAAATCTTTACCCTATGAATTGGAGGGAGATATATGTCCCACCCATCTCATAATGATTCCATTATTATGTGTTCCACAAAATCCTAAATCATATATCATAGCATAACCAATGTAATAAAAATGGGATTCTTAAACATCATGTCCTCAAAACATAATACATATAGGATAAAAGGACTTCATAAAAATAATTCCATCATAACATAATCAAATAAATGTAAAAATAGGGATATAAATAGATCCCATTGTTATCATAGATGGAAAATAATTTTGATAAAACACTTGAACTCCATTATTGAGGAAAATATCCTTTCTACATCAAAAACATTTTTCCTTTCTTAAAATGTCATAAAATTTTAAACTAAAATATGTTAATTAAAAATAAACTTGAAAACTTGTAAAGGAAGCTTCATGGAAATTATTTTCTATGAAATCATAAAAAATCCATTCATGCCATTTATGTTAAAAAACACTCTTCTCGTATTTTGGCTAAAAAAGTCAAAAAGTCTCTCTTAATGAAAACGAAAAAAGATTACTTTCATTACATTTACTAAAAATTCACAAATGGGTAAAATTGGATTTGAAAAATTTTAGGAGGATAGAAATAATATTACATATTTTTGAAACATGGATGTGGATGATAAATATTCCCATGTAAATTCTGAAGTATAAACAATCTCAGAAAAAAATGAGATTGTGAGATTTTTCTTTACCTTAGGTACAATAAGATTTTCACGTATCTGAACCTACTATATAATGATTTAAATAATGTCATTGAATTATCCTAGAATCATAGTAATTATTATGATATCATATATGGTCATATTCTTTTCTTCTTATTAATAATATTTCATTTCTACTTGTTTTTCGGGTGTTCATTTCTTAATGTTATTATGGGTGTTTTGTCGAATAAATCCTTATTAATCCTTTTAGGTTATAGATAAATCATTTACATAATGGTATTATTTTAATATATTCCTTATTTATTCATTCAATTCATTTATATAATCATTATTCAATGAATATCATGTAGAACGAATCGCATAACATCTCGGAGACGGTAGGCTGTACGTACGTACGAGTGACGATATCGATCCCATAATTATTTAATGGTCTTGGAGGGGATTATAGAATATCTCAAAATTATTATAATCATATATAGTTATTATTTACACCATTAAACCCATCCACGTAAGGTGGTGGTGGAAAACAGGTTACACCTCGGCGTGGAGATGGTATTCCGTACGTACGCACGCGTAGTGATTTTGTTTTCCATAGGATGGATAGAAGATGAAATTGGATTGTTTCATATTTATAATAACATATCAGTACATTAGTGATATTGATGTTATTACTTTATAATGAAACAAATAAATAAGAGGATGTATAAGAAGAAAGAAACTTGAAAGAATCGGTAGAAGAGATTACATCTTCCTTGACGTGTCTCTTTTAAACATCCTCTTAGGGCACTAGAGTTGGCCTCCTGACAAGACCAGAACCTCTATTATATAAATAGAGATGGTGATAAGAGAAATGTTCATTGGTTTGCCGATCTTGAAGGCTCAAAATTGTGTGAAGAGGAGTGGGAGAAGATTCCCTTTTATAAGAGGGGTGAGAGGCACCTTAAAAAACATAAAATATTATTTTATAATAAATTCATATTTGGTTTGTAATGTCTCAAAAGTGACTTCATTGTAGGATATGGTGAGGATGGGTCCAAATACCCTCAAAAAATAGGTTTTAAACCAGTTTAGGTTACCATTTTAACATTATCATTTAGATTTAACTCTAAGTTAAATAATTTAACTTTTACCGTGTCTTCTTGTATTCTTACAATATATGGTTAATAAACTTACAATAAACATCCAATAGAACCCAATTGGTTCATTAATGTCATATATAGTATTATATATGTCTTTTGGGAGAAAATTAGATTTTTAGGAATAGAATATCAATTAATAATTTAATATGTTTTTTTAAAAAACTCTTTTATTTCAATTTTGACATTATTTGGTATTTTTTTTGTTAAATTCATAACAGCATTATTACTTCAATAAAATGCCTCTAACAAACCCTAATATGTTATATTAACCTAAAAAATTATTTTAATTCATAAAAAGTCCCAAATTACATTTATTTGGGTATTTATAATATGAATTATGTTAATATTTCATTAATAATGTAATTACTGCATCATCATTGGGTCATAAATAAATTAAGTTATTTATGGTAAAAAATTTATAAAAGAAAATACCATTATGTAGGAAATCATTTTAGATTTCTAATGAATTTTAGTAGTCGAATTTATCTTAGGTACAACCCTATATTGAAAATGTTTTACTTAATAAACTTTGATTTTAACTCTTTTAACTCTTCTTTGAATTAAATAATAATAAATGTCATAATCTAATCCAAGTGGAGCTAAATGGTCATATTTTATTTATAAGATTTTTTTTGGTCAAATTAAACTTATCCAATAGAATTAAGACACGTGTTAGGGTAATAATAATATCATTTTTATCCTTAATTACCCTATTTACTTTTAACCGTGGTAAATAAAAGTAAAAAGTTACTATTCAAAAAAAATATTTATATCATATTGAACCACATTTAACTTAATTATATCAACCATACCTCTTGGAGTTTTGAAATTCCACCCACAGAAGTGGTAAAATAGTGTTTTATGAAAATTTGCAAATTCTCCTAGGAGGTGGGTAAAAGACGGTCAAAAGTTGAATAAAATTTTTATAAATCTAAAATAATTATAAAATTACTTAAATGAATTACATTGAACATATATAGGTATTATGTATCTATTTTGACCTAAAATAAATTTAACTAAAATAAATAATTATTTAAATAGAAACTCAGTTTTAACCAATAACTTAGTGTTTTCACTATTCATCAAAATTGAATGTTTTTAGAAAATAAAACTCACCCTAGGATAATTTCGATATGCTGAATCCAAAAATGAAGTCCATTTTGAAAGATAAAATTTATAAAATATCAAAAAATTTGGTATTACTATTCATAACAGCTAGTTTATATAATATTTTAATAACATATCGTTGTTTAGAGAAACTCGATATTGCGTACAACACAAGCTATCGAGGGAGGTTCCTATTACATGTAATGCATGCCAAGACAGTGTTGTGTGTAGTGAAAGATTCCTTTGGTGTTGCGTATAACATAATACATAAAAACAAAATATTTCTCATTAAATCTCAAGGTGTTACAGATTACCGCTGGAATGGGTTTGGTGAACTGACATGAATGATGGTCGGAACCAAAGGATGGTGGGCTTGAACCTCATGGAGTCTTCCCATGTACCATGGTTTAGTAAGGATCAAATTTCTCATAGTTCAGGATGGGTAGGGAACTAGCGTGAAGGAGGGTTGGAACCAATGTGTGTTGGGCTTGACCCTTAGGGAGGTTTCTAACATACCTTCCATGGAAAGGATCAAAGTCCTCATAGTTTGAGATGAGTGGGTGCCGACGTGAAGGGGGGTAGGAACCAATTGTTGGTGGGCATGAACCTGAGGAATGCTTCATACATACCTTACATTGGCAAGGATTAAATACCACATAGTTTCGGTTGGGTTTGGGGATTACACTCGATGCTGCAGAGAGAGGACATCATGGTTGATGCTTACTCTAAGAACAAGTGAGTCATGCTCGGTTTGAGAAACAAGAGGTAACAAAGAACTGACAATCACGTCGTGCAAGGTGCATTCATGTGACGTGTAATGGGGGCCTATGCATGGTTAGTGGCCCAAATAGGAAATAGGGGCTTACATGTGGTTAGTAGCCTAAGGTGATGGATATTGGGACTTACTCCAGGATGGAGGCCCGAGTGGTGACAAAGCCCAGTGGGAAAGGGATTTGGAACCTAGGGAAAGAGGAGGAGCATAGATGATACCTCTAACAAGGAAAGCTAGGGGTTACACCAAGGTGGTCACCCCTTTCCCAGGAGACAGACATCACTCCGATAAAGAGGATCCCAATCCATGTGAGGAATGACCTCACTCACGTGAAGACTAGTGGGCGTGCAGAATGTCCATGGTGGGTGAAACCCAGGTCTGACAAATGGGGCATGGGCATAGTTTAACGTAATGTGATGAGGATGATGTGTTTGGCAGTTTAATGTCCTGCAGCTCAGACAAGGTGGGTTCACTCCACACTCTTAAGAAATACAAAACTGATACATACATACCCTTGAGGGAAGGAAGGTTTCAACAATGCCATGGTGGGGGGTGTTAGAGGTGATCCCATTGGGGGTCCACGTTAGTGTGTCTATGCAAAGAATCAATATTCATTAGTGTGCCTATGCTATGGAGCATGAGGAAAAGCAACACAATGGGAAACATTTACCAAGGGATTTTGAGATCGCTTCGTGCAAACCAGAAGTGCCATATGGGAAGAGAGCATGTGGTGCAGGTGTGTGCGCATAGAAGATGCTCCGATAGGGTACCTTATGTTGAGGGAAATAAATGGAGTGTGCATAAGAGAATGATCCTAGGAATGATAGAAGATCTATGTGAAAAAAATGAAAGGGTTGTGCGCAAGGCTACAGGGCGGTGTGTATGGCGGAGGGTTTCCCAAAAGATGAATGATTTTTGCGCATGACGGAGGGTTGCACGCAAGATGGATGGTTTGTGCGCACTATGGATATAAGGTGTGAAATAAGGAAGTGTTGTGTGAAAGATGTGTCGTCGGTGCACAACACGGAGGGGTTGCACAGAATAGTGCCCGACACAAAGGGAACATGTGTGGAAAATGGGACCCCTTGCGCGCAAAAGACTTTGCAAAAACAAAATCATGAGGTTCTAGACCCAGAGTTCCCGCCTGAAGGCGCCCCCTCAGGGGACCAGTCACACAAAATCCAATACCATAAGGCCATCGGGTTTTTTACACTGTCAAGGAAGTTGGGGTTTTCACTCAGGAGAGTGTCACTCTCTCTTCGGATACAATCCCTAAAGGGTGGGGATACATTTGGTTTTATAGCCTATGTCTTTGGAGCAACGCACAAAGACCGGGTGTGCAAATGCGTGGCTGACGGCACATGGGGCACCAAAGGTTTTCTAGCTTAAAAACTCTTGTTTGATGCCAACTCAGGCGCGTAAGGGGATCCAGGTGCACAAATGCACATTTGACACCACTTTGGGTGTGGAACGGGGCCCGACACGCAAATACGGTTGATGCACCTTGGGCACAGAATCGGGGCTGGGCACACAAAAGCCCATTTTCCGCCGCCTCTGGGTGGATTGGGGGCAGGGCGCGCAAACACCCATTTGACCCCACCATGGGAATAGAAGCGGGGTTGTCTGTGCAAAGAGGTGGTCGACATGCCTTGGGTAAGGAACAGGGGATGGGAGCACGACCCCCTGATCTTGCACACGCATGCCGAATCTTTTATGCGCCTGCCTCATGGGCCTAAAAATCCTCTTCTCATACCAGATTCATTCTTCGTTCTGTTCTCCGACTAATTATTCCCTTCTTCAAATTTCATTGTCAAAAAATGCCCCGCTATGAATTGGAGCTGAAAGGGTCCCTGAAGGTCGGATTCTAAGGGTACGCCAAAAGATAGTACACATTTTCGGTGGTCCACAAAAATGCTTTTTGCACAGGTAAGATTATTGTGCGTGCATGGAAGAAGTTATAGTGCCTTATTAGTAGGCCGAGCCCCCCTAGACCAACATTGACATTTTCCACATGAATGGATTTTTTTCTCTTGTGGGTGAAAAGGGAATTGATCCTTGCGTAAGATTCTGCAACCGTGTTTTGCACGCCATCCATAATTTTTGGCACCTAGCGCCCATCTATCGCACCTTCATAACTTTTTCATGCTGAATCATCATTCTTTCTCATCAATCCATCTTAACATTAAAAATATACATCCTTTAGAAAGACACAGAGAGGGAGGTTTCTGCTGGCAATCTCAAAATTATTACGTCCAGAGCGGCAGCCTTCCGCTATGGAACTCTAGTCTTCTAGAAGAGGTGTTGATGCCCGATTATGAAATGGAAACACCGGGGTAGTGGGTGATGCATGAGGGTTTTATTTAAGAATTCTATATTAACAATAATTTCTATACAACTAGATAAATGAAAAAACATCCATTTGTGTCCGATATCTGAAGACCAGGACTGATGTGGGAAGTGATCCAGTTTCCAAGGAATCTCCTGCTATTTATGCAAGTACTTTCATAAGAAGAATTACTGATGAGACGAAGGTATGTTCATAGTGGGATCTCAGATCTGGGGGTAACATTACAAATGAATCGTCATGGGAATATTGGTTACGTGATACAATCGAGGAATTCAGGTTGGTGCTGTGGGCCTTAAAGCTTTTGAGGCTGTTTAGACGTCCCAATTCAACTTCTACCGACTACAAGACTTGGTAGCAGAGTTGTTCAATCAATGGTCGCCTGATACCAACACCTTTCACCTCCACCATGGGGAGTTGGGCATCATCCAATGGGATGTTCACTGTATTGGGGGAATCCCCTTGGTGGGATATCAGTACGACAAGTTGCTTCTAACAGAGAATGTCTGGGGTGATATGACCCGCACACCAATCCTGTCATAGCACCTGCATGACCTGGCTAAATAGGAACTCAGAATAACATATATCCTAAAGGACATACCCTATTTAGGGTTTTTTAGTCTCCCCCTAACCCAGGACACAACCGTGAAGATTCTAGGCCATGGGAAGCAATTCCTGAACTCATCTCAGAGGGGAAAGGTGGGATCATATTGAATGATTTTGGAGACAGGAGAGTATCGTTCATGGGGAATTATTATTAATGATGGTCGGGACCCAAATGTGTGATATTCTAGGTTACTTGTGGCATTCATGAGAATATGGTTGTTACCTGTGAGGGAAACGAGGATTGGAGTCTGCCGAGGGATGCTAGTGATGGTCGGGATTATGACAACAAAGAACGTGGTTAACCTAGGGGTACCAGTATTATCTAGGCTATAAAATATCCTAGGGTGCATCTCAAGGGGGAGTACACCCAAGAGGATATGTGGGATGTTTTAGATTCTTCACAGCTAGGTCGTAGCCCACTTTGGTGGGTATGACTTCACGAATGTCATTCGCCCTCTTGGTAATGGTATGAGGCCATCCCTATTGAACATCACTGGAATCCACCGATTGATGCTAAAGGATAATAAAATCATGCTCAAGATCAGTAGTCACACATGCCTCGACATCCACCCATTATGAACCCTGGTAACCCAAAAGTTAGATGATGAGTTGGGTACACTAAATCAGAGGGAGTACCTACAGAGCATCCAGGTGGTGTGATGGTGGCCTGAATTGATGGAAAAATCTTCCACGAAACCTATGGGCTAACTAGGTTTGCCAGGTAATTCGGGTGCATGTAGCGGATGCTCAAGCAATTATACACAAGGAATCGTGAAGAGTGAAATCCATGGATTCTCCTCCATCTCTGGATTATGTTCACAATGGAAAGCCTAGGTGAAATCATCACTATTCCCCTCACTGAGGTGAGTGTCGTGCTATCAACAGAGTATGTCGAACACTGGATGAGAAAATATCTTGTGGAAATTCATTGGAAACACATTCAACAGATCAAGGAAACTAGTGTAGAGCCCTAAGAGTAGGAAGGTAGACGATGTGTCGTGGGGGAAGTGAAGTAAAGAATGGGTCGGGCAGCTAACGCAACGCATGCCGGTACTTAATCGGTAGGGGAAACAAAGACATAAAACGTTACTCTACCCTCTAGGGAAGGGCGGTCTCGTGTATGACCTCAAGGTCTGAATATGGAACTCCCAGGAAATCAGCCCAAGTACCTCCAGATGTCGTTCATCGATGCTATCTTCCCTTCTCTGTGGTCTGCTTTGAGTAATCTATGACAATCCATGTCTACTAAAGAGTTGTTTCAAAGGTTGATAAGCACCGGGCTCGATATTGTAGACATAGGGTGCATTCAAATATTATATAGGGTAAGCATTCATCATCAGAATGCATACTTGACAGCCATGGATATGTACGCATTCTAGAAGGGGTTGTATGAAGTACCACATCTCCTGGTGAAAGTGATACTTGGCTAGGAGCATGACCCAGAGAGGTTTCCATCTCAGGAGAATGTGTGGAGGAGGAGCAAGATTAAGATGAAGAAGGAGGAGAAGAAGAAGAAGCAAGATAGGAAGAAAAGGACCAAGTTGAGGGATTTGGTTGCGAGGGGCCTTCAGAAGCTCTCACTCACCAGTAAAGTCCCTGGGAGAGTGGTGAAATCGTTGGCTCTGATGCAGAAATTGAAGAGTAGCTTGATGTATGATTTAAAACATATAATGGCCTAGATCTTTCTGTAATCTCGATCTGTCAACCAAACTCTGTCCTATTCAGGAACACATGGTCAATGTTCTCTAGGAATCCTTCCCTACTGGGGGTGCAGGTACACGTTAAGATACTGGGGAGAAACCATGGGGGCCAGTCCTCGGGACCGGGCATAATGGGGTGCTGATTTCAGCTATATTATGTGACAATGAGCTAGAAGGTGATTCTTCTTCCATCCCCATTGTCTAAGAGGAGCTGACACTGGTAATTGAGTTGACAAGAATCTAAGGATCTCCTGTGGCGGGACCCCATGGACCAAGCATTGGACACCACCACACATGGCTACTGTAATTACTTTCTCACTGTTTATCCCTATTTGAATTTAGCTAATCAAGATACTAATTCGTGATTTATTGATTTCAAAGTGGGAGGCATGACAAACCATTGAGTCCAGGACATCTACATGAGCAGGATGGGTAGCGAACACTTCATCTGTTACAAAAGCACCCATTCTAGGAAACCATACCCAGGTACTCGACAAGCTAGAGAATGTAATGAGGGATGGTAATGCTACTGGTGTGGAGATCTAGCCCGATGAGAGTAATGTTTCTAACGAGTCGGAGGATCCCGACAAAGACCTCGCTGCTGAACTCCCACCTCCTTCCCCGAATATCGACCTACAGATCCTGAGAAGATAGGATATTCTGATTCGGAGGTGGCGGATGAGAACCGTATGATGCCACACACTGTGTGGATGTGTATCAAGCTCTTTCTCAGTCATCCTGATAAAGAATGGATAAAACAGATGGGATCTCTCCACACCTGTCTGCACTTTCATTGTGCTAGAGGGTGGATACTCATCTACTCCATTTGATAGTTTGCGACTACATGGCCAAAAAGCTGTGTGAGATCAACCGACACCCTGATGTTTCCCTGTGTAAAAAAGAGTCAAAGAGTACCCAACCATTCCTAAAGGTGTAATAAGATGTCTAACGCCTTGAATAATAGGTTGAAGAAATGGATGGATTCATTACAAACTGTTCTGAGCTTGTTGAGAAATTGAGGGCCCAGTTGGCAGATGCCTAAGAGAAACTAGTGGAAGCAGGTCACCAAATGTATGTACATAAAACTGAACAGGCGCAAGCACAGGCTAGGGTCAGCGAACTTCCCTCTGTAACCACTGATGAAGAGAATGTTCTCAGGGGGCGGGTGGAAATCCTGGAGACCACAATCCAAAATTTAGCAGCACTAGAGTGATTTATCCAAGATGCTGATCCTTAAGGGCCCTGTTTTGGACGAGCTGATAAAGTCATTTCTTTTTACTGCTTCATTTTCTAAAATTCATGTGTGAGTAGATTTGTTTAAGTGGTCATTTTGTTCAAGGCATTGCAACCACAATCGTTAAATAAATATTAATCCATTCCTAAGCTCACATGCGTCATGCCCAATGTGAGAGACAAGGGATGCTTGAATTATTACTTGATTTGACTACGGGAGTGTGAACCAAGCTTCAGGAACCCGACTTTGGAACAACCAAATCAGATTTCTGGCATGAAATGTAGAGGGTCCTATTAAAGGATGGGGACCTTAGAACAACCAACATGTCTTCCTTCCAATGTGCTCTTGTGCACAATCGGGGTAACACCAGGGGAGTTTAAAAATAAACCAAACATAGGGGAGTGGAAAGTGTGAATCCTGATAAACCATATCTGGAACACTATGGGGTTGGCCTAACAATAACTGTTAACTATTGACCATGTATAGAACATAGTATATGCATTGCATTAGCATGAAATGAGGACAACAAATGATGACAGACCGATGACCATGTTCGAAACATGGGGCCGGACTCAGAATGTTATCCATTAGTCTTCCAGAACATTGTCCCGACATAGTAGGCGAGCCATAGGTCAGGCATCCATACCGTCAGGGGGTTATTTCGGACATGAAATAGGATGATGGTCTGGGGACGCATGCTTCCAGCATAAGGTCCTAGGGTTGTCCAGTAAGGGGGACATGTTTTAATGGACTCTGTGCAGGGTGGTGAAGAATCTGTACCCAACGCGTATCTCCCATAGATAAGTCTTAGTTTAGGGTAATAGAACTTGGACGAGATGAGGAAAAGACATGGGAGGCACATGGCATGGACATTGAAAAACCCAACATTAATGAGAACCCATGAGGTACCCACCACACCACACGTTCGGCAAAGAGTTTGGGCCGAGGGGCTGAAAGAGGGGGGGGGGACATGATTTTTGGATTCCTGGGGCTAGACCTGGAGACAGGATGTCTAGGAATTCCTACGTATCCCATATGGAGGAGAATCAAGACATACATAGTTCTGTAAGATTACATGAAGTTTAACATCTTGTAGCAAGGGAAAAATGTTTTCTTAGTTTATAGTCATAGAACTCGGACCATAGGTGGTAGGGATCATGGGAGACACATGGTGATGTAATCATGTAACCTGATGTGAATGTGGATTTGGTGTCTAGATCACCATGTGTTCCTTAGGGAGGTTTTATATCGAGGGACTGAAAACGAAAGTTATGCTGGACTCGATGCAAAGTGAACGGGTATCTAATGATAATGGGGATATATCCATTCATAGTTCTTTGGGTGTCATGGTAATATACTTGTTTCAGTGATAATATGGTCATGCGGGTCTGTCCCTTGCACCAAATGAAGTGGTTTTTTGTAGATCTTGATTTTCCATTAGGATGAATGCGTGATTTTTTGAAGCAATGGGACCGGGATAGAAGGTCTAGGAATCACCATAATAATCAATCCAAATGAGGCATTGTTAAATGGTACAGTTTTTGATAGAAACCAAACATTATTCCCTCTCGAGTGAGGATATCACTGTGTTAGTTCCGTTTTTCAGCATGCGGCAAGGACGGTAATGTCATAGTTTAGGGTTATGTGAGGGGACAAACCATGAATTTTAATATCATGCAGTATAGACGCAATTTTTAAACTCATGTGGGACTAGGAAGAATAGTCTAAAGTCATATGACTCAGACATATACAAGAGAGATAAGGTTCCAAAAGGAATGTGCATAGTGTGATAAAGTATACCCGACATGAATGAGGACAATGTCCACATCATTGTGTGCACGATTCCAAGGAGGAAACCTTAGGCCCAAGGGCCTGAAAATGTAATAGGATATGGTACATGAGAGGATAGACCCCTTTTGAGCCAGACCCAGAGACATGATTTCCTGGTGTTCCTACGTATCCCATGAGGATGGGAATCAAGCCGTACTTATTTCTTGAAGGTACCTTTTAACGTCGTGTGGTACAACATAAAAATTGATGTTATGTGGTACAAGTAGTAGAGGGATAACTCCTAGAAAGGGGTGCATGTGGTGCAGCTATTGAAATCCGAACGTGAATGAGGGTAGAATCCCACATGAACTAGCCACACAGTCCAATAAGTGTCAGAGTCCAGAAGACAGAATGGAAGAAGTAAATTGGTGGAACTCAAGATGCACCCAAAGTCGAGATGTTCGGGTGTTCCTACGTATCCCATGAAGATGGAAATCAAGCCGTAAGTAGTTATAAAAGATATCATGGTTTAAGGTCTTAGAGATCAGACCAAGGATAAGTGGTATACTACCATGTAAGTGCAGACCTCAACCCAATACCAATTCCAAGGTGAGTCAAGATCAGTGTGGGAAACATAGGAAGAATATGTTTTTTCAATACATGGAACACAACAAAAAGGGATGTTAGTGCGGATCCCCTAATAAAGCCCTTACCGTGGATTTGTCCTCCTATCGTGCCATTGTGCATAGAGGGATAGTGTCAAGAGTGTTGAAATTCCATTTTAACATTATGGGGTGAAAAATAATGTGAATCATGTAACCAGCATTCAAGGCTTGAAGGGGCTAGCATGATGATGGAGGATAACTATTGACCATATTCAAAACACAGCATCTGTATCGTATGACCTAAATTAGTAACTAAAAATAAGCATCGACCGCTAAAAATATTCACAACACAGGACTTGTATAGATTTATTTTCTAAAACCATAGAGGATGTTGACCCATAATGGTAGGAGAGCCCTCAAGCCAAGCATCCATGCCATTTGAGGGTCTCTTTAGGCGTGGAAGGTAATGAGATCCCAAATGAAGAGGAACACGAAGCCTGAAAAATGGGCGAAAGCATGTCCACATAGAATCTGACACTCTAGGTTCTAGACCAGAGTACTCATGGGCTAATTGATGAGTCACTGAAGAGGGCCAAGGAACCCAACTTAAGGTTCGTTGACTCAAAGTGATGAAAGCAGGGAAGGGGAGCGAAGAACACTCAGGAGAGAGAGAGGAATGCGACATGGTCGTTATAAACCCAACATGAATGGGGGTGTGAGACCATACCACACTGTATACCCCTCTTCTGGAAGAGAACATGCCCAAGGGGCCAACATTATTGGGAGGTTTCTAAGAGATGGGGTTGGACCCGAAGTTTAAACATTCGGGCGGTCCTGCATATACCCTGAGTATGGGAATCAAGACACACGTAGTTCTGGGGGTGTCGTGTAGTTTAACGTCATGATGGAAGGTTGAGAATAGGGGCATGGTATCTCAACAAGGGATGTTTATGGAATGGTGAGTAACCCGACATGAATGATGACATAATCCCACACCACAATGTACCACCCTAAGTGAGAACATGGGCCAGGGGCCCAGAAAGGCTGAGGGGCCTGAGGCTAAGCCATGGATAGAATTTCATGGCTAACTTGTAGTTTAATGTCTTAAAGTGAGGACGAAGGCGATATTACTTTAGTTTCATAGATCTTGGAACATATATTCCTAGTTTAATGTCATATGTGTGCGACAGAGAGGGTGAATCATCATGATTAGAGAAGACCACAATGTGGTAGTGATGGTAGAGGACAACTATTGAGCAGGTTCGAAACACAGTACTTTTCATTGTGTAACAAGAAGGGGGGAGAATGATCGATCATCGACTATTGACCGTATTCTCAAAACGAGACTTGTATCAACTTTTTCACTCACAATCCTCGAGGGCATTATCCCATAACGGTAGGAGAGCCCTTGGGCCGAGCATCCATGCCATTCGGGGGCCCTTTTGGATATGGAAGGTGAAGGAAGACCAAATGAAGGTTTTTATAAAGCATGGTTGGGCCTGTACTCACAGGAAAAACGATAAGTGAGGGGATGAATGCCTCAAAGGGGGTGTGTGCTGCATATAAAAATAGCCTGATGTGAATAAGGACGTGAGTCCACACCACAGCGCACAATCATAAATGAGAACTCTGGAAAGGGGGCTGAAAGGGTCGAGGGACATGAGGCTAGGCGCCCCAGGAAACTATAGCTATATGGAATCTCATGCGGGCATTGCGTCACCATAGCTCTAAATTCCACATGATCAATGCTCGATGTGGGAAACAAGGAGTATGATTAGGCTCTCCCCATCACATAAGGGTCCGGAAACTAAAATTACACTCTTGATTGAAGTGGACTGAGATTTGGAGACATGGTGGGGAAAAATGTGCCACTACACACCATGTTTGGGACATATGGGGTTTGTGATAATGACAGAGTATAAAGGTTGACCATATTTGGACACAAAATCTATATCACGTAACATGAAATTGAAACAAAAATGAGTGTTGAACAGTGACTATATTCCCAAAGTGGGACTTGTATTGACTTGTTGTCTAAAACCCTCGAGGATGTTGGCATGTAATGGTAGGAGATCCCTTAGGCCTAGAATCCTATCCATTAGGGGGTCCCTTCGTGTGTGAAAGGTAATGGGAACCCAAATTTTGGGGTGTGTGGATCATGAATTCACCCATCAATCTCAACTAATGTTAGACAAAAGAAGACATGGAGATCTTTAGTAGAGAGGGATACATGGTGCGATCATGAATATCTTGATGTGAATGAGGGGAAAAGGTCTACATCACACCATGTGTTTCATCCTAGTGGATGGTACTGATGTTTTGGGGATGGGCCAATTGAAGAAATGTCTGGGCAATCCTACATATCCCCTGAGGATATGAATCAATCCATATGTAGTTCTGAAAAGGCCATGAAGCTTAGCGTCATGCGGTAAGGACATGGGGTGATTATAAGAATTAAGGAGGGCACATGGTGAAGTCATCGTATCCTTGACATGGGTGGGGCTAAGAAGCCTACATGATGCCATGTGAGATCCCCAAAAAGAACCATGCCCAGGAGGGGATAGACAAAGAGGAACTTGGGATGGACTCGAGACGAGGTGTCTGAGCATTCCTACGTATCCCATGAGGATCAGAATCAATCCATAAGTAGTTCTCAAGATGTAGTTTAACCTCTTTCAGGAAGATTCATAGTTTAAGGTCATGGAGAACCATGCAGTTTAAGGTCATGCAGGATCATCATGCAGTTTAGGGTCGTGTGGGACTATCCAGTTTATTTTCATGCAAGACCATATAGTTTTTTCTCATGTGGAACCCTCGGGTTCAAGAAAATAATTTCTTGAGGAACTTGGTATTGGTGGGTGTAGTTATATTCCCAGGATCCATTGTAACTAGTGAGTATGCTCCATTGGAGTAAACCTTGTTAATGATGTAAGGTCCTTTCCATTTGGGTTCCAAATTGGGTCTTTTCCTGCTAGGTATCATTGGTGCCCTCAGAGCCAATACCAAGTCATCTTGCAAGAAGGATTGAAGGTGAAAGTTTTTGTTGAATGCTCTAGCTATCTTGTTCTGATGCCTTTCTAGATTGTGCAGTGCACAAAACCAGTTCTCATCAAGAACTTCCAACTCGGCTAGATGGATTTCATCTACTTTATCTGGTGCTTGCTGATCATTGATAGTTGTGTGAAGTGAAGGCAATTTAATCTCAATGAGCAGGATGAGCACTGTTCCATACCCCATGGAATATGCGGTCACCTGGGTGGAATTATGTGTCATCGTCTAATAATCCTAGAGGGTATCAGAGAGCTTGTTGGGACAAATCATCATATTATGACCAACCGTTTTCAGAAGAATGTTGTAGAGAGTTTTTTTGAATGCCTTGATCTGTCCATTTTTTTGTGCATGATAGAGGGAGGTATGGTTAGAACGGATTCCATACATGGTTTACAAAATCTTGATCTCAGATTCTTGGAAGTTGGTTTCATTATTAGTGAGGAAGTCACGAGGGACTCCAAATCTGTAGATGATATTTGATCTCACAATGAAAATGATGGAACAGGCCTTGACCTCCTTGAGGGGAACTTCCACTGCCAAATTGGGGAAAAAATCCATAGCCATCAGGATTAACCTACATTGGTGAGCTGTCGCAGATGGATACAGTCCCACGACATCGAGTCCACACACCGAAAATCTCCAAGAGTACTTGGTGGAGTGGAGAGGCTCCGGTAGCTAATGAATAAAGTTAGCATGAATTTGGCATGCATTAAATATCTTGGCATGCTCAAGGAAGTCATTGATCAGGGAGGGATAGAAGTACCCAAAAATCTAGATCTATTGAGATTGCTTTGGTTCTATCCTATGACCCCTACAGGAACAAGCATGAACCACTTTGATGACCTGATAAATCTAGACTCCTTGAATCCAACGGAGGTGAAAACCATAAGATTCCGGCTTGTAAAGGATTTTATCATGGCCAGGGCCATCCTGGAGGGTGAAATACAATGCACGGTGTGGAATTTTCTCGCGCTCGGCCTGATCATCCAGGAGATTACCATTTGAGAGATACTCAATAAAAGGGGCTCTCCAGTCGGGAGTCACCTCAACCACCGCATCTGGAGGTCTTGACGTGGAGGCTCAAGTGGTAAGATGGCTCAGCTGAAGGCTGTCTTCGTCATCTGGGGTGACATGAAAAAATACTCTCTGATGTTCCACATAGATAATCCGATCATCCTTCTCAGGTTCTGCAAATGATGCAGCCAAGCCGGCTATGGTGTCATCACGAGCGTTATGTGATCGAGGGACATCAGTGACATCCGACCGATATGGGAACTGGGCCATTAGCTGTAGGGTGCACTACAAAAATGGTTGGAGATCTTTCTTTCTAATGGCATAGTCACCCTTGATCATCTTGATGACTAGTTCAGAATCCCCTTTCACATTAAAATGGTGCACATCAATCTCGAGATCCATCTTGAGGCTAGTTCTGAGAGCCTGAGACTGCTTCATTGTTGGTGCAGCCTTATGACAATAGGCATGAGTATGGAAGAATGGATAGTGTCGGGGTAATAAAGACGATACCCATTCCTAATCTGTTATGTCTTGATGCATTGAGCCTCCTGCCGGTGCGGCTTTGGGAAGCACCATCAAAGTGTATTGGCTAGCATTGCATGGACTGGTATACTAAGAGGATCACCTCAATGGGGAAATCGAGATCCAAGGACCAGTCTGCAGGAGTTGGATGGGTAGCAAGGGAGTCTTCCAATGCATTCCCCTTAATAGCTTTATACGGGACAAACCTGATATTGAACTGTTATAGAATCACTTCCCACCAAGCTAGACGACCTGTCAACATGGGGTGGTTCAAGATGTACTTTAGTGGGTCTAATAGGGTCACCAACTATTCCTCATAGTTCTACATGTAATGTTGCAATTTTTGAACAGTGAATACCCGCCCAAGGCGTCTTTTTTCAATGGGGGACTATCTGGTCTCCATATCGAGGAGCATATGACTGTGGTAGTAGAGGTTGTTCTCTGTCCCCTCATTGTTATTTTTTGTGAGAAGGGTGCCTAGGGATATTTCCAGGGAGGTCACATAAAGGACCAATGGGTTTCTAGATACGGGTGGAATTAAGACCGTAGGTTGGAGCAGATGCTACTTGATATCCACAAAATCAATCTGACACTCTTCGTCACACTCATAGGCGGTGCCTTTCATCATGAACTGAGAAAAGGGATTACACATACCGGCTAGATTCACAATGAATCGGCTTATGTAAGCTAAGTGTACTTGTAAACCTCAAATATCCCTAATGTTTCATGGAGGAGAAATTCAGATAAAGGCCTTGATCTTCTCTAGGTCAATCTCAATACCCATGTATCTGACAACGAAGCTGAGAAACATGCCAGAGGTGACCCCAAAAGAATGTTTCAATGGGTAAAACTTCAAGTTGTGAGAATGGCGGAAGCTGAATACTTTCTCAATGTACTTGAGATGATATTGATGATTCTATGATTTGAACACTAGATTGTCCATATAGAATTCCCCAATGTTATGAGGATCAACTTAAATATGTGATGCATAGCCTGTTGATAGGTTCCACCCACATTCTTTAAACCGAAGGGCATGAATTGATAAAAAAGGTACCTTACTGCATCCTAAAGGATGTAAAATCCTTGTCCTCAGGGGCCATTCCAATATAGTTGTACCCAGAGTACCCATCCATGAAAGAGAGGTCTTGGAATCTGGCTATATCGTCAATCAACAACTCCGTCAAAGGAAGGGGAAAATCTTCCTTCAGATAACGACGATTGAGATCCTGAAAGTCGATGTAGACTATGATCTGTCCATTCTTCTTGTTGACGGGCACAATGTTGTCTTTCCATTTAAAGTTCTAGACCTCCTTTATGAAATTGGCCCTGAAATCTTATCAAGTTCCACCTCTACCATGACATCGTGAGAAGGGTGCATCCTTTGGGGAGGATTCTTGAACTCGAGATGATTTGCAGGTAGACCGAGGTGCTGGACGGCTACCTAAAGATCTAGTCCTAGAATCTATTCATAACTCAAGGTAAATACATTGAATTGTAATTTTGGGATGTCTATGTACTGTTGTTGCTCTTCGAGGGGCAGGGTGGAACTAATCAACGTGGTTCTCAGGTCTCCCTCATTACCGAGGTGCACCTATACCAACACGATGACTGAGGTAGAGACACCATCTTCAAAGGTTTGAGGATAATCCTCCAAATTATCTTCTTCTCTTTTTGAGGGGAAATCCACAGCGGGTGGGGGGAGCTTCTTCGGAGTCAACAGATCCCGACGGAAGGCTGGTACCAGCAAGAGCGACAGTGGTCACTATATCGGATGACTCTTATGCTGCCGCAACCATAGCGATGATGGCAGTTGATCTGATCCCATAGGGACTTCGGCCCAAGGCGCCAAATTTGATGATGTCTAAGAAATAGTGGCACATTAGCTTGAGCTAGTTAATACCATCTCAGCCGAACAAGCCAATATGAAGTATTTTCCTTTCCATGGGACATACATCCTGATACCTTATGGGGGTAAGAGGCTATAGGATCACCTAATATTGATTTGTATAGGAGTATGAGGTGACCTTCTAGTGTCCTTAGCTAGGGGAATGTGTTCCCCCCTTGTCCAAGAAACTACGAAGAATTTTCCCATTTCTAGGTCTGTAGCCTCCAATTGTTGAATTTGAAAGAAAAAGGGTCATCCAGATCTGTCCATGGGTCGGTCGCAGCCACGCCATGCCTTACCTCATTAGTCTGAATATGCTAGTCCTTGCTCTTATAATAGTCAGCATCTAGGTAGTAGGCTTCACAATAGGAAAAAGTATAAGTTTCACCTTGGAGCATGCCCACTTCACCATTGAGGGAGTACTTGAGGCACTTGTGATACGATGAGGGAACTGCCGCCTGCAGTCTTCCCATTAGTGCATTGTAGGCAGTGTCCAGAGTGACTGCCATAAATTCAGTGATGGCAACAAGTCCACCAATCCTGGCCTTCAAGCGGATATTACCAACTGGTGTCTGTTCCATCCTGTCATAACCTTGGATTCTCAAGTCAGAGGGACTTAGATCATCTACAAACAATCCTAGCTTTCACAGAGTCCGATTCAGGATTAGATTAATTCCAGAGACCATGTCGACAAGACAATGATGAACCTCCACACCATTGAACTGTCCGGTGAGGTATATTGGGAGATTGTGCTCTTGTATGGGAGCGCCTTCATCTTCTCTAGAGAACAATATGATGGCCTGACATTTAGCATTCTCAACCACTTTAGCATGAATGGATTATGTGTCTTCTACTTCCATCTCAAAGTGGAAGGGCCTTCATAATGCCTCAGTGAAATGCTCACGTATATATGACGATAGGCAGAAGGCCTCAAGGATAAAAAGCCTTGCTGGAATGATAACAAGATGATAAAGAACATCTTACTTCTATGATAGATGTGAACTTCTGCTTGTGGGATGTCGCTCTATGACAGGAGGTACGGTGGGCCCTCTTGGCGGGACCGGTGGCTAACTGGTGCTTGGAATGTCTTGCTGCTCACTATTCGAAGCATGTGGAGTACCTTCCGTACTGGGAATAGCTGACTGGGACTGGTCTGGGGTGGATTGTGGGTGATCACAATAAGGCCTAGGAGGATTATCATGGTCCAAAAGAACAAACAACGGTGGGGGCGGGCTTGATGACACTGGATGAGGGGATGTACATGCTTAGCTCTGTGTTGGGCCTATTGTCTGGTCTCAGTGGCATGCACGACCTAGATAGATGTTCCAACTGATGTACCTCAATGACCCATATGGTTATCGTTCTTCTGACGTAGGCATCAGATGGGAACATAAGGGAGATCCACCTAGCACTCCATGTCTTCAGGAGTCATGTAGGGGTTTACCAGCTCCACGGTGTTAACCGAAGTGTACTCGTGATTGTCACTCAAAAAGTCATCCACTACTGGGCATATTATAGGAGGAATCTACATCTCTGGGGGCATGAAATCACTGAGAGTACGGGACAAATATGGGATTGGCGGGACATGTTGTTTTCCCATGCACTGCTGATGCTTGCTCTTCTGGGAATGGGATGGTTGAGATGACGATGAAGAAGTAATTGTTGTGGCTTGTGAAGTCTCCAGCTGATTCATCCATGAACCGATGATACCATTGGAATGAGTGACCATTTTTCAAGCCATCCAGCCATCATACTTCTAGGACACACTGTTAGAAACCTTCCACCACTCACCTGTGTTGTCGTTGTTGCTATAAAGCCTTACAAAGACACATTCCACTTGTACTGGGGCCAGACCCATCCTAACTATGATGTTAGAGACCTAGTCTTGGAGATATTATTTGAACACATAGCAAAACATGAGGGTGTTACCAAGTATCCGATGATATGGGAAGTAGTTGGATAGATTAGTGAGGTTCGCCTCTTTTGGTATTTTCCACTCAGGAAAACACACAATTTGATGTTCCAAAGCACCTCAGAAATAGTCGGGAACCCGATTCTCGTTGAATGAGTAAAACTAGTTTTTATGTCTGGAAAGGGGGCCCTTGGAGCTGACCCTGATGAGGGGATAAAGGATCCGGTTGAGGAGGCGGGGCCTGATTTTCCAGCCAGGGCAGTGGCAGCGTATTACGTGGGGGATCCTACTGATTTATAGGAGGCCACTGCTGGGCTCAAGGCAGTGCTTGTGGTGGTGGTCCTATGCGAAATTGCGGAGGTGACTCTAATGGTTATAATTACAGCTTTCCAGGGGCCTCTATTAGGGCCACCATGGGGGGATTGGTTCTGACAGACCTCCTCATGGGAATTACAGGAGGCAACAGACGTGCTTGGATGGCCTATTTCAGGGCTTCCCCCTTAAGCTGGGCCTTATCAAAGAAGTCCTGAAATATGTCGGGATAGTTCTGGGAGATCAGAGAGAGAACCAATTCCATCTAGACATTCCCTAAGCAAAATGATAGTAATTTCTCTGGAGTCAGTGGCATGTCAAGGGAATACATGAGTCTTTCCACTAGGGGAAAGAGTCGGTGACACACTCATCAAAACTCTGCTTTCACATGAAGAGGTCTACGATACTTGTCTTCTGTGTGGTGGAACCAAACTGGTAGAGGAACTACCAAAAGAGGTCCCCCCAGATGGTTTCTAATCCCATGTGGATCTGGCTATACTAGACAAACACATTCTTTTCCAATGTTCGTACAAAACATTGGAGCTTGGAAGCTTCTGTCTATGCTGGAGTTCCCAACATGGGGCCACACATTGTGGTAAAGTTGTCCAAGTGATATGGAGGGTCCCCTATCCCGTTAAAGGGGGAGAAGGTGGGATTCTCGATACCCAAAGGTGATAACATATCATCCACCCATGCTGGATATAGCTTTTCATCAGGTGGGACCGCCACCTGTCGGGTTTCCAATGCCTTTAGGTGGGAAATTATTGACGCCATTAGATCATCTGGGTGGGGGTCCCTGGCTTGATGGGGATCCCTAACCACGAATGTGTTAGTGGGTTCTTCAACATGGAAAGCAGGCCTAGCAACATGTGGAGTAGCTGATGGAACGACACTCGGGGTAGTTGGGGGAACCCAAGATGGGTCCCATGGATTGTCGCCCCGTTCTGTAGGGTTTTGCGAGACATACCATTCCCTCTTCCTGTATGTTCCGGTTTCAACCCTATATGTGGGGACAAGATGGTCAGGGTCACATAGAGGCAGCTTTCCCAAGGGAAGTTGTTCATGCCCCTGCTATATTGGTCGTGGATCACCATAATTTAGAAGTTGTTCCACAACGCCTTCGCCCAAGAGGTCTTCGACCATAATTTTCTGTTCGAAAATTTGTTGGAGCAACATGGCCTTCTCAGGGTCATCCACCATATTCTACACTGAGGTGGATGGGTCAGAGTGTTTAGCAGCTCTGAGGTGCTCTTGATGATTATTAAAACTTCGGCTGAGATCTAATGCCTCAATGGGTGCAGAGAGACCTAGTAGATTCATGTACTGGTGAATAACTATTTCCGATGGATATAGTAGTGATGGCATGGCCTCGGGGGGTAAGCCCCCATTTAGATGCTCCAACTTTTTCTCCTTGTTCAATATGACGACCATGTTGACCATGACACATCCTAGTGGAATGACCTCAATATCACATAGTGAGTCAGGCTGCCATCAGTTAGGAATAAAGAGGAGGGTGGCATACTGCCCCCAGCCACGGATTTTCACATTGGGGGAAGCGTCGATGATAATATTATAGAGTACCTTGATACTCTGAATGCATTTCTATTGGAGGGACTTATGGAAGCCTCGTGACTCAGGGCGCTGGGCCACAAGGAGTGCAGCCAGTTCGACAAGACGGCATTTCACTCCAATGAACTCAAAATGCGCTTGGGTCTTTGGATTATCCACTCACTGGTGATGAAGATAGAAGTGAGTTTCCCAAAGGGTTTGACGAAAACACTCAAACTCATCTTGGGTAATGTATTCTGGCGTACTGAATTTCGGCACTAAAATCGGCCAGAACAACTTTGGGAAGTGGTCGGCTACAAGGATGTTCCATAAGCTCATTTGTTCAGATTCATGATCTGGACCTTGATTACCACAATTGTCGACTGGTGGTGGATGAGGAACTTGTAACGGTACTGAGGAAGACCAATGGGACAGTAGGCTGGCCGGTGGAGAATATGATGAACGGGCTGACAGGCTATCGAATCATAGGCTGTCCTCTAAATAGTGTACTAACCTGGCCACTACGTAGTGGTATGATGGGTTGAAAACTAGGGTTTCCAACACAACAACAGCGGTTTCTAGTAGACCACATCGTGGCCCTTCCCCCATTGCTCCCCAAAACAGCTCTCTAGGTCTCTAGTTGAGGTAGAGGGTGCTTCTGTTGATTATGGTGGTGACTGTGTGTTTGGTCCTTGGGGAAAATCTAGGTTTTCTTCTTCATGGATGTACATACGGTAGGAGGCAGTGATCCATTGGACATCACATTCTGGGAGTACAAGGCTGATGTGCCTCGTTCATACCCCAGCCCTCGACTCGGAGCAGCAAGGGGAGGGTTCCATCGCTAAGTTGTAATCTACTTAGGAGTATTAGAAGAAGAATGGTTTGATCTGTGTCAGGACCTTATGATAATTCTTCTTATGCTGGCGATAACCCACCCTTCATCCCCTAGATGGCTCTTCAGGACATGGAATATTTCTGGCACGATAAGGTCCATTAGCTGTACTGGTGCTGGGGTGGAGTAGGTTTCAGCCTGAGTAAGCTGGAGTGTGAGGAGCACTGGGACATATATCAAAGGGAACATGGAGAGGACCACCAAGGGGAGTGATGGAGCATGTATGTTCTCCACATTAACTGGTAGGAGCATGGGGGGGCCCCATGCTTGTTTCCCCTGGTGACATCTGTGTTAGGAGGGTCCTCGTACTGGTCGAGCTGAACATGGGTAGGACCACCATGTTGGGTGCTGGTGAAGTGAATCCAGCACTCAATCCTCTGATTTATGGTGCAAAGATAACCTTCTCCAACTGCTATGAGGACATGGGGAGGGTTTCACTTTGAAGAGTGACCAGATATACAATGTCCCCATACCAATGGTCTGCTACGGAAGGAATGACTCTATATACGATGTAGTGGGCATGGGATAGACTTCTGTACTAAGCATTTCCTCCATGGGGAGGACCCTAATTTATATTGAAGGTTGCATGGGGAAAACCTCCATGCAGGGCCTGGAAGTGTGGAAGGCCCATGTTCTCCATGTTTGCAGTACAAGGGAAACCTCCGTACTGGGTGGAATCGCTGCGGGTTATTCCACTGTGGTCACAACCTGTACCGGTGACCAAGAGAGTCGACTCAGCCTACCCATGGGGTGTTTCAGACCTCGATCTAGGTCAGGAATATGAATCTCTCTTCTCAGTGTACATAGGGTGTTGGTGATATGCGTTAGAGGTGGCTCGGGCCACAATAGTTGCTGAAGTTGATGCCCCTTGGTGGACGTCCACATCAGCTAGTTCTCAATGCTTGTGTCAGGTTAGATCGACTGGAGCTGGTGGTGCAAGTACATGGCTTACCTTCTCCTCATCTAGTGAAACATGGTGGCGTCGCTGATGCGACATGGTGGGAGCCCTTGCTGCGAGCCCCTAAAATGGGATCTTGGCTGGGATGACCTGGATATTCCCAACCTCATCGGCGTAGGCTAGGGAGTCGTTGAGACGTTCTAGGGAGAGGCTCCCGAAACAGTAGTATGTTGGAGTGGGGAGCAGATTCTCCCTGAACAGCCCTCAAGGGTGACATTGACAATGAGGCACATATGCCTTCTAATCCAGGCGGGCCATATCCCGAGTCGGAATAATACCTAGCTTCTGAGACTGGCATACGTGGTCATTGATCACCCTTTGTTGGATGATCTTTGAAGGAGATATGGGGTGGAGGTTCCTTGTAGACGTGGCGGTTGAGACCATCACAGAAGAGGTGGAACCACACGAGGCTGCCGCACTGGTCCTGCCCCTACCCCTACATCGGTGGACATGTTGTGATTGAGTTCCGGGTGCAGAAGCTTGGTTCATGAATGAAGGGAGATTAACTCATCAATGTGGAATGAAAAAAGGTAATTGAAGACCAGTGCCCAAACACCAGTCTGTCTTTTATTTCTGGTAAGAGATATCCACACTAACAAATTCGAAAATCGGGATACCCAAGGTTCTACTACCCCAACTTCAGGTGAGTTTCACACCTGGCCCACTATTTGATTTGCGGGACCCGGCACCGAATAGTTGGATCTGGTGACAAGATAATCCACTGATACCTCATACACTACTAATCTCTATATTGAGGACAAGAGTTTCACGTCAGGTTCAACATTTTTTTTCTGACGCTTTTGTCACGGAGTGCGCGTCCGTCTGTTCGAGTACTGTGACACTATTTGTTCCCCCAAATTCCTACATTCCAATGGGGGGTGGCATTCATTCCTTGTTTAGGGACGTTTTCTCCTTGATGTAAACATGATGATGGGATTTCGGTTCTCGCTTCCATGGATTCCTCCTCGAAACTCTTCACATAATTCAGGTCTCCCTTATAGATTAAGACGTTGTTCATGAAACTCTTCCTAGTTCTATATCTTCTTGGACACCAGTTAATTACACTTCTTCTATTAATACATTCCATGGGGTCCGGTCAGGGAACCCACCTTCAGTTGGGGGAGTAATCACGTTGGACATCACTGGCATGTATCAATGCTAGAACACTGGCGTGTTTGGCTTCCTTCCCCTTATTAAAGGGATTATCAAGGGTGTGGAAGCCCGAGGAATCCCACATCGAATGCGGGGAATTTTATGCCAAAGGAATGTATATGAGGTTTTCCTCAGCTCCCTATGTTTAACACAGGGTATGCCCGATGTTTAACATCTTTCAAAGATAGATCAAACTTATAGGAACACTGACTAAAGAGGATCAGGTGAGTGAAACCCCTAGAGGGAATAACAATGTTGGGGATAACTTGTGTTTAGCTACTCGATAATTGTTGAAGTGAATGGGGAATGGGGTGGGATGATCCCACCGGGATGTGGTGGCCTTGGAAAGAACTAAAATTCATGATGGATGGTTAAGTGAAGTGGGTGGGGAATGAGATGGAGTCTACTCGAGGATGATGATGATGTTGGGATTGAGTCTTGAAGAGACCTCCTATATATCCATTTGGAATTAAAGAAGATTCCTCCTAGTTTTCATTACTATGGAATACCACTTGATGGGGTTGAAAACGGCTTATAGTTGAATGGGGTCATAATGTCTTGCTGCTGTATTGGGTCACAATGACTTACTACTGGATGGGGTTACAATGGCTTACCGCTACATGGGGTTGACAACGGCTTGCCATTAGATGGGGTTAAGAATGGGTTACCGCTGGATGGGGTTGAAAATAGTTTACCACAGGATGTGGTCACAATGGATTACCGTTGGATGGGGTTGACAAGGGATTACTGCTGGATGGGGTTGAAAATGTATTACCGCTGGAATGGGTTTGGTGAACCAATGTGAATGATGGTTGGAACCAATGGATGGTGGGCTTGAACCTTAGGGGGGATTTATACTTACCATGCCTTGGAAAGGATCAATGACCTCATTGTTCCGGATGGGTTGGAAAACAGATGGTAAGGGGGGTCGGAACCAATGACTGTTGGGATTGAACATTAGGGAGGCTTCCTACATACCTTGCCTTGGAAATGATCAAAGTCCCGATAGCTCGAAATGACTGGGTGGAAATGTGCAGGGGGATCAGAACTAATTGGTGGTGGTCTTGAACCTCAGGGAGGCTTCATATGTACCTTACCTTGGAAAAGATCAAAGACCTGATAGTTTAGGTTGGGTTTGTGGCTTACATTCTAAGCTGCCCAGAGAGGATGTAATGGTTGATGCTTACACTAAGACCATGTGAGTCATGCTCAATGTGAGAAACAAGAGGAATCAAATACCTGAAGATCATATCATGAAAGGTGTATCTGTGAGAAGTGGAATGGGGGCTTATGTGTGGTTAGAAACCCAAAGAGGAAATAAGGGATTATGTATGGTTAGCAGCCTAAGGTGATGGATATTTGGAATTACTCTAGGATGGAGGAACGGGTTGTGAAAAAGCCTAGTGGGTGGGAGATTTGTCACCAGGAAGAGAGGAGGATCAGGGATGGTACGTCTTGCAAGGAAAGCTATGGCCTTACACCAAGGTGGTCGCCCACTTCCTAGAGGACAAACGCTGCTCCGATAAAGAGGTTCCCATTCCATGTGTGGAATTATCTCACTCCCATACAGACCAGTGGGCATGAAGAATGTCCGTGGTGGTGGAACCCCACGTCTGACACATAGGGAATGGTCATAGTTTAACGTCATTTGTTTAGGATGATGGTACTTGGCAGTTTAATGTCCTACAGCTCAGACAAGGCGGGTTCACTCTGCACCCCTAGGACATACATAATCGATAGCCTCCCACCCTTGAGGGAAGGAAGGCCTCGACAATTCCGTGGTGGGGGGTGTCAATAAGTGATATTATTCGGGGTCCGCATTATTGTGGCTATGAGAAGAAGCAATAGCTATTAGCGTGCCTATGTGAAGAAGAATGAGGTGAAGCAAAGAAATGGGAAATGTCACACAATGGACTATGAGATGACATCTTGGAAACATGAAGGGCCACACAAGAAGAGGTCACATTGAGTAGCTCTGTTTCACATAAAAGGGGCTCCGATAGGGTGCCTTAAGGTGAGGGATATACATGGAGTGTGTGTAAGAGAATGAGTCAGAGAAATATCGATGGTTTTCATGCAAAAAATGTATGTATTGCACGCAAGATTAAGGGGTGGAACACAAGAGGGATAGGTGGAACACAAGAAGAAGGGTTCCATGCAAGAAGGATGGTAGGCGCGCAAGACATAGGTTTGAGGGAAAGAAGGATGGTTTGCGCCCAAGATAGATATAAGGTTTACATGGAGGAAATGATGCGCACAAGATGGACCAGCGATGCTCAACACGAAGGGGTTGCGTGTAAGATGGCCTAATACAGAGGGAAATTTCATGGAAAAGAAGACCCATTGAATGTAATACACTTTGAGAAAATGAAATTCCTGAGGTTCTGGACCCATATTGGCTGCCCGATGGCGCCCCCTTAGTGGACCTATCACGAAAAATCCAATACATGAAGGCCACAAATTTTTTTGCATGGTCACAGAAGTCGGAGTTATTGTATATCAAACCTTCAATTCCTCTTCGGTTACCATCCTTGATGGGCGAGGATACAATTTCTTTTTTAGCCTGAGTCCTCATAGTAGTGCTCAAAGACCGGGTCTATAGACGCATGGCTGATAGCGTATTGAGAGCGCAAAGGATATCGGGTGCACAAACTCGTATTTGACACCACCTCAGGCACCGTAGGGGATATTAGCATGAAAATGCTCGTTTGACTCCACCTTGGGGGCAGAATGGGGCCTAATGTACAAACATGGTTGATGCGCCTTGGGAGCGGAACGGGGATCGAGAACACAAACACTCGATTTATGCCGCCTTGGGCGCGGAATGGGGGTTGGGCACAAAAACACCCATTTGATGCCGCCTTGGGTGCGAAAGTGGGGCTGCACGCACAAAGTGGCGGTTGAAACACATTTGGCATGGAATGGGGGCCAGGCATGCAAATGCCCATTTTATGCTGCCTTGGGTGCGGAATGGGGCAACACGTGCAAAGTCTCGTTGGATGTGCCTTGGGTGAGAAATAGGGCTGGGCATGCAAATGCCCATTTGACACCACTTGGGGCATGGAATGGGGCCACATGCACAAAGTTTTGGTTGATACACCTTTAGCATGGAACATGGACTTGTGCGCAAATGCCCGTTTGACATCACATTAGGTGCGGAATAGGGGCTGGGCATGCAAAATGTTGCACGTCCAAAGGCCCTTTGCGCGCAGCCCCCTAATCATGCGCGAACCGGCCAAATCTTGCGCCCGCCCACCTCTCTGGCCCTGAAATACTCTTCTCATCCTAGATTCATTCTTTGTTCTTTTCTATTCCCGATTCGGCCCTTCTTCTAATTTCAGCATCATCAAAAAGTGCATGTTAAACTACTTTATTTGAAATTGTAGAATAGTGCATTATTGTTATTAGAAATTGTGTAGATTGTTTTGTGGTATCCTAATGGGATTTATTTATCACACCCTACTTCTAACTATAGGAGTTTATATACCTTGACATGTAGGATTTATCTAATGTTAGTAGAATGATGTATCATGCATGATTTTCATTACATTGTTTTGTCATTTTGGGATAGTTTGTGGATGTGATGTTTGGTCACATGGATACACTCATTCTAGAATTGTCTTTCATTCCTATTTAGAACATTTGGTTTAGTTTCATCTACCACTGTTTATTATTTTTACTCTTGTTATTTGTATTTCTTTACTTATATTTGGATAAGTTTTGTTATCTTGGTTTTAAGAAACCCCATGATGGGATGACTTGGGTGACATGTCAGGTTGATCTGGGTTGGTATATTATAATTTGGTATCAAAGAAGATACTAATCCTGATGTTTATCAACACTACCTAGGTAGGTTTTGTGTCTTGGGTAGAAAATATTATGATCATTAGAATTTAAATGGTAGGTGCGGAAGGGGGCATGTTTAGCACACTCCCATGACAGAATTCGAGTTTCTACAGGTGGTAACAAAAATATTTTCCAATTCTCTAGCTGAGTATTTAGGTTCATTTGAATAAATTATATTGTAATTTTATTTAAATTAACATATATAAAATATCTGAGGATTTGTTAAATATAATGTCATTTGAATAAAATGAATGGGGAGTTTATTTTGATGGTTATGTTCAATTAAAAAGGTGTTTCCTTCTTAAAAATAAATACATAACTTCTTTACAATATTAGTTTTTTAATTTATATTTCTATATTCTTTTTTGTTTAAATGTGTTTTGAATTTTCTCATGAATGATTGGTTATTGTATTTTGATTAATAGAAAATTCCTCATATAATATCTCTTCCAATTAAAACAGGGAAAATGAAAGGAAGGTTTTATTAGAAGATACTCTAGTGGAATCTTCTTTGGTAGATTTAGTGACGTATACCATCCAGACTGTAGGTTGAGTGGCCACAGTGGACTCAGGAGGGGAATTAGATCATGTATTGGAATTTTCAAAGAGTAATCAACTTATCCTCTGATGATACAAAGGACCAAAACAGTCATTGGAATGCCTTGAATTGATTGAAGAGATCAAAAACTTTTCGGTCACCCCTAATGATTTTTAGGTGGGTTTTGAACTGTATATGATCGATAATCCTTGAATAAGATGGTAAGAAACAATTGTGTAATATATGTTTCATGAATTTATTACCTAACTTTCTTCCAATAATATCTATAATTAATAGTTTTATCCTATTATTTTATGTGTGTGAAAAGTCCTAAGTGTTTCTAACCATAGATCAAGGATAGCACACAATTCTGTAGTACACCACCAGCATTGTTGATTTGCATAATTCAGGAAAGGATCTTACCACTAATGATTACCTAAAGGCTCAAAGGATTCATATGGGGATAAGGGAAAATGATCTATTTATGCTAGTAATTTCGTCCCATAAAACCATTTTACATGTATTGTATAAAGAATAATTTACTAAGGTAGAAATAATGGGAAGGATAGGCTTTGGTGGAGGTTTAGTGGGTGTAATAGTTTTTCATGATACTTCTTCTGGTCATAAAAATTGTAAGAGTTTTCAGTTTTCTGCCTGACCATTTTCAAGGATTCCATAGGACAACAATAAGAAAATTTCTACTAGTGTGGTTGGTGTGGTCATGTCGGGCCTTAGTGTATCATGGCTCATATAACTTTTCACCTATTTTGATGATCTCAGAAGTTGATGTGTTTCTGTGATATGATTTCCTAAGGAATAAAATAGGGATCCACTCTGACCATGTGGTCATAGGTTCTTGTTGGAGGTTCCAAGGGGGGTGGGTCTCATTCTTAGGATAAAGGGTATGTCTTAGTGGCTATTTGTAGATTGATTTATGCAACAGATTGTGTATTAGAGGAATCTGATGTCGGGATTTTTTTAGTTAAAGGTATAATATTTATTTCGTCTTTTATTGTGATACAGTTTTTTTAGATATATGTGCTACTAATTCTTTGGTATTTTCAAAGTTTATTGAAATTTTTTTTGTTTTACTATGATCATATTTCATTATTTATTCGATATTTCCACACATTTGGGATATATTCCTAAAAAGGTTTCAGATATCCTCTATGTTAGTTGGTGATATGCATCTTTGAGGTGTTTTTAGACTTATTATTACCTGATCACGATATCATGGAATTGATTATTTGCATGGATATGATGAATATCGCAATTTTCTAGATATACTATTATCATCTCTTGGTATAGTAATTATTTACCAATGGGTTTAGTTATGTTTGTGATGGGAAGGGAGAATTTTTCCTTACACTAGTATAATAACAATACAGTTTTTTGAAATGTATCTTGATGTAGTTAAGCAATGCATGGGAATTTTGTTACCTGATGTTATCTGTGCATACCCTATGGTATTTTAGGATGAATTTTATAGATTTCAGGCACATAAAAATGAGGAATATACTATTGAACTATTACCTAGAATAATACTCATTTTTATACCATCCAATCAACTGACCCCTAGTGAGTTGATGGAATATAAAGTCTAGTTGGGGATATGGAGGTGGAATGATTTATTCTTCCTAGCTTGTCATTACAGTCTTCTCTTTTACTCTTTTTCTAGAAGGTAAATGAGAGAATTAGGCTTTATAATTAAAATTTAATGTTTAATCATGTCACAATTAAGAAAAATCATCATTTTCTAGAATTGATGATCTCTTTGATCAACCTAAAGAAGTAAATAGATTTTCTAAGATTAAATTGAATTTTAGGAATAACCATTTACGTGTTGAAGAATATTACATATGAAAGAAATCATTTTGTAGTCAATATGGGTATTTAGAGTTATTTTTATTCCATTAGGTCTCAATAATTCTCTTATGATATTAATGTTTTTCATTTAATAATTATTCTATCAGTTAATGGAATATTTTGTTTTCGTGTTAATAGATGATGTCTTGGTTAAATATATGATAGAGGAGGAGAACATGAAATATTTGGATTTCATTCTTTGAACCGTGAGGGAACATCCTCGGTAGGTTATGATTTCAATGTTTGAGATTTGGATATAGAATGTGAAGTTTCTAGGCATGTGTTATATGAGAGGGGTGTCTCAGTAAGTCTTAAAAGGTTACATATTTTATCTTGGAAACATCCTAGAAATGGGTTTGTGATTCAAATAATATTGGATTTAGTAGGATACTGTAGACGGGTTGTTCATGTCTTCTCCAATCTCTCATATACGTTGATAACATTAAAATATTTGGGTATAATTTTTGAATTGAATGACTTTTGTTAGGGATATTTTGAGGAGATGAAGATGTGGTTAACTTCAGCTGTAGTTTTGATTCATCTAGAACTAGGTTCATGTTATGAATTATGTTGTGATGCTTATGGTACATGTTTGGATTTTTTTCATTATTCAGGAGAAAGAGGTTGCAGATAATGGAAATTTCTAACTACACCCTCATAAAAAGAACTTCCCTACCTATGATCTTGAGATTGAGACTCTTATTCATGATCTCAACACATGAAATCACTATATCATTGAAAATTGGGTTATGGTATATTCTAATAAAATATCCTTGATGTATATTATCACTAAGAGGAATATGTAAAAAAGACTGACACACAATGTTGAATTTATTTAGAACATTTATTTGGATATCATATATACAACCATTAATGTAAATGTGATAGATGACACATTGAGCAAAAAATTTCCAACACATGCAGTGAAGGAATCGGTTGAGTGGTGGTCCATTATGAGTTTTTCCATGGAAATTATATTGTGAGTGGGGGAGGATGGAGGATATATATTGTTGGTTTTGATAAATATTGATTAGGATTTTTATTATTGAGATCGATCGAGGATGACAATAGACACTGAGAGATGAAACATAGGAGAAATCCTCAATGGTGGGAAGATCTCATAGAAATTGTCTCTATCAACTAGTGGATCATTGTGCATCCAAAGAAGGATTGATATTTTTCCTTGATATAGGAATTTCATGATAATGAACACTAATCATAATTTTTCATTCATCCTGGTGCTACAATTATGTACCATGATTTGGGAAATCATTTTTTTTGGATAAAGATGAGGTGGTGAGTTTCAAATATTGTGTCACCATTTCTCACTTGTAAAAGAGTTATAGTGGAACAATAGACAAGTGTAGGGTTGTTGTGTCTTTTACCCATTATGGAATTGGAGTGGGATGAGATCTTAGAAGATATCTTCATAATTTTAACAGAGTATCCATGTGGGAAATATTCAATATTCATGATTTTTGATAACCCCACTAAATATGATCATTTAATACCAATTGATGAAATGATATAAGTGAAAAAACAAGGGGTATTTTATGTACACGATACTATGAAGATTCATTGGGTTCTCTCTATAGTTTTTTATAATAAAGACTTGAGGTAAAAAACAAGGTTTTTGAAATGTTTTCAAAAGGTAATGGGTTACTAGTTGAAATCTAGCATGTCATATCTTCCAACAATAGATGGAAAAACATAGATATATATCCATGTTTCATTAATAAGCACTAGGATTTTGTTCTTTATTTCAGTGGATATTGGGACATAAATTTTCCATTGGTTGAGTTTTACTATAACTATAGTTATCTAGAATCGATCATGATGGAGCCCTTTGAAGTTGTGTATAAGCAGCGATGCTGATCTCGAATGTGCTGGTAGGAGTTGGGAGTGCTGTCCTTGGTTGGGTTGTGTGTTTTTCACGAGATGAAAAGGTTAGTTCAGTTGATCCATAGTCATTTGATGATGACATAGTGTCTTTACAAATTTAAGGTGGACCATCATCTCCAGTCATAGAAGTTTGAGGTTTCTGATTTGGTCTTTCTTAGAGCTTCAACTCAATTGGTACACCATCATTTAGGTAAGCAGGGTAAGTAAGCACTGAGGTTGTTGGGACAATTTATGATCATTGACTGAATGAAGAGGGTTTCCTATCAGTTTTTGTTACTGTCCAGATAGACTTCAATATATGGTTTGTTTCATGTTTCCTTGTTGATGAGGTATATACCAAATCCTTTCCATGTGATTCGATGTGAGGATGTAGTTTTTGATCTTGAGGCGACATCAGTTGATGAGGCAGTCTAGATTATCGATCTGTAAGATAAGTTAATACATGAAAAAACAACACACCTGGTCCAGATAATGTTGTAGTGTATATAGGGTCACTAGGAGACGTATGAGTAGAGGTCTTTGATAGGGTAGCAGTGGCCATCAGTTTTAGGGGATCTAAGATCTTGAGATGTTTCTCAAGATAAAAGGATTCTATGGTGGGGAAATTTTAATGATCTGTTTTCATTACATTTGGTATGTTCTAATATTTTGTATTGGTTTCATTTTCTCATAGCACATGTGTTTTCAACTATGAATTTTGGTTGATTACTAATGGTTATGTCGAGGATCTATTTATTTTTCATCATTTCCCTGGACTTTTGTGCAATTCACTAGGTCTAATAGGATCTCACGATGTGTAAGGGTATGTGGAATGATGTTTTTAAATTTATTACATAGTGTGATAATGTTACATGACTTGTAAGTTTACACATCATGTAATGTGGAAAATTGTGATTTCAATATGAGGCAAGAAATTTTCATGACATAACATAAAATTAAAAGGACTGGAAATGTAAAAAATATTACCCATTGATTAATTCCCCATGTATCAGTTTTAGGTTGTCGTGTAGTAGTTTTAGGCTTTATTTTATTTTTCTACCTTCTTCACTCAACAATAGCGCTTAACCTATGAGATTTTTGGGTGACATCCATCCATCCAGATCGACCTATTAACCAATTGATTAAAACTGTAAGGCACTTCATCTCCCCATTTAAGGATTCCTCTGATTTTATCAATCTGTTTTTGTTGTAGAGCCATTTTTTTGATGGGATTGGTAATTACATTGTTTTTTATCTATCCATTTAAGTCTCTTTCACTGCATTGTATTCCAAATACAGGTTTGATGTTTTCAAATCCCCATTATTAAAGTTGGTTGGATTTTATATGCTCTTAAGGAAGGTGGATATGTTCATTTGTAACTGTTTCTTGAATTTCATTTTGTTCTTATCGATTCCTTGATATTTGAAAGGAATTTAAATATATTTTATTTTTAAAGGTCATAGATTTGTGTTTAAAAAATATTATTTTATTTAAAAATAGAATTTACTTGATTTTAAATTTAAAATAGATTTTCAAAACCTAAGGAAAATTTTATTGGAATTGAAATTTCTATTTTAAAAATTTGAGCATTGTATTTAAAATATAAATTGACAAATATTACATAGTGGGAACCCCGGGAATGTTGAGACGATTCATGGGTTTCCTAAGTGTTTGTGGCACCACAAAGAAGTAATATCTAGAAAATCTATGGTCTATGTAAGGCCTTTATATTTCTTTTGATCCAACCTTTTTCCTTGTTAGGATTATGAGTGTTTAGAACATATTTTCATATTAGCTAGAGCTCTACTGGAAGGTTCATTTTTATCTGGTTGTTTGTTACCTGATATTTTATTTCATGGATGTTGTCTCAATATTATACTTATATTATGAATCATTACCAACTTTTCTTCTAGAGTTGTAAATATTTTACTAAATCTGTGAAAAAACAATTACTGTTTAAAAATGGGTTTCATGATTTCTATTTATAAAAATTATTGTAAAACATTTTTGTTTTATGGATTTTACTTTTTCATTCTTTTTATCATAACTTGTATAGGTTCTTTGGTCCTATCCATGTGGTGTATGTTTATCACACCCTACTTCCATTTATGGGAACATGTATACTTTTTGTTTCTAGATTCAGGTAAAGGGAAGATTATTTTTTAGTATAAAGGATTCTATTCATGTAGATATATCATTTTGGGATAGTTTGTGGATGTGATGTTTGGTCACATGTAGACTTGTTTTCTAGACTTTTATTTCATTTCGGATTATCCTATTTGCCTCAGTTTTATCTCTTATTAATTCCTCATTGTTCTCTGGTTTTTTGTCTTTTTTTGTTTTATATGAGACTAGTTACGTTGTCGTTGTTTTACCCTACCCCATGATGGAATTACATGGGTGAACTATATGGTGGAACATCATTGGTCTATTATAATTTCATCGAAATTTTAGACTGAACCACAATTTATTTTTTATACCATCCCCCTTATTCATACATTTCTATTAACATATTTATGTTCCTAAAACACTTATAAAAACATGTAACCTATAATATTAATAAACACCAAGATTATATCATTTTAAGGATATTTGACAAATGTTTTATGTGGGATAACCATTATTAATTTCTTCAAAATATTTTAATAATACTATAATATATTTTTCTACCACTTTCAATATTTTCATTACCACTGCATAGAATAAAAATTTAAGAAACACACCTCTCAAAAATCATTGCTAGATCATCCTTTTTATCTAAGTACATTGAAAAATATATCATTATAAACTGTAATATATTTCTCTTAGGAAGTGAAAATACCCATGGTCACTCATGTAATAGATCATAGTTATCGTTGATTATGTATAAATTGGAAAAGCAATAGCACATTTTCCCATTATTTTATAGTATTTATTGCAGTTTTATTTAGAGTATACATTTCATGTTATCATTATGGTTGATTTTAAATCAATAATGAATCTAACATGTTTTTTGGAGATATATAATGTAATGGTTTTTTGTATCTTTAACACCTAGATAACAATCAAATGTATTTTTTCCCGGGCGGGTTTTTTCTTTGGGTAGAATTTCCATTATTTTGACACCTTATTTTTATTTGTTGTTAAATGTTTTAATAATGAAATATTCAAAGAGTTATCCGGAAAAAACTCATGTATTATGATTTTTAAGATGCTTATTATTTTAATTTAACGGGCTCTAGGAATTTACTATTCAATCATGTGGTTTTCTCTTGTACCATAAATTGTTATCAAGAAACAATTTTGGTAAGGTATTTACAATGCTACATGTATTTCTTATAAAATTTATTTAACATTCTTGGATATTATTATTCATCAAATGATATAATTGTTATAGTTTTTTAGTCAATTTGGTCGTTCTATAGGTGTTTGGATAGGTCCTAAACCCATGATTTAATTGTGAAGTTGGGAAAGGTGTTGGGACAATTAGATCTAGGATGATGGTGGTCTAATGAAATCAATGATAGAAGTTGTATGTGCCCAGATAATTGAGGTCACATACAATCAAACACATTGTGTCAAACAATCCAAATGGAAAATGTGAAACTTCAATCCTAGAAGAGTGTTCTACTATGGTTGTATAACACTTCTAGTCTAGATCAACTAAACTGGAGAATTGTTCATGGGAAGTGATGTGGATTCCCAAATTTCAAGACCCAATGTTTATAAGAAAGATATTGTATTATAAGATTCATCATGTTCATTTTAAAGTTTCTTAGTGTCTAAAAATTTTGAATCATGTTTATAATACAATTATTGTAGCTTCAAGTATTTTCAAAGAGCCACATGTTTTTAAATAATAGTAGAACATCAAATATAATCTCCAAATTTTTCTATTTCAAATAATATAATTTTACAATTTTTATGTAATAAATATAAGAGTATGTTATATATAAAAAATATAAAAATTTATCATATTTATTTAATATAATAATATAAAATATAAAATTATATTAATAAATACAATAAATTATTTTGACTAAAAATATTGGAACACCATCATTTAAAACATAATTAATAAATGGATATTAATAGTTGGTGTTGTTTATATTGTTAATAATATTATCAATAGATATATCATTAGTATTAATCTATATCTAATCATTTTGATGAAAATATATAATATCCAATGGTATTAGTATAATTTCAACAGAATGATTTTATTTGTCAGAATAACATTAAGTGACTGAATTTTTACCAAATATTTATTCATAGTGATATATATGATTATAAAATTATTTTCAATATAAAATGGCCTTTGACTAATAGATATTCCTATTTTGAAAAAAATTAAATATTTTTTAGTGCCCATACTGCAATGTTCATGGGTTGGGAATTGGTTTTTTGATAATTTTTTTAGTGAAGGCCATAATTAACTATGATAATTGTTTCTTTTATCATCTTTATTTTTATAATTCATATATGAATTAATGTTGAATTGTTTCCATAAATAATAATTTTACTTAAATTATTCATTAAATAGTTTTGTTACTTCCATATATTATACATTTTATTAATTTCATGTAATTACTGACCATATACTTGTTTTGATGCTAAAACATAGACATACCATTCTAACAATTATTCATTTGGAAATATACTTTGGGGCCTCCCACCTATGTTAACGCATTGCACACAATATACAAACAAATATTATCATAACTCCCTCTGAACATAATGACATTCGACCCCTCTATGACTTTTGTGCTAATGATAAAATAATAAGAACCAGTTAAACCATAAATTTTTAAAATGGGTTTCAATAAATATAAAATTGTGATATTATTTATGAAAAATATTTTCAGTAAAATTTTAGGATATTTGTTTTGAAACAGAAAACATCATTAATTATATGTAAATAATAATAATTTTTATATAATAGTAAATATTTATGGGAATAATTAAGTATGAAAATAATTTAGTTTATCATATCCATTTGTAGGTTTGATTTTTCAAATACAGTTAAATAGTTTACCTAAATAATAGTTGTTCAAAAATAATTTCAATAAAACAGTAATTAATTCCCATATATAATACATATCATTTTATGCGATAAAAAAGTGGTATTTTTCACTCACATTAAATAACAAAATCCCTAAGTAAAAAAATAAAAAATTGTATATAATATTAATTTTATTATACAAACATAGATACAAAAAGACTTATCCATATTTGTTAAAAATTGAAAAAAATTTAAAAACATTAAACAATATATTATAAAAATTCAATATATTTTATATAAATTAGGGATAATGGTTCTTAAATTGACATTGTTTGTCAAGAATAGGGTTGTAGTTTCTAAACCCTCATACACTAGATCTACACATTCCTCAACCACTAGTATTTCCTTACATCCCCATCATATCTATATCTCCACCATTGTGGTTGGGGTGCTTTCATCTCAAATATCACCAAAACAAATCCCAAAAACAAAAAGGTTCCATTGAATCTTTATCTTCCCCTAAAATATTTGGACACTATTATCCATAATTCTAATTTCTTACATACACCCACAGAGGCTTATATATTTCCACAATATGTCGATGGATCCCATACTACTACTCCATGATATCTACACCCCATGTTTATTATTAGAATATGACTATCCTAGAAAATTATTGTGGTGTTGGTTCATCCTCCACCAATAGAAATAGAAGAAGAAGAACACAGTTTCAACTGATTAACATGTAATACCCTTCCTTTTCTCATTCTTCATTCATGTCACCTATACATCTCAATGTCAAGGAATAAGAAGTCATCCATAATATGATTACAAAAACCAGTTTAGGGACTCAGATTGAATTTCAAGCATTATGGATGCCAGAGGTGAGATCCATTATTTAATCTAACATCCCCTTTACCTAGAATGTCAAGAAATTATGTCGAGACATGGAACATTGAAACAAGTGGAAGTAATTAAGGTAATCCTAAGCCATTGATTGAGATTCCAAATCGTAAACACCATTCCGTCTTACAACCTAGTGTCTAAACCATTATAAGATTCTGAAATTAAATAAAAAAATAAAAATAAAAATGAGAAATGGTTTTTTTGCCAAAAATGAATCAAGAATTGTGAGACATATGGAAGCCGGAATATGGATAATGTTTTCTATCAGATGTAGAATATGACAATAATGACCCCAATTTGATTCCATTTAAACACCCACTACAAATTAATCATCACCATCATGGATGTGTTTGATAAGATCCCATTTATTATACATTGTTCTAATGATTTTGTATGTTATTTTATTATTGAATTAAAATACAACATTTATTTAACAAATATTATAGAGGCTATTATATTAATTTTTTTCTCATAGTTTTATATTTTAATTATATTTAACGATTTCAATTCCCAATGATTAATTTTATTGTTTATTCTATAATACTGAATCTTGTCTTATTTTACACTATGATTGTTTTAAATTATTCTAAGTTAAGGGTAATCTTCCTGTTTAATTGATGAAATGTTCAAAAATCAAGGATGGGTTCATTATTTTGATTTCTTATTGTTTAGGATGAATTTATCACTAGATTCATTTTGAGATTGAGGATGTACTTCACCCAAAACATGAAATTTTTTTATGGTATACTTCAAAATATAATAACTTATGAAAATGAACTCCAAGAAAAATATATTATAATATATTTCTCATTATTATTAATACATTTATTTAGCATGCTAGATTAGAAATATTTAAAAATACAATGAAAAAAATATATTTTATTTTATAAGAGAGTATTAAATATGCGGAATCCTATACAATTAATAACATAAAGTTAATTTATATAAGAACATAGTTTATTTTATAAAAGAATATGGAATAAAAAAATGAACAAATTTATATTTTAAAGGCCTCGGCTCTACTTTAATAAACCTGATTGAAAATAGGCCGACCCACTTACTTTTCCTTTTTTTCCTTTCAGGAAAATAAAATGTAATTCATTTATTTTGGTTTGAATTTATTTATAATAAAAAAACAAACATTAAATTTTTTTGAAACCAATAATTATTATTTTATCAATAAATTCTAAAACTGTAGAACTTGTAATACAATTTAAGATACACTGTAAAATATATGTAAATTTAAAAATATACCTTAATAAGGTGTACTCCTAACCCATAATATTAAATGAATTATTATTATCTTAAAATTGTGCAACTCATACTAACATACGAAATCCCTAAATAGTAGTTCATTATGTGTACTGTATTAAATATTGTCCAACTCAAGTTTCACATTCAATAAAACCTATTCATGCCTGCCTTAAGTTTTCTTAATATATGAGACCTGATCATCCATTGACCCTCACCCCTCAGTATCACATTCAAAGTGGATAATGGTTGTATGTTTTATTATCATGATTGATGTGCATCGACAACCAACCATGTTATAGAAAATCCAAAAAAACGTTGAATGGATTACTAAATTCATAAGATGAATGAGCGATATCGATGAGAAATATAAATACAACCAAAAAATTGTGATAATAGATAAACATAATTGGAAATAAATATATTAAATATTTTTAATTTTAATAAAAATATTAAAATTAATTAATATTAATTAATTGAAATCAATATGGTTACTAATTGGTTCATTTAAATTTTAATAAACATAATTAATAATATTTTTCAATAAATTTAATGAGATATTTAGGTAAACCTACCTCGAGGGAGATACATTTTATCCCCTTATGATATTATATTCTCTATGGGTTGAATCATGTGCCCAAATTATATCTATTTAAGATATGTTTCAATTTATCAAAATATCCAAGGACTAGTTTAGGGTAGGGATGAGAGCCTAAAATAAACTATCATCGGTGTTAAATAGAACACCAAATACATAGAATATTATAATAATGTAATTATAATTATATAAATTTATTATATAAAATATGAATAAACATATTTTGTGTTAAATTATTAATTAAATAGATATTTAGAGAAATTTAATAAAATTTATAACAATTCAATATCCCCCAAAACTCAATAAATTTTGACACTAAGGTTAATGATAAAGTCTGAGACCAATGATTTGGTTTCCATAGTTTTTCAAAAATCATCTTTCCTGATAATTACTCATTTTAAATGAAACCTAAAAATAACATGCTAAACTATTTTAAAATAATTAATTATTTAAATTAATGACTATTTCACAACTCAATACACTACCTACCAAATGTCAAACCAATGGTAACCACCCAATCCCAGGATCAAAAAAATAATTATTATTTGGAACATATATTAGGTTGAATTACATTTCTATTAAATTCTCTCCACATTTGATGGTCTGTTAAGGAATGCTATATGGTTTTATAGGTTTTTGTAATTCTTATGGTTTTCCTAGTTTTGGATGTATCGTGCGAGTGGCAATGAAATAGTTATTTTTGATCATGTTTTTTTTCTAATGGTGATGGTTGATTATCATCTAGATAAGCGGAGATTTGGAAAATTATCCGGTGAATAAATGGAATAATATATTACTTAAAAATAAGGGAAAACAGTATTCTTTTATGAATAAGGATGAAACTGTTGTCTGGTGCATCGAATGTACCTCCTCACCATGAGAATGTTATTTTGGGTTAAAACTCAATCATAATTCAGTTTCTATAAGGAGTGGTGGATGAAATATAAACTTTAATGGGCCACTCCCCATATCTCAAATTAGTTATGTGATGGAACCAAAAAATTTATTATTTATTTTTCCTAGAAGGGCATGTTTGGTGACGAATCTCCTGCAATAAGAGGTGTTAGAGTCATGGTTCCAAACATGTGTGATGTGGGAGGGCCCCAACTAGTTTGAAAATTATAACGATGGATTATATTGGATATTTTTTATTAATGGATATTTTATGTATCAAAAATAAACCTGGTAACCGTGGTTATGTGGTATGTATCACTGAAGAGTGAAATTGGTGTGAAATTGAAAGGTGATTTTGAATAGATGGATTATCCTTGAAGGGAAGTGGAATTCATGTGGTCATTTATTTTTTGGGATCATTTTTTGTTGTTAAGTCAACGAGAAATTGATTTCTACAGGGAGTGGTGGTTGGAATATAATAATGGATGAGTTGTTTTATATCACCAATTATTTTTAGGATGGAACCCCAAAATGGATTATGTTTTGGGACAAAATGGATAGGGTTGGGGGTAAATCTTGTAACACTGCAAAATTTTATATGAGAAAACTATGTTCAATAGTGTATGTGACACACAATTCTAAACCCAATTGAATTATGATTATCCAAATAACACTATTATAACCTAGATTTTAAATTTTAAAGAATTAATATAAATAACCAAAATTTAAAATTTATTTAATGGTACTTTCCAATATAAATATATTTGTATGCACATCGGAATAAGGGATAATTTAAAAAAACATTAATTTTATAATGTTTTTAATTACTATTTTTGAGAAACTATTATAAATAATAGTTGGATCCTTTAGAAAAATTATTTATAAAATTAAATCCATGTTTGAATTTATCGTATTGATATTAACTTAGGAATTTTTTTATTTCTCAAAAAATATTAATTTTTCAATTAATAGTAACGAATACCTATTTTTATAAAATTGTCATTTATTTATAAAAAATCAAGTCCCATTTTTATTTTAATTTGATTTATAAATAAGATAATTATTATTTAGATTTATTAAACCAAATTATTTATATCTAAATTATATTTATAAAATACTTGAATATAACAATATTTTTTGGCATTAAAAAATATTTCTCTGAGTAATGTTTTTTTGTCAATAATGTTTGGACATTTTAAATAATTAATATAACACCTATTAAAGAATTAATTAATTAATATTTAATGACTATATTCATTTAAATATTCATTTAAATTAATTTAATTATGATTACTCATCATATAGTTAATATAAAATAATATTTTCCTTAAAGAACTGAATATCGCCAAAACATCATTTTGACATGTCTAAGAGTTTAATTTTAAATTAAACTCTGCCACTTATGTGTGTTAAATTTAGAAATATTAGTTCCATATTTGAAATAAGGATAATTTATATTATGTACAATTAATTTTATACAATAATAAATAGTGAAAATATTAAAAAATATTTACAACAGTTATAGTGAAATTGTGTTTATAGGGGGTGTTACACATAAAAGATAATGGTTAATTTTTTTTCCAAAACATGTCTAATTCATATTTTATAGTCATATCTAGACCGTATATATTTTAATGTAAAAATATACTATTTTTAGTCGTTTTCGAGGATAACAATGTTCGTGTAATTCTTTTTTCTCAAAAATTTCATGTTTTTACTATCCCCAATTTATAAATGCCAACCCCTTCTCATATCCAATAAAAACATAAAAAACCAATTGGTTTGGAAAATAAATTCCTAAATAAAATTCTTATCTCTATCCCCTCATCATATAGCATTGTATTTATTTTAATTACATACTAGTAATGTCATGTGTGAAAACCTAATGAAGTTGTCTGATGAAGAGGCAAAGTCCCTGACCAAGAATTTTTTTTATTTCATCATCTGCATCCTTAAAATCTTATAAAATCAACATGATATAATAATATCATTATATAACACATATTGATGTGTTTTTTGTCAAGTTAATGAATTACATTCATCTCCACCTCCCCAAAATGTGAAATAAAATTGTTGAATCTGTGTACTACAGAATACTTCCTTGTGAACAAAAGAAATTTATTTTTCATAAACACTTATCACAGATATATATAATGATACAATTAATAATTATATTTTATATTTATTATATAATTATTCTTATTTATTTATAATATCACATACACTATATTACATTCCATTCAGTAGGTAATAAGATAACGTCGCTCGTTTGTATGAAAAACTACTACCTCGCGAAGCGATGATATTCATTTTTTAGTTAAGCATTACATGGAAGGTAAAAATTATTAATTTGATATTTATATATGTTATTTAGGATATATTAATAAATATTTAAAATAAATATTTCATCTACACTCATAGCATACTTTCCATTGATTAAATGATGATGTCATTCTTGTGTGTGGATGACTCTTTCCTCGTGAAGTGATGTGATTAATTTTTATTTACGCATAAGATGAATGATATTTCTAAGTGTATTTAAAGAATTAATATTATATTCATAATATAATTCATATCATGGAAATAGAAAATATCACTTACCTTTATCCTAACATTATCATTGAAAAATGTACATGTTACTCAGGCGAAGTTACAACATACAACCTCCATGATTGTAACAAATTTCATTTTCATAAAAATATTTTTGGGTTTGTCTAAAAAATATTATTTATTTATAAAAAAATTATTCATTTATTACCATTATTTATTTGAATAAATAGTTATATCTTTGACCATATTCAATGTACCAAGGCAATTTTGACATATGATCCATTTATCTTTAAAACACCCAATGTGAAGAAAATTTGTTAAGTAAATGAATATGATAGGGGGAAAAATAAAATAAATGTAATATTAAAAATGAAAAATGTTATTTATAGAATAAATAATTGGTATAATTTTATTATTTGGGATGATAAATAAGACAGATTAAAAATCAGGCTTGAGGTATGGGATCTCTCAAAACCACCATTTCCTTCATGTTATGAACCTTTTATCTCTAACTCAATTTATCTCTCTCTTATATAATACAACTAAATTAGGTATATATGTCCCTTTAACATATATATAACTTATTATACCTTCCATTTATGCATAAATACGTTCATTATCATTATTTCCCAAATCCGTATATTATTAAATTCTAATTTATTTTAATATGAAATTATAATATGAATCTCATTTGCCTTCGCTAGGTATTTTTTATGATATTACTTATGATAGATTCAAATTTATGGAACAGATAGATCATGAACATGTTATTGTGCGATCTCCAAGATTTCAATCCAATGAATTATAAAATTCACTAGTTTCATGTGGTTTCTTGTATGGGATTATAGAGTAAACCTAAAACATTATTGGAATTTTCCACAATGTGATATTCTCTATGTTATTTTCCTTGAATCATTTTTATGTAATGCTATATATTATTGTGATATTTCCTATGATTCCATGATATTATGAAATTACATTATTTATGTTTTTATTCCATGTGATTACTTATTAGCCTTACCTTTTATTCTATCATGTTATAACATTGAATTACATATTTTGTTTCCATGCCTTGATTATCCCCTTAATAGGATTTCAAGATTACCGCATTCTTTATAGATTTCTTAGTTTATTCGATGTAGTTTTTGGGACTGAAATGGTTTTTAGTAGATATTTAGGAATAATAAATTATGGATCCCATGATTAATGTTTATATTGATGTAATAAAAACATATTTTGTTATATAAAATGATATTGAATAAAGAAGGAATAAATTTATATTTCATAGGCCATAGCCCTACTCTTAAGAACCCAACAACCCGTGGGAGAATCCACTTATTTATTCTTTTTAATTTTTCCCTTTTAAAAATTGTATTTATTAAATTTTATTGTATTGAACATATTTATACTAAAAAATAAACATTAAAAATATCTAAATAAATATTAAATTTTTTATAAGTAAACTATATAATATAGATATTATAATAAAACACATCATACAATATATAAATATATATAAATAAAAAATTATTCATCTATTTGGTCTACTAATAACCCATAATATTAATTGAATTATAATTATCTAAGAATATGATAGCTCTTAAAAATATACTAAATCCCCAATGAGTAGGGATGAAAGTATACTAGATTAATGATTCACCAAATCCAGTTCCACATTCACAAAATCAGGGTTGTGCCTCCCTCAATTCTACCCAAGCTATACGATATGAACTTCCAATTACCATCTCCACTCCACAGATACTTCATTATGGTTAATGGTGATCCATATTATTGTCATAATGGATGAAAATCAAAGACAGACAAAGTTATAAGAAGTCCAATAAATTTTGAATGGGTTACTAAATAAAAAATATAGTTGAGATATATCGATGAGAAATATCAGTACAACCAGAAAACATTTCATCATAGGAAAAATATTTGGAAATTGATTCATTCACATACTTTAAATTTTGTTAAAAATCATGAAATTAACTAAAATTAATGAACCGAATTCAATATGGAAACCAGTTTATTGTTATTAATCTTAATCAATGAAATGAAAAAAATTTCCATAAAATTGAATTTCACATTTGGGGTAAACCTACCTCAAGGGAGTCTCCTTTTTTTTTCGCTGTTATTTTTTGATCTATATACCATATATCCAATGCCACATTGGGATCAATTAATGTTATCTTCCAATTTATCAACAAACACATGGAACAAGCTTAGTTTTGGTTGATATCCTAAAATATACTAAAATTGTTGTTAAATAGAATAGTACACCCCGAGAAGCATGACAGAAGTGTAATTAAAATAAGAGAATTGTTTTCTACGAAACATTATAAAACATGTTTCTTATGAATTTATTAACCAAATGTATATTTAAATTAATTTTTTAAAATACAAAAAAATTGATGTCCTTAAAAATTAATTAAATTTTCACATCAAGGAATATGATCTAATCCGGGACCACAGATTTGGTCTGAATAACTTTCCAAGATCAACAATCAATATAATTACGCATTTAATTTAATATTTAAAAATCACATGGTTCATCAATTTTAAATTATTAACTATTTAAATTATATATTTTTCTAAAAATAAAAACACTCCAAATATATACCAAATGAAAATACACGAGTATCAACCACATCCCATGATCAACTAATGTATTTGTTTTTTCAGAACATCTATTAGGTAAAATTACGTTACCACAAAAAATGATTGTATTAAAGAAGAAAAAACCTATCCCAAAAACTCATATCTATTTAGGGGAACCCAAAATACTGAGGGGATAAATTAGTGAAGCCAATGCGAATAATTGATGAAAACGATAGCTCTAGCATGTGGAAAGGATATTATACAAGAGAGAAGAAAAAAAGAGTAATAAAGTGTAGCCTGTGAGGATAGATAATCCGCCTTTATTTCCCTCCCCAGGTGTGGGTGATGATAAGTACACTATTAATTATGATCATACACCTGTGGATATAGTAAAATATTGACTAGGGCCTAGATATATGACCATGTAAAGAGTTTTTTAAGAGGTAATCCGTTAGTCTCTTACATACAAACCCTGATATTCTTCTCCCTTCACTATTCATGAAAAACAAGCCCTATATTGGCTTAGACCAATATATATTTTCCATGAATGAAGGAGGCCATGAAAAGAAAACAATAACATAGCCTTTTCCATCATGCTCAATACATAAACCCCGTATCAGACCTGAAATATATGGGCCACCCATATTTATATTCAACCATAAATAATGGGGAAACTAATAAATCCAGTGTCCAGGTGAGGGATTTAGGGATGATACAATGAGATTTCTAAGAAACATAAGTGATTTATGAGAAGGACATGCATACTAGTTATTAATATGTGATACCATGTTTTGATTTCTTTCTATTACTTTGTAATTCAAGGTGTTTCCTTAGGATTGTTGGTACCATGGGGGTTAATAAACAATTGTTTTTGTCATTCATGTTTCTTAATGATGGTGATCATTGTATCTATTATAGATGAGTGGAATGATAGAAAATTATCTCATGAATCAATGGTGTAATATCCCAGTTATGGATAAGGGAAAATAGAATATTATTTTCATTATTGAATACAATTTTATCATTGTGCCTCAAATGTATCAAAAAACCATAGAAAAATTGTTTTGGGTGAAAACAAAATCCTAAATTAGTTTTTGTATCTAGTGATGGATGACATATAGGCTTGGGTGGGAAAGTTGTCCTATAACAACTAGAATTATGATGAAAACCCAGATGGGTGGCTTGGAAGGTCTGGGTTATTGATGAATCTCCCCCAAAAAGATGTATCAAATCTACTATGTAACCTATGTGTGATGTGGGTGGCACCAAACTAATTTTAAAATGGCAATGTCGACTAATTTTGGATAATTTAAATTGATGGTGGTGCGTGGTTTCAAATTTCTACATGATAATAGTTGGTGGGAATCATGCCTCACTGATGGAAGGAATGGAGTTGCAAGTGGATGATATTTTAAATCTGATGGATCATCGTTTAAGGAAGGGATTAGGTTGGTTGTCTTCAATTTATGTTAGGATTTTTCAATGAAAAATCAACCCTACATCAATTTACAAATGGAGTAGTGGCTGAAAAATATGAATGGAAGATTCACTCCTCCAATACACAATTGGTTTTAGTATAGACCCCTTAAAGTGATTTTGTGGTGAGGATTAATACACTGAGATGGTTAAGAATCCTGTAATAATGTATGTTTTTACAAGAGAAACTATGTTAAATAGTGCATGAAAACTACAACATAGAACCCATAAAAACCATTATTATGTAAGTAATATCATTATAACATATCTGTTAAATTGGTGGTTATTAATATAATTAAATAAATCTTAATATACATATATATATATATATATATAATGTTACTACCAAATATAAATATATTTCAAAACACTTTGGAATAATGGGTTTTTTTAAAAAAAATTACGATTTTAAAATTATTATTGATTGTTATTTTTGAGAAAATATTATCACGAATTTTTGTATCCAATATAAATATATTATATAAATTTAAAACCACTTTTAAATCAACATGATTAAATTAACTTAAAGTGAATGTTGGTATTTTCAAAAAAAGCTTAATTTTTCCATGAATAATGAAAAATATAATTTTATAAAATTATCATATCTTTTTGATAACATAAGTACCCTTAATATTTTAATTTCATTTCTAATGAACATAATAATTAATTTTTTTTATAAAATCCAATTACCTACATTTAAATCAAATTTATACAACATTTTTTTATAAGTATATTTTTAGTCTTTAACACTTTTAGTTTCTGAAAACTATTTTATTGTTCCTAAATATTAGAAAATTATAAATAAATAAAATTACACCTAATATAAAATTAATTAAATTAAATTTATCGATTAAATTTATATTATTTTGAATTAAAATTAATTTAATTATCATTACATGTAATATATTTTATATGAGAACCTGTCTTCAATAAAAAAAGTATTTCTTGAAATCCATCTTTCTCACATGTCTAAGAGTGAAATTTTAAATTAAATTAAGAAACATGTGTATGAAGAATTTTACAATCTGAATTCAATATATTTAATTACAATAATTTATGTTATGTCAAATTAATTTTTGACTTTAATTAATATTGAAAGTACAAAAAATTAATTATCAGGGTTATGGTAAAAATGGTTTTACCAAGGGTTAACTAAAATGATAAGGGCTAAAAATATCCCAAAACATGTATAATTCCTATTTTATACTTTTATATTGACATTATATCTTCTAATAGTAATAAAATAAATTTTAGTGACTTGTTTCCTGAGAAAAATGTTTCGGTATAACATTCTTTTCAATGATTCCAACTGTGTCCTCTCCCCCACATATAAAAGGGCACAACCACTCACACCATTTCCAAACATCCAGAACCCATTTTTTCAAAACATTCCCACTAGAATATATTCTTTTATTCCCTCTCCTAATCCAAATGTTCTTATATTTATCCTAAACCGAACATAGTATGATTTTTAGTGAAATATATATATTGATTTAAGAAGAAGAGTTAATGTCATTAATAGATGATTTTGTTTTTATTTTTTTTACACAACATTAAAATATTATAAAATATACCTGGTATAAGATATTAAATATAATAGATTTATCTATATTTTGTTATATTAAGATAATGACTTAAATTCACCTCCTCCTCCCCCAAATGGGAAATAAAGCGGTTTATCGTGTGTATGGAAGACAACCGCCTCCTGAACATAGGTGATTCATTTTCTATAATATCTTTACATGGATAAATATGCTGATATATTTACTATTTTATATTATATATATATTGTATTATTATACTTATGTACATAAAAATATGACATACAACACCTAAATATCCATTTATTAGATAATAAGATAACGCCGCTCGTGTGTACATCATACTACTACCTTGCAATGCGACATGATTCTTTTTTCACTTATTAATTACATATAAGTTAATAAGGAAAATTTTGATATTCATATATGTTATTTATTGAATAATAACCAATTTATAATGTAAATATATCATACACATTTTTAACTTACCAACCATTGAAAAAAATCCAATGTCGTTCGTGTGTGCGGATGACTCCAGGATCAGGAAGCGATTTGATTCTATTTTATTACCTTATTACATGGATGAAACTTTTAAGGGTATTTTATGAAAAATTATTACATTTATGATATTATTATAATACATTAATGATAATATAAAACTTTCCTTATTTTCACCATGATGTTTAATAATCGAATCATTACTCATGCGTAAGTACAACCTACTATCTCCATGATTGTAACATAGTTCATTTTTCAGAACCATATGTCACGGATATCCATTTATGTATAATTTGTGCATAAAAATGATAATTATTTCATTACTACCATTCAATATATGGTTAAATATTAATCAATTTGATCATATTCAACCCACCAATGTTATTTTGGACATATGATCAATTTATTGTTAAAATTTATAAAGTGTAAATGATTGGTTAAGTAATCAAATATGGTAAATCCAAAAATACAATAAACATAATGATAAAGTTGAAAATTTTTATTAAGAGAAAAAAATTAATATTTTTTTATTATTCATCAAGACAAATAATGCATATGTCAAATCAAGATCAAGGTATAAAATCTATCTAAACAACCATTTCCTTTAGGTTATGGTCTTTCCCACTCGAAATCACATTATATATCTCTTTTATGTTGTAGAATACTACTAAATTTGATAATTATTTATCTAACATATATACATATCTTATTATCCCTAATTTATTGGGGGTAATTTATTCATTTTTATCATTTCCGAATTTACATTATTAGGTAATTTATTTGGACTGTGTTGTAAAATAATTTTATGATAACCTTTTTCATTCCATGGATAATTTTTATTGTATTAGTTATGAGGGATTTCTTTGTGTGACACACCAAGATCAGAAAAATGTTTGGATGGGTGGGCCATGATAGTGATCTAATGAATTAAGTAAATATTTAGTATCATGTGGTGTCATATATGTGATTAAAGAGTATACCTAATATATTATGGGACATTGTAAACCATGTAATATTTTCAAAGTAGTTAACCTTCATTCATTTTTATGTAATATTATATAATTCCATGACATTTCCAATGAGGACAAGATATTATGATACTAGTTTATTTATTTTATTATTCTATAGAAATAATCAAGATAATTATCTAATATGATATCTTGTTATACATTTGATTCTCATGTTTTGTATCATTTTCATGTTTGTTACCTTGGAATTCTATCTCACCCCTTTCATCTTGCATTCCCTAAATTATCCTAATCATTTTAGTAGCTTAAATGGACTTTAGAATCCCATTATGAATAATATAATAAGAATTCCTTCTTTCAAGATCATTTTGATGAAATGCGGAACTTTTATTCCAAATACACTAGGCCTCATGATTATAGAAAATATACTTAGTGGATAATTTTGTTTAATAATAATGTAATATTATTAGTAAAATTCACGGGTTTATATAGTTGGTATTAAAGTAATGGTTAAGTTTTATTTATAAATTAGATGTTAAAACATTATTGATAACCCTAAGGATAAATCAAAGGATAATACTAGGTATTAAACAATATCCATGAATATTGGTGAAGTATAGAGTGTGTGGCTTCTGAGAAATTACATCCATTTATGGATCCCACAAGTAGACTTGGTAATGAAACATATTTACCTATGGCAAATAACTCAGGAAAATTGATGTTAATCCAAACTGATCATTACCTAGTACATGGAAATGGGCCTTACATTTTACCTAGTTTAACACTTATGAGGGATAGTTTTTTTAATTTATACTCTTTATGTACCATTATTAAGGACATGAAAAATTTCTCTTTTAAGGAAACCAAATAGGGAAATTACTATGGATAACCTAGGTTAAAGACATGAGAGTCATAAGGTAATATTTAATTATCATTTATAATTTAGTACTTCTTTATATATAATTTTACCTTTTATACATTTATTATTCAAGTTAGTCTCCATTTTATTCCAGTTAATGGATGTTAATATAAGAAACCATTCAAATAACCTACATGGTCGAAATGCATTGATTTACCAAATGATATACCCCATAATAGTTGTGTTGGAGTTGCAGACTTCTTGGATTTAGTAGATTGACTATATTATGTTTGTATTAATCACATTAATCATGTGTATTTCCTTTATTAACTTAAGAAGTATGAAGTTATATTAGAATGTTTAATGGGATAGTGGCCCACTAGCATTAGTTTAAATTTTGATCCCTTTATCATAGATCCATGAATTAACTCCATTTATAAGATATCCTCTATCATCAAATGAATAGAGAAAGATTATTTTGTGATGGACATTTATTACATTGTGGATGAATCTCATCAGTGGTGGAATATTATCAAGAACACAAAGTATAAGTAGGATATTGAACCTGTGGGATGGGAAGACATTAAGAAATTATTTTTCAAAAATATTTTCCCCAAACTCTTCATTAAGAAATTGTGAGGGAGTTATTATATCTAAAATAATAGGAAAAAGAGTCTATAATGGAGTATGATATAAATATCACAAGAAATTCACAATACACCTCTATCATTGTCATAAACATTTAGTGTAATGTAGAACTCTTCATAATTGGGTTAATATCGAGTCTATTAAAAGAAATTTCCATTTAGGAATTTTTCAACAATTATTAGGCGTTCTGTTCTGATTTTAATGTAGATATGAATATCTGAGACTCATAGTGGTATCATGGGATAAGAGATAAAAAATATAAAATGAATTATTTTAAGAGGATCAAAAGAGATATCTTATTTAGGAACGAATACCCAACATAACATATTTAAAAAGTTTGTGAATAATAATGGAAAGCACATCTTAAGTGTAACAAAAAAATGTTTCATGTATTGAAAATAGATGCATAAAGTCAATTACTATTGAATTGAACTGAATAATCCCACTAATGGGGAAAAATAAATAGAGGTTCAGATAAACACAATGAATGTCATATAATGTTTTAACATTAAGGAACCGGGGCACTAAACATGACAATTACCTATGATAAGGGTGTTTAGTGACAATCAGCGGAAGAAACCTTCAAGGAACCTTGGAATGAAATATACTTTTCCTATGGATGATTATTAATGAATAATGAGCCTATTTCCCATGATATTCACATATATGGGGTGAATATAGGGAAGTTTTGGTCCAAAATCATTTACTATTAAGAGTGCATGCAAATTTTGGTAAAGCCCTCATGGTTGTGAGATAGGGTTAGCTGACCCCACGTGGGTGTTCCATAACACTTAGAAAAATATAAAAATGAGTTTATCCAATATATGCTTCTTTAAACATTTAGTTTTTTAATGAAATATGATGACTAAACCATGAAATTATTTGTCACCATAATAGTCGTACTAATCTATCATTAACTAACATGTGAAAATTGAATAGGTTTGTATTTATTGTTTTATTATGAAATTATAATAATTATAAATTAATTATTAATATTATTCACATGGTGTGTCCTACCACCTCTCAAAAAATAGAACTCATCTTATTTTTATATTGTTTGAATTCTAAACGATTTATTATAATCCTAATATTTTTAGTTTGATTTATTGTTGTAATTATTTAATATTATGTTGGGAATTAGAAAATAGGGAAGGATCTCAGGGGAACCCTAATATAAACCTCCAAAACTGATCATTACCTAAAACTCATTTTTTCACAAGTCCAAATATTTTCATCACTACACAAATAACATCGTCATTCATCACTGCTCACTAATCACCCACCTACTTTTCATCTAATATGTTTTCTAACCCATCAATGTCACTACATGATATTATTAATATGACTAAAAATATTCCATCATATCCCTTAAAACTATATCTATTATCGATACATACTTCTCCCCAAGACTATGATTAATAATGAGAAAAATACAATATATAAATGGTTAGAAATATTATATTATTTTTAAAAGCATTGAACCCTATTGAATACATGTGGGATTATATGGGGTGGGGATGGCCTGAATTTGTTTTCATTATATCTGCAATTTTCTAGATAAACCCATGTGGCGTTAAACCCTTATGGGATTGGCCTGCCCCACCCCAACCCACCTATTTCACATTACTAAGGATGTGGTGGATGCTAATGACGATGTGGTAACAAATACAGTTGTAATAAATTCTAGAGTAGTAAACACACGTATTGAGTGTTGTTCTATTCATTATTTCATATCTTATATGTTTAGTAGATGTTTTCAAACACCACCTCAAAACATGGGGTTTGAGTGATATACTAGAGTACAATATGAATTGATGGTTTCATCCTATATATATAACTTGTTCATAGTCAGTGTTTGCGGAGTTAATATTCCATGAATTCATGAATTACATTATATAGTAGAGTTGGATGTTATTATTGGAAAGTATTGGATATCCTTATATAAATCAAATGTCAAATGTTCAGAGTGGGAGATCACCTTCTTGGTCCCAAGTCACCCAAAAATTTAATTCAACTATAATGATAAGGATGCATCTATGATGAAATATTCTTCTCAAGAATATTTATTATTTACCAATGTCAATGCGTATTTAGCCCCTGTAATTGCGTAAAAGGAGAAAATCTTGATTTATGTAATTCTGAATTCAAGGGATTATACTATTATATTCTCAAAATAGTTACTAGTATTCCTCCCAATTGGGAGGTTGAATTCTCCACCAAACATGTACATGGATCATTTTCTATATTGAAGTCCCGTTAATAGATGAACATCATATAGTTGTAAGAGTTAAATCAGCAGTTACAATAGAATATATTAAAGGGGGTTATATGCCAGAGTACTTTACCTTGGGGTGTGCCAATCCTCTTTATATAAAAGGATTGTTTAACATTACTCTGTGATGTTTTTCATAAAAAAACAATACAAAATAATTGAAAATAATAACCTTACATTTATAAATGACATGTTCAATCAACTAGTCGAGGAAATTTGTTTTCCAAGGCAAAACATCAGCTGACATATGATCCCACAGGTAAGGATGGATGACACACCCAAATAAGACATTTTAACAATTTATATAAAATATGACATAATAGTGACACCTTTTTGGATTCGTTAATGCACCAAAAATCATTATGGACAATCTTAATAGAGACATTAGGGATTACCGTCATAATGTTGTGGTGTTATTTATAGATAAGATACTAATTTTCTCAATACACAATGTGGAGAAAAAAATATTTGTATATAATGATAAAGGGTTTGAGAAAAGAGAATCTACATTAAATGTATAGTTAATTTGAGATATGGAAGAAGAAATTATCCTTAATGGGGAATATTATCACTAGAAAAGTTAAATATATATAACATTCAATGATAAAGGCAATCTAGGACTGGCCAAGACTGACATCTATAATGGAGATATAATTTTTTCATAGATTATCTTGGTAATAATGATATTTTTTTAGGAACTTATAATGATGACCAAACTAACTAACAATGCTAACTCAAAAAAGAGTAATGTTTTTATAGTATAGTGAATGTGAATAAATTTTTAACGAGTTAAAAAAGTGACATATCACTACACCACTAAAAAAATTTAGGGTTCTATTTTTGTTTCTAAAAAATCATAAAATAATGGTTTTAGTTTCAAATTAATTTTGATTTATAATTTAATATCCAATGCATCAACAAAACTATAATTTCATGAGAAGAACTATCCCATTCATTGCGTAGAGTTCACAATAGTGATCTTTGTATTGATATTATAGAAAAAATAACTCTATAAGGGAGAAGTGTGAAATATATACATATCACAAGAGCTTCAAATATATATTCACATATAAGTACCTTCAAATATTTTAGTGAATATGGTTAGATATAATCAGGTTGTATGACTTCTAAATCCTTTACCATCAAGGGTAAAAAATAGGGTTGTTGATGCACTATGTAGAAAGGATCCTATAATTTTATCAATGATCAAAATTTTAAAGAATAAAAAATTCCGAGATGTACATAGGATATATATCCAATATTAAAATAATCATTTCCAAAATTGTACAAATTACTAATAAACCATCCATTACTAATAGGATCAATGATGATTGGAAAGATGATGATGTACTACAGAAAAAGGTAGTGAACACTTCCAAGTTCAACATTAATTAGGATATATTTATATGTTTTGGAACTCAGATATGTGTCACATCAACACTAGTACTAAGGTGGTAGATACTGGATGATTCATATAACTCATACTTATCTACTCAAATGGGATAAACTGAGATGTGTAGTGGTATAATGTGAGTCTACTAGTGGGAATCATGAGAGTGAGATTTCAGAATTTTTGTCTCAATGCTCGGTTTCCTAGGAAGTTGAGGATAAATGATAGAGTAACAAGTATGTAATTAAAAAATTTCACATACTAGTATAGAAATTAGAAAACATAATTATGGATTTCTTACTAAGACTCACCCTGAAACCTATTGGTAATAATTCCAACTAGGTGATAGTCGATCACCTTTCAATGGCCAAAAATTCTATTTCAATCAAGGAATATTTACCACTTGACTAACATACTATGATATAAATAAGGGATTTCCTAATATTTCAATGAGTTCCACTCTTTATATTTTAAAATTGATATTTTGAGGTTTACCTCATGTTTGTGATAGACTTCATAAATTATCATGTATATAACTCGATTTCCATATTACATACCACCCATAGAAAAATGGACAGTCTATGAGAACCATCCCAACTCTAGATGAAATTATAATCCTTTCTCAATGGATTTCCATGTATTTAAAGAGTAAAACAATTACCACGGTAGAGTTATCCTATAATAAAAACATCTATTCTAGAATTCATATTGATATATATGAGGTTCTATATGGGATGTATTGTTAGAATATAACTTTTCAATATGATGTTATAGTGTGGACACTTATCAAACCTATTATTTTCTATCTTATTATTGATAAGTTTCAGACCATTCAACATCCCATGAAATCTCTGAAGTGTCGATAGAAGATCCTAGAATAAATTATTGATGAAAACCCGATTTTTATTTTATCGATAAGTTATTCATTAATATGTCCCTATCGAAGAAGGTTATTAATTTTTTGTAAAAAAGTTAAATCATTGCCATAGATACATCAGTCCCATTGAGATAGTCGATCACATTGATGTAGTTACCTATTAACTAGAACGTGAACCCCACTTATCTCAAGTACATGATATGTCCTATGTATCCCTCTACCATAAGTTAATAGAAGAACCATCATATGTAAAGAACTTAGAGGTGATACCAATAATGAAAGAACATTCATATTAGGATTAATAAGTGAATATCTTATATCATAGAGACAAAGTTCTATGAAAAGAAACAACTAAACTGGGTAAAGTGTTTTAATAAAACCACATGTTAATGAAAGAAACATGGGAATCAAAATTAGAGATTAATTGGAAGTGCCATCACATATTCGTTACCATTTCATCTAATATAAAATTCCAATCAGGAAATTATTTATGGGGGAAATAATGAAGCACTATTTTTTTAAGGGAAATCTATGTTTGATAGTTTATGCGGTAGGAGACACTAAAGAAAAATGAACCATGATTATTTAAATAAGTCTATTCTGAAATAGTTATTAAATTGGTGGGTATGAAAATGACTAACTAATATATAAAACATATATAAAGGAACTACCAATGAAATGTATTTCTAGACACAAAAGAATCTGCTCTCACATTTTTAATAAAAACATATATATCAAAGAACAATTATAATTATTTTTATGAAGAAATTATATAATTAAATTTTTCAAAATTTTAAATATATAAATATATATATAATGTTTTTTAAAAATCCGCATGTCGATATTATCCTTTAGTAAAATTTTAGGTATCTTGTATGAACCCAAATATTTTAATCAGGTATGAATATTATTTTCTTGTGTTTTGAGGAATATAAGAGAATATGGAAATTTCAAGAGTCCATGAAGTGTACATATAAGTACACTCCATGTACTTGGTTGTCGTGGAAAGTCGTGTGCTGGCCATGTAACGGCTGAACACATGGCCATGTTGGGTGACCTGAAGACCACCTAAAGTGGAGCATAGTAAAGGCAAGTACACATCGCGTACTTTTAGAAGACATGTCATGTACTTTCTTTTTATTTTATTAAACAGACTGGGGTCATGTATATTCATCAGAACCTATTATTTATCAAACTGCCTTTTCCAGGAGTGTTTGTACGACACATATCATCTCTGGGCCTCTGACTCTTCATCTGATCTCTGATTCAACTCATTTAGATTGCTTTGGGATCACCATGGTATGATATTACTTCTTCTAGATCCTCGTTCTCTGATTCCTCCCATTTCGTGAGTTTTCCTCAGTTGAATGTTTTTATCATTTTTATAAATCTATGGTGTTCTAGGGCGATTCAATGCCTAAGCATCACATATATCCTTCTTACAACACTGAGGTATAATTTTTGTGTCTTTCCATAGTAATTCTTGGAGTTATATGTGCAAAAGTTCCCAATACCCTTGCTCTTGGTATTGCGTGTTTATGGTTTATAGACATGTTATTACATACAATGACTTGTGTGCTTGAGTAAAGGATTTATTATTCATAATAGGGTTAATTACCATTCTTGGGATGTGTTTTCCCATGCTTTTTTCGTTTTTGATTGTTTGATCTAGCATCACCTATTAGACTATTTTTTATACCATTCCTAGTTTTGTTAGGATAGAGTAATTATTTATCTCATAAGTTGTCCCATGCCTTGTAGCTAATTTATACAAGTAGTACATTGAGGATTCTAGTGTTTGTTGTTTATTGTTTGTTAATGATAGCTTTACACATGGCTACGAGAACCTGATGTAGTGAGACCATATGGGAAATTGATGTTCATGGATTTCCTATAATGTCTGTTATATTTATCATGCTATGAGACCATAGGGGGGATTGACGTTGAGTGATCCCTCAGAGTGTCTATAGGTATGTTACGAGACCACTTGATGAATTGACATTGAGTTCATCCTCAGAGTGTCTATAGTTTACCATTAATAGACTATCGGGGGGAATTGACAGTGTTTTCTTCCTCATAGAGTTTTTGATTACACGTGACTATAGGGGAGAATTTACGGTGGGTGATTCCACAGAGATAATTCATTATATCCTTCTTGTAAATTGAACCAGAGGGGTAAGGCTGTGAGAAATACATAGAGGGTTACATGAGATTGTTGGCAGAACCATAAGGGATAGGCTGTGAGAACATTCCTATAGTGTTACTGGTTTTGTGTTAGGTTTATTAAATTGTTAAATGTATATGATGTAATGGAAAATGTTGTATTTTTTTTATTTTGATAACTTCCTTGTTTACTGTTTCATTATTCTTATTGCCTGCCATATATATTCACTAATTGTGAGGCACATATTTTTGGGTTGTTTCCTATTGGGATATTTTTCACACCATGTTTGGGTAATGATTTTGGGCCCAAATAGATTATATTGTTGAAGGTAATGATAATGAAAAACACCCATCTACTTTAGGTACTTGATTTCTATGGAGCTGGGGAGCATGAGACAAAGATAAGGCTTGCGATTCTGTTGGAGTTTATTTGTTTTATTTGATATTTGGATTAGTACTATATTCCATCATAGTGACTTGTTTGGATTCTTTCTTAGACATATTTATCATTCATCATTTATATATGTACTAAAGTTATTTATTTCTTTTAGTCTTCACTTATCTACTATTGTATGGAATCGTTATTGTTTCCCATATTGTTATCTTTTTTACCACTATATTTCTCTGCCAATGGGGGAATAATTTCCCCACCATTACACCCAAGGCCCTTGCTGCTAGTTGGTTGCCTCTTGAAATTGGAAAAATTCACGTGAGGCCATGTGACCAACCTGGTACGTGGCACCTCTCGGAGGTTCCAAGAACTGGGATGTTAAAAAGTGGTATTAGAGTAGTTCTTTACTCTTGACGTACTGTTTGGAGTCTATAGTCAGGGATATGATGGAATAGGTACTAGATAATATGCTATGCCCGGGAGTAGCTAACCCTTGTGAAGGGAAAATCCAAATTTCCTCATATATTGTGATTTTTCTAATTTTTCAATTATTACATTTTATTTGATTTCACAATTGGGAGATTCACATGTATTGATCTTTTATTATTGATATTATTGAGGTTCTATTTCTGTTGCAACCTGATGAGATGAGGCTATTCCATCTCATGAATCATGCATGCACTTGTTAGAGGTCACATGTCATGCTTTCCTTCCATGCAATTTATGGTGAATTTCTGATTTCATGTTGTTGTGATAGATGTTTTGCTAAATATGAATACTGTTTTGATAGATTCCTTGATAGAATACCTGCTATTTTATAGGGTATTGATAATATGTACGATTTAGTTTGAATGAACACCAAACATTGGTTATTGAGGTGTTATCGGCCCTCATGGACCATAATTTTGTGGATCATGGATCCGTTATGTTTATATATAATATATAGAAGATTCTACGATTCTATTCGACGGTATTATTATCCCTCATGGATCGAAATTTGGAAGTTTAATGTTCATTTTATTGTTTTTTCGGTTCTAGATTACTTTTTGAGGCTCACTGTCTCAAAAAACCCAGAATGCATGGCGTGTAATGATAAATACATGCTGTGTCCTTATGTTCATGAAGGAACTATTTTTCATAAGTACATATCGTTTACTATATGTACATGTCGTGTAGTCTCTAACTCTATCACTAACTGTGTGGGTAGAGACACAGTGTTGGGAAATCTATGGGGGGGCACGCCGTGTACCGGATGTACAAATCGTGTTTTGTAGACCATGTGTCCAACCATGTGACTAACAACACAGATGATTAAATCATAGGTTATATAGGCCTTGTCAACTTGAACATGACATGTATCATAACCCTTATATCTGGCCATGTAACGAACAACACATGGAGGTGGAATTCTCATAGTAAAAATTGTGTCTGGTATAAACATTTCGTGTAGGGTCAACCATGTATCCGACCGTTTAAGGAACAACACAAGGAAATGGAATCCTATTGGTACTTGTTGTGTCTTTTATAAACTTTCCGTGTAGGGTCAGCAGTTTAAACATTTGTGAGACTAACAAAATGGATAGTTTAAACCTATGTGGTACACGTCATGTCTGGTACAAACATGTTGTGTAGTCCTATCTTAGGAGAACTGTGTGGGTTAGTCAGGTAGAAGAACTTGGGTTGGGGAAATGAATCAAGTACACACCATGTCTTGGGAGAACAGAACCTATGTATGGGGTGTTACACTACCAGTTTTATAAGATGTATACGCCCATGTGAAGGTTAAAAGGAACACACCGTGAGGGGGTTATACACGCCATATATCCATGTTTGGAAAAACAAGAATGTATTCCATATCCTGTTTCTTTCTTTCACTTCTATGTTTCAGTCCATGATAAATGTTGATAATGAGGTGTGCATTTTACCATTCAGAGTCATGCCCCCAATACGTCCTCCTGTTGTATTCCAGATACAAGATGGTGATCAGAATCTGAACATGGATTATTAGCGACTACAATTAGATTCTTCTTTAGTCCGTGTCTTGGAACAATCCTCCATTCTGGACATAGGTGATGATGAATAATTTCGAGAGGGTTTTCGGAGGTTCATGCAGACCATCCAGGGAGCACGACATCCTGCCCCATCAATGGTATAATTGATGCAGGTTTTAATGTAGTAGCATCCTCCCACCTTCATAGAGGATGGAGGGCCTCGGGATGCAGATTCATTGTTAGAATCCATTCATTCTATCTTCAACCATCTAGAGATGCCTCTAGAGAGGAGGGTGAATATATCTACTTATATTATTCTAGAATCCACCAAGAGATGGTGGGATGTGGTTTGACAAGAAAGACTCCAGCAGGGTATGACTTGTGATGAGTTTCAGTATACATTCTATGATTAGTTCTACCTGGAGACTTTGAGGGCTGATCGAGCCCGAGATTTCATGTGTCTTGAGAAGGGTACTATTTTAGTTATGGAGTATTATTTGTGCTTCAAATAGCTATAGTTATTTACACCCATCCCAGTAGGAGATGAGTTATTAATAGAGAGGATGTTTGAATATGGTCGTTGGAAAGACATTTTGGCTTAGTGAACATCTTCAGGTTGACTACCATGTCTTCTATAGTCAACTAAGCACTGATCACGAACCAGAACCTGAGGGATTCTGAAGCTGTGGGCCAGGGTGGTTCAATAACTAGAGTAAGTAATTCTCCAACATATAGTAGGAAGTTCCACCAGGAGACTACACGTAGAGATTCGAGTATGAGAGATGCCCCTTTAGGTAGCCAAGTGGTATGCTACCAGTGTGGTAATGTCGGGCATACCAGGCCACATAGCCCGAGAGACCCACTCGAGTGATGATCATGTGGAAAGATGAGCCATATTTAGTTCTTCAATCAGTTCTTCTCACTAGGAGCTGGTGCTCAGAGTTCCCCTATGACTCCTTGTTTAGGAGAAGCACCATTAGTTTCTCAGTAGTCTGGGAACTGGAGTTCTTCCGGCGGTTTAGATCGAGGTGGAGGTCGCAGCCATGGTAGCTAGTCGGCATGATTTCAGAAAAAACAAGGTGGATCATCTCATAGTGGTCAGGTTGGGTCATAGTTCTAGGGTACATGCCAGGATTTTTGTAGTGGAGTAGACCCCGCTAGAGTAGGATCCCATCCCTTCCACAATTTGAGTTTCGATCCTAATTGCCTCAATTTTGGCTTCTACTCTTTTCTATATAGGGGCTTCCAATAGCTTTATCTATATTTCTGTTTTGGATAGACATGGGCCCTGTATCTTTTCTAATGCTAATATCTTCATGCTAGATTAACTTTTGGGGACAATAACAGCTAATTTACGTCAATGCATGGACTTCCCTCTCGAGGTTAGTGGGTGTCACTTTTTATTGGACTGTTATGTCTTACAGATGAAGAGATATGATCTCCATCTCGTAATGGACTGATTAGTTCCCTAATAGGATTTTGTCGACTACTATCATCGTAGGGTGAGATTCAAATCAATAGAGGGAAGATCATTTCTTAATAAGGGTGAATGGGATGTCCATGCAAGAATAGTGGGACCTGAGCATCATGGGTTGGGAGGAGTTACAACCTAGATTTATAGTCTATAACTGGATGACCAGGGGACTTCGTAGTTGAACATTCCTCGAGTGGTGAATAATTTCATAGATTTATTTCAAGAGTACTTTTCAGATTTTTCTTTGGAGTGAGAGGTAAACTTTTCTATTGAGATCATGCCAGGAGTGGCACCGGTGTCCCTTCCTCTTTAGAGGATGGCTACACAAGAGTCACAAGAGCTCAAGGAGTGGTTAGAGGAGTTTAAGACAAAGGGTTTCATCCAACACAATACTTTTCTTTGGGTTTTGGATATCCTATTTGTGATGAAGGTAGACGGTACGCTTAGATATAGTTTGTATTATTGAAATTTGAACCAGTTGAAAGTCAAAATCTGATATCCTTTACCGAGGATGGATGATCTCTTTGATCAGCTTCGGGGATCCCATGTGTTCTCAAAGATTTAATTGAGATCTGGTTATCATATATTCCATGTTAGACTATCAGATATACCACATTTATCCTTTCAGATCAGGTATTGTCTATACAAGTATGTGGTTATGTCGTTTGGTCTCACGATCGCGCCTGCAGCTTTCATAGCACTGATGAACCGAGTGTTTCATCCATACATGGATTATTTCATGGTGGTATTCATGTAAGATATATTGGTGTACTCTCACACTTGACACGACCATTCCACAAATCTTGAGATCATTTTTAGTACACTGAGAGAGCATTAGATATATTCTATGCTCTCAAAATGCCACTTTTGGATGGACCAGATTAACTTATTAGGTAATGTTATCTCATATATAGATGTGTCAGTAGACCCATATAAAGTGAGTGAAGTAGTTTCATGGGAGAATTTGAAGAAGATATTTTAGGTATGGAGTTTTCTAGTGTCGGAATGATACTACATATGCTTTATACAGGACCTTTCATGCTTAGCAGCGCCACTGATGGGGATCACTAAGAAGGGTGAGAAGTACATATGGTCAGATTCTTACAATTCAAACTTTCAGAAGACGAAAGGGAGGTTGAATTCTACACTGATACTAGTATTTCCAGATCCAAGAAAGAGATATACTATGTATTGTGATGCATCATGTATCGGGCTGGGAGCTGTGCTTATGCAGGGGGCAGGAGTTGTTCAATATGGGTCTCAGTAGTTGAGGCCACATGAGAGGAACTACCTGACTCACGATATTGAGTTGGCTACTATTGTTCATTCTTTATGCTGTTGGAGACATTATCTTTTGGTAGATCATTTTCATTTGTTTTTACCAACCACAAAAGTCTCAAGTATAACTACACTCAGTGAGATCTAAATTTGAGACAACATAGGTTGGTTGAGTACCATCAGTCCTTTGACTTTGAGCATGCCTACACTCCGGGGAAATGAAACGTAGTAGCTGATGCATTGAGTAGGAGGACTCATGTATGAGTAGTTCATGAGGACAGAAGTGAGTGTAATCTTATTGATCTATTCTCTGATATTTATTTTGAGGTGAATGACAGACAAGCGTAGATGTTTATATCTTCTATGGTTTCTACCTCTACTAGTCTTGATCTTCTTTTAATGAAGCAACTATCAGATTATGATGGCCTAGTCCTTCGGGGGATTGTGTCAAGGGAGGACCATATTCCAAGATGAACCATAGGAAAGGATGAGATCTTACGTTTTCATGGGCACGTATGGGTGTCAACAGACATACACGAGGAGATGATGTGAGACCTTCGTTACTCAGTTTGGACAGTTCATCCTAGTATCACCAATATATATCCATATCTACACAATCAGTATTTGTGGACTTGTATAAAGAGAGATGTTTCTATTTTTTCAGGAGGTGTTCCACCTATTAGCTATTGAAGGTGGAGAATCAGCTACCAACATGGATTTTATAATAGTTACCCATTCCTGAGTGGAAGTGGAATGATGCCATGCTGGACTTTCGGACAGGTTTTCCGAGGTCACCTCATGATAATGACATAGTTTGGGTTGTCTTTGACAGACTCATGAATGTTTCTCACTTATTACCGATCAAGGAGACCATCAGTGTTGATGACCTAGGAGGGTTATTCATCCATGTGATTTTACATCTACATGGGGTTCCAAGCTCCATTGTTTCAGACATGGATGCACATTTTACTTCTCGTGTCTGTAAGGGTCTACAAAAAGATTTGGGTATAAAAATTCTTTTGAGTACAACATACCATCAATAGAAATATTTCCAATCTGAGCATATGATACTTATGATAGAGTGCATTATTTGATCATGCATGCTAGATTTTGGAGGTTATTGGGAGAAACACATGCCTCTTGTAGATTTTTACTACATTAATTGTTTTCATGAAACTATTTATATGGAACCATATGAGGATTTGTATGGTAGACCATGCTGATCACCCCTATGTTTTCGTGTGGTATGAGAGGCAGCTATGCTATGACCTTGACTTGTCCATGAGAGCAGAGAGCAGATATAGTTGATTCGGAAGTGGTTGTATACTACAAATTCACGAAAAAGGACTTATTCTGATTGAGGGAGATGCCCATTGGAGTTTGAGGTCAGAGATTAGGTCTTTCTATGTGTTATACAAAGGATGGGACATAGGAGGATTAAGAGATATGGAAAGAATTCATTGAGGTATGTCAAACCATTCGAGGTTGTTTAAGGTGTTGGGTCAGCTGCCTATAAGTTGTAGAAACCTCAGGGGTATCGGTCTATTCATGATGTCTTCCATGTTTCTCAGTTATGGCATTACTTCTCAGACTCATCTCAGGTCTTTCAACTTGATGATTTTGTGCTAGAGGTGGACGCATATTTCATGGAGAATCTTATCTAGATTGTTTAAAGCAGTGTGAAGGTTTTCCATGGAAAGTATATTCCTATGGTATGAATACTATGACAGCATAGGTGGGTACAATACGAGACTTGGGAGAGGGAAGCTGACATACGATCATAGTGGTTAGAGCTGTTTGAGGATTCTTCTTCTACACCACCTTCTTTGAGAAATTCGAGGACAAATTTATTTAAGGGGGGAAGTTTGTAAGAACCCAGATCTTATTTTCAGGTTTGAATCGTGTTTTTTGGAGTTTTGAGGAAAAGAGGAGAATATTGAAATTTTAGGAGTACATGTCATGTACTCAGTTACCATGGGTAGTCGTGTGCTGGTCGTTTAATGGCAGACAACATGGCCATGTGGGGTAACTAAGAGACCGCCTAACATAGAGATTGTTTTAGGAAAGTACCCACCGTGTATTTTTAAAATACACATCGTGTAATTTATATTTATTTCCTTAAAGGGATTAGGGTGCCTTCTAATCGATATAACATCCTCTTTCTCGACCTATCTCATCCATGAGATTTCATACGGTGTGAATCTTCTCTAGGCCTCCGACTCATCATCTGATCTCCGATTCAATCGTTGTCAATTGCATTGGAATCACTCAGGAAAGATCTCACACCTCCTAGAGCCTTGTTCCCTGATTCCTCTGCTTTCATGTGTTTTACTTAGTTGAAATTTTTTAGTGTCTTTTATATATATGGAATTCCAAGGCGATTCAAGGATTGAGGTTCACGTATATCATTCGTACAATGTTGAGGTAGGTGGTTTGTGCCTTCCCATAGTTAGGTTTCGAGTTATATGTGGAAAAGTAACCAATACCCTTTTTTGGATTATTTCATATTTATGGTTAATATCCATGTTATTTACTACTATGCCTTGTGTTCTTGAGTAGAGGATTTATGATTGTGAATAGAGATAATTTCCATGCTATGGATGTGTTTTCCCATTCTTGTTTTTTTTTACCGTTTGGTCTAGCATCACCTATTAGGCAATTTTGTTTTCAATTACTTGTGTTGTTAGGATAGAGGGATTATTTATCTGATATGTTGTGCCATGCCTTGAAGATGATTTATCCAAGTAGTACTTTGAGTTTTTCTTTCCCTGTATATTATAGTTTGTGCCTGATTACTTTACTCGGGGCTGCAAGAACCTGTTGTAGTGGGAAAATAGGGGAAATTGAAGTTGAGGGATTTTTTGAGTGTCTTTTATAATTATCACACTGTAAGACCATAGGGTGGATTGATGTTGAGTTCTCCCTCAGAGTGTCAGTAGTTTTGTTAGGAGACCACATGAGGAATTGACAATGACTACTTCCTCCGAGTTTCTATAGTTTATCATTAAAAGACTATAGGGGGAATTGATGGTGAGTGCTTCCTTAGAGAGTCTATGATGACACATGAATATAGGGGGAATTGACGGTGAGTTCTTCCTCATAGAGTTTTCACTATATCCTTATTTTAAATTGAAATAGGGGGTTTAAGCCATGAGAACTACCTAGAGGGTTACGTGGGATTGTTGGCTGAACCAGAGGGAATAGGATCTGAGAAATTTCCCTGAGTGTTGCTTGTTTTGTGTTTGTTTGATTTAATTTATAAATTTAAATGATGTAATGGAAACCTTATGGTGGTTTAATTTTGAGTAAATACTTGATTATAGGTTTATTTTTCATATATCATTCCATATATATTTACTATCTATTAGGTATTGATATTTGAGTGGTTTCCTACTGGGATTTGTCTCACACCCTATTTGGGTCCTGCTTTTGGGCCCCAACATATTATATTCCTTCAGGTATAGATATTCTCATACACCCTTCAACATCAGGTTCTTGATTAATGTGGATTATGGGATCATGGGACCAAGCTGAGGCTTGCGATACTGTTGGTGTTTATTTGTTTTATTTGTACTTTGGTTTAGTATTTTATTCCAGAATTGTGACTTGTTTTATTGATTTCCTAGACATATGTATCTTACATCATTTATATATGTACTCTAGTTATTTATTTAATTTAGTCTTCCACTTTATAATATTTTATGGTATCATTATTTTTCCCGGTATTGTTATATGATTATTTTTAGATGCGTTACTCTGCTAATGATGGCATAGTTTTCCCCCATCACACCCTAGGCCCTCGCTACTAGTTAGTAGCCTCTAGAGTTCATGGAAATGTGCTTGAGGCCATGTGACCAATTGGGTATGGGGAACCTTTGGGCATCTCCCGGAACCAGGATGTTACATTTTTTTTAGAAAATATTAATTTTTCAGTGAATAGTGTAAATACCAATTTTTATAAAATTTTCATTTAATATTATGAAATTAAGATAAATGTATTTTTTTAATTGTATTTCAAATCAATATAATTATTATTTAGTTATTTTTAACACATATTATATAAATTTAAATCATACTAAATCTAGAATTTTGTAAATGGTTTTTTTATTCTTTAAAACATATTTATGCTTAAAACTGTTTTAATGTGCTTAATGTTCCTCCATTTTAGGAAATTAAAATAATACCTATTGAGATATAATTTAATGAAATTTATAGTTATATATATATATATATATAATAATTTAAAATTAATTTAATTATGATTACGTGAGATATTGTTATTATTTGATCATGTTTTTTTAAAAAACCTTTCTTAAAAACCCTTTTGTGATACAATGAATGATTTAATATTAAATTAAATTCATCCAATTATATAAGTATAATATGAACAATTGGTATAAATTTATAGAATCATCATAATTTATTTTATCTAATATGGCTAGATAAATTTTCAACCATATTTAATAGTGAAACTAGTAGAAATTATTTTCCATGATTATTGTAAAAACACGTTTCATGGGGGATAAAATAAAAATAAGAGGGTTAGAAATGATGCTAAGCTTATATAATTACTAATTTAGGGTCATATTTAGAAATTATATATTCTAAGGTTCGATAATGTTCTATTTTAGATCCTTTTTTCCAGATAAAATCATAGTTGATTTTCTTCCTTTTCAAAAATTCCACGTGTTCCCTCTCCCCCACTGATAAAATACCACCTAACATTCTCTTAGTTAAAAATTTAAAAACCCATTATATATTCTATTAACTATCAAAGAAACACCCTTAATTTACTCCCATCAACCTAGATTCCATGATAATTATATATAATTTAGACTACTATGGATTTTGGTGCAATCCTAAATAATTTTATTAAAAAGACGTAACGTCATTAAGAAATCATTTTGTTTTATTTATTTTTTATCATCGATCATATGTTATTAAATAATAATTATATAATAACAGAAATATATTAAATATACTTGTATGTTTTTATGATATGGAAATTACATACATCTATCTCCTCCCTCAAATGGGATACTTAACCGTTGATCATGGGTATAATGAACTACCTCCTCACAAAACGATGTAGTTCATTTACTATCACCACTTCTTATGTATGGATTTAATGATTTATATAATGTTTATATATGATGTATAGGTTTTAAATATACTTATTTAATTAGGATATAAAATAATCATTTTTTTACTTTCCATTCCATAATAAATATGATAACGTCGCTCGAGTGTATGGTGGACTACTACCTCGTGTAGCAATGTGATTCAATTTTCAGTTATGCTTTACATGTAATGTAATTAGGATTAATATTATATTTATACAATTTTTAAATAATATAATAATAATCACGGAAACAAAATATATTGTATACTTTCTTTCTATACCATGCACTTGATAAATGATAATATCGATTATGTGTACAATAGACGACCACCTTGCGAAGTAACATGATTGGTTTTTTTAACCCAACAAAAAGAGGAAATTTGCATAGGTATTTAATGAAATAGTATTTTATTTATGATATAAATATAATACTTTCTGATAATATTATACTTACCTTATTTCCATCATGATATTTGAAAAATTGAAATTTAACCCATGAAAACATACATCTTGGTCTCAATGATTGTAACATGGCTCATTTTTATTAAACATATTCCATGGATGGTTTCAAATAAAAACTTCATGTATAAAAATTATAATTATTTTATTATTAACATTATGGATATGGTTAGATAATAATCTTTATAATGTTAATCAACTTAGCATTGTGATTTTAGACATATATTCCAATAAATGTTTAAATGTTTGAAGTGGAATTAATTGGTTAGGAAATTGAATATGGCATAATAAAAATTAATTTAATGGGAATAATAAAGATGAAAAGGATAATCAGGTGAAGAAATTATTAACATATTTGTTTAGTAATAAAATGAACACATATTATAAATCAATCTCGAAGCAATGTATCTCTCCAAAACAAACCGTTCCATCAGATTGTAAACTTTATCTATTTAACACTCTTTATCTCTCTATTTATTTTAATATAATTATTTTAAGTTATATATTAATATCTCTCTTTGTGTGTGTGTCTGTTTTTGTGTGTTTCCATCATATATACCTAGCTTATTCTCATACTTTTGAAGTAGAAATATATAATCTATGATAATTTTTAAAATTCTATTATTGTGAAATATACATTGATTATGATATTTAGAAAGAATACCCAACCCATTCACTTTCCATGGTTAATTTGTATGTAATAACTTATTATTGAATCCCATATGTGAATCAAAAATATCATGAATTTGTTATGATGGGTGAACCCATGTATTGATCTAATGCATTGTGTAAAGCACTAGTCTCATGAGGTGGTAGGTGTGGGATTAAGGAGAAATCCAAATCCATTTTGTGACTTTGTCCCCAATGTGATATACTATTGGAAATTATCCTTGACATGGGATTATATCATGTGATAAGTTTCTTCCACATTTCCTATTATTCCATGATATTTTTATATCATGGTATTTTTGTTATGAATCAATGTGATTCCACATGATCCCACACTTTTATGATATAATGTTACCCCTTTGACCCATATTTTTTGTTTGATTTTCATTTTTATCCCATTACTGGGTTTTTAGTCCTCAAACTTATTTATACATCCCATAGGTTAACCAATGTATTTAATGGTGAAAAAATTTATTTTAGGAGCTCATTATGAATGATAAAAAATATTATTCCATGTTTTATGTTCCCTTTTCTACAATATGAACATAATTATCTAAGGACACTATTCCTTATGATATTTTGGATTGTACTTTTTGAATATTATATATTTTATAATCATGAAATAATATATGTATATAGAATGGTTCACTGTAAATATACCTTAAATATTCATCCCCAATTAGACATTCAATCAGATTTACTTAGAAAATAAGATATAATCTATATGTCATTTAGAGGAAAATATTTCAATAATCCAAATTGGATATAGGAATATGATATTTGAGTTCATAAATTAAAATGATTAATGATAATTTTATCTTTAGAGAAACGAGTGTTTTGATAATTTTATCATTCTAATGGATTATCAAAGTGATGATGGTTATGATTCTAATTTAAATTTACCCAAATCATTATTTTAGGTTTGACTTTTAGGAATCCCATTTTATGTATTTTGGAATGAATTAGACAAGTTATTAGAGGCCATATTAGGTAATGTGTGGAGTCTGATCACTCATATCCCATAATCTCGGTGTTTTTTGAGCATATCTTGTTTTTGGTTTATGTCCTAAAACCACTTAGATGGGAACATTCCTTTCTATGGAAGATTGAAATGAATTTATATCATTTGTATCTTAAAAATCAACTATATTTTTCTTCTAATATAGACAAATCAAAAAAATAGAGAAAGATCTAATCTCTAATGTTGTAGATAAAAAGCTTAATATTTTAATTTATCATGGGTTGTGGCTTTGGTAAAAACCATTGGAGGTATTTGGATTTGGTGGTAGAGATACAAAGGGATACATATCAACTCACCGAGGTAATATGTGTACAATCTATTTCAAATCAAAATAATGTCACTATTATGGTACATCCAGGTTGTTTTATATACCAAAAAATTCTAATATGATAAAACTATTATGATATAATAACATAACTAACCATTCTTAGTGGTTTTGGTATGACCTTTGATGATAATGTAAAATTTCTTATGGTGATTACCAACCAATTGGCATGGTTTTCCACAACCATTGAGGGTAAACGATAACTCCATCCAATCTAAAAAGTATATGTTCTATTTCTCCTAAACCATTTTCACTCCGATTTTTGTCCTCTTATTCTCTCCACCCAGTCAGGTGAGGATCAGAATGAGGCTATGATGGATGGATTTAAAAGGAATTAGATATAGGGGATTATAGGTTTAGGGGATCATAATAATGTTATTATGGTAGTGTAACCCTAATACTCCAAAAGATATATAAAGGAAGCACATTCTGTTTAATGAAACCCTGCGATTTTTAAAATGGCATGGAATGTATCTTTTCTTTAATATATAGAGGTAATGTATGGAGTGAGCCAGACCCACCCATCTTGAAGAAAAATAATATTTTGGAGCGTTCATGGGCATTAAAACCCATGTTTAGTTTATACTATCCAATTTTAGATCATGAAAGAATAAATAGTGTGGATTTATGTTATAAAACATATCTATGTTAATGACATTTGTAGTTTAGATTTTTTCCATGGTTGTTGGATGGTTTCTTGATAGGGTCACTCTAGTGGTCTATGACATCTCTATAAGGAGCATAAGGATTTTAGGGTAAATAGTTTCTATTTTATTTATATTGCTTCATATATTCATCATCATGTGTCCCTTATATGTTATTTTGATGGTTTTTATGGGTGTTTGCCTTAGAAGGAAACATGAAAGTATTGTGATATTATCAGGCATTCGATGGAGAGTCTACTTGGGACTTACTTATAGGTGGTAGAATTAATGAAATCATCAGACTAAATGAAAAGAGAGGGGTGAAAAAAGATCACGTTCTTTGATAGTGAATTTCCAATAACTAGACTAAACAATAATTGTTTCTTATATAAGATAAATGGTTTACAATTTTAAATATATTAAAGGGAAGAATGTACTCCCATAGGAGAGTTTCAAGACATATTCATAGTATAGAGTGATTAGAGCAACCTATTTATGTTTATTTAGGTGTCCTATATTTATACCACTAGGTCTGATCACATCCCCATCTTCATTAAAAGTTTTCTAGGATCCAAGAAAACTATACATGAGTCTAAATTTAGGATTGATTGTTTTTTTTATTAACATTGACTGGGAAGGGGTGATCTATTCATTTTATGTAGTATGGAATTCTAATTTTAATAATAAAATAGTTTATGTTTCTTTTATGATAAAAAGATAATATGATAAAAAATTTCAAAACCCCAACAACCAATATAAATCAATATAAATTGGGAAAAATTTGAAACACTGTTGAACCTTCAAATGATGTGTTATCTTGAATTTCATCCCTTGAATCACATTTGGTTATGAACCTAAAAATTATGAAATTCCCTTAGTCCATGCATGCACATGATGGTTATGTTAAATAATGTGATTCCAAATTTCATTACTTACACCAATATGATTTAATGATATTTAGTAAGAATTTTATCTTTTATCTGTCTACTACTGATGTAGGGGTCCCTTATAATGATAAGGAAACTCATGATATTATACTTAAATTTTCTAGGATCATTATTTATCTAATGTAACCTATTATATTAAAGAGAATGACTTCATTGGAAACAATGCACTGCCACAGCCTTTACCGCATGTGTTTCCACCTCTTTAGAATCCCTCTTCCCCCAAACCATCATTCTCTATTCTATGACTTGTTTTCATAAATATTCTCATGAAATATTGATTCATCTTACTATTATATTTTCTCCCAAAATTCCAATTAACCTCCCCCAATTCCCTCAAAACCATCGTATAGTTCCAACCCAGGCATCGTCTAATCTGTCATACTTTCAGAATTCCACTTACCATTACTGATATTCGACGAAAAATAGCAATTCATCATCCAATTTAAATTCTATGATATATACAAATTCATAATCCATAAATCCTTACTTCCCCATCCTCATTATTCCAAAAATACCAAACATATCACAAATTAATGTCATCCTAACATTCTATTTCCTCGAAAATAACCTATTTTTTTAATAGGACCACATCGAATGAGATCGAGTTTGGTATAAATCAACCAAATATCATCCCATCTCTATCTTCTACTAAATATATCCTCCTTGTAAATTCAAAAAACCCAAAAAAATATATCATTTATCATCTAAAGAATACCATATCATATTTTTTCTTTCTGTCAATGGTGATGTAGATCAATGACAGAAGTCGTAGTGGTCAACAAACACTGTTAGCTGATTCAGAATCAAAGTTATCTATTTCTTGCAAGAAGACCCATCCCCTATCCTAGGATTGGTTCATAACATCATGAATCTAAACTATAATTTACATTTAATAAACCAAAAAAGTATTGTTTGTTCAAACTTCCTTCATAAATTTTCTTACATCCATTTATGACATTTCTCTTGAAGATATTTCAATTAATATTATGGAGGATTTCAATCAATTCATTTAAATAAGTTCCACATTAAGAAACTCTAGCCTTACTCTTTGTTAAAATTATTTTATCTCATTTTTTATATTATAAAATATTGTTTTAGCTTTTTTTATGATTCAGTTTTATAGCAAAATAGCCTATTTTCTGAACCTTGTATTTCATCATCCATGATTGTATGCCTTATTACATTAGTACATGTAGAATTTGTTTTCTCAAAACATTCCCTTTTACAACATTTTTTATAATTTTATAAACCACTTATTGGAATACATGTGTGGAAAAAAATATTTACAAACTCTTCTTGCAATGACATGTATTTCATATATACTAGTTTCACCAAAAAAAGGTTTTATTCTTTAATGTTCAATTTTCATTTATGTGTCACATGTTTTTATTCTCTAGTATTATTATCCCTTCAATAGAAATTTTTTATTTCTTTCATGTAATTATCTACTATCATTCTTTTTGTGTGATTATAATTTTTGATAGATTGGAAGATATAAACATAAATATCTTATTTTCATATGTAGTGGGTTTTGATTAATTTATATATGATACATATATATATATATATATATATATTATTTTGTATACTTCTTTTACTAAATAATATGATATACACCATAACATTACATCTATTTTTCATCATTCAATCGACCAATTTATAAAAAAATACGTTTTGATTTTTCTAAAATAAATTTCAACTAAATAAAAATATCATGGTCTCCACCATATTATTTTATTATTAACTAATTGTTCAATTATATTGGAAGATTTAATACAGAATCATATTAACATCATATTCCTCTACCTTAATATGTACTCTTAGAATCAAATCATATATTGATTTTGTAGTATATTTTCAAATACTTAATTCATATATGTAAGGATATTGAATTTTTTTCATATTACATGTAACATGTATTTTTTATTAGGTGAAAAAAGGAATAATGAGGAGTGAAAGGTCATTTATAGAATACTTTTCTATAACATGAATTTTGGAGTTCTGTGCTGCTTGATTAAAATTAGAATATGTTGTGGTCTGTATTAAAAATTACAATGTTGTTGATTGGAATAAGGTTCCTTTTCTTGGTTTTAATATAATCCAATAGTTTTCATGGGGTTTAAAAATATTGAAATATGTTAAGGATCATTTTTATCATATAAAAATTTTTAGAATGATTTACTTAATTTATTTAATTTCAGGACTCTTTTTGAACTTATATAGTTTCATTATCAAGGGTTTAGAGTTTTACTTGGATAATTTAATAACCATTGTGAAGATGATTGTTATGTATCACTTTACTAAAGTTTTTTTATGATTTAATTTAGTTTGTGACTAATTGAATGCAAATTTTTCAATACATTAATTGTGTGTGTGAAAAAACATGATAGGGAGGTGCATTTTGTGGGTTTTTTAGTGCACTAGGATTATTCAATATTAATATATATTGTTTTAGGATAAATTTTTTATGGTACTAAAATATGTTTTATTATTGAAATTAATATATTGATGATATCTTTTTCATTTTTCTGTGAATGTGGAATCATTATGAGGATTAGAAAAGGACGAATTTATTACTAATCGATATGTAAGATGCCTCTTTTTTTATTTCATACATGGAGTGTGTAATGATTAAAAATTATTCAAGGATCTTACTCTCCAATGATGATACTTAATTCAAAATAAATAAAAATTTATAGTATTACAATGTTTATACATTCACTGTCTCGAAATTTCCCCTGAAACAATGTTAAAAAAATATAGTATTTCACAATATCTTACATTTTCCCCTCTATTTTAATACATAGTTTTTATTTTGATTGATGTTCTTAGATAATTTATTTCATTCATTGAATTTCACTACCATCTTATATTCAATAAAATTAAAAATAAAATTTACAATTATAATGTGTGTTAATAATTTATTACTTTTTTATTTACACTACCAATACATGTTACGAGTTATAAAATTTAAAAAAATCATTGATTAAATATTGTTTAGAAACATGAAAAGGATAGATAACTAATTTAATAAACATAAAAATTTGATCTATAACTATTAGTTATAAATTTGATATTTTATACTATACGATGGTTCATTATCATCAATTGTTATCATTTATTTTTATTATTTACAGTTATTCAATATCCAATTACAACACATGAAAGACAAAACAAAAGATTCATATAATCTTTTTAAAACAATTAATATTATATTTTGGAATATAAAGACAATGGCGGAGCATAAAAGAATAATATGGTGACAACTAACTTCAAAAAAATCATCCTCATCTTTAATTATTGATAGTACATAACCCTTTACTCTACACATTTTTTGGTTTTTCGAGGAGATTAGCAATTGATAAACTTCCAATAATTTCATATGTTTTTTTAATATTGAAATATAGTAATTAGAACTCTTATCATTAAATTGATAAAATATATATTTTCAAAATCCAAATTTCATTCAATTAATCATGAACTCATTGATTTTTTATTAAAAAAAGTAAAATTTTACTATTAAGAGGTAAAAAAATAAGGGACTTATATTCATACAATGAAATTTGAGATACCATATTGATGCATGAAACTCCACTAATATATAATAAAATTTATTAATAAATTTAATTATTCATTACACCTTTATTAAAATTTAATTCACACAATGATCATTTTCAAATAATAATAGCATGCATAACCCTTTATGAAAACTATACAAACGAAATTGGAGTTGAGAGAAAAAATAAAAAATAATACAACTATGGGTTTCATTATGAAAATTATTCAAAGGTTTTATGAATATATAATTTTTAATTAGATAATTATTTCCCATAGAGTATGAATATATTCGTTTAAATTACATAATCTTGATCACATTTGGTAAACTCTATACAGCATACAACAACATACTTGCACACATTATGAATGTACCGGAATCATTTCATCTAAAATTATAGTGTCTCTAATTTGTCTACTACATGTTGAGGTATATCCATTATACACACATAACACATATATTATAAATACAACATCAAAAAATACTTATAATTGTATGCATAAAGTATGATTATGTTCTTTCAATTTATAGGATATTGTAAAAACATTATTATTTGCCTATTTGAAAATGAAGTTGTATGAATATAAATAAATCATACATAAATATTATACCATTTGATAATTGAATATAAATTTATATAATGAATTTATTATTTAAAATCTTTCTCTTTAATTATGCACAATGTTTCCATGATTGGATCGATACTTGTATCGGTATATATAGGAACATTTATAAATTAACATGATTAAATTTTTGGTAATATATCATCATCTGTATGAATAGTAATATTGTTACATGAATACAATTTAGTGATTCTGTAATGCCCCGACTCCAGTTACCTAGAGTCGGTGCATTATAATATAACATTGCCATGATAAAAAAAGATCAAGTCTCGAAAGGCCGATTAGTTTAGCAGCCTTGGAATGACTAGATACATTCATAAAGTTTACATTACGTCATAAGGTGAAAACTACTACTACAAAATCTTGACTTCATATCCCCTCATACTATCCCTACAGGTCATTCATAAATTACTTCTTCGAACCCGGGGAAAAATAAAACATTGAAAGGGGTGAGCTCAGAAGCTCAGTAAGGATAACAATATAGTGAAAAGATTTATAAATAAGAATAAACAATAAAGGAAATGTATAACTAAAACAAAATCCTTTTAAACATGAAATTTAGAATAATATGGAAAATATAAAATGAAATAATGTCATTTACATATTCACATAGATATTCTACTAGTCAAATAATCACATGCAATATCAATAACCACTTTCATAATGATGGAATGCATAATTCCAGACTATCATAACCACAGAGTCAAGGCCTTGTGCCAAGACTAAAAATATGATTTTGTAATGGCCTCGTGTCAAGACACTAGTTTGTCTCATGAGACCTACCGATTCATCTAGGAGCTATTGCATGCTCCACCCATCACTTATTAAGTCCAGTGCATTCCTCATATGAACAGGTTTAAACATAACGTAAACATTCGTATTAAAACTAGCATACGAAATGTAAATACATTCTTGATAAATCATGAATGGTATAAAAATAACACACTCACAGTCAAACATATCACAAAACCTTCAATACAATATAGATGTTTTGTATCATAATAAATAACATTCAAATAATATTAAAATCCATCAAAGGATATTGATATAGATGAAATCAAAACTATTTGAGAGAAATATCTCTTTTTTTTAAATCATTTAAAAGTCACATAATTATAAAATAAAACATTTAATTTGAAAATATTCTTATAATATTGTAATGGAAGATTCGATGATTTTATAATGGCAGAAAATTGCTGCACCCACCGTATAAGTTAAAAAAATAAATTCTTACCTTAATTCTGTCAAAAAGGTTAAAAAGGACCTTGTTTGGAAAACAACAAAAAAATTTTTTATAAAATTCTTATGAAAAGTAAACAAGGGTATAAATGTCTTTAACCCAAAATATGTAAAATAGTATGAATAATTTGAAATACATTTTTAAGAAACATGGATGTGGATGATAAAGTGGTCCCAGTAGATAATTACGTATAAACAACCTCAGATAATGAAGAGATTGTGAAATAAACCCTTACATTGTACTTTTCCTTGGTTGAGGGTAGGTTAAACTCCTGTATAATGGTGAAATAATTGTTATTAAATTATACAATAATAATATACATTAATATAATATCATATAATATCTTTAAACATTGTATTGTTCAAAATATCGTAGTATTATCATCGTTTCGGGTGTTCACAAATTCATTTTCCATTATATTCTTTGTTATGTGAGCCATATTTGTTATGGATGGGATTTATATTATTCATATCCAGAATGATATCATGTCTCTAAAAATTATTTTTAATCATCAAATGAAATTTAGACTTGAATGGATTCGATGGGGAATGAATCTCATCGCGTTCGTGGAGACGGTAGTCCGTACGTACACACGAGTGATAATATAATTCTTTTGATATTTAAATCATATATAATTGGATTGTATATGACATATAAAGAATAATTATCATGTTATAATTATTATTTACATGAATTACACATCATTATTATAACCATCCAAAAAATAATTTATTGAATAACAATCACACCACGACGTGGAGACGGTAGGCCGTACGTACACACGTACGGTGACATGTCATTCAAAGGATGGATAGAATAATGAATATTTTTGTACCATATTTATAATAACATCAAAATATATAAAAGATAATAGATTTATTATTTTAGAATGTAAATAACAAATATAGAAGAAGATGAAGAAGAATGGAACATAAAAGAGGGTTGTGAAAACATTACCTCTTATTTGGGTTATTCCTTATGATATGTTCAAAAGGGATCCATAGGTTGGCTTTCTGATAAAACTAAGGTCTCTAGATTTATGTGAGGGAATTTGAGAATATATTTGGGTAGGGTTTGGCCAAGCCAAATGGGTTTGAAGGTGTAAATTAGAGAGAAGGGGGAGTTCCCTTTTATTAGAGGGGTGAGGGGAACCTTAGGAAAAGCTAAAAATATTATTTTATAATAACTACATATTCAGTTTATAATGGCTCCAAAGTGGATTATGTAAATGTTAAGGTGGGTATGGGTCGAAATACTTTCAACCAATATATTTTATACAGGTTGGGTCATTATATTGACCTTATCATTTATATTTAACTCCTAGTTAAATAGTATGACATTTACCATGTCTCTTTGTATTTTTATATTATATAGTCAATAAACATACTATATACATACAAGAGACCCAAAAGTGGTCCAATAATGATACAACTATAATGATATAAGTCCTTTGGATGTACCATTGATTTTTAGGAATATAATATCAATTAATAATATAATATTTGTTTTAAAAACTCTTTTATGTCAATTTTGACACTATTGGTTATTTTGTTTTTTATAATTTCATAACATCATTATTATTTCAAACCTTAATTTATATAAATAATCCTAATATGTCATATTAACCTAAAAAAGTAGTGAAATACATAAAAAGACTCAAATTACATTTATTTTGACATTTATAATATCAATTATTTTAATATATCATTAATAAGTTAATTACTGCATCACCATTGTGTAGTAAATAAATTAAATTATATAATGTCTAAAAATTATAAACAAAATACCATTATGTATGAAATATTTTTAGCATTGTAATGAATATTTATAATTGAATTTATCTTATGTATAACCCTATATTAAAAATGTTTTAGTTATTAAACTTTTATTTTATCTCTTTTACATTTTCTTTGTATTAAATAATAATTGTTGAGCCCTCTGGAAGATTGTTGAATTCATCCTATGATTGCTGTTTTAATAATCACAAATCATTGATTACATAATCCGGTTGGATTTCTCATATACATAATCACAATCTCTTAGTGAATCTGGGTATATTGGTTGGATCATGTTTTTATCTCTTTGTTGTTGATTTACAAGTATTCTGGAAGTCATCTGGATCAAAAGGAAAACGGTATCACCGATCCATATCAAAGGACAATGGCCACACCGATCCATATCAAAGGACAATGGTCTCACTAATCCTTATAAAAGGACAACGGTCGCACCGATCCATATCGATGGACAATGGTCTCACCGATCCATATCAAAGGACAACAGTCGCACCGATCCATATCGAAGGACAATGGTCTCACCGATCCATAAAAAAGGACAATGGTCTCACCGATCCATATCAATGGACAACGGTCACACCGATCCATATCAAAGGACAACGGTCCCACCGATCCATATCGAAGGACAATGGTCTCACCGATCCATATCAAAGGACAACGGTCGCACCAATCCATATCGAAGGACAACGGTCTCACCGATCATGACACACCGATGTTGATCATCTGATTCACCGAAGATGTCTCACCGATTCGGATCATCTGAGTCACCGAAGATGTCTCACCGATGCTGATCATCTGAGTCACCGAAGATGACACACCGATGCTGATCATCTGAGTCACCGAAGATGTCTCACCGATGCTGATCATCTGAGTCACCAAAGATGACACACTGATGCTGATCAAAAGAGTCACCGAAGATGACACACCGATCCAGATCAAATGAGTCACCGATCATGACACAACGATGCTAATCAAATAAGTCACCTATCAGGACACACCGATGCCTAGCCACCGATGCTGATGCTGATGACCTACCGACCACTTGACTCACCGATAGTCATAAACAGCTGTTTGAATTTCTTTATATTTATTTAATCTACCCAACGGTCATATTAGGTATATTTTAATACTCTGACATTTATTTAATGAAGGTTGTTGGATGTCAGGGAACCGTACCTCATACCTGAAAAAAGAAATCATTTCTTTTACTGGAGCTTGTGCCATAAATACAAGAAGTCCCTGCTGGTGCAAATACGACGTAACAACGACAAAACATACATGAGAAAAAAGAGTGGTGGATGAGATAACTATGGAAGACAAGAGAAGACCTCACAATAAGAAGACACAAAACCTCATACACACTCAAGATTACTCATGAAGAGTTCTTTACATTCTTGAGGAAATTGAAGAACTTCATCAACTACATTTCTCACTATCTCTGAATCTGGATGCCAAGCAGACGACACTTAGTTTCTCAGACAAAAACCAGAAGAGGACTCAGAATCATCTCTGATCAAACTCAAGGAGTCCAAAGCTTCACTGCAATCACTAGAGCCATTTCTAAACTCTACATCTCTGCTCTGTGATTCATTATTTCACATTTCGAGCAGTGTGTGTTATCTCATACATTTAACATACACACTGTCTCCTGTACATTAACTGGAGGATCTATAAATCCTCACTCAAACTCTTACATCTTTTATTTCCCACTAAGATAGTGGTAGAGGTCGTGTGTGACCTGGATAGCTGGTTGATGTTGTTCTATTTCCCATGAATAACAGTGGTAGAGGTCTTGGACTTGGACAATTGTAAACTGTTATGAACCCTGATCCAGGGTGTGGATCAATTTTATACAAATTGTTTTGAGGACTAAGTCTCAGCTTGAGACTGAACCTCTTGGTTATATCTGTTGTGCTATATCTTTCAAAGTTATTCTTATATTCCACTGCTAATTAATTTAAAACCAAATCTTTTTTAAAGTAACTTTGATAATTAAATTTGAAAGTGTTTATATTAGTTGTAAATCAGTAAGTTGGTTTCAAAAGTTAATCACCCTTTCTGTTTGATTAACTGGAAAATAATCAATCCCATGAGAACCCAACAAAACCTTTACTTTGATATAAATTCACTACAGTTCAATTCAGTATTTTATTTGGGTTATTTATGAAAATGTTTTAAAACAAAAATTTTAATTGGTACTCAATTCACCCCCTCTTGATTATCCACTCCGACCAACAATTGGTATCATAGGTTGTTTAAATATTTTATAAAATTACTCTGTTTTCAACTGTGATTTTAGTTGTATTTTAATGTTCTTAAAATTTCTGTTTTTTCTAAATTTTTATCTCCATAAAATATTTGAATTAAGTAAGATATCATGGATAATAGACTTGAAGTTGTTGCTACCAATAGACCACTATTTTTCAATGGAACTAACTATGCTCAGTGGAAAATCGAGATGAAAATTCATTTAAAAAGCATGGGTTTTGATATTTGGACTGCTATAGAATCAGAATATAAAATTCCTACTACTATTAGAACTACTTGGAATGAAGCTACTAAGGCTGCCTACAATAATAATTACAATGCTATGAATGCCTTGTACTGTGCTTTAATAGATGAGGAATTTAATAGAATATCTGCTTGTAAAACTACTTATGAAATTTGGGAAACCTTAGCTATTTTTTATGAAGGAACAACTAATGTTATTGAAATGAGATTGAACACTTATACTATTATGTATGATAATTTTAAGATGAAGCCTGATGAACCCAGTTCTGACATGTATCTCAGGTTTAATGAAATTTTCAACATAATGACTTCTTTGGGAAAGGATGTTCCATCAAGGGAACAAATTATGAGAATTCTGAGATGTCTACCTGAAAGATGGAGGGGAACTTCTGTCTCAATTAGAGAATCATGTGATATTGGTGAACTTCCAGTCAAAGAACTAATTGCCAAGTTTATGATTTATGAAGAGGAAATCATGGTTAACAAAGAAGAAGAAGTAGAACCTAGAAGGAAGTACGTTGCGTTCAAGACTTCAACTTCAAAGAACAAGGATAAGGAGAAGCTTCAACCTATAAATGAGAGTTCAAGCTGTGAAGACAGTGAAAGTGCTTCTGATAGTGATACTGAGATGGCTCACATTTCCAGATGGTTTAAAATGTTTTATAGGAAGAAGAAGTTTTTCAGACAATCAAATTATAAAGGTATGTATGATAGAAAGGGACATTGGAAAAATAATTGGAAGAAATCTGACAAATCAAATGAAGTTGTCTGCTATGAGTGAAAAAGAAAGGGACACAAAAAAGCAGAATGTCCAATGTTTAAATATAAGATGATGTATGATTACAAGGACAGTAAGTACAAAAAGGTCATGAAGGCTACTTGGAGTGCTTCTGAGGATAGCTCCACTGAATCTGATGTTTCTGAAACTGAACACAAAAATAAGGCAAACATGTGTTTTATGAAAAACACCTTTGAGGTAACATCTGAATCTCCTGCTTCAAATTCATATTATTTTGAAGATGATTCTGACTCAGAAAACATGTCAAAATCTGAACTATTTGAATACTGTGATATGTTAGAAGAAACCTATAATGAGCTGAAAGACAAATACAAAGGTTTAAAGAAACAGTATGCTTTAACTGTTAAACATATATCTGATCTTGATACTGAAATGGAAAAGAATGCTCAGTTGATTAAAGAAAACACTGAACTGAAATTATCTAATGGGAAACTCAAGAAAGACATAGAGAAATTTACAAATGGTAATGTTACTCTTACTCAGATGCTAGGTAAGCAAATAGAACCTAGATACACTACTGGTATAGGATACCAACCTGGCCAATGGAAAATTACCAAAACTGAATTCATTCATAAATCTGGACAGAATGTAGCTAGTTCTGAAACTTCATATGCTTCAACTAGTTATATTCATAGATATGGATCTAATAAGGTTTATATTTTAAAGTCTGTTGATTCTAAAACTTTCATGAGACCCATAAGAAAAATTTGGGTACCAAAAGCTTTGATTGTTAACCTGTCTGGACCCATGAAGATCTGGGTACCAAAATCATTTCCTATCTAAATCTGTTTTGTAGGGAACCTGCTTAAAGAGCTCCTATAGAAAGCCTTGGTATTTGTACAGTGGATGTTCAAGACATATGTCAGGAGACTTCTCATGCTTTAAAAGCTTAGTCAGAGTTGATGGAGGCTTTGTCACCTTTGGTGATAACTCAAAAGGAAAAATCATCATCTTAGGCCAGATTGGTAACACTGACTCAGTATTAATTTCTAAGGTTTTATTTGTTGATGGACTTAAATACAATTTGTTAAGTATTTCTCAGTTATGTAATGATGGTTTTTATGTTAAATTTCAAAATTATTCTTAAAATGTTTATTATTCTAAAAATTCTTTGGTGTTTTCTGCTTTAAGAAATGAAAATGTTTATGCTGTTGGTTTAAATTCTTTATCTAAGCAAAATATTACTTGTTTAAATGATTTTCATAAAGATTCTTGGCTTTGGCACAGAAGATTAGGACACTGCAATGTGCATTCACTTAGAAAACTTGCTGGGAATAACTTAGTTAGAGACCTACACAAACTAGAATTTCCATCAGAAAAATCTTGTAATCCCTGTCAAAAGGGAAGGCAACATAAAGATTCTTTTAAATCAAAGAATGAAGTTTGATCTTCTCAACCTCTTGAGTTGGTTCACATGGATTTATTTGGACCTTCTAGAGTTTCTATTTTAAATGGGAAGCATTATGTCTATGTTCTTGTAGATTACTTTTCTAGATATACTTGGGTTTATTTTCTAACTCACAAAAGTGAAGCTTGTTCTTGCTTTGTAAAATACTCCAAGTCTGTAGAAAACCTTTGTGGACTTAAGATTAAAACACTGAGAAGTGATCATGGCCATCAGTTTGAAAATCCTGAGTTTGAATCGTGCTTCTCACATAGTGGCTACAGTCACAATTTCTCTGCCCCTAGGACACCTCAACAGAATGGTGTAGTAGAAAGGAGGAATAGAACCCTGCAAGAAATTGCTAGGACTATGCTTAATGAATATGACCAACCTGTTTATTTTTGGGCTGAAGCTATAAATACAGCTTGTTATTTTATCAATGGAGTCTTGATCAGACGTGTTCTTAAGAGGACCCCTTATGAGTTGTGGATCCATAGGAAACATAAGGTTAACTCCATCAGAGTTTTTGGCTACAAAGACTCTATTCTCAACACCAAATACAATCTTGACAAGTTTTCATCCAAGAGTGATGACGAAATTTTACTATGTTACTCTATTTCTAGTAAAGCATATAGAGTTTTCAATAAGAGAACTAAATGTGTGGAAGAATCTGTTCACATCAAATTTGATGAAACTGATCCACATGAATCTAAGACCTCTCTTGAAAATCTTGAAGATGATCTCTCTAGTTTGAACCTTAATGATAAATACAGTGGACCTGTAGTTAAAACATCCAGTTCCGGAAATTTTCCAGAACCTACTTCTGTTGAACCTCAACCTGTAGATAAACCTAAAATCTCGAGTCTTACTTTTTCTAGACCAACTAGGATTCTGAAGAACCATCTGTTAGATGTTGTTGTAGGTAATTTAGATAGAGGAACACAGACTAGAGCTTCTCTAAGAAATCAGGTTGAACATCATGATTTTCTTTCACAGTTAGAACCTAAAAATATCAATGATGCTATCAATGATGAATTTTGGGTAATGGCTATGCAATAGGAACTAAATCAATTTGAAAGAAACAATGTCTGGAAATTAGTAGCAAGACCTAAGGACACTATAACCATAGGCACAAAATGGGTGTTTAGAAACAAAGTTGATGAATCTGGAAACATCATTAGAAACAAAGCTAGGCTAGTTGCACAAGTTTACAATCAAGAAGAAGGAATTGACTATGAGGAAACCTTTGCACCTGTAACTAGATTAGAGGATATTAGGATCTTACTTGCATATGCATCACAACTGAATTTCATGTTATATCAAATCGATGTGAAAAGTGCTTTTTTAAATGGTTTTATTGTTGAAGATGTTTTTGTAGAACAACCACATAGTTTCTCAAATACTCATTTTCAAAATCATGTTTCTAAACATTCTGATTCTTTATATTGTTTAAAAAAATCTACAAGGGCTTGGTATGAAAGACATTCAAACATTCGTATTTCAAATGGATTTATAAAAGGAATAGCCGATCCCACTCTTTTTATAAAATGGATTTCAAAAGATGTGTCAATTGTACAAATCTATGTTCATGATATTATTTTTGGATCTTCTAAAAATTCTTTATGTACTAATTTTTCAATGATTATGCAAAATGAGTTTGAAATGAACACAATTGGAGAGCTTAAGTACTTTCTTGGATTTCAAATCTTTCAAACTAAAGATGGTATAATTTTAAATCAAAGTAAATATACTAAGGATTTGTTAAATCTTTTGGTTTAGATAGTATTAAGGAAAGTGATATACCTATGAGTACTAACTGTAAATTGGATATTGATGAAACTAGGAAACCAGTTGATCAAACCTATTACAGAGGCATGATTGGGAGTTTACATTATCTTACTGCTAGTTTACCGGATATTATGTTTATTGTGTGTATGTGTGCTAGATTTCAAGCTAATCCTAAAGAATCACACTTACTGGATGTTAAAAGGATTTTTAAATATCTTAAGTATACTATGAATTTAAGTTTCTCTTATCCAAAAGGACAATCATTTGACCTAACTAGTTATTCAGATGCTGACTTTACTGGATGTAAGATAGATAGGAAAAGCACATCTGGAACATTTCATTTACTTGGAAAGTCCCTAGTATCATGGTGTAGTAAGAAACAGAACTCAGTTTCATTGTCTACATCTGATGTAGAATATATTGATGCTGGTAGTTTCTGTGCACAGATTTTGTGGATGAAACACACTTTATTTGACTATAGATTTGATTTTAAACAGGTTTCAATTAACTGTCACAATACTAGTGCGATCAACATATCTAAGAACCCTATGTCTCACTCTAGGACTAAGCACATTGATATTAGACATCACTTTCTAAGAGATCATTATCAGAAAGGTGATATTTCTCTAGAATATTTTAGTTCTGAACATCAATTAGCTGATATTTTTAAAAAGACTTTATGTTCTGAAAGAATGAATTTTATTAAACAAGAATTGTGTATGATAGATTTGTGAAACTGATTTGTGAAACTGATCTGTGAAACTGATATGTGAAACTGATATGTGAAACTGATATGTAAAACTGATCTGTGAAACTGATATGTGAAACTGATCTGTGATACTGATCTGTGAAACTGATCTCTGAAACTGATTAGTGAATGTGATCTGTGAAACTGATATGTGAAACTGATCTGTGAAACTGATCTGTGAAACTGATCTGTGAAACTGATATGTGAAACTGATCTCTGAAACTGATCTGTGAAACTAATATGTGAAACTGATCTCTGAAACTGATCTCTGAAACTGATCTGTGAAACTGATCTATGAAATCGATCTGTCAAACCGATATATGAAACTGATTTGTCAAACCGATCTTTCTTTCTATTATTATTTTTATTATGTTGTAATTAATTAATTACTTTTATCTTTATTATGGGAACCCTAAATGATGAAATAAATGATACGCGTCTATTTCTATTCCCCAAATAGTTGACCTTTCCTTTCTTTCCCACCAAACCTTATTTCCTCTCTTCTCCTCTACTTCGGACCTTCGAACTCCTGCTTTCCCCAGAATTGTCAAATGGCTAAGCAGAAGAGACCGAGTAAAGGATCAGAAAGTCATGTACCTTCAAAGCGTGCTCGAGGAGAGTCGAGTAGTACCACTCAAAGATCAGTAAATCCGAACCTGGAAACTCGGATTGTTGCTGTAGAAAAAGAAGTCAGCTCCACCTGGCTTTTGACAAGTAAGTCGCTGTTGTTAGAAGTTTTATATTCACACGGATGGAAAGCCTGGTTCTCAGATAACACTCGTGTATACTACCCAATTATATTGCATGAGTTATATATAAATATGCAAGTTACTTTAGATGGTGTCGAGGATGCCAGAATGTCTTCTGTAGTGAAAGGAAAGAAAATAAATTTTTCGTCTAAACAATGGGCTGAATGTTTGAATGTATCCCATGAGGGTCGGTATGAGGATTATACTGGAAACATTCATCCAACCACTATATACCTCTCTTATGAGTTATCTTTAGAGCTTTTGACTAGACATAGAGAGTCAAGGATAATCACATCCTCAGAGCTGGATGGTGAATATAGACTTCTCTTTATGTTTATTCAGCACCAAATTTTCCCCAGGAAGGGAGATTTTGCTTCTGTAAGATACGAGGATGTTTTTATATTGTTTTTAATAAAGACCCATGAGAAGATCAATTTGTGTAGATATCTAATGGTGCACATAACTTGAATGGTGAAACCTTCCAAGAAAGCCACTGCCATGTTCTATTCCAAAATGATCTCTGCTATGTTAAATAATCTGGAATGTGTTGATGAAGCTGATGAGATAGATGAATTTGATAGTGATTTTTGTGTTAACAAAGAAATTTGTAAACGGATGAAAATAAACTGGAAACCGTGGAAGAAATGTTGGGTTGCTGAGGAGGACAAGCTGTATGAATCTTACAATCCCACTGATGATGGAAAGAGGCTGAAGGGTTTGAGAGACCCTGGTTTGAAATCAGATGGGGAGCCAATTTATTCTGATAATGAGGAAGAAGTATATGTTGAAACGAATAAAGACACTGAAGAGTCTGGTAAACAAGGGATGGAAGAAGCTGAAACAGAAGAAGGAAGTATGTCACCTCCTGATGATAAGAGTGATCTTGATACTGTGAGCCCTAAGAGAAGAATAGACTTTGGATCTGCCAGTCCACCTTTACCCTTACTTAAATCAGAACCAGTTCTTGGTGATGAAGAAGCTGGTGACACCGAAGTATCTGACAGGGATGTTTCTGTGAAGGATGGAAATGGGAATGGTGATGATGATGATGATGATGATAATGATGATGATGGTGATAACCGACCAGTGGATGGTCTTGCTGTACCTTCAACAGAAACACATCAAACTCTACTAGAAACTAATGTCAATGGCAACAGAGATTCTCTTGAAATCAGTGGAAAAGCAAGTTATGATAAACCGGAATATACTCTATGTGCTGCTGTCTGGGATGATTACCCTAGTTTTGCTGTTTTCGGTTTAGAGTATTCTGAAGAAGAAGAAGAAGAATCAGAATATATTACTGTTATGATGGAAAGCCAAACAGTTGAGGCACGGTCTTCTCATGCTGTTGATGCAGCAGATTCTCATCTACCTAGTTATACTATCTCTCAGTCTGATTTTGATATGTTAAAAAGTGAGTTGCTTACTGCTATGAGAGATAAAGTCCGAGAAGAAATTTCAAATCGTATTAAACCAGACCTGGCCAATATGGGTGAGTTTATTGGCAGGCACAGAGCCTCTCTAAATCAGATTCTGAAGGATCTACAATCTGGCTTAGTTTCTTTATCCAACGAATTTAGATCCACCATCTCTGGTATGATGGAAGTGTTGAGGAATCTGATTGAACATCTAAAGAAGTCTGATCTGAGAAAGTAGAAAGCTGAGATAACTCATATAGTTTCTCAAGCCAGTACAGCCAAAGTAACCAAGATCACTACTCGTGAGCTAGAGGCTCTAAGGCAGATTGTTCTTGATGAATTGGCCGCCATTAGAAAAGTTCTTGATTTGGACTTGTTGAGGAAGATGAAGGAGCACAATGATCACATTCATAAAATGGTAACAGTATATTCAGCAGATGCCACTAAATCTCAGAGAGAGATCAAGGAAAAGGTTGATCACTACTTTTCAAAAATCTATACCAAGCATGAGATGACCACAAATTTCAAAGTGTTAGCTGAAAATCTGAGACTACCTCCAGTCACTCAAGCTTTCAAGACTCAAGTTCATCAGTTGCAAGATTTTAGTCCTACCTTGGAACGGTTCATGGAGAATAAGGATGATTTTGAGAAGGCTATGTAGTATGGTGCAGAATTTATTCATAATTTCATAAATCTTTTGAAGCCTTATCTGAATGCACAAGCCACCGCCAATTTGCTTCCTACTACGGACCCTCTCAGTGCCTATGATGTTGCTCTAAATCAGATCTCTGTTGATCAAGATCTATCTCAACTCTGACCAGTTCCTCAGCAATCTTCTCAACCAGCTCCTACAGCTCCACAGCAAATCCCAGTGGCATCCTCTCCTCCACCCTCCAGAGTCATCTTACCTCGTTTTCAAATTCGCCCAGTTCAACCTGCCTAAAAGCATTCCAACAAACCAACCATTGATCCTTCTGACAAAGGAAAGCCCTGTTACATCCCCCAAATTAGTTGTCCGTTGCTGTTGATAGGGTGAACCCTGTTGTGATTTTACTGTGATGTATTATAAACTTTATTCTCGTTTCTTTTTATTCTCACTGATGCCTTCTTTTAATCTCTTCCTTATCTGTTTTCCCTCCTTTTTTATTATCCCAAAGGGGGAGAAATCTGTATATCTATGGATCTACGGGGGATATGGGGGAGAATTTTTTTATTTATCCATGGGGGAGAACCTTTCTATGGCAATGCTTGCATAAGTATTTAAAGGCATAAATTCAGGGGGAGATTTATATCTCATTATGTTTTATTCTTATTATTCCTTATTATTGATGATATATTATTTTTATTTATGGCTAAGATTTGTGATTATCAAAAAGGGGGTGATTGTTTAGCCCTCTGGAAGATTGTTGAATTCTTCATATGATTGCTGTTTTAATAATCACAAATCATCGATTACTTAATCCGGTTGGATTTCTCATATACATAATCACAATCTCTTAGTGAATCTATGTATATTGGTTGGATCATGTTTTTATCTCTTTGTAATTGATTTACAAGTATTCTGGAAGACCTCTGGATCAAAAGGAAAACGGACTCACCGATCCATATCAAAGGACAATGGTCTCACTGATCCATATCAAAGGACAACGGTCTCACCAATCCATATCAAAGGACAACGGTCGCACCGATCCATATTGAAGGACAACGATCTCACCGATCCATATCAAAGGACAACGGTCGCACCGATCCATATTGAAGTACAATGGTCTCACCGACCCAAATCAAAGGAAACGGTCTCACTGATCCATATCAAAGGACAACGGTCGCATCGATCCACATCGAAGGACAACGGTCTCACCGATCCTTATCAAAGGACAACGGTCTCACCGATCCATATCAATGGACAACGGTCGCACCAATCCATATCGAAGGACAACGATCTCACAGATCATGATACACCGATGCTGATCATCTGAGTCCCCGAAGATGTCTCACCGATGCTGATCATCTGAGTCACCGAAGATGTCTCACCGATGCTGATCATCTGAGTCACCGAAGATGACACATCGATGCTGATCATCTGAGTCACCAAAGATGTCTCACCGATGCTGATCATCTGAGTCACCGAAGATGACACACCGATGCTGATCAAATGAGTCACCGATGATGACACACCGATCCAGATCAAATTAGTCACTGATCATGACACAACGATGCTAATCAAATGAGTCACCGATTCGGACACTCCAATGCCTAGCCACCGATGCGGATGCTGATGACCTACCGATCACTTGACTCACCGATAGTCATAAACAGCTGTTTGAATTTTTTATCTTTATTTAATCTACCCAACAGTCATATTAGGTATATTTTAATACTATGAAATTTATATAATGAAGGTTGTTGGATGTCAGGGAACCGTACCTCATACCTGCAAAAAGAAATCATTTATTTTATTAGAGCATGTTCCATAAATACAAGAAGTCCCTGCTGGTGCAAATACGACGTAACAACGACAAGACTTACATGAGAAAAAAGAGTGGTGGATGAGATAACTGTGGAAGAGAAGAGAAGAACTCATAATAAGAAGACACAGAACCTAATACACTCTCAAGATTACTCAAGAAGAGTTCTGTAAATTCACGAGGACATTGAAGAACTTCATCAACTACATTTCTCACTATCTTTGAATCTGGATTCCAAACAGACGACACTTTATTTTTCAGTCAAAAACTATAAGAGGACTCAGAATCATCTCTAATCAAACTCAAGGAGTCCAAATCTTCACTGAAATCACTAGAGCCATTTCTAAACTCTACATCTCTTCTCTGTGATTCATTATTTCACATTTCGAGCAGTGTGTGTTATCTCCTGCATTTAACATACACACTCTCTCATTTACTTTAACTAGAGGATCTGTAAATCCTCACTTAAACTCTTACATCTTTTATTTCCCACTGAGATAGTGGTAGAGGTCATGTGTGACCTGGACAGCTGGTTGCTGTTGTTCTTTTTCCCATGAAGAACAGTGGTAGAGGTCTTGGACCTGGACAGTTGTAAACTGTTGTGAACCCCGATCCAGGGTGTGGATCAATTTTATACAAATTGTTGAGAGGACTAAGTCTCGTCTTGAGACTGAACCTCTTGGTTATATCTGCTGTGCTATATCTTTCAAAGTTATTCTTTTATTCTGCTACTCATTACATTAAAACCAAAACTGTTTTAAAGTCACTTTGATAATTAAATTCGCAAGTGTTTATATTAGTTGTAAATCAGTAAGTTGGTTTCAAAAGTTAATCAACCTTTCTGTTTTGATTAACAGGGAAATAATCAATCCCTTGAGAACCCAACATAACCTTTACTTTGATATAAATTCACAACAGTTTAATTCAGTATTTTATTTGGGGGTTTTTAAGACAAAGTTTTAAAACAGAAATTTTAATTGAAACTCAATTCACCCCCCTCCTGAGTATCCACTCCAACCAACAATAATAAATGTCCTCATCTAATACAAGTGAAAAAAAATGATAATATTTTATTCCTAAGGTTCTTTTTGGTCGAGATAAACTTTTCCAATAGAATTAGGACACATGTTAGGGTAATATTATTATCATTTTCCCCCTAATTACCCTATTTACTTTTAACCGTGGTAAGTAAAAGTAAAATGTTACTATTCACCAAAAAAATTTTTTTTATCTTATTGAACCACATTTTACTCCTTGATATTAACAGTGTCACTCGGATTTTCGTAATTCCACTCACAGAAGTAGTAAAATTATGTTTTATGTGAATTTCCAAATTCTCATAGGAGGTGGGTAAAAGATGGTGAAAAGTTCAAAAAAACATTTATATATCTAAAATTATTATAAACTAACTCCAATGAATTACATTGAACTTATATAGGTATTATGTATCTATTTTCAACTTAAATAAATTTAAATAAAATAAATCATTATTAAAATAAAAATTCGGTTTTAAACTATAACTCAATGTTTTTTCACTATTCATAAAAAATGAATGTTTTCAGAAAAATACAAAAAATATCACCATAGGCTAATTTAGATATTCCGAATCCAAAAATGAAATCCATTTTGAATGATAAAATTTATAAAATTTCAAAAAGTGGGTATTAATAATCATAACGGCTAGTTTGATTGGTTGTGGTGTGTGTTAGAACTCAAAGTTGCGTACAACACACGCTATTGTATTATTCAAAGAGAAGTGTACCATGGATTATTGGGGAGTTACATTCTACCATCCTTCAATTAATTTTGTCCTCAAAATTTCTAGAATAATACCGCATGAAAATACTTGGGTGATTCTTCATCATAAGTTAATAGGGTTCCCATGTTGCCTCTTCCATCTTATGGTTTCTCCATTGAACTTTTACCAGATGAGTCGTCTGGTTTCTCACCACTTGTTCTCTTGTATCGCAAATCCTGACGGGTTCTTCAAAATAAGACAGATCGGGTTCCAGTTATAATTCCTTATAAGTGAGTACATGCGTTGGGCTAGGCATTTATTTTCTCAATAGTGATTCATGGAACACATCGTGAACATTGGAGAGACTTGGCAGCATTGCCAAACGGTAAGCTGCAGCCCCAATTTGTTCTAGAATTTTCAATTGTCCGATGTACCTGGGACTCAATTTACCCTTCTTACCGAATCGTATAACTCCTTTCCATGGAGATACCCTCAAGAAATCATGATCTCCTACCTGAAATTCCAAATCCATCATTCGGTTATCTGCATAGTTCTTCTTCCTACTTTGAGCTGCATTGATGTGATTTTGGATTACCTTTACCTTTTCCATTGTTTCCTCCACCATTTCTGGGCCTACAAGTTTTATTTCACCAACATCATCCCAACAGGCTGGTGTGCGACATCTCTTTCCGTATAACGCTTCATATGGTGCCATCTGAATACTTGAATGGAAGCTATTGTTATAGTAAAACTCCACCATAGGTAAATATTGATCCAACATACCCCGAAAGTCAAGGGAGCATGATATCAACCTTTATTCTAGGGTTTTAATAGTCATTTTGATTGTCCATTTGTTTGAAGGTGATAGGCAGTGCTCAAATGAAGTTCCGTATCCAAGGCCTTCTGAAGACTCTTCCAGAATCTTGTTGTAAAACGAGGATCATGATCAGAAAAAATTGATAGGGTACTCAATGAAGTCTCACAACTTCATTAATATATTGTCTTGTTAGACGTTACAGTGGTAGATCTTCTCTTATAGCCATAAAATGTGCTGACTTGGTAAGACGATCCACAATAAACCATATTACATCGTTCATTCTAGAAGTCTTTGGTAGCCCCATGACAAAGTCCATCATAATATTGTCCCATTTCTACTCCGGTATGGGATGAGGTTGCATGACTACTCCATGTTGTTGCATTCTAGCTTTCACTTCTTGACAAACCATACATCATGACACAAAATCAGCAATCACCCTCTTCATGTTGTCCCACCAAAATTGTTCCTTCAAATCTCAATAAATTTTTGTGCTCCTAGAGTGTGTAGTGAAATTTGAGCTATAAGAATTATCTAATAATTCCCTTTTCAAATCAGGTATATTGGGAACACAAAGTCACTTCCCAAATTTTAAAATTCTTTCTTCATACACAAAGTCTCTCAATCTCCCATTATTCACAGCTTTAATATTCTTTTGATATTCTTCATCATTGGTCTGAGAACTATTAATCCTTTATAGTAAAGATGGTTTGGCATACATTTGAAAAAGCATTGATGTTTCACCTTCCAGGGTAATTCCCATATCCATATCCACTAGATCCATGAAAATTGGATTCCATTCAATTCTCATATTGTTCAAAACTCCATGATATTTTCTATTCAAAGCATCTGCCACGTTATTTGACTTCCTTGGGTGGTAGTGTATCGTGCAATCAAAATCCTTGAGTAATTCATGACATCTCCTTTGCCTCATGTTGAGTTCTTTTTGTGAGAAAATATACTTCAAACTCTTGTGATCAGTATAAATCTCACATTTTTCACCGTAGAGGTAGTGTATCCATATCTTCATAGCAAAGATCATAACTGCTAACTTGAGATCATGAGTAGGATGGGTTTGTTCATGAATTTTCAACTGTTGTGATGCATAGGCAATAAACCTATCATTCTACACAAGGAGACAACCAAGTCCTTTCTTCGATGCATCACTATAAATAATGAACCCATCATTGCCAGATGGTAGAGTCAATATAGGAGCATTGACTAATCTTCTCTTCAGTTATTCAAAACATTCTTCACACTTTTTTTACAAACAAATTTAACCCCTTTATGTGTGAGCTTTGTTAATGGGTTATCCAATCGGGAAAAATTCTGTACGAAACGCCAATAATAACATGCTAAGACAATAAAACTTCTTACCTCGGTTATACTCGTTGGTGTTGGCCATTCATGGATTGCTCTTGTCTTAGAAGGATAAATAGAGATTCCATCCTTAAAGACAATATGGCCATGAAAAGAGATATACTGAAGCCAGAATTCACACTTCCTAAAATTCCCTTATAATTCATGTCTTCTCAGAGTCCTCAGGATAATGCACAAGTGATTTTAATGATCCTCATAGCTTTTGGAGTATACCAAGATATCATTAATAAATACCACCACAAACTCATCGAGATATTCCTTGAAAACTATATGCATTAGATCCATGAATACAGAGTGTTAATTATTCAATCCAAAAGGCATTACTGTAAACTCGTAATGCTCGTACCTGGTTCAAAATGTTGTCTTCAGAATGGATTCCTTCATCACACACAACTGATGGTATTGAGATCAAAGGTCAATCATTGAAAAGTATTGAGCTCTATGTGGTTGGTCAAATAAATCATTAATGCGAGGTAGAGGATATTTTTTCTTTATTGTTATAGCATTGATCTCCCTGTAGTTGATACATAACTTCGTAGACCCATCTTTCGTTAAAAAAAAGAACATGGGCTCACCATGGTGAAACACTAGGGGGAATAAATTTCTTATTACTCAATTCCTCTATTTTTTTATTTAGTTCAACTAATTCTATAGGGGCCATTCTATATAGGGTATTTGATATAGGCCCTGAACTAGGAATTAAATCAATGGAAAACTCAATTTCTCATTCTGACGGATGTCCAGGAAAATCATCTGGAAACACTTCAACATATTCTTTCACAATAGGTACATCCCCTATTTTAACATTCTTTTCCTCACCCACAGTCATTTCATTCTCTTCCTCCACAATAATTGAATTTTGTTGAGCTACTAGTGGTGGATCTATGTAAGAATTAGTTGGTGATGATTTCGATCAAAGATAAGGTGTTACTTATCATAATCATCAAAAATAGTAACCTCCTTCTTCTTACAATAAATTTTTGCATCATGGTCCGAAATCCAATCCGTACAGAGGATTATATCAAATTCAATCATAGGTATGATAATGAGATCCATAGATATAGAACATTTATCTTCTCTAATGGGGACTGATTCACAAAACTTTGTGGCAATGATACTTCCCTTGGGAGTTTTAACTGACAACTCCCTTGTTAAATCAATTTGGAAATATCTAATTTTTTAGAAAACTGGGAAGATATGAAACAATGAGATTATCTAGAATCAAATAATGCATTTGCTAAACATGAGGAAACCATTAAATTACTTTCCACCATGTCTTTCAGATCTTCTACCTTAGCATTAGTAATAACATAAGCATGACCTTGATCCCTTGTCCTTTTCTGAGGTATGTTCCCATGACTCTTAGGACATTCATTTTTATAATGTCCCATGTCCCTAAAATTGAAGCATTGGACATTGGTAGCTTCCTTTTTCCCATTGCAATCACGAGTTTGGTGGCCTTTTTCACCACAATTGTAACAGACTCCCATTCCTTTTAAGCGAGTACTGGGGTGTTTCCTCCCAGATTTACTATAGGATGAATATTCAACATTTCCCATATTTTCTTTATTTCCATTCCCAGAGTGATCAATAGACCTCTTCTTTTCCCTCTTTTCTTTAAAGTCATAAGACTTAGAGAATTTCTTTTATGTCTTGATAGCACATGAGACAATATCTTCATACAACCAGAAGGTTTGTGAGACTAATGCTCGATGGAGAAATGGGTTTAACCCATCAAATAAATGATCAATCTTATTTCTTGGTTTATGTATATAATATGCAACATACATATCTAACCTTGTAATGTTAGCCTCATACTTTGCGACATTCTCATCCTCCTTTTGCCTCAGACTCAGAAATTGCCTTTCTATATCTTCTCGATGGTCATGAGGAAAGTATTTTTCAATGAAAAGCACTTTGAACTCCCTCCATTCCATATTTGATACCTCATCACCTTCTTTTGTGTTTTTTATCAATGACCACCATTGATCAGCATCTCCAGTGTGGTGATAAACTGCCATTACTACTTTTTCCCTTTCATTACTCCCCAAAGCCTGAAATATTTTCTCTAGGGGATTTATGCATTGCTTAGCTACTAAGGTATTTTTACTCCCTTTGAACGTTGGTAGCTGTTTCATAATGAAGCGATCTAACATTAATACTCCATACTGTGGATATGGGTGCTCCATATGGGTAAGGTTATTATTAATAATCTTAGTGAGTTGTCCCAGTATGGTGATTAGCTGATCAGCACCTGTTGAATCACCGGCTGCACTATAATTATCTTGATCAAGAGGGAAATCCCTACATGGTGTACATGCATTTATAAAGTTTCCATTTCTTCCACTAGGATCCATTTCTAAACAATGGCATAAACTCGATCAGTTTATGAATCAAAATACATAATTCCATACTTGTAAAATAATTAACATAAATTGAACTATTTATGGATATAATCCATAATCATAAAAATGTTCTCTTTGAGGAAGTACATACTCATATACCCTTCATAATGGTTTATAAATAAAATGAGAATTATTTTAAGAATATCCCACGGGAGTGTCGTAACCAAGAGTGCAACAAGGCCCATTGTCGTGCACCAGTTCCCATTCGAGTCTAGCTCAAAGTATTGTTTTCGGGTTTTACCCCTAGGTACATATATGCCAGTGCCGCCTCTACCTGCTCATATCCAGAAAAGTATGTATTTCTCATAAAACTCGCAAAATCTCTACAATACCAAAATTCTAGGAAGTTCTTCTATACTAATCCTCAAAGTCCATATTATGTCTATGTGATCTAATTAGAGTTTATCTAAATCTAGTATCAAAGGTTTGTACTAAACTTCCTCTGATACAAACTATAATGCCCTGACCCCTGTTACCCAGAGTTGGTTCATTATTACATAACATTGGCATGATCACAAAAGATCATGTCTCGAAAGCCCGATTAGTTTAGTAGCCTTGGAATAACTAGATACATTCATAAAGTTTACATTACATCATAAAGTGAAAACTACTAAAACTATATATTGTCTGTATATCCCCTCATACTATCCCTGTAGGTTATTCATAAATTACTTCTTCACATCCTAGGAAAAATAAAACATTTAAATGGGTGAGCTCAAATGCTAAGTAAGGATAACAATATAGCAAAAACATTCATAAATAAGCATAAACATTTAAGGTAATGTATATCTAAAACAAAAGCCTTTTAAACATGAACTTCAGCATAATATGACAAAGATAAAATGAAATAATTCCATTTACATAATCACATAGATATTTTACTAGTCGAATAATCACTTGAAATATCAATAACCACTTTCATAAAAATGGAATACATAATGACAGACTATCATAACCACATAGTCAAGGCCTTGTGCAAAGACTACAAATACGATTTTGTCAAGGCCTCGTTCCAAGACACTAGTTTGTCTCATGAGACCTACCGATGCATCGAGGAGCTATAGCGGGCTCCACCCATCACTTACTAAGTCCAATGCATTCCTCATATGAATAGGTTTAAACATAACATAAACATTCGTATTAAAACTAGCATACGAAATTTAAATACTTTCTCCATAAACCATGAATGGTATAAAAATAAAACAACCTCTGTCAAACATATCACAAAACCTTCAATACAATATAGAAGTTTTGTATCATAATAAATCACATTCAATAAGATTAAAATCCATCAAAAGATGTTGACATAGATGAAATCAAAACTATTTGAGAGAAATATATCTCTTTTTGAAATCATTTAAAAGTTTCATAATCATAAAATAAAACATTTACTTTTTAAATATTCTTATAATCTTGTAAGGGAAGATTCTATGATTTTATAACGGTGGAAAATATCCGCACCCTCCATCTATGTTAAAAAATACATTCTTACCCTAATTATGTCGAAATGGTTAAAAAGGACCTTGTTTGGAAAATGACAGAAATATTCCTTTATAAAATTCTTATAAAAAGCCAAAAGAGTATAAATTAATTTAACCCATAGTCTGTAAAATAGTAAGAATGATTTGAAATACATTTTTAAGAAACATGGATGTGGATGATAAAGAGGTCCCAGTAGATAATTACGTATAAACAACCTCGGATAATGAAGAGATTGTGAAATAAACCCTTACCTTGTACTTTTCCTTGGTCGAGGGTAGCTTAACCTCATATATAATGGTGAAATAATTGTTATTAAATTATACATTAATTATATACTTTAATATTATATCATATATGATCTTTAAATATTGATTGTCAATAATATCTTACTATTATCATCATTTCGGGTTTTAACGGATTCATTTTCCTTTATATTATATCATATGTGAGCCATATTTTTACAGATGGGATGTATATTATTCATATCCAGAATGATATCATGGCACTTAAAAATTATTTTTAATAATCAAATGAAATTTAGTCTTGAATGGATTCGATGGGGATTGAATCTCATCGCATTCATGGAGACGGTAGTCCGTACGTACGCACGAGCGATAATATCATTCTTTTGATATTAAAATCATATATAATTGGATGGTATATCATATATAAAGAATAATTATCATGTAATAATTATTATTTACATTAATTACACATCATTATTATACCCGTCCAAATAATAATGTATTTAATAACAATTACACCACGACATGGAGACGGTAGGCCGCACATACACACGTATGGTGACATGTCATTCAAAGGATGGATAGAACAATGAATATGGTTGTACCATAATTATAATAACATCACAGTATAAAAAATATATTGTGGTTATTATTTTATAATGGTAATAACAAATAAATAAGTAGTTTAAGAAGAAAGGAACTTGAAAGAGGGTTGTGAAAACATTACCTCTTTTTCAGGTTCTTCCTTTTGATTTGATCAAAAGGGCTCCTTAGGTTGGCTTTATGATCACACTAAGGCCTCTAAGTTGAATTGAGGAAAGTTTAGAGAATATTGGGTAGGGTTTGGCTGATCGAAAAGGCTTTGAATGTGTCAATTAGAGAGAAGGAGGAGTTCCCTTTTATAAGAGGGGTGAGAGGCTCCTTAGGAAAATCTCGAAATATTTTGTTATAATAAATTCATATTAAAATTATAATGGCTCCTAAGTGGATAATTTAAATGTTAAGGTAGATATGGGTCGAAATAATTACAACTAATAGTCTTTATATAGGTTTGGGTCAATATATTAACCTTATCATTTATATTTAACTCTAAGTTAAATAGTTTGACATTTACCATGTGTCGTTGTATTTTTATATTATACAGTTAATAAACTTACTATATACATCCAAGAGACACCCAAGTGGTCAAATAATGATACAACTATCACGATATAAGTCCTTTTGCTGATCCTTAGATTTTGAGGAATAGAATATAAATTATTCATATAATATTTGTTTTTAAAACTCTTTTATGTCACTTTTGAAACTATTGGGTATTTTGTTTTTGATAATTTCAAAACAACATTATGACTTCGAAAAAAATTTATATAACCCATAATAATATGTAATATTGACATAGAAAAGTAGTGTAATTCATAAAAAGTCTCAAATTTCTTTTATTTTTATATTTATAATATCAATTATTTTAATATTTCCTTAATTAGGTAATTACTGCATCACCATTGTCTAATAATTAAATTAAATTACTTATTGTCTAAAAATTCTAAATAAAATACCATTATGTAAGAAATCGTTATTGATTTCTAATGATTATTTATAATCCAATTTATATTATGTATAAACCTATATTAATTTTTTTAGTTATTATATTTTGATTTTATCTATTTTAACTCTTCTTTGAATTAAATAATAATAAATGTCCTAATATAAACCAAGTGGACCTAAATGATAATATTTTATTCCTAAGGTTGTTTTTGGTGGAGATACACTTGTACAATAGAAATAGGACATGTTTTAGGGTAATATTAATATCATTTTTACCCTTAATTACCGTATTTACTTTTAACCGTGGTAAATAAAATTAAAACGTTACTATTCCCCAAAAATTATATTTATCTTGTTAAACCACATTTTAATCCTTGATATTAACCGTGTCTCTTGGAATTTTGGAATTCCACTCACAAAAGCGGTAAAATTATGTTTTATGTGAATTTCCAAACTCTCCTAGGAGGTGGGTAAAAGACGGTGAAAAGTTCAATAAAATATTTATATTTATAAAATTATTCTAAACTAACTCCAATGAATTACATTGAACATATATAGGTATTATGTATCTATGTTGACCATAATTAAATTTAAATAAAATAAATAAATATTTAAATAAAATTTCTGGTTTAAAATATAACTATGTGTTTTTTTCACTATTCATCATATATTAAATGTTTTCAGAAAAATACCAAATATTTCACCCTAGGGTAATTTCGATATTCCGAATCCAAGAATGAAGTCCATCTTGAGAGATATAATTTATAAAATTTCAAAAAGTGGGTATTACTATTCCTAACGGCTAGTTTGATTGGTTGTGGTGTGTGTTAGAACTCGAAGTTGAATACAACACACACTAATGTATTATTCAAAGAGAAGCGTACCATCGAAACTTGGTGTGTTACAGATTCTAACTACACCTATATGTATTTGACATTCAATTTTTCCCCTTATTTATGAGGTAGTAAATTTACATGCATTTTAGGAAAAAAACAAATTATATGAGCACATGGCATTGATTTAGTCTCTTTATCAACACATATATTGGATTTGGAATAGAAAATATTGGTGTATAAAAATTAAAATTATTGAATTTTTTATTAATGATACACAAACTAAGTTCATAGAGGAATCTTAATTTTCTAATAGGAAAAATGATACATTTGTCTTCTTAGGATAAATTATTCATTGTTTTAGTATATTAATTGAACCCACTATTATCCGTGATCCAGTTAGTCTTCCATAGAACTTTAGTGAAAAAAATGAGTTTTTTTAAATCATTAAATTTGGGTAACAAGAACTCTTTATAGGTTGTGCCATGTATTTAAAGTTACCATTTATACCAAAGTGAAATTATATCATGTTCCTCTATGGAATTACAAATTTTTTGTGAATTTAGAGTTTCCTTCATGATACATATAGTGAAGCTAATATCTAATCACCAAAAAAAGAGATGAAAAAAGTTATAAAAATATTTGGACATGATTTTACAATGTTAAATCCATGCCATAATTATTACATGAATTATTGGGGAGAAGATTATGATAAAGAAGAATTAATAATATTTCATTCAATATGATAGAAGTAAATAAGTAATAATGTGTTTAACAATAATTTATAACATTAAGAAGAAGCATAAGAAGAAAAATCTCTTGAAGGTATTCCCTTAAATTCCATAGAACACAATATTTCAATGATTATTAATTAATTATAAGACAACATAGAAATTAATTGTAATTCTCAAGATAACGAATATGATATATTGATAAGACATCCTAAAAATATACAAAATAGAATTTTTTTTAATTAAATTTATCAAGATTTTTTGTTTTATACTTAGAATGTATATTTTATATTTTTAACATATTTTTTTTTCACATTCTGACTTTATGTAATAATTATAGAACATGGCTAGTTATTCTGATCAACTATAATCTAACTCTATATATTTTTATTAAGAATAATTCTGCCATTATTTTCATGATCATTATTGGAATGAAAATTCATTTAAATTACAATGATGTATACCATCAGCAAATAATAAATGAATTTAATGAATTTTTTGATGATTTTGGTAAAAAATAAGATTCTTTAATGATGAAATTATTTTAAATGGATGTTGATTAAATTTAGACAATTATTCATTTTCATTAATAGGAATTTAAACTGATGGGAACAGTCATTCTGGTTTGTCTTGTTTAGTTTATATTCAAAATTTTAACCAAAATGATTACATAATTATGTAAAATAGTGTTTTATATTTCTTTAGTGATTTCTTGAATATTCTCATAAATTTTGGTTTAACAAGAAAAAATATAGTACACATCAAATTGAGAATGTCATTGATTGTGTAATATAGTTTATAAATCATGGATCAATTAATGGATGATATTGTAAAATTTAGAAAGTGTAAAAAATTTAATGAATGTGGGAAATTGTGAGAAATATAATATGTGATGCAATAGGAACACAAAAGATGATGAAAAATATGATATTTTTCATGAATTTTTATTGGGAAATTAATTTCGATTCTTATAATCTTGATATAATACAGATTTAAAAAAAATCCTATGACCATGTAATTTTGATATTACATAATGAGTAGGGTAAAATGATGGATTTACATAATGGTAGAAAATAATATTAACTAATGAGTACAAAATATGGTTTTTGAGAAACTTTGAAATGAAAGTATCCTATTTCTATATTAATGAAAAAAATAGTGAGAATTATTTATTTCATCGATATTTGCAGAATGTAACAGTTCCTGAAGGATATTCAAGTAAAATATCACAGTGTGTTGACTATAAAGATATAATGTTACATTTATTGACATTTTATAATGCACATTTTCTTAGGGATGATTTTTGGTAGTTTCAATTAAAAAATAGATTACCTGAAAAGGTAATTACAATTCAAGTAGATTTTTATACCTTAATTAGAGAGATTTTTATAAAAACTCTAAATCCATATGTGCTTCATAAAATTCAATAAATAAATGTTTTGATACTTTTTCATTTAGAGATATTATTTCCCCTTCATTTTTATGTAGTCAATATTAGTATGACTATTAATTTTGATGTATTAGCTAAACTTGGTGGACCAATACGTAATTTATTCACATATCCAAGTGAGAGGTACATTAATGTAATTTTTATTTCATTTTTGAATTTGATCTTATCAAATAATTTTGTAAAAATTATAATATGACTCATATTTTTTTTCATTTGGTACATAGTTAAATTTATGTTATGTGGGAGTAATAAATCCCCACTAGATGGATCTATTGATGAAAGATATTTGTACAAGAAGTTGTTGACATTATTTTTATGGTAATTGGAATCAATGGAGCCTATACTCAATCATATTCGATACCTTTACAACATCTAAACTAATTCTCATTTTCAAAACAAGTCATTAGTATTTCCAACTTGTGGAGCACTAGTTATAAAAGGGTTAAACATTACACTGTAATAATTATAGATACTACATGATCATAGATATGTGTTACTCAATAGAATTATTATAGATCCGTTTAGTGATTAATTGATTTTTCAATCAAACTGATGACTATATGGTTGAACTCATAATGAGGTGGAATTACAAAAATAAGATTATTTTTAAATGGTATGGAAACTGTGTATGTAAAAACATATATTCATATTACGAATGTGTAGTTATTTTATCGATGTTACAAGTATCATCATAGATATTATTTACAATATAATAAAATTTACGAATAATGATGAGATATCAAAATATGTGATGTTTTTGGATTTAGGTACTTAGAGGCAGGATAAGAGATTATATGACTACAATACTCATTATTTCATGTCCCATATAATTTATCATGAAGTTGACTGAAATATTCAATATCGTGGTGTATTATCACTGTAATATGTTAGATAATGTGGAGATATGATGTTAAATACAAAATTAAACTATAAGGGTCATTTTTTTTATTTTTCTTATTCAAATACACGTGGGTTAACATTAATAAGGGTATAATGACTGATTCATAACATTTTACTTTATCAAATTGTCTAAGTTGATCCATGAATTGTATGAGTAGAGTGTGGTGAATATATCATGTCATGAAAAGATAAGATATATTATTATGCGTATAAGGAAATTAATTAATGATGATGTGTTCTTGTACACATAATACACATACACTTGAATGATATGGGAAATAAAGGTATATTTTTACATTTAAATAGTGAAAATCATCAATCTAAAAGCATTAATTTTTTCCTAATAATATTTAATCCATAGAACATATATGATATGATAAAAAGTAATTACATGTCAGCATATTTATTAATAATAATTTATATATATAAGAAAATGATAATTTAATTATTAAAATTTCGAGTAGAATATATTATAATTTCCAACTAATAATTGTTGTGTACATATATACATTTTTATATTCCATTCATTTTTTAAGAAAATTATTATTCTTATTTTTTACATATTGTTTAAATTATAGACCATTTGAATTGTCTAAATGTCAACAACAATTTTTTTTGAAATCTTATCCTTTCAATATCTCAAATTAAACAACCACTATCATCTATTTCGATGGATTTGAGTTATTCCACTCTTCAAGAGACATAAATATTGAAAACATATTACATAGATGGTATTGGTATCTAATCATTAGATGCACCTCAAAATATGGATTAGTTGGTAACACCCTCCATCATTGAGATATTTGATAATTACCATTAATGGTTTATATTTCATTATACAATAAACAATATATTTTATTATTTTTGCTGCATCTTCCAAACATATAAAGATATCAACAAAAGATATATAAATGTTTATAAAGTAGATGTTAACATAGTATATTTATGGCTACTAAAAGAAAATTAATTAACATTCTAGTTTATGAGAATATGGTGAGCATCTATAATGTTGTTAGGGTATGGGGATAGTTTCTTATGACGATTTCTTACATGATGGTGAGGTTTTCTATTAGTTACAATTAATAGAGTCATATTCCCTTTGATTTAAAACCAGAGGTTTCTGATAACCATGTAATGGTAAAATAAATTTAAAATTAATTAATAACTAATTTAAAAGACATGATTAAAATTTTTAACATGATTATATAGTTTTTTATATTTTTATTTCTAGATGTTTTTTCATTTTGATATCGAAGAATATGTTCTCTTCCATATAATCTCAAAACATTTCTAATGAATCAAAGTGATTTTAAAAGGAGATATTGACATGATTTTTATGGAAAACCTCTAAGATCTTTAAAAATTGATTAAAAAGTGACTAATGGTGTCTTTCTTGGATACTAGAATATGTTTTTTGATATTAAAAGAGATGCAACTCAATTGGTAATCAACCGTTTTTTAGTATCATATTAACATAAACAAAATAAAATAATAATTTTCATTAATTTTTTTTTGTTTCATTTGTGAATTATCAAAATAAATATAGTTAATAATGATAAAATAGTCATTCTTTATTTCTCTAGGTTACATTAGTTTTTAAAAATAGTCTTGGAAATATTTTATCCTTTATTATTAAAAATATAATTTTACAAATAATTTTATCCATTTAAATTGTATATATTTTTTAAAGGATAATTTATAAGTTCACTCAATTGATTAAAGAATGATTTCAATTAAATTACAATAGAAACCATATGATATTTTTTTTTGAATGAGCCTACCAGTGGAATTGGAGTAAGTACACATCATTACTAATTAATATTAAGTCATTACTATAAAAACAAATTATTGATAAAATAACAATAACAGTCATAACTTATTATCAATTAGTTTTAGTTGGATTTAATAATTTTATGTTTGAAACTTTTCCAATTAGAATATTTAGATATGTGAATCAATCACCAATTAATTGGTTTTAAGGATTGTCTGTTTTTATAATTGTTTATCTTTACAAATCATTATAAAAAAATATAAAAAATAATACTAAAGAAAAAAATTATTGAATGTAAAATTCTATAAAGATGATATAATTTTATAAATTTCGTTATATATTATTATATTAACATGTAAAAATTAAAGAATCCTTATATTTTAACCCTTTACAATCATCATCAGTTTCCCAAAATTAATCAATTTCAACTATTTTTTTGAAGGAGAATCCTGTGAATGTAAAGGGAATGGGTTTGGGGCCTACTCCAATAACAATCTTTGGTATGGAATCATCATCAATTACTATTGCTCCATGTAGGGGTTCGAGTAGTATCAGTGATCTAGAAGAAAATATAATGGTTTAAAGGATGAAAGTAAAATTGAATGAACATGACTCTTATAGGAAAGAACTATATTTGTGTCTATCGAAAACCAAGAATTCCTTAGTTTCTATATTTTAATGCACAACTAAATAATTGTTTTTGTAGATATTAGTGTTTATAAAATCATAAATACAATGTTCAAAACCAAAAAAAAATATTCAGGCTGGATATAAAATCATAGGAAAATAAATATAGATAAATTGATGAAATTTATGAACAAAAACCATGTTAGACCGAGTTACAGTTTTTTTGGGCTACCCATACAGATGTTTTTAAGGATTTAAAACACTAAAACATTTGTGTAATGTTAAAAACCCTAGAAAAAGACTTTATATTGGTGTCAAATAATGATATAGAAACTGTATAGATAATTTTAATGTATACAGAAGGACAACATTTCTATCTAATGAGTGGTGTGTTTGGATTGACTCAATATACTGGAATAAAAGACATTAAAGTCTCTAAAAAAATTCTCCTCTGTGTCAAAAATAATAAACTAAATTTGGAGTGATATTACATCATGGAATAATGACCACAGATTTATTTTTGAAATGTAATAAATCAATCCATGTCAATCTGATATATGATTATCTTGGGATTCTCATAAATCCATTTTTAGTGTTTTATGACACTACAAGTTGTATGTAACAGTAAAAACCATAGAAAATGACATCATATTTCTATGAAATAATTATTGACACAATTTTGAATTATTTATTACAAATATGAGCTAACAAAACATAAATAATACTTGTGGTGTTCCTATCATGTCTATATATTAGATTTTAAAAGATAAATATATAATCAAAAACATGCATCGGGTAGTCGAAGAAATGAAAATGATGTTGGATAACCATGAAATCATAGGAAAATGACTGATGTTTATTTTTTAAATATAGAAATTAAATCATGTTTAATATATTTTCAAATTTTACTTAGATTCCCATAAATACATTTTAGTGTTTTAAAACACTAAATCATTCATGTAATGTTCAGAACCATATGAAATGTCATCTAATTAACTTGAAATCATAGGGGGAAATAGGTAAAATAATTTTGATGTATACAAGTGGATAAAATATACATCTGACTTGTAGTGTTCACGAAATGACTCAATATATTCTTTTAAAAGATATGAAAGTCATTAAATCATGCACCAATGGGTAAAAAAACGTCATAGGATGTATATGAAATCATTTGAAAATGACTACATCTTTACTTTTATATCGTGGGAATTGAATCTTTATCAATTTCAGTTACACTTATCCTGGGACTCCCATGATAGTTTTTTTAGTGTTTTAAAACAATAAAACATTCATAAAACTATAAAAACTATAAGAAATGACATTACATCGATGTGAATTCATGAAAAAATCATTATTGACTTAATTATTACATGAATGAGAAGAAAACATATCCATATGATGTGCGACATTCCCTTAATGGCTCAATTAGAGGTTTTAAGAGATATCAAAATCTTTGAAAATGTATACCAGGGGGTACAAACCTAGAGAATAACATCTGATTATAATGAAATAATAATACATAGTCATAGATTTATTTGAGACATTTAGGAGTTGACTCGACATAAATATGGGTGAATATTTTTTCGATATGATCATAAATGTGTTTATAATGTTTTAAGACTCTAAAATTTGAGTTTAGTATCCCACACCATAGTAGACGACCTCATATTATTGTGAAATCATGGGGTAGTGAATGATGGATTAGTTTTTTCATGTATGTGTAGAAAAATTTTAATCTGATACATTGTGTGCTCATAATGACAAAATAATTGGTTTTAAAAGTTATCAATATCTTTATAAAGAGACCCCAATAGGTAAAAAACAATCGACATTATATGGCCCTCAAATAAGGAAAAAACAACACTATGTTTACTTGGGAAATGTAAGAACCAACTTCATGTCAATCCACGATGTTTTTTTCCTATGATTTTTTAAAACATGTTTTTAGTGTTTCAAGACATTAAAACCTGTGTTTAATGGTAAAACCGTAGAAAATAACCTTTTATTGACGTGAGATAATGAGAGAAACCACTTGATTTCTTTGGATGTGTTCAAACTGATAGAACATATATAGATGTTTGGGGATCTTGGAAAGAATCAATACGTAGTTTAATATATATTGAATTCATTAAAAACATTCGTGAGGGGGTAAAATATAAGAAAATGTCATCATATAGAAATTAAATCATAGGAAAATGACCATAGATTTATTTCTTAAATATTGGAATTAACTCCAAATCAATCTATGATATGGTATTGTTGGGATTTCCATAATTGTTTGTATTTTTATAAACATACACATTTATGTACAGGTTAAAAAATAGTAACTAGCCTTATATTTATGTGAAATCATGGGCCACCACATCTAGATTTTTTGTGACATATATGAGTATAAAACATGTCAATCAAACATGTAGTGTTCTTAGAAAGACTCAATAATTGAATTTAAAAGATATAAAAGTCATTAAAAACATGTAATGGGTGGTAAAATTTAGGAAAATAGAATCCAATACCATGAAATCAAAACGTAATGACTGTTGATTAAAATTATATATCTGTGAACCGATTCCACATCATGCCAAGTTACCGTTTTCTAGGGATTCTAGTAAACATGTTTTTTGTGTTTTAAAACAATAAATCATTCGTGTGATGATAATAAACATAGGAAAAATTCATAGATTTTTATTAAATCTTGGAAACTATACAGAGGAATTTTTTTCATTGTGTATATGTAGAAATCGTGTCTATATATTGTCCAGTCTTCCTGGAAATAATTAATAATATGTTTTGAATGATATAAAAATCATTAAAAAAACCACCAATAGGTCAAAACCAAAAAATGAACAATATACATTTATGAAATAATATAACAACTATGATAGATTTATTTTTTAAATATAGGAATTGAAACCACGTCAATCAGAGTTACTATTTTTGAAGGATGCCCATAAACATGTTTTTAGTGTGTTAGAACGCTAAAACATTCATGTAATAATAAAAACCATTATAAATGGAAACATAATGACTTCAAATAATGGGAAAACAACCATTTAATTATTATTGACGTGTAAGAGTAGACAACACATTCATATAATGAGTAATCTAATATCAATGACTAAATGGGTAGTATTGAAGGACATAAAAATCTTTAAAAACATGTTATAGGGGTAAAAAAATATTTTTTTTGGATATCATTGGAATAACAAGATAATGAAAGTATATTGATTTTTGAAATGTAGTAATTGACATCAATTCAATCGATGTAATAGTTTTACTAGGATTTAAATACACAATTTTTTCGTGTTTTAAAACACTAAAAAGATCAGGTAATAAAAAAACCATTGAATACAACCTTAGATTAAATTGAAATTATGGGACCACAATTGCTGAATTATGTTGGAATTATAATATAAGATTAAACAACAAATATATATAAATTTTTCTAATGAGTAATTTCGAGCAAACCACACATCAAATTAAAAATTTATGACATGGTTATATGATTGTCCATATCGATATCCATGTGTTGAATTAATTAAAAAATAGATAATTTTATGTTTGGAACGTGTTCATCATGATATATTATTTGTTATATAGTAATGTTTATTTTGTTTTATTAACAAAATAAAAAAAATTACGTGCAAGAGTTTGAATAAAATCGTTGTCTATTCCCTTTTGTATTTCATTTTATAAATGTTCTAGATTATATTTTAGGTAAAAAAAATTGTAGGTAGTACGTTGTGAACCCTAGAATTCATCACAAGGTATTGGAGATGGATCATAATATTAGTGGTATGAATAAATATTATCAATAATTCTAATATAATTATTTTTTTATTATGTTCAGTTCAAATTTCTATATTTTAATTATTTTATTTGATGACATAATTTGATTAATTTCACATATGATAAATATATTTATTGAGGTATATTGATGGAGTAGAGGTCGTGGGATTTTAGAAATGGCCATGATTTGAATGTGGATGTTTTCCATATTTTACCTGTATATATTGATCACTATGGTTTTGGCTTGACTGGTAGTTTCCTATGTGAGTGTGTGTATTTGAGACTGTGGATGCATGATTGTGTAGGTATGATGAAATTCTTTTACATTTATGGTTTATTTTTTATACAACTGAGTATTTTATATTCATTTTTTAAAAAATTTTAAAAAAATTATAATTTTCATCAAACCTTTAGTCATTGTTTTTGATATTCAACATTAAATATATTTTATTTTATCTATTTAGGTGTAGTTTCTAGTTTCTAACACTAGACATAGCTGCATATAAAATACATAGTTACAATTATGTTACTTTACCACATTCTAAATTTATTTTTTATTTAAAATACCTCTAAAAATGAATAAATAACCACCACTGTGTACTAAAAAAATAAAATATATTAAAATCACCTTTAAACCATGAAACAATGATAATAAACCATAAAATATAGCATAATGACCAGTAACAGATATAACAGAGATTTAAACCAGTTTCAGTATAGAAATAAAATTCTAAGTAAGTTTTTTTTAATGTATCTATTATTGAGTTTCGCAAAATTGTAAGTTACCTCTTCATTGATGTGATAATTAGTGGAAATAGTTTTTCAAAAATTTTACTTCAATTTAATAAAAAAGTTACTATATATCATAAAAAATATTGGGTGGGTATATTATTTTTTGAAAACCCAATCCCACATCAGTTTACTTGAAGGATGGTGGCTGAAATATAAGATTATATTGGTAATTCCTCAAAGAACCCATTTTTTATGATGGAACCCTATAAGGTAATTTGAATTGGGCATATAAGAACTATATAGCTAAGTATTCTTTTCATGGATTACTGATCAGTATGGGTGACCCCATGGGATTTTCCCAAGGTCGTGTGTGTGTGCAAATAAAATTAACACTAAATGAATATGTTTTGGTCTATAGGGAATGTAAATCGTCTTATAAGTGTCCCCAATGGGAAATTCAATGTGGAATAATGAGAAGGAAACCACTGTATTACAGGAACCCATGGGGTTTGTTTACCATGTTCATTGTTCTAGGAGGTTGGGTTGCAACAGTTGGTACTAGAGGAATGGTACTTCATAGGTGATATGTAGGGTGTATTATTAATGAAACCCAATTTGATAAGGATAACTATGGATCAAATAATTGAATATGGACTCATGTTGATTCCTTATTTCAAAATTAAATATTATAATAGTGGGGTGTCCATGTGTCCCAGTAGAGATATAAACATAAATGCAAGTGCCAGGGGATTTGGATTAGATGTATTATCATTGAAATGATGCCCATGCTGTCTTTTCTTTGGTTTGAGGGTGTGGGGTGGAGCAGATGTGTGAAAACCCAACCCACCTCAGCTTTTAATATATATATTGTCTCACATATAAACTTTTATTGGTAATTCCTCCCATATATCATCGGTGTTAAGATAGAATCCAATAAGGTATTATGTTTTGGTCTTGGAAGACCTAGGTTTGGAGGAATTAGATCCCTCTAGATACTTATGTGTACATATATAGTGTGATGCTACATGACTTTACAAAGTTTTGTGAATTATTGTTTTCATTAATTATTCATTATGGAAATATATTGTTCATTGGATCAAAAATAAATGTGTATTTATCTACCTTCAATTTGTATCACCCTTGGGTCTTTGTTTTTTCATTGGGGTCATTCAAATTGGTGATATACATAGATAGGTGGTAAGGAGTTAGAGGATATTCTATAATTTTTTATGAATTGTATTATTAATGGTAATATGGAAGACGCTTATAGATTTACTATTCATACAATTGGAGAAGAAAACATAGAATAAAGGGGATGAGGAGTTTGAGGCACCACCCAAAATTTGGTATATGAATTTCATATTTGATAATATTTTTTTCGAGGGACATACCAATTGTTGGAGGTGCTTTAGCCACATCAATTTTAGATAAATGGTATGTTCTTCCATTCCATTTTCTTGATGATATTATTGTAGGATAATCATGAAGTATTCGGGGTAATTATATATCAGCCTAATTGGTCAGCCAATCATGCTTCAACTTTTATTAAGTATAATTTTTTTTGAACCCAATTGAAAAATGTTCTGAGTAGTAGCTAGTCTTGGATTATTCGAACCCTCATACATCATTTATTGAAACCTATATGGAGGAAAAGATAGAGGCCCCTTAAAAAAGAATGTTTAATGGTGGGAAATGTTCCTGTTCTGATGTTGATGAAAAAGAATCCATATATCAAGGATTATCCCATATTCATTTTCATATTGCAAATAGTGAAGCCCCAAATTTACATATCTACCCAATAACTCTATGAGTCCCACTACAAAAACCTAATACAACCCATTATCATAGCTCCAGTGTATTTATTATACATTAAGGACATTCACAAAACTAATCCCCACTTATTTATTTGAACATCATTATCAATTTATTCTTATTAAATGGTAACAATTATTTACATTATATTTATGGAGAAAATTTCTATTGGATAATGTATTTGGTATTATAATCACAAATTGTCACAAAAAATATTTCATCTATTCATAAATGGTGTGTATCATGCTCCAAATTCCAAATATTTTAAAGCAAAAAACCAAATATGTGTTATTATTTCAGAAATGATTGTAGTGTGTAAGAGTATTAATTATCAAACATTCTGGAAAATAAATAATTTTTCACTTGTTATAGTTTGATGAACGAGACATTTGTGTTGAAACATACACTACATTAATATGATTCTTGAAGAGTGACATTGTACTAGAATTTTGATAACATAATATAATTGTAATGGAATATATGGTATTATTGTGGAATTATTTTGATGTTAATTATGGTAGTTCCTCTGTACTATAAAATTGGGGTTGAAGACACCATTTTCATTTAATATATATTTCATTTTTATTTCATACATGATCTTAATGAGAATAATGTTTGATATTTTCAGGTTTTATCGGAAACACTGTATTAATTATTGGATGGATTGACATAGTATGAGTTCATCATTTTTTATTTAGTTTTTTACTTATTAGTGATGATATTTCATTAGATATTGATTTAATTCCCTTAAATAATTTTTTGGGGACCATAAATTTTCATTATATGAATTATTAATATCTTAAGGAATATTTTTTTATCCTAGAACTATGATTACATGATATTTTGAGGTCCTGTGAGCCCAAAAATGATATTATAAAAATATTGGATATATAAATATCAAGCATGTGTAGTTTTTCCACAATAGAGGACAAAATCCTCAAATGTTTTCTCAGGTCAGAAATTAAAGATGATGGTTGAATCCAAGAAGTGATGAAAATGATATGTGTGATATAATTTTTGTTTGAATTGGAAATTTGGTTGAGGTATTCATTGGTATATACATAATGTGGAGTAATTAATTAATTAATTTATTTATTTCATATAATACACAATAACCTAATTTTATAAAAAATATTCTATTATTTAAATTCTCAAGGGTTATCCAATTTACCCGAGGAGTTTATAGATTTTCCTCTAACATTCTTCGTTGGTGGATATAATCAAAAGATGACATTTTATCAAACTGAGGTGGATCTATCGATACTAAATGTTTTTAAACATCTCCATCTCTAAGGGACACATTATTTTCCAATAGTCAATCTCAAATCAAGTTGGGAAGGAATTTTTATTTCACACCTGATGATTAAAATAACAATAATTGATATCTTATATTCTTTTAATTATGAGATGGCATGTTCTTTTCATGATACCTAGATAAATGTTCAATAATTAATTCATTTTATTTTCAAATTATAACATGTTATCATATCATTTTCCCCTATCAATGATAATTTGGCATTAACACATTGGAAAAAATATTTCTACCTTTGTTCATATGCCTTCCCTAGAGCCTTCATTTTGTTCTTCATCATTAGACCATAATGTCTTAGTTCTACATTGTCGAGGTGAGTTCAAGTATGGTAAGGAAACTAGATTCATTGTAGTTTCGGAATGATGAACTGAAAATTGTTTTTCAATAATATTAGGATCAACCACTGGGGATAAATCATATTTTTTTGATCCAAAAAATATTAATGGGTTACAAGATTTACGTAAGAACATCAGCGGATCTCCATATTCATGTTTTACGGCCATAAGAGTTTGGAAAACAATGGATAAATTCCTTACCCATCTGTTACGAGTGAAAAAAAACGTGACATATGTAGCAGTAAGAATAGATATTGAAAACATTTAATAAACTGGATTATTATTAAAACAACGACTACACATCATGTCTCCTAGAAGAACAAATAAAATGTATCCCCTGGCTACGAAATTCAGTCATCAAGAAAAGTTAATAATCACACATAGTGTTGATGCATGTAAATTATGGATGAACTTACATAGGAAAAACATTTTTTTACTAGATGGAAAATTTCTAGGACCCTATCTGGTCGAACATTCCATGTACTCTGGGAGTACAAAGGCATGGGATGCCATCTAGGAATGACTTGGTACATATCTAGGTACATGTCCAGGTACTCGATCATGACCAAGAGGAAATAGGTAGGCACCGAAGGCTGAGAAACACCTTATTTTAGCCATACATGTCATGTATAATGAAATGAGTTCTATTTAGAGTCTAAAGGATGAAACTTATGTGAAATTAGGTGGGGTCACACACCTTTTGGTCTATCATATATGCCTTGTATTACCTCCTTTAACATCTCCATCTCATATCATTATCATTTGAACTAATATTTTGGTCACCATTTTTCCTATCATGAGTAGTTTTACATTTAGAACATGATTGTTGAATTATTTGGGTCCAATTATATGTTTTGAGAAAGAATCATCTTTAGGCTATGCATTGTGATTTTATATATTAGGATATGATCCCAGGCAGATGTTTGGGTTCGTACTCCCAAGACAAATTTGGGTGCGAGTTACCTATACTATCTGAGAGATAAGGAGTTATGTACTCCCTTGATGCACTAGGGAATAGGTTACCCATATTCTCTATATATAGAGAGAAATTAATTCTACAAATTTGGATTGTGTCATCTATATATAGTGAATTACTCACCTATCTTTGTTCACTAGTGTATTGTAAGTCCTCTATGGGAGTTGGTGCTCCCTTAGATGTGGAGTGTTGTAACTATGAATGTCCCCATCTATACATATTCTTGGGAGGTTGTGTTTGATGTTGGGAATCATTGATGAAATTATATACCTAAAAGAATACTCATCAAAATTAGTAGGGCTATGATATGGATATCCACTTTATCTCTCATCTAGGATTCATTATAATAATATATATGTGTTTGTGTGTGTATTTTTTGTGTTTCATTTCCATCATTCTTTTGGTTGAGAAAAAAATTTATTATATCCTTATATTGAACCACTTTAACAATTAGGAAATCCTACTGGGTATGTGTATAATCACCCTATATTGGTTTTTCCTAAACATGAACTATGTTATGCAGATAGTAGGTAGAACTACAGTAAATTTACTGATGTATAGTGATTCTTGGGGGCATTGACCACATGTAATGGTTGGGAATGGATATCAGTAGTAAGACTCTCTCATTATTCTCTATTGCCAAAGGTTTTCTATTTAATGCTTTATTTTTGGTTGGGTGTGTAATTTTCCTCCTTATAGTTTTTTTACTATATCATACTCTAATGTATTCCATAGAGGTTATTAAACACATTGTTTTTTATAGTTATTATTATAAAATATTATTCATCTATAATGTTTATTAGAGAAAGTTTTTGGCATGTTTGCAGGTAAATATTAAAAAGGCCTCCCATTTTATATTATTCCTTTCCAGAATTTGTCTCTAAAATATGGTCTATTAGTGGAGGTCATGGGTTTTTTAATAGTCCACCTTCCAATGGCCAGGTAGACTTTAGTGTGTCGATTTATTATAGGGTTCTATTAGACGAGTTATTTTTTTGGGATGGGGTTTGATTTTTTCCCCTAACAGGGTTTGTTTGGGTCATTGGGAAATAATGGTAAAGTGTCTCAAGTGTTTCTAGCCAGGGAACCCAGTGTTTGTAATGTGTCTAATGTATCCACACAGATAGAATCTTACTACCTACATATCAACATTTCATATAGAGAAATTTGTTTCATGAAATAGTTGTACATGCATCATATAGTATTTAGTCCTTTAACTATCATCCTTTAGTCATATCCACACACACACACACACATATTCTCATCTACACGTTGTACATGATGATCACCTTCAAGATTATACCATGAAGATTGCCAACCGGGTTACAGATTTAGTATATTGATGGTAATATAATGATTGATGATGTTTCAGTTCAGTGGCCTTCCTAGAAGGTTTTTCCTCATAAAAGTCAAAGAGGAGAATCCCTAAATATCAAGAAGTAGATATAATTAGAGGATTAGGTTATAAATATATGAAGAAATAACTTTCTCTACATGTTCCAACATTATAGTTCATTGGGTCTTCATGAAGAGTTGTACCCTTATTATGTGAATGAATGGATTGAGTTGGTTGTTTGAGTCATCAGGCTCATACAAACCCTGATTTATCAGATTGTTTCACTACCATCTAATATTTTTTATTGAGCAGTTAGTCAATCATAGAGTATGGTTATGCATTCCCATAATGGGACGATGCTCTCTTGGACCAATTACATGTAGATATTTTGTGAGTAGTGTTACACTTCATATTGGAACTTAGTTAAGATCCAAACGAATCTTGATCTATAAGAGGGTTATGTTTTTGTATCTAAGTATGCAATGATGTTCACTGATCATATGTGGTAGGATATTTACCTGGTATGAGATGCATTATTACATGTGAGGATGTTCAAGAAGGGTCTCCATAGATTCATTTGAACCATTATGTTATCCTAATTCCTACACACTTCTACCGGATTTCTAGAGTATACACTATTGAATGAGATCTTACATGAAGAGGGGCCAAGAGATGTTAGAGACAAAAGTGAACATTTTGTGACTAAGTCATTTGTAACATGTTTTAGGCATCATAAATCATGATCCCAAAAGGGGATGAATTTTCATTCATCAACATTGATGTGACGATCTATTAATAAGAAATTTCATAGTGGATCAAGTCAGATAGAAGAGTGAAGATTTTATGCCTTCTATTAGCGTAGTCACTTATCTCATGATTTCATTCCCCTTCATGCTCAGTTGGACAGAAAGATAGTGGATGGAAACCCACGATAGAGTCAATTCCATGATTAGGGATCTCCTAGAAAAGGCTGGGGTGGATGATTGGGAATCTATGGTGGTAGGGGAGAGGGAGTTGTTTAGGGAGGAGGAGTGGTTGATTGAGAAAAATGCTATAAGCCCTTACCAAACCCACCATGAGGTACAAATCAGGCTTAGGGTGTTTGTGGTCAGGGCCATTGGTAGTTTTAGTATATGGAGGGCTATGACCATTATACACATGAGATGATCTATGGTATTATTTATGTTCATTTAATTATTTCCTCAAGACTAGTAGACACCAATGTGTATAATTACTTCATTTTCTTATTTTGGATGACAAAAAGGAGATACCTGTTGAGATATTAACCCATCTACTATAGCTAGAGGTTTCTGGAAGGATACATAATTTAATATTTCATGTCTTCCAGTAAAGCGAGATATATCTTTGTGGAGATAGTTTCCCATGGGATCTCTTGGTCATCACAATTTGACCTTATAACATAATATGGGATATTGAATGGTTGTACATCGTAGGTGAGTTAGGTTTCATTGGAACAATGGTATGAGATTCTCCTTTATGGGAAAGTGAGATCACATGGATGAGTTGGTGGGCCTAGAATGAATAAGGCTATAAACCATCATTGATCTATTGATGATTCTAACCCATGGAATAACATGATCTTTCTGCATATAGATTCAATTAATAGTAGAGTATTATTTGGACATATTCAATGAGTATGTTTGAGAAATACTATATCATCAAGGGATAGATATATTTAATGAATTTCACTTTGGGACCACCCTAATATCTTTGGATATATATAAGTGATGTCACCTATCATGTTGGGGGAGATGAGGGTGCAGATTTAGGGCCTTATAGATAACAGGTTTTTCAAACTAACTGTGTACCCTGTGCCACTATGGTTTTTTCATTAAAAAGGTGGAAAGGATATTAAGGATTTTTTTATTATCATAAACTAATTCAAGTAATGATAAAGAAAAATTATACCCCATACTGATGATTAAAGACCTCTTTGACCAATAATGAGGAGGGTGTCGATTCTTGATGATCAATATTGGGTCATTCTACCACAGATTGACGGTTCATGAGGATGATATCCTGAAGATATAATTCTTATGTTTCTATAGACATTATGATATATTGGGATTGACTTTTGGTGTGTCGGATTACCCTGTTGAGTTTATGGACTTGATGAAGTAGATCTTCAAGCCATTTATGGAATATTTTGTGGTTGACTTCATGTATTACATACTCATTTACTATACATCAGTGGAGGATCCTGAAGAAAATTTGAGGATTTTTCAAGACTTACGCTTGGAGAAATGATATTATGATAAGCTTATGAATTGTTAGTTTTTGAGCAGTGAGAATCAAATTCTTGGGAATTTATTTTATGTGATTAAAATTTATTTGTTGATCCATTAAATAATGATTTATTTATATAATTTATGCCACCCTAGAGCATGAATTTGGTGTGGAGAATTCATGGCTAGGAGGGGAACTGAAAATGTTTTTTGGCTGACATTACTTGAGTAACAACCCTCTTACCTCCAATAAATGAAAATGGTAACCATTTGTATGGAACGATAATTATGTATAAACATCACAAAGTTATGGCTAAGTATGACCAATGGTCCTTTGTTGATATTACTAGAGGGGAAATGTGTATAATAGGTTTTGTGATGAATCTAGTTTTGGGATCTACTACAATTTGATGTAGTGGTAGGAAATGGGATTGTGTATGGGTAAAGGTAGTTCTGACCCCTTGAGAATAAGTATTCTTCTAATAACCTGTGGATGGAAGTGATAGTCTTCTCTATGATGAATTTGATGGACTATCTTCTAGGATATATCATTATTGTTTACATTTTCCACAAGAGTCTCGAATAACTGTTGATATATGGAGATTTTATCATGAGAAAGAGGTGTTGGATGGATTTCCAATAGTACCTTGAAATCATTATAGTCTATACTCACTATAACTCTAAATTGGTGGATGGTTCTCTTAGTAGGATTTTCTAGACATTCATGGTGGAGAAGGTGTCTAAGAAGTTGGCATTGTTGTAGCTTACCCTATTAGGGGGATGGGGTTATAAGATACCATAAATTGATGGTGTTGACTCTTCCACTTATATATTGTGCAAGGGAGCCCCATTTTGGAGGCATCTCCTATGATATTTTTCATAACCATATGTTCTCAGGGGATGCACCAGATGGGTTATCGGAAAGAGGGGAGCATGTCATAATTTTATGGGTATGAACAATGGTTTTAGTGAAGATGTGAGAGGAGGTGATGTTGGCGTTTTATACTGCTTCATTAAATTTAAATCTTAGTGTGGTGAAGATGTAAAATGTCCATAAATTGTAGATATAATGGTCATTAATGAGTCAAAGCATTGTGGAGCTCATATATCAGTGTCTCAAATTTTAGTATATGAAAGTTGGGAACTAGGTTCTGTTGGGTTTCATAAAGTCTCTTGAGATCCAATAGTGTAATGGGTTAGAAACTAGACAAAAATCATGATAGGTCATTCATGGAAATTCGGATTCAAGGATTATATGTGGGTTATAATTGACCAACATTCTTGGTTGGCACACTTCTTTGTTATCAGGGAGCAGAGTATGGTAGAGATCTTTAGAAAGTTGTTCTTGTGGGAGATTATTTGACTCCATGTGGTTCCCAGGAGGCTTATCTCTTACTGTGAGGGTGGATTTATGAAACTTTTATGTGTAGGCCTCTAGGGGTAATTTGAGACCATGATGAAGATGATAATGACATTTTACCCCCAAATGGATTAAAAAATGAGCAAACTATCATATAATTATAGAAAATACATATATCCTTTTATTTGGAATTAATTTGGAGATGGAATAATAGTTTTCCACTGAAAGAGTTTTCATATAATAATATCAATCACAATGAAATCAGTATGTCATGTTTTATTATAATATATGGGAGTCCTTGATGCTAAACCTTATACAGGACTGAGATTCTCAAGACATCTCTTATTGGGTATGAGATGGTGTAGGCGATGATAGAGAAAGTGATCGTAATCTATGAGAATATAAATTATTTCATGGAGATGAGAGAATAGAAACACATATTATCATCATAAACCATTGGTTTTTGAGTAGAGAAATCTTGTTTTACTAAGAGTATTCATATGGGAGGATTGAAAATGTTTGGTCAGTGAGGACAACTATAAATGAGCTTCATCGGGAAATTTATGATTCTAAAGTGAGTTTTTGAGGTTTCTTACCACCTAGTCTTACCCACACTGTTGGATCCAGATCATGAAATATTCTATATGCCACATCCAAGGATACATGTGCATGATAGGATACACATTATTATCTATAGTGATCTGAACATCCAGGATTGTGCGACCATCATAGAGTACCAGGTGGTGATCAAGAATCGATAGTATAGGATCCCATGAGGATTGAAAATTCAATTAGTTTATGTGTTGTTGCATAATAGGAGTGTAAAAGGGAGATCTTAGGTGTGAGAGAACTAGATGAAGGCTCAATATCCCAACCTTTTTGTTTAGTTTAAATTTTTTTGGGTGAATACACAAGTGGATGGAAGAATATAGTGACCTTATTTTTTACTCGTAAGACTCTAAAATTTATTATTTAATATTTTTATAGCTTCGAACTAATATAGTGCATGAATCTGAGGCCTTGTAATCCTGAAATTTATTTTATAAAATATAAAATATATAAATATCATGATAACACTATTTTTAAGAAATAGTGATGTAACTCCCAAAGTAGAGTATTTGATTACAAATATGAAATTAGTGTTGAATAAGAAAGGTGAATTTTTCACTAGGCATTACCTATATTTCACTAACACTATATTTTTGAATGAGGTATGTATTTTTTGGTATATAAGGTAGAGTAATTGGTTAATAAATTATTTTAAATATTTTATTACACTAAACCCTAATTTTATATTCAAATATCCATTTTTTTGTAAATTATAATGTTATAACAACATAACCCCCAGATACTAGGGGAGAACCTTATAAAATATCATTAGAATATTGATTGGATGATAGTTGATCAAATTGAGGTGGATTTAGTGGCATTAAATATATCATGACTTCTCCTTCACTAGATAATGTGTTGTTTAACAACAATTTAACCCAAAATGATGTAAAAATCATAAATTTTCTATACCACCAAATTTGATTAAATGATTGATCCATGTTTAATCATCTTTTCTGGATTCTATCATATAATGTTATTTTCATGATTGTATTAGATTTTTTAAACTATTTAATTCACTTTATTCTCAAATTATGCCATGCCTTCACCCCATCTTCCCTGACCCATTATTGTTTCCCAAAAAAATATTGCCAATATGATTTTCACCAGTTTACTTTTTTTCCTTTCCCCAACCCATTATTCATGTTCAATAAAATTATCCAGTGGTTCTGTGGAACAAAATTTTATGGGTGGGTTAACACATGAATAAACCCGCAAATTTATGGTCGTTTTGAAAATAAAAATGGATTCGTGTTTTATAGATGGATTTGGATGGATTGTGTGTGATACTTTATGGATCTGGGTTCCACGAACGATGATATGAGATGACACACAAACATGATTCTTTTAGAGGATCAACAAATTTCATTCTTTAGACATCATATACTAGGGGAAAATGGTCATAGGTATTCCCATTTAGTTTTGGTCAGTCATAGGGTGAGAGCCTTGGTTGCATGAACAGATATGGAAAATAAGTGATGAATCAAATGATTCTATAAATATACTATCGTCTCACATTATATCCCAAAAGACCACAGAACATGATATCACCTGGATATCAGGATTATTTATTGGTATATGTTAAGTATCACACATTGTGTGGTCAGACCCACACACTGTGTAAGCCTACCAAGTCATCCCAACTATTTACTACCTGGAACACACCCATGACCCATGTGGTTAGAAACATCCTATACTCCAGGAGTTCTATTTCATGGCCTGGAAATGTGGAAATTATTTGTGCATGAAAAGGTACATAGGGACAACAAGGGGGACACAACCATGTCCCAAGTGGTTGAGACACATTGTTTCATAGCCATAGATGACCTCAATGTTCACATGTCTTCTAGGCCATGTCCGTGTGAGAGCGAGAGAAGGAAATGATATGGGGGAACATGCCATGTGAACCCTTATATAGACCATGTATTCTCTTATTATTCATCTGGTATATCATTTGTTTGAACTCAGAATCTAGCCAAAAAGTATCATATCCTTGCTAGTCTTCTGCAGAGAACATGATGACTGTATTTTTTATTGGATGAGATATATAATATAAGACGTTTAGATCATGAGGACTTTTTAGGTGATTCTCAACAACAGGATTGATACAGATAGGAACATATGATATACGTTGGGGTCAATAATTCCCTCTCACACCAGGTTGTGGGTCCCCCATACTATCAAATATATATTTTTTGGGTTATTACTCAAGAGATAAACCATTTAAAAGATTCCCCATATTCTTTATACAGATAAATAAGGTACTCCCCTATGAGAATGATATGTTTTTACTAGTTGGTACTCCCACATATTCGGTCATTGACGTGGTGTTGGTCCTCCATTGCAGTTGGGAAACCCCCAAATATAGAGCATATTATAGAGGAACATGACCCTCCACACATATTTTGGTGAGGTTCTTATTGATTTTTGAAATTAGTGATGGACATTTAGAGATTTAGGATTACTCATATTCTTTGAAAGGGATGTAAAGTGGATGTTACCTTTTTTCACATCGGGGTTTTTTATGAGAATATATATTTATGTGTGTGTTTGTGTGTCAGTTGAATTTTTCACTATTTATTTGGGGTGAGATAAATATCTTTTTATATGTCAATTACCCCCATTTAGTTTTGGGGGTTTCTTAGTGGGTATGTATATACTCACTCCTTCCTATTACTTTCTGACATCTTTTGTGTCTTATTCAAACGATCAATATATCATCAATGTCTTTGGGGGAGAATAACAATACATGGGTGCATTGACTATGTATGGTTTTTAATACCACCGACAATGTTCACAATGTTGTTTATTCCACCATGAATGAAAAAAAAGATGAAGAAGTACACTATCATAATTGGTGGAAAAGGAGTATTCCATCTTTTCTCTTTATTCTTATTCATTGACTAAACATCTCAATTTTAAGGAACAATAATCCATCCATAATACCTTCTAAAACAACAGTTTAGAGACTCATATTGATGTTATGACTCTATGGAAGGAGGGGGTAATAACCCTTGTTTTTTATATAAACCCTTTCTTTGTGAAAGTAATGGAATTATGTCAATCCTTAACACATATAAACAAGTGTATGGAATTACGGTAATTTCTTTCCATTGATTCATTTCTCAATCTTACGCACCACCCCCACATAGAGTAAAATGGTGACACAATTATATGATTATGAAGTTAAATGAAATGATGTAAACCATGAAGCAAAAAGAGCCCTAGAATTTTCTAAGGCATAAAATGTAGCATTGAGATTTATACATATGGGATAATGAAGATGGATAATATGATCTACTAGATTTATAAGATGACTATAAAAATGATTTTTTTCATTTCAAAAACCCTACCACTTATCCATCACCATCAAGGCTATGATGGATTAGAACCCCATGACCTGACATGGTTTTCATGATTTGGGATGTTTATTTTATGTTTTTTTATTTTTTAAAGTATAGAATTTCATTATCTCCCTTTGGTATCTTGAGCTTTCATAGAGGATGGTCTAGTTGTTCAATAAACGAAAATATATTACTATACATATTTCTTTTTTATTATTTATCATATTTACCATATTTGACAAAATCTATTTAAAATAGATCATCCAAGAAAATATATTTTTGTTATTAATAAAATTAATAACTATTATAAATAACATTTTATGATACCATTAAAAAAATAAAATTAAATTACAAAAATTAATAATATTATTCCTACAATTATTATGAATATGATATATATATATATTTCATAGACCCTAGCCCTATTCTTGTGGGACCAATTGGAACGCTGGCCAACTCACCTACTTTTTATTCTTCATTTTCATTTCACGAAAATAATAATTATATCATTGTATAGGAATAAATTAATATTAAATGAAAAATAAAAATTAATGAAATTGAAAAAAATAATTATTATTTCAAAAATAAAATATAATATAGAATTTATAATAAATTTAAAATACATCAAATAAATATTTAGAAATTAAAAAAATATACATTAAATTATTAAACTTTTTACCCATTATATTATTCTTAATATATACATTTATAACAATTGAATAATTATTATTTAATAAAAAATGGTGCACATAATAATATACCAAATCCACAAATAGTAGTGTTGTAGGTGTGCGAGGTCAAGGATTCAACAAATCTAGTTTTACTTTCACTATATATTGGTCATGCCTCCCTTAAGTTTTCACATGAAACTTGACATAACCCTATAGTCCCCCTCACAACACCATAGATAAATATCTATGGATTAAGGTGATACATATTATTATCATTATAGATGAGCATCAACAACCAACCAACATATAGGTAAGTAAATACTCGTTTAATTGTAGCTAAATTCAATGTTTGATGTAGGATATCAAAGAAAAATATCTATATGGCAAGAAAAATTTTCATCATATAAAATCATTATTGAAAATTAATCTATTCAAATCATCAAAATGTTGTTATGAATATTTATATTATTTCAAAATAATGAAATGAAATCAATATGGTATCTAATTGAATCTTATAAATTTTAATCATCATAATTAAGAATATCTACAATGAAATTGAATGTGGTGTTTGGGAAAAACTGTCACGAGTTATATACATTTTCTACCTCTATCATTATATGATCCATGTTCCTAGAATCAAATGAAGAATGGAAACTATTGACTATCTATCACAGTTTAAAAAAATACAAATGGAATGGGATTGGGTTGGGCCAATGGCTTTAAAACACTAACATCGATCTTAAAAATTTCACCATTTTTTGAGAATCCAGACACAAATGTAATTCAAATCAATGCTATGTTTTTTCAAGAAACAAAACTATACATGTGGAATATGAATATATTGTTTAAAAAATATTTAATTTAAATTTATAAAATGCATGAAAATTCTATGTCCTCCAAAAGTTAATGGACTTTCAAACTAAGGTAAATAATGTAGTTGATGATCAATGTTTTGGACTAAAAAAATTTACATTTTCCACATTAATAATAATTATAAATTATTTAATAATAAAATTTCATGAATGATCATTTTAAATAAAAAATTATTTAAAATATCATTTTCCACCACTCAAAACACTCATTATGCATGAAAAATACTGAACATAGTGTTACCACACCATCCCGTGATGAACCAAAGCATTATAAATTTTTTGGACTTCTATTTGGTTAAATTACATTTATACTAAAATTTCTCTAATCATGAGAGGGTGTTAATAGTGTTTCTTTGGGATTGGATATTCATAGGGGTTTATAGTTTTGGAGGTACAATGCAGGTGACATAACAATCATGAGTGTTGATAACGTTTCTTTCACGATGATGATTACTGTTTCTCTAACTGACATGCACTGTGATGGAAAACAACATGATCAATAAATATAGGAATATATCACTTAAAAGTTATGAAAAATCACCTATTATAATGATAAAATATGAATATTCCATACTAGTTCACTGAAGGTCTCTGCTAACAATGATAAAATTACTCTTTAATCGTCCCATCAATTTTATTGCCTTGGAAAATAAGATGCAATCTATATGGAGAATTAGAAATGGGGTTACAATTACAAAAATAGGATCTGGGAATCTATGCATCGAATTCTGTGATAAAATTGAGAAACATAAACTTCTCCTCACGATATCTGGTTATTTGATAATCATTTCATTTTAATAATGGATTTACGTCATGATTGGAATGTTTCCAATATTAATTTGTCTGAATCATTGTTTTTTATTGAAATTTCTTGATCTCATTTTTTGGATGACCAAAACAAAATATGTTGGATATTTGGTGGTCGTATTTGCAAATTAGTGTAATTAGATCACTCAAATTCCATTATATATTATTTTTAATATGGACCTGGGAAATAGTTGACATCCCACAACAACTTATAGGGGAAATATTATGTAATATGAATGACTAAAATGAATTGATACAAGTTTTATATAAAAAATAATAATCTTTTGAATCATATGTTGATTCAAGGAATAGATGGAAAGTGATTGTATATCTAAAGAAACAGATGCTGAGGGTAATATATTCTGGTAGTATATTCAACAACTTTTCGAGAAGATTCATTGGAGTACTTTTGGTCTAGAGGTATAGAGACCAAGGGATGAGAATAAACCAACTAAGGGAAAACACACAGAAACTTTTCATTATCAAAATAAATTTATTAGGATGGGACTACTACCAACATTTATAGATGACAACATTCTTATGCAATCTAAGTATTTCAAACACTAGAAAAAAACCCGTAAAAAATATTGATAGCCATTATTAGCACAAGATAAAAGCATTGATTAATAGAATCCATTAATTACTATTGGTAAAGGCCACCATTTACCAACAATTTAATTTAGCATTGATAAAGGGGGTCCTTTGTCAATGCTTTTATTTAACATTCATCAAGGGTTGTCCCATTTGGTTTGTCCAACAAAATAATTCACGTATGATTCAATCATGATTCATAATATTGGTTGTTCCACTATCCCTGCAGGCCAGTGATGCTAGGTAATGACACCTATAAACAACTTCAAACACATTGGTCACATGTTCTGGCACCACCACGTGTTGGCCCACCTGCCATGTAAGTATTTCTAGGCTATCTACATGTTGGCTCACACATGCCATTTCTCATACAGGCCTATACACGACCAAACTCCCCAACAATCCCAATATCCCCATTTTTCTTACAATCTAAATGAAAATCAAATAAAAATATTAATATTAATAATTTTTTAAAAAATATATAATTATATAAATAAAAAATAAATATGAATAAATTTAAAAAACATCAAAAATTTATTAATGGGAAAATTAATAATAGAATGGGATAAATTTAATATATAATTATATATATATATTAAATAGTAATAAATCGTATATATTATATTTTAATATATATTATGAATAAATTTTAATTATAAAAAAATATAAAATAAAAATATAAAATAAAAATAAAATAAAATAATTTTGTAAGGAAACAGTTATTAATAAAAAATAATAAATTAAATGTATATATTAAATATAAATAGTAAAAAAAGTATATATTAAATATTAATATAGAAAATGAATTAAATTTAATAATTAAAAACATATTAATCACTTATTCATTTTTTAAATAGTTTTCATTCTATTAATATTTTAATTAAATTTCACTAATTTTTAACTTGAATTAATTTAATATTATTTATTCATTGATAATTATATGTGTTATTTACAATTTTTATAATTTACTTTTTTTTAAATATTTAATGAGTTAATTTTTATAATTTACATATTCTTATTGCTTTTTATAAATAATTACTCATTAATATATTATTTGTTTTTATCATAGAAATATATTAAAATATGTGTGTATATATATATATATATTGATATATCAATATATATAATATATCTTAATTTGTGATTTATATAATAGAAAATATGTATGTCTACATTAAGTAAGTCATATATTTAGTGAGTGTGGTATATAGTAAAAAACTACAATAATTAAAAATTATGTCTAATTGTATCAAGAAAAGGATGATTAATTAAATTTTGTTTTAAATTAATCATATATCAAAAGTCTGTTATATTTATTTCACACATTATATTCATTTAATATGACATAAATTAAAAAATCGATAATCCCAAAATACAAGAGAGTTCATACATAATGGGAAATCACAAAATCAAAGATGCAAAACACAAGGGAGACAACATGTTTCCAAAATGGATATGCTCTATTCAACAATATTTTTATGAAAGTGAATGAAAATGGTGAGAAATGGTGTGAAAAAGAGTATATATTCATCACCAGAAAACCAAACAATTAGAGAACACTTTATAGTGCATGTATGGTGTTTACAATTTTGAGGTAGTCTGTTTGAAAAATGTTATATTTCCCTCATCTATCCATGGAGATCCTCATTCTTAAACAAATGGAATGTACATCGTCTACTGGTGGCTCCCAATGATCTTATACACATTCTTATTAGGTCACCACAATGTGTATGAGGGAGCCAAGAACAATATCACCCATACCAACTGATCCATCTATATTGAACCCCACATCACAATTAATAATAAACACATTCTTTATGGGAGGGTTCCTTCTTCCTATACTTCAAAATTCTTTTGGATTCTGATGATGTACCTCTTTATGTTTGTAAGAATCTAACAGAGATATTTCCCACTCAATCATAATGGAAGTAGAACTCATCAGTTGGATAGAGACTTGGTCATTCCTTCTCACCCAGATAATCTAATCCATATAGTATTGTGAACCCACTATTCCTGTGGTATAAGAGGATAACCACTTAATCATAAGTGTTCAAAAACTAGTCTATGTGACCATTAAGAGATCTATATTTGATTCCCATATGTGTCAGAAGGCTTTATATCTATACGAACAAATGATTTCATACAACATATTCTCCAACATCATCATGCACAAAGGTAATAATAGATCCTCACATACATGGTATAATTTTAGAAACTAATTGTTACAGAATAATCCATTACATATTTTCCATTAGAAATATTGGACGTTGGGAGAAATTTTTATACACCATGGTATCTTCTAGACCACAATGCCCTTTACGATTTGTGTTATACATGTTGTCTTATGCCCTAATATAACTGATAATATTCTCAATATCTCTTTACACCAACATAATATATCCTCACTCACATCCTTTATTCATGGTATGTTCAAAATAATTCTTTAAAATCACTAATTAAATCAAAATTCTAGTTTATCGATTCGATAACCATTTCTTGCATTATTAAATAGAGATTATCAACTAGCATCTTTCCATCCAGAAATCTATGGGGATCGAATTCTGTTCTCAAGATGAAAACACTATTAAATTAATTTTTGAGGGACTTGGGAAAATATAGAAGTGGTATAAGATATAATTAATAAATTACAATGAATGATATTTAATGTTGACAAACTCGATGAAGCAGAGGATTATAAAACTATAGGGCAGTTCCAAAATATCTACTATGAATTAGAGAGTAAATAATATATGTAATGACTGAACATGAATTTCAAAGAGATAATTCATAAGAATAATTCATATACACTTATGGATTTACTTAGATAACAATTATTCATGTTTCTTCTATAATGCCTTAGGTTGTTGATTAATCTAATAAAAATTGTATAACCTATAATTAGAGGATTAAATGTAAAAAATTGATAGAAATATGATTTATACTTTATGTATAACATAAAAATTGTGTATAACTCATTAACATCATTCCTGGAGAGCCATAGAACATCCTATGAGGTCTTTACATGGCTTTCAGCCAATACATTATGTGTACATTCATTACATGACATGAATATTCCAATGATCAGCATCTCTCAAATGTAAATAGCATACACGTCATGGAGATATTACATGATGTGAAATGATTGATGGCTCAACCAATCAATGAAATTGGATAACTAATTTATATTAATGGTATATCTAAAATGCATGATGTTTAGACAACTTAAATGATGTGTAAATATTGATACAGAAGTCACACAAGTTTGTACACAACATGTGTGCCTTACAGATTCTGTATTTTTCTAACAAATTAATATATATTCACTCCTATGAATATAATGACCATCACACACTTTCCTTTTCTCTCATTATCTTCGGTAGTATTCTACTTTTTTTATATAATTTCATTATAAAACCATTTTAATTCATTACAGGGGCTATTTCGTTGAATAATTATGAAATTTCTTGTTATTCTACATTAATAACACACGAATTCAACATCTAGTGTGAGTCCTATTTCATTTTCAACATCAATTTCTTCACTGATCACCATTCATCATCAATGAACACACATTTCTTAAACATTTCACCATGGATATATAGTTTTTATTGTATTTTATTGATTTCTATTGTATAATATTGATTATTATTTATAATAATATTGAATTTATTCATTCCCATCAGTTTGATGATTATTCATAGTAGGTTTTGTATTTAATTACTTTTGGTAATCATTTCCTTGTTGGCATAATCCACCGTGTGTTAAGGGTTGATATTAGGGGTGTCTGTGAACCTAACGAATTTATATATTAAACCTTAGAAATCCTATGGCTTGTAATTAGGTTAATAGTAATTGTTCGTCACATTATTTTGAACAACATTGACAATGGGTGTTGAAGTTGATTAAGATTATTTTAATTGGAGTTTTTATGTTCTACAAACATTAGCCATTAACACATTCTCTATGGAAGAAAAGTGTAATGCACTTAGGTTTTCATCTACACAATTACCATGGCATATTATTATCATGGGTAGATCAAATATGTTTTACCAAAACCAATTGAAGAATATTACACCTTTTCAAAACCTACGATATAGGAGTAATAAAATCTAAATATTGGATTTTTTTTTCATGAACCTCAAAATGGACCCAAATCTCTTCCTTAATTATATGAATTATTCCCAAATTTCTTCTTTTTAGTGAATTCAAAATCTAAAGAGTGAACATGTTGAATCATTTCTGAGGGTTTTTTTCGATTCTTACTGAGCTTCTATTGATCCTCATAGATTTGACCCCACACGAATTCTTTACTACATAGTTGTTGTAACTATTATTTATCCTATAAATTTCAAATACTATGTCCAACTTTGAAAATTACATGTTTTGATTTAGAACTCCATTTTTTTCCATAATTTTGGGAGATTTCTATTACCTAGAAAAATTGTCCTTTGAAAAAACCTCATATTACCTCGCCCTCCCACACTTTCTTCTCTTTTCCTTCCCCAATTAATTTTTCATTTTTATCCTTATGAAACACATGTTTCCTCTCTCTCTATCTATATATCTTCATCATGAAGAGTTCATGTTCTAGAGACCACTGACTCGATCAAGAATCCTAGATGATGAAGAACATCTTTGTTTCGATCCAGACAATGATAGAAAATTTTCTACATGATTATGTATTATAATGTTTATTTATAATAATATTGTGTTTACAAACTCTCAAAACATGAAATATGGGTTAACTAAAAATCCATAATAAAAGTCTTCAAAGTAGAAGTGCACCATAATGGATTACAACTTGCTGTCTATTAGTGATGTTATGACCATGATTTGCATCTAGCTATTCTAGATCATACGGTTGATATTATAATTAGACCCACTCACATGATCCATAATATGGGTAAGTTTAGTAGAATACATAAGGACAACCCCATGACTGTATTTCATATTTTCATGAGGTTTGTGACATATTTCACAACCATGGTGTATCATCATACACCATTAGATTGAGATCTATCCATTATCCTTGCATGATAATTCCAATTATTGGTTAAAAATTAAATTCCCTAAGTCAATTATTACATGGAATAAACTTTCCAAAGTGTAACTAGACAAATATTTCCCACCCATATGAACCTAGATGCGGTGAAATGAAATTAAAAAATTTAATCAGGGGGAATGATAATCATACAAGGAATCATGTAATAGATTCAAGGAGATAACCAACCAATTACCACTTCCTTGAATAAATGTGTCTCTTCAATTGAATTCATTTTACAAAGGACCTAACATACTACCCATACTGTGGTAGATGATGTTGTTGGTGGAAGACTAATGATAAAGGTGCCTGAAGATATTGAATCCATTATAAATGAAGTATCCCACAATGTTAGTCTTTAGATAAGTGATAGAGAACCATCTTATTAAGGAGTGCACAATCTAGAAGTGATTACCCACCTATATGCTCATGTAAGGGCTATTACTAAAAAACATGAATCTTGAAAACTACTTTCATCAGCACCACCCCCTCCCTCTACCGTAATGGAAATCCACTCGTCTAAGATGTGTAGAGGTCTACACTTGTACTAAGAAATGAGGGAGGGAATAATTGAAATAAATTTATATAATTTTAATGTTTTAAATTACAATCAACGAATTTAGAAGTATCATCATCCCATACAATTTCAATAGACTCTAAAATACCAAAATAAGTTGGCTCAGTAGCCTTTATAGGAAACCAATGTTATTTTTAGTAGAGGAGTGGATAGGTGCCTCCATAGAATTAGTGACCATCTGGGTATTCCGTACTAGGTATAGCTCCTTAAACATAGTATCGATTCCAAATATATTTCCCAAATGATCTACAGTTTCCACGTACCCAAACAAAATTCTTCAACATCTCTAGGACCACTAAAATAACACTAAAATATCTTGGAAAATGATGAAAATTGGATCACTACTTATTCATAGAAATAATATCAAATGGCGAAAAATGTGGAAATGGATATGCAAAAATACAAGGGTACATTACACTACCTTGAGTATCAAATGGGGTAAATCTATTAGTACTTATTAGATCTATTACCACACATTTTCTATGATAATACCAAATATCATCCAATGGATAATATTAACAAATAGTTGTTAGAATTGAAAATATATTATATTTTCAATAAAAAAGTAAAGTTGAGAAAAATTACTCAAAGGAATCTAATAATGTTGGTTTTTGGAATAACCAAGAGATATATCCACATAAGAAAGATCTATTTGAAGAGAAACCTGAAAAGGGATATGTTGTCATGGAAACACCACTATATAATACCCATCCATCCATACTAGAGAGAGTAAAACAAGATATGAAATAGTTAAAATATTAATTTTCTAGTGATGTTCAAGAAATTACATATCAATATTCCCTTGGCAGAGGGAATTGCTCAAGTTCTCACCTATGATAGATTATTTGGAGACTTATTGTTTAGAAAATTGAAAATTGTGGACTTCGTATTCTTATTTCTAAATGAAAAATTCCCCCTAGATTTCCAATTGAATCACCTATGAAAATGTAATACCCTAGGAATTTTAAAATTCCATGAACTATAGGGACATAAAATATTGTAAAAGCAAGGTCCATTCAATGATAAAGTATCTATAAGGCCCCAGCCTTAAACCTTTCTTAATATTGAATTAAATGAATAATTCACATTGAGGATCTTTTCAGGTTTAGAGTTTTAGAGAACTAGAACATTACTATTACATCTTAAAAGATTACAAAGTAGACACTTCTACTAAGTATCCTTAAAATAAAAACTCTTAAAAAGAAAGATGTCTAGATTCCATGTTTTAGATAGCATGAAATTCCCTTGATCCCATCCTTGACCTTATTCCACTTTAAGTCCTGTGAAAAACATTTCGAAAAACTTGGGGTGAGCATAAAAAGCTCCGTAAGGTATACAAAAAGAATTAAAACTGTTAGTTTTTCAAACATCAAGTAAACCATGTATACTATATCAAAGTAACACCTTCACCTTTATGAAGTAGTAAAAAAATCTTCACTGAATAAAGTATCATTACTTACCTTTTTGTAACCAAAGGATTACAATAAAACCCATATAAAGAACACATAGAATATATAAAGGTAACATGGGACATAAACATACTTAAGTGGAATAACCATACGGTTGACTTGCACACATATCACTTAATGGAATAGCCATACGGCCAATTTCCATACATACTTAATGGAATAGCCATACGGCTGACTTCCATACCCAATGCATTGGAGGTTATAACGTAACCACCTGTCCTGGTATTCACGGCACCACCCGTCATATGGTTTATAACGTAACCACCCGTTAAAATGTCCAAGTACCAGTATAAAATCATAAAACATAAAACCAATATAAAGGAATGATAACATTTCCACATTTCAATCACAATATATCATAAATATATTGAAATAATAGAATCCTTTTTCAAAACCATTTTCAATACCAAAATACATAAAAGAGTATATGGTATTCATTTTATTCTAAAAACATTACGTCTTGTTGAGAAAGCCAAAGACCAAATAATACTCGCGGCAGCGGAAAAGGTCGTTGTCGCCGTGTACGTGAAAAGAAACATTCCTTTTTGTCATTTTATAAAATTCTTCTTAGAAAAAGATTCATTTTGTATAAAATTAAAAGTCAAAAGGGTTTTATACACCGTATAAAAGAAAGTTGTGTATAAAATAAAATATGCCTCAATGAAAGGAGATTGAGACGAAGTCCCTTACCTCGGGTCCGACTTGACTCGATCGTTCTTTAACGTCCTGAATAATAAACTTGAGTTAATTTATACTTGATTAAGAACCTTTTTAAAGTTCATTATTCCATTTATATCACTTATTGCCATGTTATAAACATTATGTAACCATTTAAGTTAATAATGTTTGTTTTGTCGATATTTGGTTCTTAAGTCGAAAGTTGACTTCTTACAATTACATGTTGTTCATGTGGTCAAAAGTTCTTTATATCCAGAATTAAATTCCCGATTTGGATATAATATGTAGCATATACATGTATTTATAATATTACATAATCATTTAGAAGTAAGAAATGAAATGCACCGTTCATGGAGACGGTAAGCCGTACGTACGCATGAACGCTACTTTCATTTCTTTGTCATATTAGTGAAATTAAAACTAAATGAGAGGAATGAATATTTTAATTCCAGAATTATATTCATCATTTAGATATATAATTAATTATATATATCCATTATATACATGTACTTTTAATTGTACATTACATTTGGGGATGAGAAATGAAATGCACCGTTCATGGAGACGGTAAGTCGTACGTACGCATGAACGCTACTTTCATTTCTATCTCAAATTTTAATGGAAAGAAATAATAATGATATAGAGGTATATTATAATTCAAGTATAAAATCATATATAATAACTTTAAATCCATCCTTTACACGTCCCACATATGGCATTAACGAATCACATCACTTTTAGGGGGCGGTAGTCCGCACTTCCTTAAATGAAGATATCGTGTTTACCCATAATGGAAACCATAAAGGTATGCCAAAAATGAAAAATACGGAAGCTTAAAGAAAACATAAACATATTATATATCATATATAAAAATAGTGACATCATAATGGCCACCCTTGAAGGTGTTAAATGAGTATTGAACAATCATCGTTTCGGGAGGCAGAATTTCGCCATCCACGGAAACCGTATGTTCTTTAACCATTTGATGTAGTTGTGTGAGAGTGTAGCTCAAATAAATATTATAAAAACATCCTAGTATATTGAAGATACTTGTGTTGTTACAAAAGAAGTAAATAAAAAGAGTATAGAGGGTTGGAGAAGCAAAATAAAACAAATGAACAAGAGAGAATGAATTACCTTTAAAAGTGTAACTCCCTTTTGATTTGATCCTAAAGGCTTCTTTGAAAGAATTCTGCGCAATGGTAATCCTCTAGGATGAGGAGATGGATGTGGAGAGAGTAATTTTGCAGGGGTTGGCCGAGCCAAAGGCTTGAGAAGTGTGTGAAATGGGGTAGAGGTGGGGGCCTTTTATAAGAGGAGAGGAGGGGCACTTTTGGAAAGTAAAGAAATATTACTTTATTTGAAAATGTTTTTCGGTTTAAAAGGTCCCACATTGATATAATTCGTGGATAAGGTGATAAGGGTTTGAAATACACTCATCCAATTGGTTTTGGACATGTGTATTTCATAGAGTTTACATTATCTTTCCATTTTATTTAAATCGTCAAATAATGATGTCATCGCTGCATCATTATTATGTCATATATAATTTAATTTATTTAATGTCTAAAAATTATAAAAAAAATACTATGATGTAGGAAATATTTTTAGATTTCCAATGACTATTTATAATCAAATTTTGGACTTGTATAACCCCACTCAAAAAGTATTTTAGTAAAACAATTTATGTTAGTGTCATTTTCACTTAAACATTAAATAAAAATATATTAATGTCATTTTCCAACTAAAGTGGCTCCATGGGGTCCCCAAGTTGGCCCATGGCTTTTCTTGGTCGGCCATGACTCACCCAATAGGTGTAGGACAAGTGTCATGGTGTTTTCACATTCTTATAATACCATTTTTACCTTAAACTACACTAATTACCTCTAATCGCGATTAATGAAAAAAAGTTACTATTCACGAAAAAATTATTTTAATCTCATTGAACCACATTTTACTTCTTAATGACAACCATGTATGTCGGATTTTCAAAATTCAATACACATTAGTGGTAAACTTTCATTTAACTGAAAAATCAGTTTGCTTGATTACCACTTAGTGGTTTCACTATTCATCAAAAATTGAAGTTTTTCAGAAAATTACCAAAAATTCACCCTAAGCTATATTTGATATTCCGAATTAAGAAATGAAGCCCATTTTACAAAATTCAAAACATATAAGTAAAATTAATTAATTTAATAATTAATTCCCGCTGTCATGACAAATAGCGTGTTTTTGTGAAACAATAAGTATCAAAAGATTGACACCAGTTTAAGTCCAATTTCAAAGTGAAATTGATTCCAATGACCACCATTGGATTAACTGGTAAAAATATTTTCTAATTTCACTTTAAAACCAATTCAAATAATAATCTAATCATATAAATAATTTAGATTAAAAAGAGGTTTTGAATTAAAATACAACATTTTACACTATTCATAAAAAAATGAACTTTATCAGAAAGGTACCAAAAATTTACACAAAGTAAATTTTGATGTCCTGATTCTATAGAAGAGTTATATTTGGTCCAAAATAAAGTATAAGAGTGATCAAAACTATATTTAATGATGGTTCACCATTAAAAGGTGATAAGTTAACCTTTAGTGAAAATTAGAGTATATATGCCCTAAAATTGAACTCTTTCTGTATTTTAAGCCTTTATCTTTTATTGGGAAAATGTATAAACATTAAAAAACACATCTAATCATATTTTAGTTATTTCTATTCATTCCCGCCAGTACAACGGCTACTTGTTAACTTACATTTAAAATAATATTATTATATTACTAGTGTGCTACGTAAGTTTCAAAGAAACTCATCGATGCGTATCGGGCACACTATCGAGCATAGCAACCCCTTTAAAATAAAATTAATATTTAATTTGTAAATATTAATAATTATGAAAATTCTTTATTCTTTATTTACCTGGGATGTTACATCCTCCCCTCCTTTTGGTAATTGCGTCCTCGCAATTTTATTCACTTATCAAAATAAGTGGGGGTATTTATCCCTCATAGCATTTTCAGATTCCCACGTTGCCTCTTCAATCACATGGTTTTTCCACAAAACTTTTACCTGATGAATCACCTTATTCCGTAACACATTCTCCCTGTGGTCAAGAATCTGGACCGATTGTTCCTCATAAGATAGGTTCTCTTCCAGCTGAACTACCTCTGGGCTCAAAACATGAGATGGATCTGGCATATACTTTCTCAACATCGAAACGTGAAAAACATTGTGTACCTGAGATAAACTCGGAGGTAAAGCCACTCGGTATGCAACTGATCCAACTCTTTCCAGAATTTCGTATGGTCCAACCAACCATGGACTCAACTTTCCTTTCTTACCAAATCTCATCACACTTTTACAAGGAGAAACCTTGAGAAAAACATGATCACCTACCTCGAAAGATAGATCCTTCCTCCGGTTATCCGCATAACTCTTCTTCCTGCTCTGAGCTGTTCTCATGTGTTTTCTGAATCAACTGAACTTTTTCTGCCATCTCTTCTACCAATTCTATTCCCATCAGCTTCCTTTCACCCACTACATTCCAAAATACTGGAGTTCGACACCGCTTCCCATATAATGCCTCAAATAGTTCCATCTGTATACTGTAATGAAAGATGTTATTATATGAAAACTCAACCAAGGAAAGATGTTGGTCCCAACTTCCCTGATAATCCATAGAACAAGCTCGTAGCATATCCTCCGATGTCTGAATTGTTCGTTCTGACTGTCCATCTGATTGAGGATGAAAAGTTGTACTAAAATTTTAATTCAGTACCCAACGACTTCTGAAGGCCTTTCCAAAATTTAAAAGTAAACCTGGGATCACGATCCAATACAACAGAGAGAGGAACTCCATGTAACCTGACTATCTCTTTAAGATATAAAATGGGAAAGTTGATCAAGAGAGAAAGTATCTTGTATAGCAAGGAAATGAGCAGATTTGGTCAAGCGATCAATAATAACCAAGATTGCATTATTACCTCAAGATGTCCTCGGTAATCCCACAAAAAGTCCATGGATATGTTTTCCCATTTCCACTCTGGCACTGGTAAAGGCTGAAGCATCCCTTTCGGTAACTGCCGCTCTGCTTTAACCTGTTGACATGTCAAACACTTCACAGTAAAATTAGAAATGTCTCTTTTCATTCCATCCTACCAGTAATACTCCCGCAGATCTCTGTACATCTTAGTACTGCCAGGATTAACTGAAAACGGGGAACTATGAGCTTCACATAACAACTCATTCTTCAACTGTGAATCACAAGGCACACATAACCTCTTCCCAAACCTCAAAACACAAACACAAACTTATCTAAGAACTCATGGAAAATTTTATTCATAAGGTCCATGAATACAGCAGGTGCATTGGTTAACCCAAAAGGCATAACTAAAAATTCATAATGGCCATATCTAGTACGGAACGCAGTCTTCGGAACGTCTGCTTCTTTTACTTTCAACTGATGGTACCCCGACCTCAAGTCAATCTTCAAAAAATACTGAGCTCCCTGGAGCTGATACCACTTCATTCGATGGACCAACATCTGCTGAAGTTGTTGCAAATGATTTTACCACCCCTTTCTGCTTGTAGTCTAGCTGCATTCCCCTAGTTGAGTTCTTCGTTGGACACTCGTTTGCATAATGACCCATTTCATTACACTTAAAACATCTTACCGTTGGCTTCTCATTTCCTACTTGATCATCTTCCTTACAGTTACGAGCAATATGACCAGACTTACCACACTGAAATCACTTACCAGACATGGATAAACATTCTCCAGGATTCATTTTACCACACTTATCACAGGATGGATATTTGGTTTTCTTACCTCCTTGCTTCTTTGATGAATTATTCCCCTTTTCCTGCCAACTAGACCTCTTATTCTGTTGTTTGTCATAGAACACCTGATCATCGGCAAACTCCATTTCCACCTTCTCCGCATATCGAACAAGTTCTTCATAACGTTTGAATTCACGAGAAGATAAATCCCTTCGATACTTTGGCTTTAACCCTGAGTAAAAACAGTTTATTTTACTATCAAGATCTCATATGAAGTTTGGAGCATACCTTGCCAATCGAGTAAACTTTTCTTCATAAGCAGCCACTGAATCATCCTCCTGCCTCAATTCTAGGAACTGTTTTTCCATCCTAAGACGAACCACCTTAGGAAAATATTTCTCAAGAAACATACCTTTGAATTCGTCCCAGTGAAGATCCTCAATCTCATCACTCTCCCTTATATTTTTCACCATTGTCCACCACTGAGCAGCTTCACCTTCAAAACGGTAAACTGCAAGACTAACCTTTTGATGTTCTGAACACCCCATGACATCAAAAATCTTCTCCAGTGCTTTAATCCACCCTTCAGCTTGCACAGGGTTAGATGATCCTCTGAATGATGGGGGATGTTGCCTCATGAAATGTTCCACCAATGACATGTTCCTATGCGGTTGATCTGGCTGATCTCATGCATGGATACCACCACCATTTATAGCCTGAGTCAACTATGCCATCACTGGAACAAACTGTTCAGTTCCGATTCCTACCATCTCAGGTTGCTGATTTGGAAGGTTATCTTTCTCTTGATGTCGTTCCAACATAGCTGTTGTGTTTCCTCTACGGAAAACCATTCTGAACACAGAAATATCTTAGGCGAAGCAACATGGTAATCTGTAAATGCTATATCATTTCAATAATATTATAATTTAACACTTTTCTAACTCCTAAAGTTGTCTAAACCGACCTTTGATACCAACTATAAGGCCCCAGCCTTAAACCTTACTTAATATTGAATTAAATGAATAATTCACATTGAGGATCTTTTCAGGTTTAGAGTTTTAGAGAATTATAACATAACTATTACATCTTAAAAGATTACAAAGTAGACACTTCTACTAAGTATCCATAAAATAAAAACTCTTAAAAAGAAAGATGTCTAGATTCCATGTTTTAGATAGCATGAAATTCCCTAGATCCCATCCTTGACCTTATTCGACTTTAAGTCCTGTGAAAAACATTTCGAAAAACATGGGGTGAGCATAAAAAGCTCAGTAAGGGATACAAAAAGAATGAAAACTGTTAGTTTTTCATACATCAAGTAAACCATGTATACTATATCAAAGTAATACCTTCACCTTCATGAAGTAGTAAAAAAAATCTTCACTGAATAAAGTATCATTACTTACCTTTTTGTAACCAAAGGATTACCATAAATCCCATATAAAGAACACATAGAATATATAAAGGTAACTTGGGACATAAACATACTTAAGTGGAATAACCATACGGTTGACTTCCCCACATATCACTTAATGGAATAGCCATACGGCCAATTTCCATACATACTTTATGGAATAGCCATACGGCCGACTTCCATACCCAATGCATTGGAGGTTATAACGTAACCACCCGTCCTGGTATTCACGGTACCACCCGTCATATGGTTTATAACGTAACCACCTGTTAAAATGTCCAAGTACCAGTATAAAATCATAAAACATAAAACCAATATAAAGGAATGATAACATTTCCACATTTCAATCACAATATATCATAAATATATTGAAATAATAGAATCCTTTTTCAAAACCATTTTCAATACCAAAATACATAAAAGAGTATATGGTATTTATTTTATTCTAAAAACATTACAGCTTGTTGAGAAAGCCAAAGACCAAATAATACTCGCGGCGGCGGAAAAGGTCGTTGTCGCTGTGTACGTGAAAAGAAACATTCCTTTTTGTCATTTTGTAAAACGCTTCTTAGAAAAAGATTCCTTTTGTATAAAAGTAAAAGTCAAAAGAGTTTTATACACCGTATAAAAGAAAGTTGTGTATAAAATAAAATATGCCTCAATGAAAGGAGATTGAGACGAAGTCCCTTACCTCGGGTCCGACTTGACTCGATCGTTCTTTAACGTCCTGAATAATAAACTTGAGTTAATTTATACATGATTAAGAACCTTTTTAAAGTTCATTATTCCTTTTATATAACTTATTGCCATGTTATAAATATTATGTAACCATTTAAGTTAATAATGTTTGTTTTGTCGATATTTGGTTCTTAAGTCGAAAGTTGACTTCTTACAATTACATGTTGTTCATGTGGTCAAAAGTTCTTTATATCCAGAATGAAATTCCCGGTTTGGATATAATATGTAGCATATACATGTATTTATAATATTACAAAATCATTTAGAGGTAAGAAATGAAATGCACCGTTCATGGAGACGGTAAGCCGTACGTACGCATGAACGCTACTTTCATTTCTTTGTCATATTAGTTGAATTAAAACTAAATGAGAGGTATGTATATTTTAATTCCAGAATTATATTCATCATTTAGATATATCATTAATTATATATATCCATTATATACATGTACTTTTAATTGTACATTACATTTGGGGATGAGAAATGAAATGCACCGTTCATGGAGACGGTAAGCCGTACGTACGCATGAACGCTACTTTCATTTCTATATTAAATTTTAATGGAAAGAAATAATAATTATATTGAGGTATATTATAATTCCAGTATAAAATCATATATAATAACTTTACATCCATCCTTTACACATCCCACATATGGCATTAACGAATCACATCACTTTTAGGGGGCGGTATTCCGCACTTCCTTAAATGAAGATATCGTGTTTACCCATAATGGAAACCATAAAGGTATGCCAAAAATGAAAAATACGGAATCTTAAAGAAAACATAAAAAAATTATATATCATATATAAAAATAGTGACATCATAATGGCCACCCTTGAAGGTGTTAAATGAGTATTGAACAATCATCGTTTCGGGAGGCAGAATTTCGCCATCCACGGAAACCGTATGTTCTTTAGCCATTTGATGTAGTTGTGTGAGAGTGTAGCTCAAATAAATATTATAACAACATCCTAGTATATTTAAGATACTGTTGTTGTTACAAAAGAGGTAAATAAAAAGAGTTTAGAGGGTTGGAGAAGCAAAATAAAACAAATGAACAAGAGAGAATGAATTACCTTTAAAAGTGTAACTCCCTTTTGATTTGAGCCTAAAGGCTTATTTGAAAGGATTCTGCCCAAAGGTAATCCTATAGGATGAGGAGATGTATGTGGAGAGAGTAATTTGGCAGGGGTTGGCCGAGACAAAGGCCTGAGAAGTGTGTGAAATGGGGTAGAGTTGGGGGCCTTTTATAAGAGGAGAGGAGGGGCACTTTTGGAAAGTAAAGAAATATTACTTTATTTGAAAATGTGTTTCTGTTTTAAAAGGTCCCACATTGATATAATTCGTGGATAAGGTGATAAGGGTTCTAAATCCACTCATCCAATTGGTTTTGGACATGTGTAGTTCATAGATTTTACATTATCTTTCCATTTTATTTAAATCGTCAAATAATGATGTCATCGTTACATCATTATTATGTCATATATAATTTAACTTATTTAATGTCTAAAATTAAAAAAAAATTACTATGATGTAGGAAATATTTTTATCTTTCCAATGAATATTTATAATCAAAATTTGGACTCGTATAACCCCACTCAAAAATTATTTTAGTAAAACAATTTATGTTAGTGTCATTTTCACTTAAACATTAAATAAAAATATATTAATGTCATTTTCCAACTAATGTGGCTCCATGGGGTCCCCAAGTTGGCCCATGGCTTGTCGTGGTCGGCCATGACTCACCCAATACGTGTAGGACAAGTGTCATGGTGTTTTCACATTCTTATAATACCATTTTTACCTTAAACTACACTAATTACCTCTAATCGTGATTAATGAAAAAAGTTACTATTCACCGAAAAATTATTTTAATCTCATTGAACCACATTTTACTTCTTAATGACAACCATGTATGTTGGATTTTCAAAATTCAATACACATTAGTGGTAAACTTTCAATTAACTGAAAAATCAGTTTGCTTGATTACCACTTAGTGGTTTCACTATTTATCAAAAATTGAAGTTTTTCAGAAAATTACCAAAAATTCACCCTAAGCTATATTTGATATTCCGAATTCATAAATGAAGTCCATTTTACAAAATTCAAAACATATAAGTCAAATTAATTAATTTAATAATTAATTCCCGCTGTCATGACAAATAGCGTGTTTTTGTGAAACAATAAGTATCAAAAGATTGACACCAGTTTAAGTCCAATTTCAAAGTGAAATTGATTCCAATGACCACCATTGGATTAACTGGTAAAAATATTTTCTAATTTCACTTTAAAACCAATTAAAATAATAATCTAATCATATAAATAATTTATATTAAAAAGAGGTTTTGAATTAAAATACAACATTTTACACTATTCATAAAAAAATGAACTTTATCAGAAAGGTACCAAAAATTTACACAAAGTAAATTTTGATGTCCTGATTCTAAAGAAGAGTTATATTTGGTCCAAAATAAAGTATAAGAGTGATCAAAACTATATTTAATGACGGTTCACCACTAAAAGGTGATAAGTGAACCTTTAGTGAAAATTAGAGTATATATGCCCTAAAATTGAACTCTTTCCGTATTTTAAGCCTTTATCTTTTATTGGGTAAATGTATAAACATTAAAAAACATATCTAATCATATATTAGTTATTTCTATTAATTCCCGCCAGTACAATGGCTACTTGTTAACTTACATTTAAAATTATATTATTATATTACTAGTGTGCTACGTAAGTTTCAAAGAAACTCATCGATGCGTATCGGGCACGCTATCGAACATAGCAACCCCTTTAAAATAAAATTAATATTTAATTCGTAAATATTACTAATTATGAAAATTCTTTATTCTTTATTTACCTGGGATGTTACAGTATCAATATAATTCCCACAATTATTTACGAGAATCCGGGGCATTGAGAACTAAATCCAATAGGGGTGTCACTCCAACATGATGATACCATAGTCAAGAATTCTTATATATTGCTAAATAAAATCATAACCAATGTAGGAAAATCAATCTTCCCTACTAATTTCATTTTCCTTGATGTAGATGAATAAGGATATATGAAACTCATTTTCGGAAGACGATTTATCCCCACTAGAATGATAATAATGAGTTATAAATGTGTCAGATAATCTATCATTATATCAAAAAATAGGATCATGTGAAAAGTGAAGATGACAATAATAAATTACCTCTTACTGAAAAGGTATTTAGTTCTCACTAAAGATCTAATCTAAAAATACTTATAACAAGGGAGACCATCCCAAATTCTATTCTCTATGTTTTCAAGAATCATTATATAAGAGTTATCAGTTAAATGATGAAGTCAATTTATAAAAAAAATGACTATATATATACACTAAATAAAGTATTAATTATGAGGATGACTTGGATAGGACATATAGTCTAGGATATCTTATTACTAAATTTTGGTATAATAAGTGTGATGAAATCATTTTGAAGAAAACATGGTACAAATAGGGAACAAGTTTCAAAGTATATTTCATGTAATATTAAGACGGTTTGTAAATTTGGTGAAATTGAAAAAGACAGAAGAATTATTATCACAACATGAATTAATTATATGATGTTTAAGTTTTATGTTTTGTTTTAAAATAGCATAAACATAGGGTTCATTCCAACACCCCACCTAATGCTCCCTCTTCCATTCACTCCTCTCTTAATGCCTCACCTCCTTCCTCCCATGAAAAATATAGTTCCTCCCCATTTCCTTCATTTTTCATCCACCCCCACAAAATATTCACCATACCATCCTCAATAATCTTCACCCCATTTCCTCTAATATAGATAAATCCAAGGCTTTTTTACCCATCTTTCCAAACATGTTCCTGATCACGGTAACTCTGCTCTTCGACACAAAAAGTGGAAGGATTCTCTTGTTCCAAAAACCGATATGCCTTCCACCATATCATCTTCTCCCATAACATAGTTCTCTTACACATCAAGGGACTCATAATCATCCTCCAATAGATCATAGACTGATGACTACCCCCTCCTTCATCCCTACCTCCACTTTTCTAACCATGGAAACTTTATTTTCTTTTTCCATCTATAGTACAAGATGATGTAGACCAAAAATATATTAGACCTCCTAATACTCAAGAACATCCAAATCCATCAAAAGGTTATTCAACTCATAGGATGGCTCCACATGAACCTAATAACCTATATATGAGAGGAGAATTTTTTTATCTCTTCCATCAGTTTCTAGTCACCTTATATTTGGCCATATTCCCACTTCAAATGTTGCTATAGGCCATGGGAGATCACCTTCAGTGATTTTGGAATCAATATCAGCATCTATTCTACCAAATCCATCACTTATCTAGTATTCTAGGAATTGCAGCTCAATCATAAAAATTCCATTGATTTAATAATTTTAAAAATTATCTCCAAAGGCCATTTATGTGTATATGATACTCGCACCATAAAATGAAATATGCACCAAGGTTCTTCACTCTAGAATCTATAGTAATCACATCTACCCCACATGAATAGAACATGGTGATGATCATGCATTTGTTTGTGGGATGATCTAGATCATGCAGTCATTCTCACATAAACCATGGGAATCCCAGCTGTGAACATGCCCAGATAGTTCATCATGTTTTATTGGACCATCGAGAAGAGTATTCATGGTACCTTAATCAGAGGCTCTTTAGTTACTCATTTGGATAGGTATCTTAGTGCCTTCGAGGCCTACTATCCCTTCACTCACTCAATTGTATGGAGAGAATTAGCCTATTACCTTTCCACATGGTTAGGTTAACCATAATGGACAACATTTTCTACCGATGGGAACCAACAAAGGTAGAGGCTGTTGATGAAGCCCCGACTAAGAATACAACTAGACCAACTACACCATCCTGCCATGATAATTCTATTATAGTCACCACTATCCCTATAACCACATCATCCTCTACCCATGTCACTTCCATTTCATCCTATCCACCTATTACCACCTGTCTCTATATCACTACTACACCCATAACAATCTGTGACCCTACCAATATCCCTTCTAAATCCACCAAAAAAATTCCAGCAGAATCACCCACACCAACATTCTATTTATATCACCAAAACATACATTAGTATATATAGTAGAACTTACATCAGGTATTTTTCCACCTAGGAATCCCATAAATTTTACCACTATGAATTTCCACCCCAACCATGGCACCAACACATTATTCCTTCCATCGACCACCCACTATAGGCCCTCCCATTACCTCCATACAACACACATTACAAAACCCCATAACACATGAACTCAAATATCACTAACCTTGTGGACCAATAAAATTTTATTATGTAGTATGCCTGATAGAGAAATGTTCTAGATATCCCACTATCAACCAAGGTGAATCATATAAACCCTGCCTCTAGAAACATGACCACCATCAGGATCAACACCTCACCTCCACCATCTACTAGCATAGATGCAAGTAATGTGAAACCTACATAGAAAATTGATGATCATATTTCTATATAAATATATGGAATCAATATTTTAGGCCACATAGAGATAACCACTATTTGGGAATGAACTTCAGATGCAAAAGTCACCGATTTCTCCCATAATTTGTAGTTTCCCCTTTTACACCGCCCCTTATATATAATTTCATGTTCTTATTTTTTCCTTCTATCTATGATTCCCCATTATAATCAGTTTTACACATTTACAGATGAGATACACTTTTTTGGAATCCCATTCATGCTTTACATATATAATCCTTATTTAGGAATTTTTATAACTATGGATAGCTCTTATTCCTGCTCTGTGGTCATTGATGAACCTAACCTACAACAATAAACACAAATTCTCCAAATGTCGCAACATCTAGATGACATTGAGAACCTTCATGGTAATATTTCACATGATTTCCATGATCCATATGGATCCCCACCATGATGGGCACATTTGATATTATTACATAATCAGACTCTTACTAATTATGCTCCTAATGTGGTTAATCTTTCCAAATATCCAAGCAATATTGTTGACCCAGCAAATAGTTACTGTCAATGGCAGTAGACATCTGAGATATTGGATTACAATACCTTACCCCCTTTCCATATATTAAGATAAATATATTATTTTTTCACAGTGGTAGTGGAAACCAATTTTTTTAATTTCATTATTTTAACTCACATCACTAGGATATTTTAATTTTATTTTATTATCACCATTTTTTGCAATTCATTGATAAAATGAATCTTACTCCAATTAGTATTTTTTATCTAAGTTGATTTGTAGTATAATTGACTATATAGACCTACCCATTTTTCTACTTCTATAGTGGTTAAACCTCAGAAATATTATTTTATCAACGAAAGGTTGTTTCTTTCAACCTAATGTTATAGGTCATAAAAACATCACACAGAATCGAACAAGTTTCACCATGTCATAAAATTTAATAATGTGAGATATAAGTTCCATAATTTCTTTTGAAATTTACTTTTAATAATTTTTCAATTATGTTATTGAAATAAATCCAATGATGATTTCAAGAAATCTGTGGAAATTGTCTCATATTAAGCAGGTGGGTGTCTTTCTTGAGATTTATTATTGATACACTTGAATTATGGACAATTATGACTAATTTATTAGACATTTTCACTAAAAGAATTATTTAAACCTTAATAATCATATCACCCATTAAAATAAATGAAAAATTTAGGATATATATTGTTCAAGTATATTTTATTATTGTTTTGATTTTTTTATTATGATGATTGACTAATATACGTTAACTCAAATTCTATATTCTAGTAATTACTTTTGACTTACTTATTACGGATATCATACCCTGAGTGATTTCTAGTTATATATATGTACTCCCATTACCAAGGGTATTCTAGACCAACGATTTTATTTTCATTTATAAGAATATTTAATAAACGAAGGCTGGGTAATGTAATCCGAACAGAACTAGAATTAGGCTCTTTCTGTGTCATTGATAGAATAGATACACTTGTAAAATGATTGAGGTAATTTTTGGGGGCCACTTGTTCTTAAGATTCACCAATAAATTATAATTATTTATCCCATAGTATCAATGAATAATCTTTTTAGGATGATCCATTTGATGTCAATTATACTTTACTACACTACACTTTCTATAATTCATGATTATACCTCGAAAAATTGTTAGATAATTCTCCATCTTCATAAAAATGAGATGTTGTAATTGAGGATATTTTCTCTGGATTTATTTCCAAAATTATATATTGATATCAATGAATTATGTTTTACTATTCATTGACTTCCATATTCCATTGAATAATTTGTACATTGAAAAAGAAAATTTTATTTGGTTGTGTATTAGGGAGCTTAAAAATCACCATTACCAAACCAGTGAATCGTACGGGGGATTATATGTGGTTAGGGGATGGATGTGAGACATATCCTAGGAATAATTTAAAAAAATTAAAAGGGAAAAAAATTATGTAACAAGGTACATTTTTTTATATGTACTTGATATACTCATGGACCTACCTTGAGCTATGGATTGTGAACACACATTATTCATGAATACTCACCTCATTTCACTTATCACATTTATCGCACATTTTAAATTTGATCTTACACTAATTTTAAGCTTGATTTTTATCAGTTTACAACCTTCCCTAATCCTCATAGTCATTTTAACACTATTCGTTGAAGCCACCATGACTAATTTTGTATTTTTTATTACAAAGTTGATATATTATAACCAATGTACGATAATGATTAGAAACATGTATTCTGGTTAAGTGAATAACAATAGTTACATTTTTCTTGGAATGATGGGATGAAAATTATAGTGTGGTAAATTGAATAATGGGTATAACGTATAAGGAACAATTATGAAATTACAAATTAAGGAATAGAGAATTTGGATAAAGAACTTGACTATATGGCATGAGTGACTTTCCCTCGTGGATTGATTATAGAGGTCTAACCTTTATGTCTAAAAGTTGGTTTTATTTTCATAGATTAAAGAATGTTACCTATTTTAAAAAATATTTCATTTGGTATACCTGTTGAGATTCTTATTTCTTGAGGATAACAAACTTTTCATGCATGGTAGAATTGGATAAGTTGGGTTTATATACATATATTCAATTTATTTAATTAAATATTTTTCATATTTTATTCAATAATTCATTAATGTTGGGTTTAATTGCATTGGAATTATTAATTATAGAATTAATGGAAAAAATTATGGAAATGGAAAAAAATCATGCTTTACACACCATGTATCACATACATGACGTGCAATCCTCATTCACAACATACTTGTAGAGCCATAAAGCAGACCATGATGCCATTACATGATGTGAGAACAATAAAAAATTTGTATATTCATTACATGAAATGATTATTACAATGATTAGAATCTCAATAAAAACAAATCATATACAAATAATACAATTATTACATTTCGTGAAATGTTCAAATTCTCACATAGTAAAAATATAAGAGATGATTCTTTGGAGGGATTGTAGATCAGAAAAAACATACTATGAAAATGACATCCACAATTTCCATATGATGATACATAAGTCACCTATGCTAGTATGCTACGTGTTTGACTAATGTGTAATGTACATTCTTACCTATTAATATTTCAGTACTCCTCCTCATATGGAGAACACAACTCACATTAAACTTCTCATGTTTTTTCAATATTATTCTTGTTTTTTCATGTATTTCATTATAGATCCATTTTTATTAACTCCTTTAGTTTTTTTGAAATCCTTTTTAGTTTTTGGTTATTCTGCATCCATTCTACACCTATTAAAATTATCTTTAATCAGATTAAATGTTTAATGTTAATTTCATTAATACTTTTTGTTATTGATCAACTACTACAATGTTACTCATTGTTTTTTCATGTACTTTTATTTTTTTAATTTAAGTTTATTTAATTTGACAGAACTTGATTATTATTTTTCTAAACCTATAAATCGTATTTCTAAATTCTTTTATGATTATGAATATCATGTTTAGTATTTATTTATGTTTGATCATCATTTTCAGGGAAAACTAATTCACTAAGACAACATTTAGACTAGGCTGATAAGGAAGATCATAATTATTAGGTGTTTTATTTCATTTTCAAGGAAATAAAAAATATGAGAAATAAAATAACTTTTTTTATAAAAATTGGACTCACCATCATGTTTTTAATATGGGACATTCCATGAATATGAAAGTCTATAGTAATGGGAAGATTTTTTCTGGATGAAACAGATCATCAAACTCACCATGAGATCAGAATGAGGTTCTGATCACAATGATGATGAGAATCATATTCAGAATTGATATGACATGAATCTAATGATGATTATATATATTTTTATTTACCACAGATCATATGTATGTTTTAAAACTTGTCATGAAATATTGAAGAAAGTATGGGGGAGAAAAGGTACTGCTAATCAAATTTTGGCCAATCATATACAGGTGGAAATAATGAATGATATTTTAGAGGGATAATTAGTTATAATAGTTTTCATTATAAATAAGAATATTATAATGTTGATCTTCAATGTAATCAAATTCCCAAAGTAAGTCATGATTACAAGAAAATGTTTTTAGAAGAAGGAAGTTGTTGATGTAAAAAACAGTTTGATCCCAGATCATCAGACTGATAATTTTTTTATGGTTTGGAAGGATTACATAATCATGTTGAGAGAAACTAATGGGGATGGGTTTCATTACAAACAAAAGGAAAATTATTTAAATCTTTAGATAATGTGGTCAATACGAATCATAATAATATAATAATAAGTAGAAGTAGATGATGTTTTTTGAAATAATATGTTGTCTTCATCATATTGAAAAAATTATAAATAGAATTGGTTTGGATAATTTTAATGAGAATACATATTTTTTTATTCTTACATTTAGTGAATAGAAACGTAATGAAGAACCTATTGTTTAATATATTCTTCCATCTTATCAAATAAATCAGAATGCTATGATAGTATTTCTATTGGTATAGGGGAATGTATTGAAATATTTCCAGTTTTAATTTGTTTTCATGTGGGTCACTAAAATCAGTGTGAACAAAAATATTTTAAGTTAATGACTAAATCATAATAATAAATCGGAACTATGAATCAAAATCAGGCTGATATTTTTTTAGGAAGTCTTATGTTCCAGATTTATATGTTTTTTAAAGATATAAGGATTACCATCCTAATAGAGAATCATAATGAAAAAAAATTATAATTAAGAATCATAATTGGGTTAATGATTTGTTCGTTAGACCGATGATATATGAAGTGAAGGATATATCTAAAATTCAAGGATGTTTGAGGAATTCAATGAATGATACAAATATTAATTATATATTATGAATCGAAAAAGTGTTAAAAATTTAAAGAGAGATCCAATATTTAAGGAATTTTAAAGATTCACAATATTTAGTGAAGCGGGAAATCCTTTTCAATATACCTCATAAAACATTCTTGAATTCATATAAAAGGAGGCAATACTTTTTGTTTTATATGATTTTCATTATTCATGAAATAAGATCGAGAATACACACAAATTATGTAGGAGTAAGTCTCTAGATTGTTTTATTAAAATGATTCCCCAAATAGAAGAAATAATGGAGAATATATATGATAATATAAAGGGTTTCCAGACCAGACTGAGAAATTAGATTGGATTTTCTAGACTGAAGAGGAAGTATGTTCAAAATTTTTTAAAGGTATTTTGATAGAGTTATATTTTCCATTCTGAGAATTTGGATGAAATAAATAGACTGGAAGATACTATTGAGTACTAGTACAAGGTCTATGAGGTTATTACAAGCTTATGATTGTGAAATTGAAAAAAAGTATTTAATGATTGTATCTGTGGATTGTGATCAGAAATAATAGTAACATTTTTGTTAAAAACATTATCTTATATCATTTTACATTACCTAAATCGCATTCCATGTTTTATTTATTATAGAGATATATGAGTGTAATTAAATATCCTACTAATGTTATTCCACACTAAAGTATTGTTTCCCAATTGATTGTGTGGTGTTGGATGGTTTCAATAACATACTAAGGATGTATCTTTTCTTGATGAGAAGTGATCCATTTAAATTATTATGTTCTTATATATGTGTTTTTTATTCAATAGGTAAATAAATATTTAGTATGTGTATGAGATTGTTTCATATGTAAGGAATGATAAAAGAAAAAATTGTCACAGATTCATCCCATTCCCCAATCAGGGATACAACTATCTTATTTATGAAATTAGAAGTGGTATCAAATCCAAGAAACCCTTCATTTATTTATTACTAATGTTTTGAAGAGAAGTTGATAGAGAATATTTAGCGTGTCAATAGTAATGTTATTATGGTTTTCTATGGTTATAATTATCATTCCATGAAATATAAAATATCACCTAATCTTATGTCTCTGGGATACGCTGTTCTTGAAGAACTAGAAGAAGGTTTTATCTAATTTATGATAATGTTCCTCTTACATCTATTGAGAAGAATAATATTTAGAATTATGTAAGGGCACATAATTATTTACTATCATTAATTTCAAATGGTTATTTTTTAAGGGTGATGGTTGAATCCATATCCAATGGTATGTGGGATAATCTGTATAACATATATGAAGGAAAAAATTTAAAAGGAAGAATAAAAAATAAGGTGGATGATGTAGGAAGATATCTTGATTGGTATCTTAGTTTCTATTGGTGACTTATTTACTAGGGTAAATAGAAATATCTTCACTATTAGTTGTATTGGTAAAATGTTAGAATATTTTGAAATTGTTGAAAATATATTGAGAATCATTTCTGTCTAGTTTGATGAAAACATTTCATTATTGTAAGATAGATATCTTAAAACTCAATATCATGATGATATACAATGTAATCTCATTACATATTAAATGATAAGGTATAATGTGAAGAAGAGAAAAAACCTTATTTGCAAATTTCATTCAAAGCTATCAGGCATGGAAAGTCCAAGAAGAATCTTGATGAGGATGATGTTCATAAATCTAACACTGAAAATGAGTTGTGCAAAAAATTTAATGAAATTTTATCCTTGTTTTCAAAAAATGTAAAAATTGGTATAGAAAAAAATAAGGTAAAAACTCGTATAAAATTATCATAATATGGAACCATTGTATATTTTGAGGCCAACATTCCACAAATAAATAATGAAGAAGATTTCCATGATGAAGAATGATTGAATATACGATCATTAATGAAATATGGTGAGAAGGATAAATCCTTTACACAAGGACAAGATAAATAATTTTCCAAATTTGAAATGATATTTTCCATATCTATATATTAAGAATAAAATTAATGTGGGGTTGAATCCTAAAATTCAACTTCGAATGTTGCAACTAGGAATGATGAATACTTCAGAAGAAGAAATTCTATTTAAAAAGAATATCAACATGAACATCATTTGAATAAAGAGTTGAAAGAATGTTTGAGACAGACTATAAGAGTTGAAAATAAAATCAAGAATTTATTAGATGAATTTTACTAAAAAACATTAATAAATTTTAAATGAGAACAATAAGATAATGGCGGAGTTTTGGAATTTGAATTAATATCTTATGAAGTAAAAACATCCTAATGTTAATTTAGAGATCAAACTATAGAAATAATAAGGGGACCTGGAACATATCCCATAAAAAAATTATAAATATGAATGTAGTGGTACAAAATTCATAAAACATTTCTATGATGTTGTAGAATGTAATAATAATGGTGGACATGAGAAGGATAATGAAGATTTACCTTCAAATGTTAATAAAAAATATGAAATTTTTTCTGTGTGAATGAAATCTTGGAATGTTATGTATGTGTCCAAGATCAACAATGTCGTGAAGTTAGAAATTTATAAACTTTATGAATATAAAAATGTTATTATTACTTCTAGTTCTGATAATGATTCAAATAAATCGGAGCTGCAGAAGAATGATTCCTTTAAAAATAGAAAGATTGGTGATCAACAATATTCTATTATGAAATTTGTTGAGAAACATATTCACAACACCAGTCAGTAAGGATGTTTTAGAGTAAAAGACTCTATTTTTGGATATTACTTGTATTTCGGTGGATTTATATACATGGATAATTTGTGTTAGTTAAATTAACAACATTACTATTATTCAACCTGTTATGCAATCCAGGACTTGAGGTGAAGTTAGTTTCCTCAATGAAAGATTTTTGATAATGATTTTATGAAAAAGGATGAGATACTTTTACTTATGAAACCCAAGAAGCTAAGTGTAAAAATATAAAATAGTTTCAAAACATTAGAAACTATTTAGAAATTATGTTAACAACCATGTCATCTTTCTAAGGATTGTGTTTTATTATTATCATAAAAACAAAAGGTTTTTAACAAATATTGGAAGCTAGACATTAATAATGATAAAGGAAAATAAAAAAATATCTTACTATTGAAATCACCCTCAATGAAATTAAAAGAGAACTACCATGGATTCTTGATAATGGTTGTCTTTCTCATATGATAGGAGACATGAAATATTTTAATTATGTATATGACTTCAAATAAGGAATTATTAAATTCAAAAATGATGAATAAAAAAGAATCAATGTTATTAGTTGAGCAATCATTTTGAAGTAAATGTTGAAATCCAAGAAAGAATTATATGTTGATGGGATGAAAAATAACATGATGAGTGTTTCAAAATTTTGGGATGAATGGAAAATAGTGAATTTCAATAAATATGGGTTATTTGAATATTTAGAGCAATTGATATATAGTTACAATAATCCAATGTACAAAGGGAAACTTATTCCATGATGGTGAGGTACAAAACTCTTTTTATGTAGGCATGGGGGAAGAAAATCCATTATGTAATAACATTTTGGGACACCTGTTCTTGAGAAACATGAGAAAGTTATCTAAAATAAATAGTGTCTCAGACACTCATGATATTTCATGAATAATAAATTGGAGTTGTACTATTTTTTAGAAAGGAATGTTAAAAAATATATGCATAAGAATGTTTATATCTATTTAAAACTACCCCTACAACCTACCCATTCTAATATCTATGGGCCAATGAAAAAATAATCAGAAAATAGAGATGGGTATTTCAACAAATTTATTGAGAACATTTTTCTCATTACTTGTGTTAGGTATATGAAACATAAAACAGATGTTATTAAAATGTTTAAAATTTTCAGGAGGAATGAAGAGAAATAATGTGAGTATACATTGAAGTAGTTGAGAACTGACAACGGTGTTCAGTACCAAATAGAATAATTTGACTTTTATATTGATATGAATGTAATTTATCATGGGTATAGTCTACCAAATAATCCTAAACAAAATGGGGTTTCTTAAATGAAATACAGAAGTTTTGTTGAAATGAGGAAAACTATGTTGCTTGAGCCTCGTATTTTTATTAATTTTAGAAGAAAACAATGACTAATAATGTGTACATTCAAAAAAATTGATTCTACTAGCCATGATGTTATATGACTCAACATGAAATGTTTTATGAAAGTCATCATAGATTCAAACACTTATGATTTTTTGGGAGTCCATGCATTATAAATAATTAAGGTGGATACCCGTGGAATGTATGAGAAAAACGTGAAGGTGACATTATTATTTTATATTATTAGGAAGGAAGACTATATAGGTGTTTCAACAAAGTAACATGACAAATTATTGACTGCTATTATCAGAATGCTTCTAAAAATGATAAAGAAGATATAAGGGCTCAAGAAGACATAGATATTGAACATGTTGAATGAAATTTTGATGAGGCTTCTTATAAAGTTATTAAAAATCATAATCATATTCAAGAATTAAAATCATCAATTTTCAATGATGATTAAGATGTTCAAAAATCTCATTTTAAGATGAGGATGAAATTTGAAGATCAGTACATTATCTGTGATCAAAATCAAATGGTTAAAATACAAGGAATATAAAATACTACTACAAAAACGTCATTGTATTCCAAATAATATCAAATAGTTGTTTAGGATTCCATTGAGTATTCATAACGATATCAGGACATGAATTAAGATTTGCATCTGATTCATAAAAATGATACTGGTAAATCATACACAATCATGTTAAAAAAATTGTTATTGGTAAAATGTTGGTTTTATGGAGTAAGATGAATAAAGATTGTGAAGTGATCTGAAATAAGGAATGACTTTTTTGTAAAGTGTAATCACCAATAGAAGGTATTGATATTGATGAAACCATTTTTCCATGGAAATATTAGAAAAACTTAGAATAAATCTTTATAGTGATGCATAATTAAGTTAAAAAATATGTTATATGGTTGTTAAGACTGCATTTTTGAATGCTCAACATGATATGGAAGTTTTCATTGAACAACATTGTGGAATTGTTTTTGGGAAAGATGGATGTTATGTTTACACGTTGAAGAAGGCCTTGTATAGGATAAAAAATCACTATATGGATGTCATTACAAGCTGTACACTTTCTTAAGGATGATGAGTTTCATGAAAGGAAGAGTTGATAAAAAACATTACCGTAATTAATTTTAGGAGTTTTCTCACATCATAATTGATTATATTAATGACATTATCATTACTATGGATGATGAAATAACTTGTCAAATATTAGATAAGTAGACGAAAAATTAATTTTAAATTTCCATTTTTGGTTAAATGAAATACTTTCTTTGGTTACAAATCTCTCAACAAAAGAAACATATATTTCATTCTTAATAAAAGTATGAAATGGAAATTCAAAAAAAGTTTATTATAAAGAATCCCAAATCTATTTCCACACATATTTCAGTGAGAAATTTTTTGAGTAAATATTGAGATGTCATGGAATTTGATCAGAAAGAGTATCGAAAGCTAACACGATGTCTATTATATTTGAATGCCTCAATACTAGAAATTTTTTATGATGTTACCTTATATGAAATATTTCATAGTAACCCAAAATAATATCATTGGATTTATAGAAAAAACATTATAATATATATCAAATTCACATTAAATTTTGGAATCATGTATGATCGCACAAAAATTATTGACTTGTAAGGAATTTAGATGCAAATTAGATAGAGAATGTTGATGATAGAATATCCATATTAGGTGGACTTTTCTTTTTAGTGAAGATTTGTTTTATTTGGAATTAAATTATATAAAATCCAATAAGTCATATTATGAAGAAATATGATTATGTTGCTACCACTCAAGTTGTTACTCAACTTATGTGGATGAAAACAAAGTTATAAGTCTTATTTGTTATTGTGAAGTGACCCAATGCTCATGGGATATGAAAATAAAAGTTCCATCAGCCTTACCAAGAATCTGGTAAAAATTATCATTGAAAACATACTAATATCACATACCACCTCATTAAATTGCATGTGAAAAAGAATGAGTTGATGCTGGGGTTTGTTCCTTCATCGAATCATGTTGCTAACATTTTAACAAAAACATTACCTAAGGAAACTTTCTAGAAATTTATGTTGAACATGGGAGTCCAACCTATTTCCCATAAATGTTTAGATATGTTAATTTTTTCCTCTAATAAATTATATTGGGGTAGTGTTTCCAAAGGGGGATAAATGTTCCATAAATCTATCCTTATGAAATCATATAAAAAAGAGAGAGTTTTGGGTAATCTGTGAATCTAGAATATAAGTGAGTGAACTACTCTATAATTTTGTTGGAGTAGTTTTAGGAAATAAAACTATTATATTCCAAGGAAGTTTAATAATTGGGGACATTTTGAGGAATACATATGAGGATGAAAATCTAATGAAGAAAGATGAGGAAGAAAAGTTGATGATGTTTTTCATGAGACACTACTTTATGAGAGATATTTTTTGATATCTATGATTCGTGTTTCCTATAATGTGTTAGCTCAGGTAGGGTCAAAATTGTTGATAAGTAATCCAGTTCATGAGGATATAGATTTTATTTATTTGTGAATCTTGGTTGACAATAGAATCCAAAAGGGGATATTGTTATTACCAAGATGATAAGGAAGATTATTGTGTTTAGGTATTTCATTTTGTTGTCAAGGTTATAAAAATGTAGGAGAAATCAGGTCAGTTTGTTTTTAGTAAAAATTAGACTAAACAATATATTAAAAAAATAAGAACCACAATGATTATTAAATTCCATATTAATCAGAAGACGTTTTCTTAATGTAAAATATCATTGAATTAACTTGGGGTCATAAATGATATTATAATAGTAATTAGGATGATAATCAGATAAAACATGGATCTAATTTGAATATGATCATGACCTTCTATTTTCTACTTCCAAAAATCATAAGTAAGTTGTAGAACATGTGATCGAAGCACGATGAAACCAAGGGGAAAATGGTAATGCCAATCATATTCAGGGCAATCGTATTATATTGGAGGGAAATAAAGATGTTGTTGGAGGTATGGGAATTTATAATACATTTTATTATAAGGAAGACAATGCTAAAGGTGTTATTTAACTTAATCATTGTCATGAAGGAAGCCATGCTTAACAAAAAAGGTTTTGGAAGAATGATGTTTTGGAAATAAAAAGTTTTAATCTCATATCATCATATTAATATTTATTTTATTGATGTGATTGATTACTTGATGATTATTAGAAAAAGAAATGGTGCAAGTTTTTAGTAAAACCAAAAGGAATATTATTTATGTCATTACGGTAAAAATTTTATAATAATAATAATAAAATTGTATTCAAGTATAACTGGTTGAATAGGATTGAATGAATTTTTTGTCATCATCATAATGAAGAAATCTAAATGAGAGTTGGTTCCAATATTTTAAAGGGAAGATACATGTTTTCCTTCTAATATTTGATGTAGAGAACAATAATGGAAAAACTGTTGTTGAACATATGCTTACATTGTAATATGGAAATCCGAATGGTAATATTGTCTTTTGGTTCATGTAGAGATATATAATGAAATATCTTCATTTTAATATGTTTCCAATTTGGTCAAGAAAATCAGAGTGAACAAAATGATATTGAATGGTGATGTTTCCTCCAATGAGCATATTTAGTAAGAAAACACTACTGGGGATTCACCCTATAGAATTTTTTCTATAGGTTAATAATAATTTTTCTATTACATTATGATACATTGTGGGTATTTGGATCATTGTTTGTCGAAATAATAGGTAGATTTTGGTACCTCAATGATTGTCTATTCATGATTTTCGGTATACCATTTTGGCGAATTTGTCTTTAAATATTCATTTTCATCTTCTAGTTTATTCCAATGAGTGGGATAGATTTATTGCGGAATTATATTTCCTTCTGTTGGTTAACACTATTGAAAGACATTTATAGGATTAGAAACCATATGGACTTATTCTAAATAATATCTAGAATTTATTGGACAATTTCCCTTATTGTAGGTTCTCCTTTACTATAAAAGGTTGAAATCAAGTTGGCCACTAATTGGATAGTTTTAGGAATGATTTGAATGACCATGTAATGTATTGTAACGTATTAGTTCTGGAATCCACCCAGAGGCACCCCATACCTAGTTGGTCATATGGACTCAAGCACAATTCCTTGAACTGTAGTTGTTGCTGACAAGCTGCAAGGGCCTTGGGTGTGTTAGTGGGGAAACTATTTCCTCATTGGCTGAGTAACATAGTAGAAGAAAGAAATAACAATAGCAATTGAAGAAGTTGTAATAATCAATGAAAAAGTGAACAACAGAAGACTGGGAATGATAAACTAGAGCACACACACACACAGAACCACACACAAATATATATATATATATATATGAATGATGCATGATACATATGTCTAGGAAAGAATCCAAACCCATCACAATGTTAGAATACAAACAGTACTAAACAAAATTAAAAAACGAAAATAGGTAACAACTCCTCAGCATCACAAGCCTCATCTTGGTCCCATGCTATCCATATCCACAATCAATCATGAACCTGATGTAGAAGGGTGCTTTCCCTTATCTATACCTGTAGCAATATAAACTATTTGGGCTCAAAAGTATAGCCTAAACAGGGTGTGAGACTAAATCCTATAGGTAACCACCATGTGGTTTGTGCCTAAAAGTCAGTGAATATATATGGTAGGAAATTAGTAAATAGTGTGTAGTAAACAAGGCATTACTCAGCAGCACACAATCCACAGATTCAAAGCATTAAAAAAAATCACATATCTTGTAAGGAAGAAAAAACACAATAGGCCACCCTCTATGAAGTAATCATAGCATATCCCCTCTAGTCCTACCTAGCAACAAGAAAGTAAGAAACCCAACATGTAACACTTTGGGAATTACTCAAAACCTACCCCGTATGTTCCTACCTAGCGACGCAAGAAACCCTCTGGGTAGTACACTCAGACTAACCCCTCTGGTTTAGCTTAAGCATAGACTATCTGAGGAAGAACTCACCATCAATTCCCACTATAGTCTCATATCGGTACTAAAGGTGCTCCGGGGAAGTACTCAATGTCTAATTCCCCCTGTGGCCCTCATCGAGGAACTATAGACACTCTAAGCATGCACTCAACATCAATTCCCCCTAGTTTCTGGCATCATAAGTTATAAATACACTCTAGAGAAGCCCTTACGTCCATTCTCTCTATGGCCTATACACCAGGTTCTCACAGCTCTATGTATATCAAGCAAGTACAGCGAAGCCTATCAGCCAATGTAAACCTCGTGAACTACTTGGAATGAAGTCACAACATAACATCATATTAGAAGAATCACACCATTCGACAACAAGGCATGGAAAAGTATACAAGAGCCTATCAGGAAAACTAGACCCTACGATCAAAACAGGCAATCATTCCTAGGAAAAAACTTTCAAATAATCGAAATTAAACCTATTCACATTAAATTATCATCAACTCAAGCATACAAGCATAGTAAGAAAACAACAGGTCTAAACCATTATACGCCAAATACCTCGTTCATGGGTATTGGAAAATTTTCAAATAAAACTAAAACAATTTTTACAAAAAGGCACAAACCACCTACCTCGGTGTTGGGAGACTGATACAATTGAGTCTTAGGGTTTGAATCACCTTAGAATGCTGAATGTCTACAAAAAAATCTAAAACATTCAACAGAGGATAACTTGGGAAGGAGGAGGAATTGGGAAACAAGGCTCTAGCAGAAGAGAGAGAATACTAAGGCGATCCCAATGCAATCGACGATGGTCAAATCAATGTTCAGATGCTCATTTGGGGGCCAAGAGGAAGATATTAGTCATACTGGTGCTCTTGGATGAACGAAACCTAGAAGAAGTTGCTTCTGGGAATTAGACACGACCCCGACATGTTTAATGAAAAAATCGAAAATACAGAGTGTGTACTTTTAAACTACACATCGTGTATTGCCTTTTCCGTACTCCACTTTAGGCAGCCTCCAAGTCACACCCACATGGCTGTGTGTGTGGCCATCACATGGCCAACACACAACCTCCTATGGTGACTCAGTACAGGGCGTGTACTTATAAAGTACATGGTGTGTACTTAGGAAATTACTAGAAATTTCCCTTTTTCTCAAAAACACCAGAAAAATAAAAACATACTCGGAAAGAATATTTTGGTTCCTACAAACTTCCCCCCTTTAATAAATTCATCCATGAATTTCCCTAGAGAGGCGGCGTAGAAGAATAAACCTCGAAGAGTTCTAACCACTATCATCGTACATCAACCTCCCTCTCCCAAGTCTCATTGTGTAATTTCCTGTGCTGCAAAAGCACTCATACCAGTGGGAAAGACTGGCCATAGAGGCCCTTCGTACTGTAATCAATGATCCAGATAAGATGCTCCTTGAACAATGAATCCACTTCCAACTCAACCTCCTCAGGTTAAAAAACATGAGATAGGTCTAAGAGGTAACATTGATGCTGAGAAATGTGGAAGACGTCATGCATATCCCTGTACCTCTAAGGTAACTACAACCGATAGGCAACCATCCAAACTCTTTCCAACACCTCAAATAGACCGACGTACCTCATTGAAAGCTTAACCTATCTCATAGTCCTCTTGTTCCCTGTCAATGGTGTGACACACATAAAAACCTGATCTCTGACCTTGAAATCCATAGGCCGTCTCCGCTTATCAACATAAGAATTCTGTCATGACTGTGAAATATCCATCATCTTCCATATCAACACTATCTGCTTAGGGGTCTCTTGGAGAAGAAGAGGTCCTAGCATAGATGCCTCTCTTACCTCCAGCCAACATATGGGTGATCGACATGACCTACCATACAAAGCCTCACAAGGTTCTATCTGAATAGTTTCATGAAAACTATTGTTGTAGGAAAAATCCACAAGAGGTATATACTTCTCCCAATAACCTCTAAAATTAAGGTTTCATGCACAAAGAATGTTCTAAAGCACCAGGTTCAAATGCTCAGACATGCCATCTATCTAGGGGTTGTAAGCTATAATTAAAAGTACCGTGGTAACCAAAGCCAATTGAATCCCCTTCCAGACTCGATAAGTAAAACTGGAATCCCTGTCTAAAAATATGGACAGTGGAACTCCATATAGATGTAAGATCTCACAGATGTACAACCGTCCTAGCTCATCAACACTAAAAGTCTCCTTGATAGGCTAGAAGTGAGCAACATTCATGAGTCTGTCAAGAAAAACAAAAAATGCATCATTCCCTCGAGGCGACCTCAGTCAACCTGTCACGAAATCTGTCGCGACATCATTCATCTTCCACTCAGGAATGGGTAACTGCTTCCAATTCCATACTGGTTGTTGATACTTCACCTTCACCTAATGATAGGTGGAACACCTCATCATGAAACCAGAAACATCTTTCTTCATACCTGGTCACCAATACTAACGGTCAAGATCATGAAGGATCTTGGTGAAACTAGGATAAACTTCCCAAGATGAGGAATTAATTTCCCTCCCTAGCTCCCCATTTATATCTACTGGCATTCATACGTGCCTCTAAAAAAATATGATCTCATCCTCTCCCATGTTCCATCTAGAAATAAGGTCTTATCCTAACACATGTTCCCATAGGACTAGGCCTTCGGAATATAATAACTTCTTTATTTTCACTCGATCAAGAAGACTAGAGGTAACAACCACATAAGAATGAAAGGATTTCCCATTTTGTCATTCACTTCCAAATGCATCTCAGAGAATATAGACATAAGATACCACTCACTACTGGCCTCTAGAACAGCCTGTATCTGAGTCCTCCTGCTCAACACATCAGCCAATGCATTGCATTTTCCAAGCATATATGCAAGCTCAAGGTCAACAGACTGAAGGTACTCAACCATCCTTCGCTTTCTCAAATTATGATCCCACTAAGTGAAGATGTACTTGATGCTCTTCTGGTTGGTGAAAACCACAAAACGCTCCCCCAGAAGATAATGTCTCTAACAAGGTAAGGCATGAACAACCGCAATCAACTTAAGATCATGTGTTGGGTAATTCCTCTCATATGGTCTCAACATCCTAGAATAGTACACAATGACTCCATCTCCCTGTATAAGCACTACTCCTAGCCTGACACCTGAAGCATCACAGTACACAATATAGTTATTTCATATCTCTGGAAAGATTAGTATCGGTTCTAATGTATACCTCACTTTCAGCTCCTAAAAAGTTGAATCACAAGTATCTGACCACACGAACTTCGCACCATTCTATGTCAGACCCATCAGTGGTGCTGCTAAGCATGAAAAGACCTAATTTAAACGTCTTTAGTATCCAGCCATCCTTAGAAAACATCATACCTCAAATACATTCTTTGGGTTCTCCCAGGAAACTACTGCTCTCACTTTTTCTGGATCGACTGATAGTACTGTCTCTGAGATAACATTACCAACGAAGTGAATCTGGTCAATCCAAACGTTGCATTTTAAGAGCTTAGCATATAAATTAATCTCTCTTCGTGTACTCATAATGATCTAAAGATGTGTGGCATGGTCATGTTGAGAGTGAGAGTACAACAGGATATCATCCACAAAAACCAAAAATAAGGAATCCAAGTTTGGATGGAAAACTCAGTTCATTAGTTCCATGAAAACTGCAAGCAAATTCTGGAGACCGAACAAGTTAACCACATACTCGTATAGACCATACCTGCTCTGGAAGGTCGTAAGTGTTTTATCAGATGGTCTAACACACAAATGATGATAACAAGATCTCAAGTCAATCATTGAGAACACCTAGGCTCCTCGATGCTGATCAAAGAGATAATAAATCCTTGTAAGGGGATATCGGTTCATTACCATCAACTGGTTCAAATTTTGATAATCCACAAAAATCTTGATGGTACTGTCTGGCTTCATTGCAAACAGGACAAGAGAACCCCATGGAGAAGTATTGGGTCTGATGAAACCCTTTGCATGCAACTCCTCCAACTACTTCTTGAGCTCCTATAACTCCTCCCAACTCATGATTCTTGGGCCCTACTCTGCTGGCCTGGACATCCCACTCTCCATTATGAATAAAATATCCACCCTCTTGGGATAGGAAACTCACCCTATGATGATAGAAATCGATGACTACCTAAAAGTGAACTAGCCAGTCCATTCCAAGAATGAGATAATAGCCTGTCATCTCCAGGACACAGGGGTCCCATAAAATGTGACACCCACCAACCTCTAGAGGGAACTCCTTTTATTGACACAGTCTAGCTGTTCTAGTCCCCAACAAAGTATCTTATTTGAAGTTATCAGTAGAAGAAAAAGATACAGAGCCGAAGGCTATCCACAACTTAAACAGATATAAAGCAATGGGAAGGCCCTATATCGAAAAGAGCAGAAGCTAAAACTGTGGCAACTAGGATCGTACCTTGAACTGTAGAAGGTCTAGGATCCTACTCCTATTGGGATTTCTCCACTACAAAGGTATTGCATGTAATATGGACCTACGAACTTGCCTGACCTCCCTAAGTTGATCCGACCTGATGTCGCTGAAAACCATGTGACTGGCTATGATGACCATGACCCCCCATCTTAGACTAAACGACTAGAAGAAAACCAGTTCCCATACTAGTGAGAAAGTGGGGGTTCTTCTCTTGAATGAGGGGTTATATGAGAACCCTTATCACCAACTACTAGTGGAAATATCTGACAGAAGCTCTGAAGATGACTTACCTTGCCACAAGATCGGCACTTCACTAGGTGTCTCGGGAAATGTGTCGTTGTTTTCCCACTCTTCCTGCACTGGTAACACACCACATAGATACCAGTAGAAGTGTCTCACCTCCCTGGATCATTGCGTGAAGACTCTCTACGGCACTTCCTACTATCACTAGGAGAGATAATGACTCCAAATGTCTAGCCACCCTGGCTCACAACTACAAAATCCCTAAGATGGAGCTCAACTATCTGCACGTGGTTGACGACAGAAGTGATATAGGTCAGCCAGAAGATGTTCACCTATGATCAGATGTCATGTCTCAAACCATCCTCGATCTTCTTTGATAGGAATAAATGATCAAGTCCTAAAATAGGAGTGAAACGCTATATCTAGGTAAAACAAGATGAATACTTCATAAAAAAAGAGTACCCTACTCCAAACTCATAAAATCTTAGGCTAAATCACCCCTCAAGGTCTCTTGATAGAAGTAGTCATAAAAGATTCGAAGTAACTCCTCCCAAGTCATGAATTGTTGGAATCATGTTTGTGAGATCACATCCCACCACCTGTTGGCAGAATCCCGAATCATATAAGTAGTGACATTGACCTACCTCTCTAGAGGAATCTCTGGATGCTCAATGATCTTCATTATGGCTTCTACCCATGACTTTGTATCCTGGGGTCCTCCGTCCACTAAGAATTTGTGATGCTGCTGCTGCTGAAATCTTCATGTCAATTCTTCCATCGACGGGGCCGGAGGAGGTGCTCCTTAGAAGGTTTGCGTCATCCTCACAAAGCCTTAAACTATGCATCAGCACCTACGTCTGTTATAATGGATGGTGCCAAGATCTGCACAATGGGAGGATCTGCAAGTAGTCCCTGATCATCCATATCTAATGTCTGATCACTACACTGAAATTACCATACAACTAGAGGACGTATCTGCAGTATGAATCTCCAAGGTCAGATGCACACCTTAGATCAAGATTATCATGGACCAATAACTGAAAACATAAGAAGATAACTGGAGAAGGAAAAAAATTCATGTTTTTTAAAACAAGACTACACAGCGTGTATAATAACTATATGGCATGTTACCTTGTGTCATTCACATGGGTGTGTACTTCTACTAGAACAGATCATGTAACACCCCAAACACACGTTGTGTTGTCTTTACACACGGAATGTACATGAATTTTCTTCCCCTTCCCGAGTACTTCTACATGGCTAAGCCACATGGTACCCCTTATATTGATGTTACACGGAATGTTTCTGCCAGACACAACGTGTAATAGATGTGATTCACCGACCTGTGTTGTTCGTAATAGGGCCGGATACATGGATCACACTACACAGAATGATCTAGATGGACATGACATGTACTGCATAGGTTCCAACTACTCGTATTGTTAGTGACATGACTGGATACTCTGCTGACACTACACGTCATGTAGTGTCAGACCCGTTTTGTTAGCGATATAGTTGGGTTCCATGATAACACAACACGACAGGTTTAGAACAAACACAGCATGTATAACCTATGATTTATCTATCTGTGTTGTCAGTCACATGGGCGAACACAGGGTCAACATGACACAACATGTACAACTGGTACACAACATGTTCCCACAAGAACTTCCATATCCCATGTCTCTGCCCACATGGTCTATGACATGTTTAGAGACTACACGACATGTACATAAGGTACACATCATATACTTAAGAAAAACAGTTTCTTCTCAAATAGAAGAACAAATGGCTTGTAGTAAAAAATACACGGCGTGTATTCTAGGATTTTTCCGTACAATAAGTCTCAGAAACTACTCTGGTGCCCAGAAAGCCACTGAAACGAACACCAACATTCCAAATTCTGATCCGTGATGGCCCATACTCCCCGTGAATCAATGATTGGCATCTTATAAATGTTATAACAAGCAAAATAGGTCAATGCCCCACCAAATTACGGTCCATGAGGGCCCATAACACCTCAAGAACCAAATTATGAATTTCATTCAAACAAAAAATCACACAAACAATACTCTATCAAACAACAAGTATTTTTATCACAATAACTATTACAACATCATGTATATCTAGCACAGCACCTATCACAACAACATGCAATAACTGATGCACCCTAAATGGAATGGAAAGTATGTATGTCATGTATGAAAACACTACATTTTATTACAACTTAAGCATGATTTATTACATAAAACTTCACTTTATACAACAAAGAAGATCGAGAGGTTTAGTGTATTTAGGGTTTAGGATCATTACATAAAAACATTAAAATTGAATTACAACATCTTTATTGAAAACTTCCTTTACATGACCACTACATTCCTTCGTACTTAGCATTGCATGAGATAACCTGAGGACATGCATAAGAAAAGGGTGAGCTATAAAGCCCAGTAAGGGAGTACACAATGAATAACTTGAAGAGTACAATATATGTTAGGCAATAGGCATATCAATAGAGAATCAGAGAAACATGAACCTAAAGGCATGATAAAGCATGATAATCATAGCATGGAAATGTGGCAACAACACTTAACATTGAATTAGCATGAGCCAAGGCTCATTGCACATGGAGCATGAGTAAACCCTCATTGCACTTGAAGCACGAGTAAACCCTCATTGCACTTGAATTAGCATGAGAAAAACTCATTGCACATTACTTATCATGATACTATACTTTACCCAATGCATTGGAGCGCTATAAAGGGCACACCCTTCTTAAACATTTCATTTCATGCATAAGTGTGCCACATGGATCATAAAACATGGATTCATAAAACATAATCATTTATTCCACGATAAAGGAATGTGGAATTCACACATGAAACTTTACAATAAATATGTAAATGTGTATAAATGTTAATACCCTTGATGTTGAAATGAGCATGGTATTCACTACATAATGACATTGGCTTAGAAAATTGGTGCGATTTTCGGCAGCGTAACAGCGTGACATAAGAATTCATAAAAAAAGTTTGATGAGAAAGAAAGGGGTTCCTCATCATATTTACATGTAATGGACAGTAAGGATGTCATATATATACATTTCCCAACAATTGAAATTGAATTTAAATTCATGATACAAAAGTATTGCTTGAATGTAAAAGAAGAGAGAGAAGTTCCTTTCGGAATTTCGGCATAGTAATTGGTGTACATGGGAGGATTTTAATGAGAGAGAAAGGGTTCTCCCATCATTCAAACAATAAGAGGGAAGTATGGGGGAGGTGAGAAACCATACCCCAACATTCATAATTGAAATTAAAAGGGAAATACAACTTAAAGAAAATTGACAAAAATGAGAAAGGAAGAAAAAACCCTTACTTGGAAGTGTGCTTCCAAAGGCTAGAGAGAGGCTTGTGAGAGGCTTCTTGGGAGCTTGGGGCACCTTGGGAGGATTATAGAGAGAGTAGGGCAGAGGTTGGACGAACTCCAATGGATTTTAGTGATGAGGAAGTGGGAGCTTGGGTGGGTTTATATAGGAAAGGTGAGGGAATTCTTTATTATTTAGGTTTGGGACCCCTTATATTAAAATAATCCAAACCACAAACCATCCCATGGTATTTGACCATGGTTTCTGGAAAAGGAAAGAGGAAAACAATATTTTACAAGGCCAAGGTACGAAATTATTAAAAAATTAGGGTTGCTTATGTGGAGGTGAGTCACACTCCCATGGAAATTAATTTAAAAAGGCAAAGTGTTGAAAAAGTCTTGAGGGCTCCATTAATGCTTTGAAAAGTAAGTCAAAAAAACCCAAAAACTCATTATTTTAATGATAAAACATATATTGGCCGAACATAAGGATTATGGTATTTTATTACATCACCATTGGGTCATTATGATGTCATAAAACACATTATATATTTAAATGGTATTTAATTTTTACCCAAAAATTTGACTGTCGCCGAAAATTATGAAAAAATCACCGTTGGATAATTTCGACGTCCTGATTCCAAAAATAATATTTATTTTATCTAAATAATTTTCTAAATAAGTGAATTTTCACTTTTAAAATAAAAACCGACATTTATAAAAAAAAAATCCACGGGTTTTGACAGAAATGGCTTTCAAACCTTAATAAAAATTTTAATTGCATTCATAAAATTATAAGATCATTTATACTTTATAAAAAAAATTAATTTAATATTAATAATAATATTTTATTAAAATATTATTTAATTCAAAAATAATTTAATTTAATAAAATATAATTCTTAATTAAATAATAACTAAAAACACCATTTGTACTTTAAAAACTAATTACAATGTATCAAAAATCACTAGAAATTGTATTCATTATTATATACAAAAAAAATAATGTACATGAACATGGTGCTACTTATTTGTTACATAACCCCTTAAAATAGCCACATAAGACCTAAGGGTAAGGTGCGCGATGGTGACAGACTCTTGGGGCGGCTCGGATAACATAGCTCGAGTGGTAATTTCAATCAACTTCCACTTTTCCCGTAGACGATCACGTTCGAGCTTGACTTGATGAAGCTCAGCTTGGGCTTGGTCAAGGGAAAAGCCCAAAGACGCCACCTCTTTTCCGAGATCTGACAAATGGGCTTCGTAAGGGGCAATTCTACTTGACGAGGCCATCGCTTCCTCTGTCTCAGTAGAAATGGGTTCGTTAAAGCCTTATATTTATACTACTCAGATGATCACTGTTCAACGACTAAAAAAGTAACGGTCACAAATCTTAAAGTAAAACTAAAAAAGTTGATATCTTATAAAAACATTTTTCATAAAGAAACATTTAACTGGATCAAGAGGGATTTTCCATTAATGAAACTTTGGGTCGTTACATCATGTGATTTCTAGAAAGTTCATATATGATGAATGAGATGGAATACCCTCATCTCATTGGGTTGCAACATAAATAGAACCTCAATGACACCAATAATAACAACACAAAACATGTGAATCACTCAAGGTGAAATCAACTCAACTGTAATACATGCAAAACCAAAAGAAATGAAATTAAATGAGGTAGAATGGCTTTTCCCTATACATGGGTTAGCTAGTCCCAAGCACAACTTATTAAAAAGTATCAATTCCATTCTATCCCTTACAATAGGCTCCAACTAGTATGTCCAAGAAAAAAACCCTCTGATACTACTTTATAACATCCCAGTTCTGGACGCCACCTAGAGGTTCCCCATACACAGTTGGTCACATGGCCTAAAGCGCATGTCCCTGAATGCCAGGGGCTTCCGAATAGCTGTGATTGCCTGGGGTGTGATAGTGGGTAAACTATTCCATCATTGGTAGAGTAACACATCAGAAGAAAGTAATAGCAATAGCAATAGAGGAAGATGTAATAATCCATGAAAAAGTGAACAAGTGAAGACTGGGAATGATAAACTGGAGCACACACACACACACATATATATAAGAATGACGCGGGATAAAAATGTCTAGGAAAGAATCCAAACACATCAAAATTCATGAATACAAATAGTACTAAACCAAAGAACAAAAAGAAAAAAGTAACATCTCTTTAGAAAAAAAACCTCAGCTTGGTCCCATACTCTTCAGCTCTACAACCAACCAAGAACCTAAAGTAGAAGAGAACTCTACCTTATCTATACATGGAAAAATATAATCTGTTTGGTCCCAAACCCATAGTCCAAATAGGTTGTGATACTAAATCCCAGTAGGCAACCACCACGACATCTATGCCTAACAGTTAGTGAAAATATATGGCAGAAAATAAGTAAAAGGAGCATAGTAAGCAAGGATGTACTCAACAACACACAACACATAGTTTCAAAGAATTCAAAAAAAACTACAATTCAAGTAATCAAGAAAAACACAACAGGTAACCCTATAGGAAGTACTCACGGCCTATCCCCTTTGGTCCTCCCTAGAAGAAATCAAGCAACACACCAAGTATACCCTTAGGAAGTACACACAACCTATTCCCAATGGTCCTGCCTAGTGACACAAGCAACCCTCTGGAATGTACACTCAATCTAACCCATCTGTTTCATCTTAAAAATAGACTCTCTGAAGAAGAACCCACTGTCAATCCCCCTTATAGTATCATATTGGTACTGAAGGCGCATTGGGGAAGCACTAAACATCTCATTCCCCTATTGCCCATGTCAAGGAACTACAAACACTCTGAGAAAGCACTCAACGTCAATTCCCCATGTGGTCTCGCATCGTAAGGTATAAAGACACTCTGAAGAAGCCCTTATGTTCATTCTTCCTATGCTTTATACACTCGGTTCTCATGGATATGTGTATTTCAAGCAAGTATAGTTAAGTATATCAGCCAAATTAATCCTCATGAACTACTTGTTTAGCAGTATATAGCATAACAACATACCAGAACAGTCACACCATCCAACAACTAGGGATGGGAAAGTATACAACAGCCTAACAGGAAAACTAGACCCTACTGTCAAAACATGTAATCATGCATGAACAAAAACTTCCAAAGCATATCAATTAATCCTATTCAAAGCCAATTATCATCAACTCAAGCATACAACCATAGAAGAAAAAATAGGGCTAAAATGGTAAACACGCAATACCACATTCATGGGTAGCTGTGATTTTTCACATAAAAAATAAATAAATTTTATCAAAATGCCCAAACGACCTACCTCGGCATTGGGAGATCGATATACATGAGTCTTAGGGATTGAATCACCTTAGAATGTTGAAGATCTACAAAAACATCTAAAATGTTCAAAAGTGGATAACTTGACAAGGAGGAGGAATTGGGAAATGCGGCTCAAGTATAAGAGAGAGAATACCGAGGTGATCACAACGCAAATGATGGTGGTCAAATCAGAGTTTTGGTGCTCAGTCAGGGGCATAGAGGAAGTTTTCAGCCGTACAGGAGCTCCCTGCTGAACAAATCCTAGAAGAAGATCATTCTAGAGAATAGATTCGACCTCGATATGTTTAATGAAAAAAAAATAAAATACACGATGAGTACATTTAAATTACACGACATGTACTTGCCTTTTCTATTATCCACTTTAGGTGGCCACCAAGTCAACCCACCATGGCCTTGTGTGTGGCCATCACACGACTAGTACACAACCCCTTGTAGTAACCCAGTACAAGTCTTATACTTCGAAAAATCCAGAAATTCCCTTTTTTCCTCAAAAACACATGAAAATGAAAAACATAACAGAAAAGAGGATCCAGGTTCTTACATATACCATAATTTTTAGGTAACATTTTTTAATTATATGAAATTATGATGAGACCACATGGTTTTAAGGCATGTGATTCCAATGCATTGTGACCCCAGAATACAATTTTGAACATTCTATATGTTCACATTAGTAAACCTGCGAGCAGGATTTTATATGTTCTGACCTGGTAGTCGGATCAAAAATATGAGGGCACCATTAAACTCAGAACAACATGATTCACCATGAAAAGACATAACATTGATCGTGAATGTTTTGATTGAAAAGTTAATTTTTGGACATTTCAGAAAATAATTAAATTACTAAAAATGTTATTTTATATCATCTGTCACTATTGATTGGAGGATGATGGTGCTACGGTGTAACGACAAGGAATGTTAAAGGAAACTCATAATGTGTATTTTTTGTGAAAACATAATATCTAAGATATTTCATAAAGGAAATAGCATAACACTGTGATGTCACAGCATAACAGAAACACTACGACATGTTTTCTTTTAATTAGACTTTGGGGAAATAAATTGGGTGAATTATCTTTGATGAATGTGTATCCTCACTCTTCCTCTCTCTTTATCTCTCCGACAATGAACACTATCAATGAATCCCAATGGGATGTATTTGAGAGATGACGAAGGGTGATGAATGAAAACAGGGCGAGGATTGATGACAGCTCAAAACTTCATCCCTCATCAATGACAGATCCTCAAACCTAGTAGGAGTTGTTTAGTTGAATTATTTTCCTCATTTATTTTCTATAGTAGCTAATGTGGCTCAACCCACAAACTGGTTGACCCAAATATCATTCATTGATGCGTTAGGGTGTCCTTTTAATGGGTTTCTATGCTGGGATTGAATTATTGTTGATATAATGCCAACCCCAGACATCCCCTTTTTTTTGAAACTCTAACATGGAGGGTGAGGGCTTACACGAACCTGGTCCGAGACCCTCCGCTTGTGTATTCTTCATGGATGCTTCCTCCAATGATTTAATGGTGAAACTAAGGCCTTGGTAGTTATGGAAGAAACCCGAGAGGCCCAAGGTCATAAGAGAAATTGAAATCGGACCACCAGAGCATACTCGGTGGCCCACGGAAGGTGTTGTTGGAATGGTACCACCAGCGCGGCGGTGGCTGTAGGCGGGAGGTGGTTTCAACTAGAGTGTTGTGTGGACGAATTTGTAGGACCTCGTTGGCCATGCTGGCTGATGCGGTGTGCCCAGTGCACACTGCGGTAGAGGAGACCATGAACCACCAGTCGTGGTGGTTGGATTGATGTGTTGTCAAGCTATCACCACATTGGAAGAGAAAGCCACTCGTTGCGGGAAGCATGTAAAAGGGGGGAGATGTTTGATCGGTCGTGCATGCCCCAATAGGACCTACCGAGCCTGTCAGGGCCGAACCATCCATCCCATCGGGCTGAGCTGGGCCAGCAGACTGGGCCACCTAAGTGGTCTGGCTCAACCATTGAATGAGTCAGACCCTGTCGATAGGATAAATTCGGGCCACATAGTGAGTCGGGCATGGAAAAGAGACCGACCCACCAGTGATGGCTGGTCCAGATATATTTGGGTCACTAGGTGACCAAGATGACTGGACCCATGACCAACCTCATCCAGTTCTACTGAAGCCCAATGGGCTAGAGAGATAGGATCCAGTCATGTAGGTCCTCGGGTTGGGTTGGTCAGGTCGGTCCAAACCAGTCAAACTGGGCTCGAATACAACTGGCCCCTGTTTACCAAAAAAGATATATCTCATATACAATGCTTCTAATTGATGCGATGTAAGTGGAATTTGGACCCACATGATGGGACCGTCCTTATGAAATTCTCTATGTAATATTTCTTGGAAATTGACCCAATATGGTTTCATGACTCATCTACCCAGTGAGCCTCCATGAATCATCTATCAGCTAGACTTCTTGTCTCAACTACCCAGTGAGACTCCATGATTCATCTATCAGTGAGAAATTGTGAATTTGATACCCAGTGAGACCCCATGAATTTTCTATCAGTGATATGTTGTAGCTAATCCACAGAGTGAGACTCTGTAAATCAGCTATCAACAAGACTTTGTGACTCAACTACCCAGCAATACTCCGTGACTAAGCTACCATCAAGACTCTATAACTCAGCTACCTAGTGAGGATTCGTGACTCAACTATCAGCGATACTACATGAATCAACTACTAAATAGGACTAAGAGACCTAGATAGCCTAATATACTGATTGGTGACCATTTCCTTTGATGTAATTGATGTTTAATGTTTGAAACTATTTGTTTTTCTATCAAAACTCTATGTTACACCTCTGTCAAGATGACTCTAGTGAGTCTAATCTTGGTACATTATTTTGTGATTTACATTGTGGATTTCTGTGAGGCCCAATTTGGTCTTGGGGTCCACAATGAGTATTGTTTTGATCACCCGTACATGGGATTCACCCGTACCAATTGGGTATTGTGCCGAAGACAAACATCTTTGACTGGGATCGTGGATATCTAAGGCCATGTGGTGATCAGATGTTGATCTATAGATGTAGTATGATTCAAAGACATCTGAAAGTGAGATGCACCTACCAATCAGGTATTATCTTTGGTGGTAAACCTACAGATCTTATACTTCCTTTTACTAAAAATTCCTTTTTGATTGGGTTTTTATTTCGACCCTTTTTTGCCTTCAGTTGTACCTTTACTTGTGATGTTGTTTCCTCGTGTGACATACATATTGTGGGTCCCCCAGTTTTAGTATTACTTTCCGCATTATGGGATGTGTGTGTGTCTAATGGTTTAAAGAAAATACATTCCCTTTTAGGGATATTCCTTTTGTGATAGTCCCTACCCACAAGCATATGAAAGGAGGGATTGGGGTAGTTACGACATGGGCCCCGTGGGATAGGTCCTGACAAAGTGGTATCAGATGTTTTTGGTTCTACCTAAATGGTTGTGAGTCAGTTGATTTATTTGGGCAGCATTGTTAAATGTTTCGAGTTTGAATTTCAGATTTGGGGAGTCCAGTGTTGGTGTGGCTGCCAACATATCCATACACCAGGACCCGAAATTAGACATTCTGACTCAAGGTATGAACTCACATGTTGTTTGTGATTTTGAAATATTATTCATGATCTCTTTGAGTCAGAGTCAACTTAGAAGGTATAATTTACTGAATGTGAATCTTCTTGATTACTCTCAGGATGCCTTTACATAGACATAAATCATGGAACCCAATACAAGATCATGACTATGGTCAACCAAGTGACAAGGCATTGGTGAAGGGATCAGTTCCTGAGATGAAACCCCCGGGTGGTATACCAGTGGCACCACCACCCATCGAGTAGCAGTTTCTACTAGCTTTAATAGAAGTGAATGTACAAAAATTGAGCGTGTTGCAAGAGTTCTAGAGGTAGAGGACTCATATTAATCAATGTAAGATAGATCCTCTAGAAACATAGGATTGGTTGGAGGTAGTGACACGAGTTTACCACCTAGTGAGGAAACCTTCAGACATGATATTGGTTTTATCTGATAGACTTATATAGGGTTTGGCAAGGAGATATTAGAGATTTAAACTACAGACACATCAGGAGGTGACCCTCTCCTGGGTAGACTTCGAGCACCTTTTCAGGGATGGGTTCTTCTCCAAGAACTTGAACTTAGTACGTTTACAGGAGATTCCTCACTTATGGTAGGGAATCATAACCGTGGCTGCGAACTCAACATGGTTCAAAGAACTCCCCCTATACTCGTATGATATATTGAGGGACCATTTTTTTAGGACACTAACTTTGAGAAAGGGCTCAGATAGGATATTAGAACATCAATGATCTCCCTCAGGATCTCTCTGTAGGAAAGGGTGATGGTGTGAGCTCTTATAGTGAGTAACATCATTGATGAACCTACACCGACTATGAGAGATACCAATGGATGATAGGTAGGAGAGTCCAAAGAAGTGGGATGTTGTCTAATAAAATTTAGGTCCAAGAGGAAAAGACCCCTCAGGGGATGACCCCATTATACTGGGTCGGTAGTGAGAGGCCCCATAGGTAGAGAAAGCCAACAGAGGAACCAAATGTTCTACAGGTGCGTTGGGAAAGGGAATATATCTTGAGACTTCCCCACACTCTATACATATGATCATTAGGTGGTTGAGGGACCTCCAAGGCATAGGCATATAGTGGAAAAAGGGAATCAATAGAGAGACGAAAGTGGGAGCGGAGTAGACAGAGTGGCAGAGGGTGGGAAAAGATACAAGATGCAACCACCACCTCCACCCCAGGTGGTCCACAACAAACTTCAAGAGTAGGTGGATAGGTGCGGGTCCAGCTATAGGAAATGAAGGCCTATGAACATTCACTTGATGATTTGAGGCACGATATGTGTCTAAAATACTTTATATAAAGTCTTTATAGGAACATATTACAATCACTCTTTCATTTCTGTAGACCTGGTTCGAGGCACTGAGATCCTGGTGGTGTTTTTGACTCGATCATTATGATTAGATACTACTACGGGTGCTGACTCAATAATCACACAGTCGTTTCGATAGTGTGCGCTAACTATTGGAGGTGAGAGAATTGGTAGAGATATCCTAGTTGAAATGTCAATGCCTTAAGAAGTCATCTTGGGTATGGACTGGTTATCTATAGTCCATTCTCAGATCAACTGTATTCGGTGCTATGGGATGTGTGTCTAAGAAGATGGGACTAGGTTTTCCTTCACCGATGAGAAGGGAAATTCTTAATCACGTGATGATATTTATCAAGGGATGGTGTAGCCTATCAATCACCAGTTGGCTAGACCCACCCTTAGTGTGTTGGTAGAGAGGACTCTGAGAATTCATGTAGTGGTGGAAAAGTATGATGATGTCTATCTTGAGGATGTCTGAAGACTTCGGCCTTATAGGGAGGTAGACTTCAACATCAATTTGTACCCAAGGATGACACTAATATCGACACCGACATATTAGATGGATCCTACCGAGCTTCATGAGTTTAGGGTACAATTGGAGGACTTGCATGAGAAGGGCTTCATGAGACCCAACATTTGACCATGGGTAGCCCCAATGTTGTTTTCCTAGAAGGCAAACATGGGCTTAAGGATATGCGTGGACTTCCGGTGCCTAAACCAGGTGATTGTGAAGAACATGTATCCACTAATAAGTATTACTGGCCTCTTTGATCAGTTTAAGGGAGAAAGATGGTTCTCAAAGATAGACATAAGTTCTAGCTATCATCAAATTTGGGTATGGGATGAGGACATAATGAAAACAACCTTTAGTTGTCGGTATGGTCACTACGATTTCTTGGTAAAGAAATTTAGCATGAACAATTCCATGATGGTGTTCATGGGACTAGTGAACAAGCTATTCAAGCCTTACCTTGATCATTTCATGGTGGTCTTCATGGATGACATGTATGTGTACTCAGTGTCGGAGGAGGGGCATGCTACACACATTCGGATAGTCCTGGATACACTATGAGAGAACTAGCTTCATGGTATGCTCTTGAAGTGATAGTTATGGATTCAAGATATCCATATTAAAGGACACAACATTTCATAGGATAGAGTTGAATTAGATCCAGTGAAGATAGTGTCTATTCTTTCTTAGAATCCACCAAAGAGCGTGAATGTGGTGAGGAGTTTCTTATGGTTGTAAGGATACTTCCAGAGGTTCGTAAATGGATATTTCATAGTATAACCATTGTTTTCATCTTTTAAATGGAAGGGGTATCCTTTCGTAAGGATGAATAAGTTCCAATAATGTTTCTAGGAGATGAGGTGGTGAATGACGATGGCCCCCCATCTTGAGACTACCAAAAGTGGGTGTTGGGTATATAGTCTTCTGTGATGCATCATGGACCAGGCTTGGTTGTATCTTGATGTAGGGAGCGAGTTGTGATTACTGACATCTCATAGATGTTAAGGGAGCCTGAGAAAAAATATGTGAACCCTGACCTGGATTTATTAGTAGTGGTCTTTGCCTTAAAGACGAGGAATCACTGCATGATGGGTGAATGGTTTACCGTCCACTCCGACCAAAAGAGTATCCGGTATAATTTCTCATAGAAGCAACTAAAATTGAGACATTGGTGATGGCGGTGTTCCTCCAGGACTATGAAATTGAGATAGTTCACACTCTTAAAAAGGGGAACATGGTGGAAGAAACATTATACAGGACGTCTGGTTCGTAGCTGCTGAATAAGGAGACGAAGTAGCTATCCATGATGAAGATATCCTTCATGGATATTGATAGAGCATCTTACCTTCAGTTGATGACTTTTACTCCTCCACTCTTACATCGAGTTAGGGGGCATAGATTATGGATGTTGACTGTGAGGCCCGACGTGCTCAGATACCCTTAGGATAGCCTCTTTATGGATTTTTAATAGCTGGGGAGCATGTCATCCTTTTCAAGGAACACACCACAGTACCAGTGACGTTACAAGAGGTGATGTTTAGGGAGTTCTATAAATCCCCTCTGGTGATACATCCTGGTGTGGTGAAGATGTACTCGGACAACTGATGTCTATACCGGTGCCTAGGGATGAAGACTGAGGTGGAAATGTTCATTTTTTGATTCCTCGCTTGATAGCAAGTGAAGGTCGAGCATCAGGTCCCATCAGGATTGCCACAACCACATGTGGTACTAGAATGGAAGTGGGATGGTATTTACATGGACATTGTGATGGGGTTACTACCCACATCAAGGGGCCACGATTCTATCTAGGTGATAAATGACCAACTCTCCATGTCAGCCCACATTCTATCCATCATAGAGTAGGGTTCATTAGAGGTCATGGGATGAATCTACATCTAAGAGATAGTGCTGATTCACATGGTTACTTAGATGATCGTCTAAGATCATGAAAATTGTTTTACATATCTGTTGAGGAAGGGATTGTTGGAGGCATCCATGACTCATTTGCGCTTGAGCAATGCCTTTCACCCATATGCATATGGTCAGATGGAGTGGACCATACAGACCCCAGAGGACATGATTTGTGCTTTCATCTTTGATTTTGGTCCCAGTTAGGATGACAACCTTCCACTGGTGGTGTTCATATACATCAATAGCTATCACTCCACCATTGGCATGTCACCGTTTGTGTCCTTGTATGGGCGGCCTTGCAGATAACCACTATGATGGACAGACCTAAGGGAGTCAGCACTCATGTGTCTAGAGTTGGTATGAGCTACCACTGAGATGGTTCAGATCATCCATGAGTTCATATGGAGTACCCAGATCTGGTAGAAATCATATGTTGATAGCAGGTGGAGACCCTTTGAGTTTCAAATGGGAGACCATGTTTTCTTTTCGGGTCTCACCCCAATGGTGATGATGAAGATTTTTTCGGGGTGACATGTTATCTCTGAGGGTCATCAGACCATTACAGAATCTTAGTAGAGTTGGTGAGGTGGCTTACCACCTAGCTCTTCCCCCATAGATTCACTTGGTGCATGATGTTTCTCACATATCACAGCTGGGATGGTTTGTACATGATCCATTGCACGTTGTCGACTGGGGTGAGCCGTATATTGACAATGGAGTTACATTTGCAGAGTTCCCGATGGAGATAGAGGATTGACCAGAGTTGGTTTTTTATGGATAATAGATTCCTCTGGTGCATGTTCAGTGGAAGTGTGGGAATCTCCATGAGATCACATGGGTGAACGAGTCTCAAATTCGTGCCTAATACCCCCATATGTTTTATTGACCTTTAATTTTGGATTTCAAGGATGTAAGTACCTAATACATGGAGAATTTAATGTCCCATAATTTCCATGCAGTTTTTTAATTATATGAAATAATTTCAAGACCACACTCTTTGACATAATATCATTCCGAGTCCCGATGAGCCGAGAATGAAATTTTGAAATTTCATTAAGTTCAATTATGTAAACATTAGAGTGGGATTCTCTAAAATTTTAACCGGTTCCTAGAAAGAAAATATGAGGGCACCATTGAACTCAAAACTTTGGGATTCTCATATAAAATAATTAGCTTCAACTGGAAATTGTCAGCAATAAAATGTTAAATATTGGACTTTTTGTAAAATAATAAAATAACATAAAATTGTATATTATTTATTTTTCAAATGTTTGAGTTGTGAACGATGGTGATGTGGTTCGGAGTTGAGGGACATTAATGGAAACTCATAATTTCTAGTTTTTGTGCAAGAAAAATAGCTACACCATTTCATAAATGAAACACTGTGTTGACGTGACGTCGCTGCGTAATAGAAATGTTGTGATGTTTTTTATTTTAATAACACCTTGGGAAATCAATGAGGGGAATTTTATCTAACGATCGTGGAACCTATCAATTAATATCTCTCCCTATGAGGAAAAATTCAATCAAAAAATTCCATTAGGACAGATTCAAGAGATAACAAATGACATTGAATGCTAATGGATAAAGGATCGATGACATCTCGAAGCATCATCACTCGTCAGTGACATATCCTCAAACCATGTAGGGGATGTTTGATTGAATTCTTTTCACCATTATTTTTCTAAATGGACAAACACGGGTCAAACAATGAACAAGTTGACCAGAGGATCATTAAATAATGTGGGAGGGTGTTTTTTTCTGGGGTTTCTATAGTGGGATTGCAATATTGATGATAGAACATCATCCCCAGACCTACCACTGTTCTGAAACTCTAATGCTGAGGGCGTGGGCTGACACAAATAAAGCCGGATCCCTCTATTTGGGCGTTATTCATGGAAACTTCCTCAAAATGGATGTAAGGAGAACCTGTGGATGTAGAAGTGTCAGAAGAAACCCAAGAGGCCCGAGGGTGCAAGTAGAATTTAAATCGGATGACTAGAGAAGATTCAATGGCCTGAAAAAGGTGCTGGTAGTGACGATCACATGCTGAAGGTGGTGCCAACCAGAAGCACATGTAAAGGAGGTTGTGGCCTATCTACTATGGTGGTTATCTAGACACAGTGTCAGGCTGGCACCACATAAGAGGAGGGGCCTCCTCCTTGTGGGCAATATGCAAAAGGGGGTGGCTGGCTAACCAGCTGCACATGCCCCAACCGGACCAGCCATCCCACTAGTCCAGGATAAAGTAGCGGACTATGAAACCTGAGTGAATCAGCTAAACATTCAAACAATTCAGATTGTGCTGATATGATAAACTCGGTCGGATAGCAGCCTTGGATAGGAAAACAAACCGGCCCACCAGTGTAGGCTGGAGCAGATAAATTAGAGTCACAAGGTGACCAGGTAGACTTGGACCACGGAAAAACTCATCCAGGTTTAGTGAGGCCCAATGGGCCAGGACAATGTTCAATGAAGATATGATCGGGCCATGTAGGTTGTATGGTTGGGTTGCTCGGGTCAGTCAGAACCAGTCAGACCAGGCCCAGAAGCAACCAGTACCTATTTCCCAAAAGGGACATATCTTCCTGACTATGCGTCTGATGAACGTGTCGTCTACGGTGTTGGGAACCCCATGACGGGGCCAACCTTATGAAATACTCTATTTAATATTTCATAGAAGTATACCTAGCAAACATTCATGACTCAGCTACCTAGTGAGCCTTAATGACTCGGCTATCAGTGATACTCGTTGACTCAGTTACACAGTGTGACTCTGTGAATTAGCTCTTAGTGAGACTTAGTTACTCATCCAACAAAAGTGAATCCCTGACTAAGATATCAGTGAGATTTGTGACTTAGGCACCCAGTGAGACTTCGTGACTTATCTATCAGCAAGACTGCATGACTCACCAATCCAACAAGACTCCGTGACTCAGCTACCAGCGGGACTTCATGACTCAGCTACCCAGTGAGGCATTGTGACATAGCTATCAGTGTTACAACATGACTTAGCAACTGAATAGGTCTAGGCGACCTAGCTATCCTAAAAGACTTATTAAGTATGATTACCTTTGTAGTAATTGATGTTCAATATTTTCAACTGTTGGTTTTTTTATCAACACTTTTAGTTATAAATTTTTTGGGATGACTCCAGCGACTCTAATCATTGTACATTATTTTAGAATTTCCTATGTGGATAGTTGGGAGGCCTGAGTTAGTCACAGTTTCCCTAAAATTTATTTCTATGCTGACCCCTGCACATGCTTCTCCAACACATATTGTGTCTTTGTGAAAACCACCGACATCATTGAGAGCTAGGGCCAGGTGATGCTCAGGGGTGGATCTATAGACATAGAACAATTGAAAAACATCTGAAAGTGAGCTGTACCAACCCTTCAGGTTGGATCCTTGGTGGGCGACCTCCGGAGAATGTAATTCCTTTTAATGTACTTTTTTGAGTTGTGTTTGTATTCTAGACCATTTTTACCTTTCAAGTGTACCTTTAATTGTTTGGTGGTTTCCTCATGTGTCATACTTGTTATGGTTATCCTAGATTCAGTTTTACATTTTGCAGTATGGGTTGTGTGATAATGTATAGGTATAAAGGCAATGCCTTATTTTTTGGGATATTCCTTTTGGTGCTAGCTACCATCCCCTAGACTGTGAATGGTAGGTGTGTGGTACTCACGACACTGGCCCTTGAGGATGGGTCGTGGTAAACTATTTTTTTCTTTGTCATTTTTTTATTGGATTTATAATTCAACATGGATTGATTATTAATATATTCCTCTCATTTTTCCTTAGAATGCTTTAATATTTTCAAAACAAATGCTTCTTCATTTAAATTTTTTTTAATATTTTTTAAAATTAATAAAGGTTATAGGTTTTTTAAATTTTTAAATTTAATTTATTTTCAATTATAAAATGTTAGTCATTTTAAACATTTAAGATTTTATGATAATATATTCCTTAATAATGTTCAAAATTAATTTATAAATATATATTTTTAGAAAAATATTTATAATTAAATATATTTGTATTTATATATAAATATATCTATAAATGTATAATAATTATAATTATAAAAGTATATATATAAATATATTCCATTTTATTCATGGTATATATATAATTATAAATAAATAATTATAAAATTATAAAAATAATATATTTAAATAGTAAATATATTTTTGAAATTTAGAATTATATATATATATATTTATTTGGAAATATATTCATTTATAAATAAACTTAAAATTTTCATATCTATAAATATATTTATAAATAAATATTGAACTATATTTAGTATATTTACAAAAATATAATTTATTATTTATCTATAATTTTATATATTTATATTAATTTATAAATATTTTTATAAAATAATATTTATAGTCATTAAGTATATATATAAATATATATGTAAATATATAAATTTTTTTCTCTAATTATATGTATTTATATATATTTACAATTATATATATTTAAATTTCATAAATATATTATTAAATATTAATTGCATAGGTTTTTATCATTACATTTTTAACACAGATAATGATAGGTTGTTACCATCATATTAAAAGAACCAATAATGATTTATCATTAATAACATTATATCACAAAGTGCTTATTCAAGTTATATTTATCATTGATAATATAAAAGTACTAAAAATGATTGGTCATTACAATTACTTTTTTATCACAAATAAATCGGGGGTTTTTCAGTACATAAATTGTTTACCTTTATAAAATGCATTTTTATCATTTCTTTATTAAATGTGCTGAAGAAACCCTTCACAGTTGCATTATTTTATCCCTAAACAAACCATGTTCTCTGGTGTTGTTCAACCTATCACAAAAGGATTCCCCTGTCAGAGCTCCCTATTGTCCTTCTAAAAAAACCAATCATATGAAAACATATGAAATTTTAGAACTTATAATATTATGTAATTTATTAGTGCTTTTATACTATCCTCGACAAATTTCACCTCCCTCATGTATTAGTGATACCAGCCCTCATAGCCACAATCGATATCCCATTAATACATTTCATTTGGTATGGATAATTCTAGGGGAAATGATATGATTTGGAGGGATTGAAATATATTTACCAAAAGAAATTTATTCATTAATATAGAGTGACAATTTCCTTTCATCTTCCTTTATCATGTTCTATTGCATAAATAATATACAAAATGCTCCAAATATATAAAAATATTTTTATAAAATCATTTTAAAATAACACAACACCCAACATAAATACATTGGGATGGATTTAATAATATATAAGACCAATATGGATGTCTAATATATTTATATCATTTTGTTTTTGTATATTAGTTTCACCCATCAATGAATCATGGAATGTCTATAAAAACTGTTAAATATTTTTTTAATTTGGATTTTTATTCTTTAACATTCACTTATCATTTATTATTTACATACATATAAAATTTATCTTCCCTAGCTCTATAATATATTTGGAAAATACTGACTGATACATGGTAAGTTTATCATCTAAATGGATTAACTCAACTTGTAACTATATTTTTTTTTCTAAAACATAGAAATTCAATATTTTAATTGATGATATGCCAATCCGAATAATTTTATTGGGGAATGACTATATTTTTTAAAAAAAATTATAGATTCATGTTGGACTCCTCAAGTTTTAATGATGTTTTAATTATCAAAAATCATATTAACCTCATTTAATCTATCTCAAATAACATGTATAGTTTATTGGTTTCCCAATTCATTAATATTTAAAACTCATGGTATATACTATGACTAGATCCTGAGTCAAAATCATATAAAACATATTTGAATATTGTAAACTATATTTGGTATGGTATTATAATGGTTTTTTATATTAATTCTAAGGTCTAATTAATTCTATGAATATTATTTCGTAAGGTAGTTTTACTGATATTTTTCTATGTCTAAGAAACCGTACGTCTGCCACCAGTTCTATTTTTTTGCAATGTCCTTGACACCATGACCCTGACACCGTAATCCAGATATCGTGACCTTGACACCGTAATCCATACACCATTACCCTGACACAATAATCCAGACACCATGTTCCTGACACCATGAATTAGACACCGTAACCAGTTTCAGATTTCATAAATTCTATGACAATGATTTGATCCTACCATCACCATGAAACTATTCAATGTTTTGAAAAATGACTAGATATAGTTACCTGAGACACCGTGATCCTAACACTACATCGAGGCTACTGGTTCCTGATCTCAATTCAACTGAAGCATCGTGACACTCTCATTGATCAAAGGGAAAGTAGAAGACATTGTTTCCTATTAACACCATTTCCACCTGATACCGTTTCAATACAATCTGTGAAAACATTATTTAATCAGTTTCAATTTAATTTGTAAGGGTAGAATTCATTAAATTTAATGGTATTAAATTATTAATATTTCATTGTAGACATGTCACATGACTATATGAGGTATAAGTTGTAGGAATCATGCTTCTTGTTGGCCCCAAAACATGCACCAAAAAATAAAGACAACAACATGAGACTTAGAGAATGAGACGACCAAGCATTTCAAAAGATAAATCAAGCATGAAACAATTTAATACTGAAGAACAAAAAAATCACTTTTTATGAAGATCAGAACCTAAAACATATTCATAGTACCTACACAATGAATAACATGAGCTACATAGCTTAATTAATCGAACTGGAAACTAGAGCACAAGACTCTTAATACACTGTTTTTACAAGCTGACTTGATATTTTTATCTTCTTCATTTTACAATACAATATATGGATTGAGAATAAATCAGAGTATTTATAATCCTTTCTCATCATTTCTTGCTCTGTTGTGTACTATTTTTGTAATTCGAGAAGTGCATGTGCTTGTATTAAAATTAATGTGTATCTTGTATTAAACTGAATGATACAAGATATCATTCCTCTCTTATCTTAATATATCTATTTTCTCCCATAGAGAACAGTGGAAGAGGTCCGTGTGTGACCAAGTAGTCTAGGCCCACGATAAACTATATAAGAGGTCGTGTCACTTAGACTGTCCTATGTACAATTATTTACCTCGATCCAGGGTGAGAATCTAGTTTATTAATATAAACATCTTAGTGGAAGGAAATCACTATGTAGAGTGGATTAGGTATCTGATTTAGAATAAACCACTGGTTTTATCCACCGTGTCTTTTAAATTTGGTTCTCTGTGATTTACTTTATATCTCATAAAACAATATTTTACATTGGTAGTTAGTCCTGGATATAAGTTATAACTATTCTTCCCTATTATATGATATTAAAATTTTGTATCAATAACTCACATTTATATTAATAAGATTAATTAGTCAAACTGATAAGTTATTTGAACAATCAAACTATTATAACCGTATTATCTTGATTAATCACCCTATATTATTTTTTATTGGGGAATTATTTTATGTTAAATATTTCATAGAATTTTTTATAGATACTAATTAACCCCCTCTTGAGTAATCTACTCTAGAGGATATTTTGTATCAAATGAGCTTATTCTTATTAAGTCTCAATTTTATAATATTTTCAACTATGATTTTAGATGTACCTTAATGATCTGTAAATTTCTATTAGTTCTAAATTTTTATCTATTTAAAAATATTTATTTATTTTGGATATTATACAGGAAGGTGATTCTACCAATATAAATCCACGCTGTAGGGGAACTAATTATTCCCAATTGAAAATTAAAATGAATATGATTTTAGAAATAATGGGTTTTGAAATTTGGTCTTCAATTGTTGATGAGTATAAGATTCATGCTACTTTTAGAACTACATGGGATGATCCAAATAAGGCTTCTTATAAAAATATTTGGATTTCCATGAATGAATTATACTACCCTTTAAGATATGAGAAATTTAACATAATTTCTACATGTAAAAAAGGCCATGAAATTAGGGATACATTGTTTGTTTTACATGAAGGGACATAGAATGTTATGAAAATGAGACATAACACATATATTATGGAATATGATAATTATATGATGTTACCTGATGAAGCTTTTTCTGACATGTATCATAGGTTCAATGAAATTTTAAACACTATGATCTCTCTAGGAAGAACTGTTACTTCCAAATAAATTTTTTTGAGGATTATCATATGCTAACCAAATAGATGGAGAGGAACTTTTTTCTCCGTTAGAGAGTCATGTGACATTAGAAAATTACCAATCAAATAACTCATTGGAAAACTGATAATGTATGAAGAAGATCTAAATGTCAAAAAGGAAGAGGAGGATGAACCCAAAAGAAATCTATGGAATTTAAAACTAATACTTATAAACAAAAAAGAAATGGAGAAACTAAAAGCCTCTATAGAAACTTCCAATAGTGAACAGTCATCACCCAACACTGATGAGGGGATGGCTCAATTAGCTAGAAGGTTTAAGAAATTTTACAAATGGAAGAAATTTTTCTGAAATCCTATCTTCAATGGAATATATGATCAAAAGGGAAGCTGGACGAAGGATGGGGATAAAAATATATTTTCTGATGAGATATTATGTAATGAATGTAAAAAAATTGACATATAATAGCTGACTGTACCAAGATGTAGTATAAAAAGAAATATGAGGGAAGTGATAAAATGTAAGAAAATGATATGAAAGCAACCTGGAGTGATTTTGGGGATAGTTTAAGTAACTCTACATTTTCACATGACAAACTGGCTGAGATAGCCTATATTTTTTTCATAACAATCATATCATAGGTAATCCTAGAATCGCTTGTACAAAAGTCTTATTATTCTGTATAAGAATGTGATTCTGAAAATATGCCTAAAGAAGAATGGTTTGAGTATTGAAATATGATTTCAGAGACATGTAATAAACAAAAAGATAAATACAAGTCATTAAAAAGACAATATTCTCTTACATATACTGTTAAATATTTACAGGTTATTAAAAGAGAAAAAATGTTCAATTACTCAAAGATAACAAAAAATTAAATCTATCTAATGAGAAAATGAAAAAGAAACTTGAATGGTTTACTAAATGTTATGATATCATTGAAAACATTATTGGTAAACAAGTAGCCTCTAAATACCCAACTTTTATTGGATATCAACCTACTAAAATAAATTTGGGAAAAACCAATTGGGTTTCTTAATCTAAAACATAATGCTTTATTCCCAATTTAGGAAAACATACTTCTAGTTCAAAATATGATACATCCTATACTGTTTCATGTTTTTCTGGACTTAATAATGTTTATCTCCCAAATACATTATCTAATGCCTATTGTAATCCTATGAGGTAGATGTGGGCATCTACAAAACTAGTTACTAATATTACTAGACCCAAACAAATATGGGTACCAAATTCTGTTTTTATTGGACTATTTAGTAGGAAAATTGTTAGACGAGCTCCTGTAAAAGCTTATGGTACATGAATAAGGGGTGTTCAAGACACATGTCAAGAGAATATTCATGATTCTAGAACCTAATAAATATTCATGGTGGGCATGTAACTTCTGGGGAATATCTCAATGAAAAAATCATTGGACTAGGCCAAATCGGTAACTCTAACTCAGTTAAAATTTCTAAAGTACTTTTTCCTGACACACTGAATTATAATCTACATTGTATTTCACAACTATGTGATTATGGATTTCATGTTTTTTTTTGAAAATGATGATTTTAATGTTTTTAAGTCTAAAGATGGATTAGTATTTTCTTTATTAAGAAATGAAAATGTATATTCTGTTAACATGGATTCATTATTTTCTGAAAAATTCATCATGTATATGAGTGTTTCACTAAGAGTCTTGGATTATTTATAGAATACTATAACACACCAATATTCACTGCCTTAGAAATCAAACTGGAAAAATATTAGTCAAATATCTACCCAAACTAGAGTTTCTAGATGATAAAATGTGTAATCCTTGTCCAAAGGGTAAACATCGCAGAATTTCCTTCAAACCAAAGAATGAAGTATCAACTTCTCCACCTTTCAGGTTGGTTCACATGGATTTGTTTGGACCTTCATGATTTTATAGTTTAAATGGGATGAACTATGTTAATGATATTATAGATGCATTTTCTAGGTATACTTTGACTTTCTTCTTGGCTCACAAAAGATAGTCCTACTCTCATTTTACCAAGTACAATAAAACAATAGAAAATATTAGTTGAATTATAATAAAATCTAAAATATGTGACTATGATCAAGAATTTCAAAATCAAGAGTTTTAATCCTTTTTCTCAAAAAATGGATAAAGTCATAATTTATCTACCCCTATAACACCTCAACATAATAGAGTTGTATAATGAAGAAATAGAACCTATAATGAAATTTCTAGAAACATTATTAGTGAATATGACGTAACTATTTAATTTTGGGATAAAGTTATAAATACGTCATGCTATATTATTAACAGAGTCTGGAATAGACCTATTCTTAAATGAACTTCATATGAGTTGTGGAACAATAGAAAACCAAAAGGGAACTACTTCAAAGTCATTAGTTACAAAGTCTATATCCTTTGTACCAAAGACAATCATGACAAATTTTCATCTAAGAGGGATGAAGGAATCCTTATAGGATATTCAATCCCCAGTAATGCCTATAGATTTTTTAAAAAAATCACTAAAAGTGTGGAGAAATCATTCCATATCATGTTTGATGAGATATATCAACATGAATCTAAGTCCTCTCTATAGAATCATAAGGATGATATGTCAAATAAAAATGTTAATAATAAACCATCTAACCATATTATAAACTAATTTGATAAAACTTCCAATTTGAGAAATTCTCCAGATTCAAGAATTAATGAATTGTAACCTGTTTAAGAGAATGAAATCACTAGATCCCCTTTTTATAGAGCTATTAGAACTCTTAAGAACCATCCTTTAGATGTATATCTTGGTTATTTTGATAAATGAACAACAAATAGAGCTTCGACTACAATCCAGGTTGCACATCAGGCTTTCTTATCACAACTTGAACCTAAAAACAATAATGATGCTATTAGTGATGAATTTTGGGTGATGACTATGAAATAATAACTTAATCACTTTGAAATAAATATTGTTTGAAAACTTGATGAAAGACCCAAAGAAAATTTTACCATATGGGCTAAGTAGGTTTTTAGAAATAAAGTAGATGATGCTTGTAAAATATTTAAAAAACAATTATAGATTGGTTTCACATGGATATAGTCAAGATAATGGAATTGACTATGATGATACCTTTTCACCTGTATCTATACATAAATCCATTGGAATCTTGTTTTCATATATAGAACATATGAATTTCAAACTATATCAAATGGATGTCAAGGGTACATTGATAAAGGGGTATATAGTTGAGGATGCATTTGTTGAAAACCCCCTGGTTTCAAAAATCATCACTTTCCAAATCATGTTTTAAAATAATAAAAAGATTGTTATGGTTTAAAACAATATCCATGATATTTGTATGGTAGATTAAGTAAATTTCTTATTTCTAATGGTTTTCCAAAGGTATATCTGATTCTACTCTTTTTATAAGACGAATTTCCAATGATGTTTTAGTAGTCCAAATTTATATAGATGATATTATTTTTGGATCTTTAATAATTTTTTTATGTACTGAGTTTTCTACAATAATGAAAATGAATTTGAATTATGTTTAATCAGTGAACTTAAATTCTTTCATTGATTTAATATAATTAAAAATAAATATGGTATAATTTTAAATCAATGAAAATATACTCAATATCTTCAAAATCATTTTGACATGGATAAAACCAAGTCTAGTGATACTCCAATGAGTACTACATATATGTTTCATCATAATTAAGATGGAAAATATATTAATTAAATCACATATAGAGGAATGATTGAATCTTACTCTACATAACTGCTATATGACATGATATATTGTTTAGTGTATTTTTTTGTTCTCCCTTTCAGGAAAACCATAAAGAGTCTCATTTAAATGTTGTTAAAATGATATTCAAATACCACAAACATACTCCCATTCTAGGACTATTCTATCCTAGTGTAAAATCATTTGAGTTAGTTAGTTATTATGATGATGATCATGGTTGTTGTATGTTAGATAGAAAAATATCATCTGGAACATGTCACATTTTAGGCAAGAGTATAGTGGCATGGTTTAGTAAGAAACACAATGTTGTTTCATTATCTACTACCGAAGCTGAATAAATAGATACTTGTAGTTTTTGTCCACAAATTTTATGGATGAAACACACATTACTAGACTATATATGACAATTTAGAAACGACACTATAAATTGTGATAATAAAAGTGCTATTAAAATTTCAAATAATCCTATTTCACACTCTAGGACAATGAATATTGATGTAAGGAATATCCTTTTGAGAGATCATTATCAAAAAGGTGATACCACATTGTAATTCATTGGCACTGAACATCATCTTACTGACATGTTAACTAAACCATCAAATTATGAAAAGATAAATTACATCATACATGAATTGTGAATGATTAATCATAAGTAAAAAATCTTACATTCTCGAAGATACTGTCTCACACTTATAGTTTTATTGTTTATGATTTCATGGTCTGTGGTTTCACAAGTTACTATCTTGGAATTATTGTCTACCTTTCACGATTTCACAAGTTACTAGCTTGAAGTTACTATCTCATGTTTATTGTATCACTGTTACTATCTATCAATTACTATCTTACACTTACAGTCTCAATGATACAGTCACATCATTAGGAGTCACACTGTAACGATGATAAATTGACAATCTATTCCGGTCTCGTAGTAATTACCCAATTTTCTTCTTTTTCACATATTATTGGGTTGATTATTTTATTGTTTTTATGCCGAATTATTAAATTTTCTACTCTTTAATTCCTTAAATGATTAAAATCCAATATCTTTCACACCTTTATTCAGTCAAAATTTCTTCTCCTGAAACTAAAACACCTGTATTTCAAAACATTAGTCTTATTTCATCCTTTTATCTCTCTTAAACCAAATTTGAATGCCTGAAATGATGCTCCCATCTTCATTGACTCTTGAGAAGAAGTGATCATAGAATAAATTGAAAAAGGCAATTAAAATAATGTCTACGGGACCATTGAATATGAATCTTATAGATAGAATAGTAGTTCCAGAAAAGGAAGTCTATTTGAAGTTTTTGTTAACAAGTAAATCACCATTTTTGAATGTACTGGAAGAGCATGGATAGATGAAGTAGTTCAAAAAAGTGAAAAGGGAAATTTATCCAAAACACATTTATTAGTTTTATCATTATGTCATGTTTCATTCAATACTGATGATGACTTTGTTTTAAAAAGCTGGATTAATGGTACAAGGTGTAATTTTTCATAGTGGTTGTGTGATGGCTCTATAGGGATACCACGTGAAAGAATATTTGATCATACCAAAGAATTCCTCATCCTCGTTGTGATGTTTTTTCCTAGAATAGGCCCTAGGAAGTTGTAAAAAAATAATAAGAAAATTAGGGAAATTGACACTAAGTTGGATTGTGAGATGAAGTTACTATTTACGTTTATCTAGAATATTGTTTTCTCAAGGAAAGGGGATTTATCTACTAGTAAGTTTAAAGATGTATTTATGATACATCTTATGAAAAAAGGGAACATGATTAATCTGTGTAAGTATATTTTACTTCACATGTGTGAAATGACCTAGATAACTTCAATGAATACCTAATGGTTCTATTCATGATTTATCTCAGCAATTTTTTCCACTAAAGTATTAGTTAGAATAAAGGAATATGTAGTCGAAGATTATGAGTTCTATATCTCAATGGATACAATCAGAAGGATGAAAATAAGATGGAATCCTTTGAAAATGTCTTTGGTGGAGGACAATTACATGTTTTGTAAAAATATTAATCCAATTGAGAAACCTTCATGACCTAAGAACATATCTAATCCTGGTTTGATACTAGATGATTTTTTTCATTATTAGGATGAAGAAGTATGAGATGCAATTGTTTCACCTAAAGAAGGAACTATCTTGGAAAAATAAGGCAATGGTCTACATGATCCCCAAATTGTTTTTGAAAAGGATGTACCTGTTACTAATGGAGGTAGAGATTAAATGGATGAACCTGCTCATGGGAAATAACCTGGTTCGAGTGTTGAAGAACAAGTTGTTTCTACAGAGGATTTAGTAGAATAACCATCTATTGATGAGGAGGATAATGTTGGGGAATAATTAAAAGAATAATATGATCCTGAAATTATCTTATATGCTGAGGAAAGAATTGAACATGCCTTTCAGCTGGCTAGAAATGAAATGGGTGAGCATATTAGAGATAAAAATTTAGAAATTGGTCAAGGGAGTGATTATCTTAGTACAATAAGTGATGAATCTATTGAGGGGGAGCTACAACCCAATCTAGAAAATGTTCAAGTTCCAAATCATGTTGATCAAAGAAGTGTAGATACTTTGTATGAGTTTCATAGCTACTTTGATGTGTACAAAACCTAGGAGGCCTTAGTTACTGGCATATATCTTTCCACTATGTTTCAATTGAAACCAGTCTCTACTATAGAAGTGATATTTGTTAAAGATCCTGAACCTATCTCAGCTCCTATTACTAAACCTATACAAGAACCATTTTTTTCTCTGAGTCAAAGTGATCAGAAAACATTTAGAGATACATTATTAGCTAGATTTGAAAAGATCATGAAGTCACAACCTACACCATTGACCAATGTCTGTGAAAAAGATGTTTCATTGCTATTATAGAAAATCATATGGAAAATTCAACCAAACTTTTTTCATGAAATACATGAAGTTTGGATTTAGAATAATAAGTTGAGTTATGAGGTGAAGTCTCTCAGATCTATGGTGGAATATATTCAAAAAAATGTTGTAAAATAGAATATCTCATGCTTCTCATCCTGTTGTGGATGTTTGTAATCATATTCCACATAAAGTTCATTTTTTATTCAACCAAATTTAAATTCAACATATGAAAATGCGGCTAAGAGAGACATCATGATATAAAATGAAATGTGTAAGATTGTTTTTTTCCTTAACAAGCTGACTGATGAGTATAATGGATGTTTACAGATTGTTCTAAATCAGCTTAAGTCTCTTATTTCAACCATTACATCTTCATATTCCTCTAGAAAGTCATCTCAACCTATAGGTAGTGATCTGATCAAAACTATTGTTAAAGAAGAACATCAATAAGTTTTATGTTGTTTTGAAAATGAATTTTTCTCTACTGTCATTAGGAATAGTGACCGGGTACTTGACATAGTGAGGATTCACTCAATGATTTCCAATGATGCTCATGAATAAATTACAAAAAAGGATGAATTATACATTAATAAGATTTACTCTAAGCATGATCTGACCAATAATTTCAGATACCTTGTAGAGAATTTGAAAATTTCACCTTTCACTCAAGCCTACGTGACTCATGTCCAAAAGCTAAAGGATTTTAATCCTTTGTTGGGCAAGTTTATTGAGAACAATTTTAATCTCATGAAGGCAATACAATATGGTGGTGAGATCATAAATGATTTCATTTAATTGTTGAAGCCTATTTTTCATTTGAAAATCACTGCTACTGTGGATCCTGCAGCTGCACCTTTGCGGCCTGGATTATCCCCTTCCTCATACACAACATTTTCTTCTGCCTCCATGTATGTATATTAAGCTCTATGCCTTATTATAACTATTATCCTGGACCAATATTTTCCTCGTTCTTTAACCAAACCCACTCTGGAACCTTTTGTTTTTGATGGACCACCAATTCCATCATTGAAAGTTGGATCAATCCCTTATTCAATGTACCTTTCTACTTTTTTATCCCCTTTTGATGCTGTTACCTCTGGAAAAGTGAAGTCATCTACTACTGAAGTGAAGTGAAAAATGTATTTTTATAAGGTTGTTTTTAAATTTTCCTAATTACTATAATGACATCTATCATTCCAACCAATTCAATCCTCAGAATTTTTCTTTAATTTATCATATACTATCATTCCATGTTTATTATTTTTTCTTTTAACTTTTTGATAATCCCATAAGGGGGAGAATAATAAAAACATAAATCAATTCCTATGAATTGTGATCATAAAAAATGGGGATATTTGTTTGACTCCTAATGTTTTAATTATCTATTAATGATCAAAAACATATTATCCTAGAATAATATATCTCAAATCATTTATAGAGATGGTTGGTTTCTATATTATTTAATGTTTACAACTGATGGTATAAACATTCCCAGTATACTAATTCAAAATCTTATAAATCATCATTGAATATTGTAAAATATGTTTTAACATGTTCTATAATGTTTTATTATATTATTTCTTATGTATAATTAATTATGTGAATATTATTTCTTAAAAAATATTTACAGATATAAGGATAGGTTTGAGAAACCGTACGTCTACCACCGGTTCTGGTTTTTTGAAAAGTCCTTAAAACCATGACCCTGACACCGTAATCCATACACTATATTCCTGACAATGTGACTCAGAGACCGTAACCATTTTATATTTCATAAAGTCTCTGACACCGGTTCCTTACTACCATCACCAAGACATCGTTCAATGTTTTAACAAAAGTCTAGACAGTGTTACCTGGGACCCCGTGATCCAAGCACCGCATCTGTGCTATCGGTTCCGGATCTGAATGCAGTTGTGGAATCATGATGATCTCACCACTGAAATTCAAAAGAGAAGACACCGTTTCCCAGTGACACCGTTTCCAAGAGATATCGTTTCAAGACAAACTGTGACATCGTTCATTCATTTTTTTCATTTTCAATTTAATTTATTAAGGTCATATATGAGTTATTTAATGGTACTAAAATTATTAATCTTTATTTATAGACATGTCACCTGACAGTACGGGGTATGATGTGTAGAAATCACATTTTATGTTGGCCTCAACACATGCACCCTGAAATAAAGAATGGAACACGATACTCATATCACAAGACAGGAGATCATTTGAAAAGATTACTCATGAAGGAAACAATATACTTCTGATTAACACACAAAAAAACTCTTGATCCCAAAATTATTAACTATTTTAGATCAGAGCCTCAATCAACTTCATATTAACAACTCAAATAACAACAAGATCTACATAGATTACTTCATCTAACAGGAAACTAGAGCACCAGACTTGCAATAATGCATCTTTCACAAGAGGACTCGATATTTTCATTTTCTTCATCCTATAGGACTAGAGGTGCATATAGTAACACTCAGAGCATTTCTAATCCTATCTCTTCAATTTTTCTCTATCATGCAATGTTTTAATCTTTCATGTAGTGTGTGTGTTTGTATTATAACATACACTGTCTCCTGTATTAAATAGAAGGATACAAGATATCATTCCTATCATATCTTATTATATATGTTTACTCCCACATATTTGTTTGAAAGAGGGCCTTGTGGGACCTGGTATTTTATGCCCACAAAGAATAGTGGAAGAGGTTGTGTGACCTGGACAATCATGTGTACTATTTTTTACCCCGGTCTAGGGTGTCGGTCATGTTTATTAATATAAACTCCTTGGTGGGAAGTGATCACCAAGTGGAGTGGATTAGGTATCATCTTGAGATTGAACCACTTTTTTATCCACTATGTCTTTTAATATTGGTTTTCTAAACTTTAATTTATATTTTAGAAAACTAGTTTTTTCATAGATAGTTAGTCTTGGATAGAAGTTATAATTTTTTTACCCTATTAGAGTAGCAACAAAAGTTGTATCAATAACTGACATTTATATTTTTGAGAAGTAATCAATCTTATGTGATGTTTTTTGAACAATAAAAGTATTATTATCGTATTACCGTGATTAATTGGCCTGTATTTATTTTTATTAGGGAATATTTTTATGTGAGAATTTTGGGAAATTTTTTTATATAGACTCAATTCACCCCCTATTGAGTAATCTACTCAGACCAACAATTCCATTAGTGATTTTGTAATGGGTTTCACATAGGCTGGGTGGAATCTTATGGCCAATAATATTTATTAATAGATAAAATTAAACATGGAACTTTTAAAATGACAACTCAATGATAAATATTCTATTATACCGTATTTTTCCATTGTATTTATGTCCAGAATATAAATATCCATTTATTTTTAAATGGAATAAATTTTTTGGGATAACTTTATAGATAAACGAAGAAGCTGATATGGTGATTGGAATTATAGAATCCCAACATATAAATCATACATCGTGATAATGATTGTATATATATGTATTTGGTGAATGTGAGAAATGACCATATGGGGTTAAGGATATTTTTAGATCATACAACCAGACTCAATGAATTCTTCTCATTTTGATTCAAAATATAGAATAATGATTAACATTTTAACTAAATAATATTTTCGTAGTGATTATTTAATTCAAATGACAAATAATTTTTCAAATTTTTTAAAAATTATTATCATTTTATATTGGAATTATTATAAAAATATTACAAATTTTGAATTCATAAAAATGATCATGAAATATTTTATCTATTTTAGGAAATTATATGTGGAATATATTTATGACATTAGAATTTATTTATCCATTCCAAACTCACTTCTAATTAGTATATGCGTTCTTTTGACTACATATTCATCCAATTTGACTCACCAACATTCATTAAGACCACCATTGGATCTATTTACAACCACATTATTTTAGAATTTTTTAGAGGTTAATTTATCCATCCCTCTTTTTGAGATATACACACAATTTTATATAAACTCCATAACCAGTTATAGGACTCCGAACACCACTTTTAAGGATCCATTAATACATCCAATCAATATATAAAAATGTATCTTTTCCAGTATTAAAAACATCCATATCTCCTTTCATATTGTTTAAACCATTATACAAATTTCAAATCTCATATTTTTCTAGAGTTGAATTAATCTATTGGTTCAACTATGTTTGATTTTTATTTTTATGAAATCCATGACGGTTGTTCTTATACACCAATCAATATTTTGAGATAAGCCATTCCACTACACCAAATGGATATCTTCTTCAACTTGTGTTGAAGTTGATTATTTCATCATCTGATAAAAGAGCATCATCTTTGGATTATAAGAACCCTATCATTGAAACACCACCCTACCCACCATGTATCAAGGGAATTAATGAATAAAATTCAACTATTACCTATTTTTTGGATTTCAACTATAACAGTTAAATAAACCATCATTGAGATACCACCTTTTTTCCTACACAACATTAAATCAAGAACTTAGGAAAATTGTGACATGTTTACCATATTTTGTTTCTTTTATTGTCAATATTGTGTAAAAAGATAAATTTTCAAGAATCATATTCAATAAAATTCATTCATTAGTCTTCCCTGAGTATAATTAGCTACAATATTCTCCATTTACATTAAATATATTATGTGAATTTGTTTATTTTTTGTAAAAAATGAATATATTATGAACCAAATAAGATGGATATGAATTGAAAATTGATGCATACTAAACTTATGATTAAGGTGTATGAGGATGTAGATAAATAGTACATCATATTTTCAACAGATCCAATATACAACCCTTCTCAAATACTTTTTCCATGTTTCCAATTTTTTAATTAGGAAAAAATAGTTTGTTTGACTTAAGAGAACTTTCCAAACTTCATGGAATATGTCATAGATATAAATATTCTACAAATAATTGGGAGAAACATAACATACAAACTGATTGGGATGATAAAACATTTTATGGATCTTTTTTTCTGAATATTAGTATAATTTTTGATGGAGATCATATGGATAAAATTTAATGAAATTTATTGATGAAAATCATGATTTAAATTTTTTTTGAGAAGTTAAATATTTGTGCTATGAGATTAATATGTATGGGTTATACTAAATATAAAACAAATTTAGTTGTATTGAATATATATAACATGAATGATGGATGTGGATGGAGTGATAATAACTTTATAGAACTATTTGGAACCTTGAATAATATTCTTCTAAAAGAAAATAACCTTCATTTTGAAATATATGATGATAAATGAATTCCCCATATAATGGTAATTATATCTAAAAAATATATTCCCATACAAATGATTAAAAATTATTATATAATAACATTGAATAACTTGGGATATTTCCTATGTGTGGAATGAATTGATATGATAAAGATGTATTAGTTACTTCAAAAACATTGTTTTACATACCTATTGTTCCATGGATTGGAAGACCATATATATTACATGAAACCACAAGATATTTGACATGGAAATCAAATACTATAAATAATGATGGGTAACTATGTCATCCAAAATCATCTTCTCAGTGGTAAAAATTTTTTTATGAGCATCCTAAATTTGTAAATAATCATAAAAACATCAATATTTCATTATATGTAGATGTAATTAATCCTTTTTTTGAATAGAGTAATACTCATAGTACATAGCCAGTTATGTAGCTAATTTAACTATTGAAACCACAGTTATTCATGATGTAAAAAACATTATTTTATCATTTCTTATATCTAGACCAAAATAACACAATAATGATATTGTTGACAATTTGGATCCATTAATTTAATAACAAAAATTTGATGTGGGATAAAAGTTTTGAATTTTATGATGCCCATAGAGATGAAAAATTCACCTTAGGAACCATGGTGTATATGTATATTGATGAAATATATGAATATCGGAATTTATTTGGTGATATCATAAAAGAAATGTCGGGGTTTCTCATTTTTGAATCACTCATTCACTCAATTAGATTGAAACATACCTCAAACTTTATGTTTTTAGGAAGTCAAGAATATATACCTAGAAAACCAACATACAGATAATTGAAAATAGTATTCATTGGGAATACCAAATCCAGTATGATACTATCTCCCCTAGTGGGTGATTGACTATTTTAAAACATTATGATAATGAAATTATTTTCAGAAAACCCATTTAATTTTTTTTTAAATATTGTTGAAAAAATGATCAATCTTATTTGAATTACCACAAAAAAATTCTAGTGGTTATTCATTTTCTCTATGTAATGCATGCAGAAATAAGTGTATTAGAGAGTATTATTGGAATGTTACTAAATTTTCCTGACAAAAATACTTATGGAATCTGGGCTTGGTATGAAATTATTTATACAGATATAAGAGAAATATTGGCACCATGGAAGGGTAAAAGGTTGAATTTTCTCTGTCCAATATATTATAAACCATCTATAAAATAAAAATATAAATTTGAAAACCTTCAAAATAGTGTAATAGTTCTATAGGGGATTATTAAAATATCAATTATTTTATGTCAATGACTAATTCAATATCATAGGGTCCAAAATAACATGATTTTCATGTTTTGATTCAGTAGTTGATACCTTCCACTTTATGATGAATTCAATTGAAAAATTTATGACATAAATTAACCCAAGATTAATACTTTTTCAAATTTATATATAGTAAATTAATAGAACATGTGGAATTTACAATCATGAAAAAGGATATTGCAGTCAAATATATTTAACTTGATATGTTCATCCCATCATCATTAATTGATATAATGGTCCACATGATATATCAATTGGGTATTGAGGTTCAACTATGTTGTATTATCCATTAAAAATTGATGTACCATATTGATCATAACATTAATATATTGAATTGGTAAGTCAAAAATAAATTTAGAATAGAATTTTTAATTTTAGATTGATATATTTTAAAGAAGCTGTTGATTTTGATACTGATTACTTATCTGATGTTTATAACATCACTCCAAAACAGTCTCATTATAGTGGACACCTTATGGGAGAAGGTATTTTCAGAAGAGTTATTTTAATAATTACCATCATATTAGAAAAACTATCACAATTATATTTTATCTAACAGTGTTGAACTTTCTCCTTTCGTTGATTCCTACATTATAATTCATAAACAATTTAATCCATTAATTGTGGAAGGATGGATATAAAATACATATAACAAATAGTATATTTGATGGTTCCAAGATCATAATTATAATTAATTATCTATAAATATAAATTCAATTTATAAAATACATTTATGGATATCTAGTGGAACCATTAAAAATGTTAAATCTTACACATGTTTTGTAATTATTATTTATATGTTCTATATAGAGGAACAATATGAACATAGTAATATGATAAAATTGGATTTACTTTTGTGATGGAAGGGATTCAAGTATCCTAATCAAAAAGAAAAATAAAATATATTCTAATATTTCCATTTTTCCCTCATTGAATATATATATATAAGTGGTATTATTTAGAATATCATGTTCCAAATATCAATTGAATATAATATAAGAGTACCAGTGAAACAAATGTGGATAAATTGCAATTTTTTAAGGTTGAATCTTAGTGTGTAAGGGTATAAGAATGAGACCTTCATAAAGTCATCATAAGTAGTACAAGTATTTTGCAACTTAAGTCCATTAAACAATAATTAGTAGATTATCCTATTGGTGAGTTAAATAAATGAATGGTTAGATGAAAATTGAATTGGGGGTGAAACTTTCATAGGGAGATAACAATAATGTCAAAGTCTTACTGATGTAGACAATTCCTCATATGTTATTGAGGGAAAGAATAGAGGATTTTGATACTTGATAGAGGAGGAAATTCACTTGAACCATTATTAAAGAAAAAAGGTTTGTTGATATGGGTAATGTTTTTTTAATATAATATTATTTTAGTAATAATATTATGTGTTCTCTACTAAATTTACATAATCTAGATTAAATTTTCGATTACTCATATAGATAATGAATTCGACACATGATGATGATTCCAATCCCAAGGAAGAATACATATTTTTTTCCAAATATTCATTATTATTATGTAATCCTTAAAAAATATGATGATAAATACTAGAACAATATAGTGTCAAAATGATAAAAACATTATCAATCCATAGAAACACAATATAAAATTTTAGGTTTCCAGGAATCAACACTGTTTTTAGGATGATCCAAACAAGTCAATGTACTTTAGGGTTGACAATGAAGATACATGTTTCCACTGATATTGATATGTGGAATCATATAAAACTTTTGTTGAAAAAAATCCTTTGTGATGATACTAATTTAATGTTATGATAAACTTTATCTATTTTATTGAAAACCCATATAATGGATTATTTCATTACATTTTAGTATCCCCAGTATAGTTTGTTTAATAAAGATGATTTTCATATTAAATATATCATAAGCACCCCTGAAAAACCACACTGAGTCCTCCCGAAACTCCTTATAAAGTATTATTTTTGGGATTCTATGGGTAATAAAAAGTCACACTTCAAGTTATGTATGATCACATTATAAAATATGACACATAGAAAGAATTCATCTTTTGTCTTGATGAGGAGCCATTTCTGGTCTAAAATATTTGATAATATTTTATTTCAAATTAATTTCTTATCCACATTTATTTAAAATGTCTAATTATAAAATATTAAAGGGGTTATGAAAATTATTAAATGTAGGAAAACAAATGTATCCCTATCATAAGGTAAAGATGAGTTATTATCAACTTGATATGAAAATGGTGTGTATTAGAAATCTAAAAAAATTTGTGTGATGTTAAAGAAAATATTCAAAATGTTTATATGAAGATTGATGAATCATAATCCAATGTTTATTTCATCCCATGTCATTTTATAATGTAGGAGTTCAATATATATATTGAGGATAACTATTTGATAAAAATAGAAAGAGTTATAAGAACAATTTTTAAGTATAACATTATAGTAAGGCATTGTGTTTTATAATAGTTGTACAAAATAGTATCTCATTTTGTTGAAATGTTTTCTAAAAATTTTAGAAAAAATAATTTGTATCGACTATAACTAAAAAAACTACATTCAGAATCTTTGATGTGGCTAGAATAATATGATCATCTTAGAGGTTTCATTTTTTGAGTTTCACCTCGAACAAGTTTCAGAATGATAAAAATGTAGAGATAAATATGTGAAATTATGAAAGGATTGTAGGACTAGGAAGATACATTGAAATATATTATTGTTCGGTTTGGTTTGGTAGATCAATATATGAAAATAGATCAAACAGAACTCATAGTATAACTTTGATTAGTACATGGAAATAGAAAGGACCCCACTACCTTTAATGAAATCCATTCCCTTAAACAACCGAACTTCACTAAGGAAGTCAATTTTTTCATTAATCATTCTCCTAAATCAAAATAAAATAATTTCTAATAATGTTATATTACTAAAATAATATATGGTGTAGTTTCATGTGATTTATATCTATCAACACCTTGACGTCCCCTTTATTCAAGGGGTATCGTCTATAATATCACATTGACATTAGATAAAACAATGAACTCCAAGAAGATAACTTGAGAGTGTGAATTTAAATAGATCATGAGCTAACCATTGATTTGCGTATTCTGTTTGATGATCTAGTTGTTCCAATAATTAATTTGGGAATTGAATCTTTCATAGAATAACCATATAATCATATAAATAATCATTAGTGATGTCCATATTTAAAAAAATCATAATCATTAATATTTTATGAAAAATTTATGTAATGAGGTATGGTATTATAGATAGATAAAATGATTTTGAAATTGATGGTCCGATCTAGAAAATATAGTGAATTTACTATGAGAAATAAAATACCTTTTAGGAGTACCTTATCCCAATCAATTCCATTGTCATTTATATTATTATTACATATTTTTTCAGATATTAAATTAATATAACAAAATGTGTTATAAATTAAATATGAAGAATAAATATTTGGATATACCATTATAAAAATGGTAGTTTAGAAGATTTTAGTTTACATTATCCTATTTGAATGGATAAGAGTCCTAGTTATGAATACATGCATTAATTACATAGTCCCTATAAATATTTCCAAAAAATTATCTACATTTCAATTAAAGTTAATAACAATTCACATATTATACATTCATATATGTATTAATACCATATGAAGGGATAACTTTAGGATGTAATACTTGGACTCATTATTCCTCGTATAAATTTTATAGATAAATTTTATTTTTACAGATTACAAATCAAAATGATAAAATATGCACTATGTGAGGTGCTTAAGGAGATAATATCATATGATAGACTTTGTTGATGCCTAAATCACATGGGAACATTTCTATAATTTAATAATATTAAATATAAATTTCTTTTTATCATTACTAAAATGTTTTTCTCACAAGCACTAGATGTTGACCACAAAATAATTTGCCACACCACATATTTATTTTTCAGATCCAATGTTTCACTTTCCATCAAACCAACCAAAATGATTACTATAAGGTATTTTTAATTCATTTTGATCAAAACATTACAGATAAAACTTGAATTAAATGAATTAATTTTTGTATTAATGAGAATTTAGTTTTGATATGGTGATATATAGATATAGGCTAAATCCGGGTATGTTTTCAGTGTCTAAATGAATGAACCATTTTGATTTCATCACATAGAAAAAAATTATGGGATATATAGAAATATTTTTTAGTCATAACATATTTCAGGAAATTTTATTTATTTCTGTCAATGCATTTGTAGTTTTAAAAATATGATTATGAAAATTAACTTTAATATTATGTTTTAAAATTCTAGAATTATATTATCACCATCAAATGACTGGCATCCCGGAAAACGTAATTTTTAAATGGAATATCAAATTTTTTAAAAATGTTTATTAATCATTTTTTTCTATATCTACTTTATAATACAATTTTTTCCAAATATATATGTTCTCAAATGAATATTTTTATTTTTTTATAGATGAGTGGGAAGTGTATATGGTATCAGAATGTTTCCTGAAATAAAATTTAGGTGGTTACCTATTCTGTTTTTTATCATGTTCTTGTAATTAAATTAGGGATACATTTTGGATGTGATGATTTATTATTTTAGTTTTTATATATATTTTTTAATTTTTTTGGAAGGATAATAATAATGGAGGGTTACAGTCTATGGATTTTGACAGAGTTAGTAACATGTTTGATTCTTCTCATGATCATGAATTATTAAACATCAAGGATAGATTCGAGATAATAGAAATAGGGAAATTTATAATTTATGTATATATAAATCATGAATAAGTGAATTCATACTACTTTTTTTATTTTTTGCATCATTTTATAATTTTTAATTTTTAATTTTTTCATCATTTTTATCTGATTCTTATTGAGTTTTTTCACTCATCATTTGAGACATATTACTTTTATTTAAGCTATCTACAGTAATCTATAACGGAAAGAACATTAACCATTCAAATGCAAAAAAACAGAGTACTTCATTAAATTTTAAATGAATCATAATGATGGATCTACAAAATATATGATCACCCTATTTTTCATAAATAATATTTTGAAATATAGTTTTTAGTGGAAATCAAATTTCTCTACAAAAAATGGATTTTCTAAAGTTGATGTAATATTATAAATTTCTAAGATAAGTTTAATGGAAAATATCTTGAATATTGTTCAAATCAACCACTCTTTAACCATCCCCACCATAATCTAATATAGAGTGTGATGAGAAGGACTATAATTCTATGTTTTTAGTTTATCATTTATTATTTAGGCCAACACAGAAATGACATACTAAAAAATGATCAATGACATTTAGATTATTTTTAAACATTTGGAAAATGATTCCTAATTCAATTTTTTATGTTTTAGAATGAACCACATCTTAATATGATATACACTATGTGTGATATGAGTCAATGTTCATGTTTTCAATTTATAATTCACATATTACTTGAAAACATATGCTATGTACTGAAAACTGAGTAAAAGTGCATGTTTTTAGTTTAGAATTCAGATATTAGTTCAAAACATATGCGATGTAATGAAAACTAAGAAAAAACATTTAGATAGTTTTGATACGTTATAATAATTATCAATAAGTGATTTTTGACATATAGAAATCAACCACATCTTAATATGGTAACTCATGTGTTTGGTATGTCTTGATGTTCATGTTTTTAATTTATAATATTAATTTAAGTTCAACACACACATCACATACAAAGAAAATAAGAAAATGAATTGAGATTGTCATTAAATATTAAGAAAATAATCCATAATTCATTTTTGACTTGTACGAATCAAATTCCAGAAAATCTAATACACTATGTATACCACATAAATCTATGTTTTTATTTTAGTCCAAAACACAAATGAAATAACCAAAACTAATTAAAAACATTCATATTATTTAATGAATTTAATATAATGATATAAAATTATTTATTACCATATAGAAATAAAAAAACATCAATCAAATACATGATGTGTTTGGTATTAGATTAAGTGTATGTTTTAGGTAATAATTTATATTTTAGTTTAAAAAACACATCATACGACCAAAAATAAAAATGATATTAATATTTTTTATATATATTTGGTAAATGATCCCTATAACATTTTTGATGTGTAAGAATTAACCAAGCTTCAATTAGACACATAGTGTGTTTAATATGATTCAAAGTTTTTGTTTTCATTTTATGATTGACATTTGTTTTTATAATGAAAATAGACTAGTAAAAACCGTGAAAAAACATTCGGAGTGTTTTAATACTTTAGAAAAATGATATCTAAGTCATTTGGGACATGTAGGAATAAAAAAACCCCAATATAATATATGGTGTGTCTGTTATGATAAAAGGTGAATGGTTGTAGTTTAAAATTGGTAGTTTGGTTTAAAACACACAACACATATTCAAAACCAAGAAAATATATTTATATTATTCTGAAACATTATAATAAAAAACCATAACATATTTCTTAATTGTACAAATCATTCACACCTCAATCAGGTGCATGGAGTAACCAATATGTCTCAAAGTGCATGCTTTTAGTTTTAAATATATATTCTATGACAAAACATATATGAATTACTAAAAAATGAGAAAACACATTTTGAATCATTTGTTACTTTATGATAATGATCGAAAACCTATTTTTATGTGGAGATATTGAATACATGTAAATTTATTACATTATGTGTCCAATTTGATTGAATTTCATGTTTTTAATGTTGAGGTTACATATAAGTTTTAAATTCATTTCACAGATCATGAGTGGAATAAATGTGATTTGATTATTTTCAATCATTAGAAATGAAATTAATCATTCAATTTTTATATGTAGAAATCCACTTTCAATCAATATGATACATGATAGGGTTAATATGAATCAATGTGTATGCTATCAATAACATAGTACCATTTATGATGGAAACATGTATTATATAGACAAGATAACATATAACAAGCATTTGATTGTTTCACGAACTAATAAAAAAAATCCATAATTCATTTTTGACATTTAGGAATCGACTATACATCAATCAAATAGACGATTTGTCTGGTATAGCGAAAATTGTGTGACTTAAGTACAAAAGTTAACTTTTAGTTAAAAACACAAACCATATAAAAAAACATGAAAATGATCTTGGATTATTTTCAAACAATTGGTAAAAAATCAATAATTTATTTTTGGTGTGTAGGAATTGACAACACATCATTATGGTAAATGATGTTACATGTATAACCTGATGTTCATGTTCTTAGTTTAAAATTGAATTTTTAGTTCTAAACAAACATGAAATAATAAAAACTTATAAATCACACTCAAATTATTTTAATACATTATAATAATGATCTATAAAAAATTTGTGTAGGCATCAACTGCAACTCAATCCAAGACACAGTGTGCCAGATAATACATGATGTATATGATTTTATATTGAAATTGTAATTTTAGTTCAAAATAGAAATGCTGTACCCAATAATATGAAAATGAATTAATATAATTTTAATATATTAGTAATGTGATCTATTTTTTAACTATTTTATTCCACTGTATTTCCATATAAAATACAATTTAGCTGGTAAGACTCAAAATTCACGTTTTCAATATAGAATTTACATTTAATTTTAAAACACATGTTATATAAAAAAGAGACGATGATCATGGATGGTATCTAAACATATGTAAAAAATATAATAGTTAATTATTTACTTGTAATAATATACCACACCTCAATCTGACATAGTATGTGGTTTCTCTTACTCGTAGTATGTGTTTTCAATATAAAAGAGTAATTTAAGATTAACATGTGTCACATAATCAAAACTAAGAAAAATTGATTGGGTTGTTTTCAATCCTTAGGACATATATCTATAATTATTTTGTTCTATGTAAGACTTGATGATACATTAATCCAAAAAATGATGTAGATGATATGACTATAATTGCCTGTTTTCAATATAGAAGTGTCATTTTACATTGAAACCCACGTCACACATCCAAAAAAAAGAAAAAAATTATATGACTGATCTTGAACATTAGGAAGACGAAACATAATTATGTTATGATAGATGAAAATTGATTTCATGTTAATCCAACACATGATGTCATTTTTTTGACTTAATGTTTTTTTAATAAAAAATATATCATTTTAGATTAATAATTTCATCATATAGCCAAAAAAATGTGAAAGTGAACATATTATTTTGAAACCATAAGAAAATGACCCATAATAAAAAAATTTAATCTATAGGAATTATATAATTTCCAACTGAACACACTAGGTGTTTTGATGGACCTGAAATATGTTTATTCAATATAAAAATGTGGTTTTTGTTTAAAATGTATATCACCAATACAAATCGTAAAAATGAGCTCAGATGGTTTTTTCAAATATTAGGAAAATAATCTAGATTTTATTTAAGACATATATGAGTCAACCACTTTTCAATCCAAATAATTTTGTCTATGATATGACTTAAATTGTTTTTTTTTTCAATTTAAAAGTTCCATTTTAGTTTTATACATGTATCACATGTCAACAACCAACCAGAAAATTTCATATTTTTTTTTAATAGTTAGAAAAATGATTCATAAATGATTTATTTTATTTTATTTTCTATTTAATATTACTGAAATCAGCATTGGTTTTATTTAAAAAACAATCTTTTTGAAGGATGTTGGTCTTCGAAGAAATCCTACTATAATCGTTTTGGAATTTATATTGGTTGTTATTTTTTAGAATAATTATAAATAACACATCAATGAAAATATTTTTTCATAAAAATTGAATTGATGTTATAGTGTAATATTGTATTTTTATTTTATTCAAATTTTATGTATATATGTATAGTTTTCTATTTATATCCTGATTTTTTTCTTATTATAAGGACACTTCAAGGTGGATACAACCATGAATCAGCTTCATAAACATTTAAAGCACTAGTAAAAAAGTTTTTTAATTACACATTTATCATGGATTTTAGTAGAAATGATAATGTTCAAGAAATTTTAACATATATTATATTTTCAACACTTTCTGTTTTATGATTTTTTTTAATTCAGTTAAATTTTTTCTTATAGTAGCAGTGATTCCAGCTTGCCAAACTATTTCTAGTGATTCCAAGAAGACATGTGATGAATAGTCCTAATTTCCCATAGTGATCTCAATCAGTATTGAATAATTTTATAAAACCAATGTGGGTAACTAAAAAAATATCTCAGGTCTAAAAATGATATGTATTAACCCAACTCATGTCATTTCACCCCAAATTCTAATTTTCCTTTTCACTCCTCGCAATTAGGTGAGGATCAGAATTAAATTTTGATAGGTTTCCTGAAAAATAACTCGGCATGGAGGATGATATATTAATGATATCTTTTTAATAGTATTTATAGTTTAGAACCTATATAATCTAAATGTATTATAGAGGCTACAGATGGTATTGAGAGAAACCATAAAAGTTAAATAAAATTAGGGGATAGATCCACTGATGAATTTGTATAGGTAGAGGCTGAAGATATCCATCCCCACCTACCCAAATGAATATATTATGTTGTTACTTCCATGTTATTGGAAACCCATTCAATATTTGGATTTTCCAAAATCAGAGCCTAAAAAGAGGCCTTGAATTTTCTTATCCAAATCAAAGATGGTTATTTAAGAAATTTCTGATATTGTGAAAATTTTGGGTTTCCATGGCTATCTACTGGTTTCCTAGTAAGGTCAACTTGGTGTCCTATGTTTTCACTAGAATGATAATATAGATATAATGGTTTAGTGTTTCTCTTCGAATCACATTGATGTCTATATAAATCATCATGATTCCCTTTCATGGGAATTCATGTGTTTTAATTGGTGGACGTCTTAGAAGGATAAATGGAAACCATGAAAGTTTATCATGTCATTGTAGGAGAGCCTATATGGGCCACATATATTCAGTCTGGATGTTAAATAAATTATGTTCCAAAAATTATATAAATGGTTTCTTGTTTTTCATGGGCTTCAATGCTCAAGATCCCAATAGGCAGTAAATACTATGATTATTTTTTATCTGGGATACTTGAGTTACCCTTTGACCTCATGGGAAGTCATAATGTGCTACCATTGTGTAGTGTTTTGGAGGATTTTTTTGGTTTGATCAAATGTATCGATCACATTAATATCTTTTAGATTCCACATATTTCATCCACTATGGTAGATTGCTACACCATACTCATTAACGTTTCCCAAGTATGATTGAATCCTAGACACAATTGGATATTCATGTGTGATTTTTTAGGCTACGAAGGAGAACTTTAAAAGGGTGAACCAATTGGATTTCATTTTTGGGAGTTAGATATCATGAAAAATATATATTTTTGGTTTCTAAGAAATAAATATAGAGTGATAATAAATATCTACTTCCTAAAATCCAATATGATTCCATTTAAAGGAAGCCGAATGAGCTCTACTCTCACCACCATTTACATGTACTATTATCCATAATTCATTCCCTTGATGTGGAGTTGGCTACTACCCTCTAAAGATTAGTAATCATCTTTTCTATCCTGGAACATGATCCCCATGTTAAAGAATGTGATTCAAACACCCTTAACATCCAGAAAATATTTAGGGATATACCACAATAATATATTCTTTTTATATTCTACTATAGATTTTGGAGTTTCATCGAATGATAAATATAATCATGTTTTTATCATACATTTTTTACTATATCATTATTTAGTTGTGGAATATACCATGTAATTAGATATTCTATCTTTTATTAGACTAGTGGTCACATAAAAAAGTAACCACTATCATTCTATTGACAACACAAATAAAGAAATACTCCTATCCCTTGTGTTAATAAATTCCCTAGAATTATTAGTACCCGATGGTTTGTACACCATATTATTTAAAATCTAAAGATGCATTGTCGATCCATATATATTGGGTCATATGAAAGATATCTAGATGGGTATATATTAATTCACTTCTATTAAGAAAACCCTTATTACCCTCATAACATTCGCCAAAAAATATCAAAATCAAATTCATTCATTAGAACAAGGTGTATGTTTAATGTTATCTATTTAACATTCTCAATTTTTTCTATAAAATGGTTCAATATTTGGATTCCATATATGATTTTTGAGAATCAGATACCTTTTTTCCTAAGATACATACCTTTTATAATGCTATTAAAACAAAAGATATTTTTAACTCCATGTAAATATACACTATAACTAATAAAGGATTTATGTAATGTAATCTTGATATGATAGAAGATTATGATAGTGGGGAATGGGATTTCATTATTCATTTGATGAACAATACATGTTTTCATCTTAAATGTATTGAGGTTTTCATGCTTTGTGTTACATATATTTCCTTTTTGATATGTATAAATGGAGACCATACTCATAATTTTAAATCATCTAGGGCCCTCCATCCTGGATATTCTTTAATCCATTTAATTTTAATATTAGCAGTTGATATTTCCCCTCTAATTGGTTAAGTTGTATCTAATGATACCATTATCCATGTTCTGATGGTTCCCCGTTAGGGGCCACCCATTTCTCATATCTTCTTTTTAGATGATATTTTACTCTTCATGGGGGTTACATTGGAAAAATATTGTGCCATCTTTCACTTTATCAATAGGTATCAGCTGGATTCTTAGTAGTTAGTCAATTTCACTAAATATGAAATTTCTCTTATTTTAGGACCTCTATTGAGTAGGCAAGATGACCATCAAAATGCTTTTGATTTCCTACTCATTGATTAGAATCATAAGCATCTTATCCTTTCATGTATATATGATCATTCTAGAATGGGGGAGGTATGAGGTATTCACTATAGGGTGGCTAAAATATGAAGGTATAGACCATTAAAAGGGTTTTTAATGTGGGAAAAAAGTTCTCATCAACGATGTGGTGGTTACAAATGGATTTCCTTCATACACTCATTACGAGTTAATGTTTTCTTTCTTTCAAAATTGTTTCATTAATGTGGATTTTCCAATGAAATCATAGAAAATGCACTGTCCAAGAGGATGTGAGGTCGGACTCATTGCAACCATTTTTAGGGAATAACTTACTTCATTGGGAAACTCTTATGGATTAAAAAATTATTTATAATTAATTTATTAAAAACTAAAACTGATCAGGTTGATGTTATATTAACAATAAATTGTTAGCATGTATTAACATTAGAATCATCTGTAAATATTTTATGATCTCCATCTTTGGATGGAGTTGTATATATCTGAGGATCTCCATTGTTGTAACCCTGTTTTTAGTATATTATATATTCTTATGTTATTTATTATCATGGAGCTAGTTTTATTTTAGGAATTAGGATACAATGGAATTAAACATCATCCAAGTATACGGATGTGGTGTTGATGTCGAGGTCGGACCCATGAGATAGGATTCCAACATATCATAGTAGAAAAAATCATAACCCATGTAGCTTTCTACCAAATAAATTCACACATCATATATTTTAAGGCAATGTGACATGGAAAAAATAATATAGTTTAATGTCATTCTATGAGAAAAACCGGGTGAAAGGTTCCTCCTCAATAATGGTTTGCGAATTTTAGAAAAGAGTCCCTTGAGACCTAGTAGGGAAATTTCATCCAATGGGGGATGTGAACGTCTATGGAATATGGTCCATATATGATTATGATGAATTTTTGGCAAATATTTTTGGCCTATGAGATGGTAGTTAAATATCCCATTCGAATTGTAATCAAGTCCCACACTGTTTGGATGGTTGGGGATTACACATATGAAGGAGGCCGGATGAATTTTTTTCTCATATGGAATGTGGACCACAGACAGGATGGTGACATAACTTTATGGATCGCATCGAATATCTGGACAATACTGGAAGGTGAAATGATGATCCAAAAGTGGAATCTCTTCCTAGGACTTGTACTTGATCATGTGGATGTCATGACCATTTTTGTCCTATAATTCCACCTAATTCATGCTCATTGTGAGAAACAAGAAGTTATAGAAGATATATAAAACCAATCATATTTTTCATTTACAGGTTAATGGGATTGGGGTATTGGATTGAGAAATGAAATTTATGTTCTTATCTCTTCTATTGTTTTCATAACAGGGGTTGGGAAATATGAAGCTATGTGGATACATCATAAAATGAAGACTAGGGGACTACTCCATAAGTGATTCACTATCATTGAATTTAGTGAATATGAGTGATTGATCAATCACTAATCCTCTCACAATTTAATGGTAATTTAACCCTCTCTCTATCTAAAATGAGGAGGTCCTCATAACATCCATCATGTTTTAGGTCCTCATTACTAAAGGGATGCACAATAATGGTCTTCTAGAGTCCATACTAATAAGGTAGGATATGTGTGGGACAAATATTAAATAGGTAATTAAAAACCAAATGGAGAAAACATTGATGTTTCAATTTCACTAATCATGAAAGTATAGTGGAATCCATGGATGATATTATGTATAGATTCATGAAGGGGCTAATATAGGGATTATAACTTCATAAGAGAGTTTGAAAGAGAAGACAATTTTAGTAGTTCACATGGGGGAAGAGGTAAGAACAAACACTATGAGGAAAGGGTTCCATGACTAATGGACTCTATGAAACATGATGTTTCTTATGCAGGATGGTGGTGTAAAAAGACACAACCTATATATAGGTTATAGAAAGGTGATATGAAAAGGAGTTTTATATGAATATGTTTGTCTATAAAGGATTTTTTGTGTGAAAATATTCTTATTCCCTCTTTTACATTTTGATATATTGTAAATGATAAACTTATAAAATTTCATTCAATGACAATTTCTATCTATTAATTATCTCTTTTTCCACATGTCTCCGTATATTTATTTATACAACCCTCCAAACATGTGTGGGGATTTAATGGTGTTTGGATTTAACCATCATCTAAGTATGATGAGAGAAAAAAACCCTGCATGTGAAGAATTTTTCATTACCAACTGCGTGAAGATAATGCATCATAATGCAAATAAAATTTGATTTTCAGGGGACATTGATGTCACCCCTCACCCCACAAATTATTTTTTGTTTGCAGGGACATGAATGTAAAACCTCACATAGAAAACTAACATTCATTGTGGGGGGGGGGTGGGTTGGAAAACATTCCTTGTGAATACAATTTCATTTTTTGGGACATAGTTATCATGAATTACAACACAAAAAAGTGTGTTTATAAGGGTGTTATGTTAATGAGTAATGTAGAACTGCTCTTTGAAAATGATATATAGGGAAGAGACTATAATATATGTAGTGCTCTATGTAATATATGGTTTCTTCTTAGAATTTCATTTTACCCATTTTAATCTTTATCAAATGGATCAATTGATTTTATTCTATACCATCAAAATGATTAAGATCCTTCCCATATTCCTAAAGAAATGTTTTGGCCCCAAAAATTATACCCATCATAATGGAGTCCAATAGGAATGATGAGGAGTACATTTCAAGGAATAGAACTTTCAAACTATACTATTATTGAATTTAATGTGGACATAGATATCATCTCAAAACTATAAAAGGTGTTAGTACTGACATATTTGTCAAAAAGTGAATCAATTTCTTTGTGGTCTGGTCCAATCTTCTAGGATAACATCTTTCTAGGCGTAGTAATTTCTCTTAGTGAACATCCTTTCTAGCGCAATGATTTCATTCATGAATATTTTTTCCCTTGTAGTGAATTATAGCATCTATGAATTGGTATCTTATAAAACATATCTATAATCTTTTTATATTGACTTGTTCATTAATTTTGATTAAAAACTCTGCATAGTAAAATTCCACTGTCATGTGGTTCATGTAACACACTACACTTTTTTCCACTTTGATGAGTTTGATGTCACTATACTAAATTATTCAATGATATAATGTATCTTAGTAGGAACAATTTACCTATTTTGATGAATTCTTTGATGATCATGGCTAAGTAGAGAATTTCTATTTTCATGGATGTTGAAATCAAACTATGGTATCATAACATCCCTCAAGTGGGTATTCTAAAGAGTCTCCTTTAACAAGATCTTATAGATTATCCATTGTTCAGAAAATTACTCCTATAAAAATTTGTGCTTCATAAGATTAATCCAATCCAATCATTTGATCAAAACATACCACCCATTATGTTTGAATTACTATCACATCGTGTTCATGTGAACATTTCTTTTATTAGAAACATCACACATGATTTGAATAAAGAAATGGTATCTATTTTGAAAGGTTACTTATGGACTAAGAGAAACCAATAAAATACAAATATATCATTTTAGTTATTTATTGAATAATACACATTCATATAAAACCTCTCACAAAATGATCCTAATAGTGGTTGGAGCTCAATATAGGGGTTGCATTTAGGAGGGTGTTTTTTATGAATTGGCCGCGGAATTCATGGTGCACCCAAATTACCTTTAAACTATTGAATATTTGGACGTATTCATATTATACCAAGTGTTTTTTAATTAATACATCACATAGTATTTTCCAAAAAGTATTTCTATATAATTAAAAATCCACCAATGTTCAAGAACCAACACCTTCCTCCAGTAGAATGGTTATGTTGGAATCATTTTATTATAAATTTACTTTTCTAGATGAATTATAATTTTTTCCAGTATTAATAATGAGTTTCGTCTTACAACCAACACTTGGGAAAAAATAAATAAATAATTATCCATTATTTATATTTATATTGTTCGTAGTAGAGAAGTTAGTAGTCATCCATGTCACACCCATTATTTTATTCCATTTAGTTACTAGATAAATTGGTTCTTACAAGCTAGTTGGATGAGAATAATGGTTTGGAGCATCATGAGACATCTATACCTAAAATCACAAGGTTTTTCTTGATCATACCGGGCCACTCTCTAAGAAAGATAAAATACCAGATGTGGTTCTAGGTTTTGTATAGATATATACCCTGACATTGGGTGGGTAAGATATCTGACATTGTTTTTGATTGGATAGTCTTTCAGTCTATTTATTATTATATTGGACATAGGGTCTTCAACATGATGATGGATGCCAAATTTTTGGAGGCAAAACCCCTCAAAATATATGTACTCATCCTCAATCGTATTAATGAGTTATTTGGGACATATACCTGAGGGAAGACCCCGTAATCACATTCAAAAAAACATTTAATTAAAATATTGATGGGATGTCAAAAACTATTAATGTTAGGAAGATCAAAATACCATAGAGATCCCCTATTATTATTTTTTCATTGTGCTTCTCAATATCTATACAATTCTTATGACATCCATGTGTGTTAGTAGTTTTATTGAGTTATTAATGTATCCCCCTATTTTGTTTTGACTCATTATTCATCATCTCTTGGAGTTTTTGTAGGTAACGATTTTGGGACTTTATAAGAAAAATCTTCCATTTTATCATTGGTATATGGGATTCCAGTTGCTCAGATATATGCAATAATCATTATCATGCCATATTCTACTTATAGTGTTGGGAAAAAATTTGTATATCAATATCATGTTACATCCTTATCTGTCATTACGATTAAGAGGAAATCAAACACAGTCATAGTCCACCATCTAGGTTTGATTCTTGTGCATGAGGACTTGACATATTAATTTCATTATATTCCATAGATGATCCTACCAAAATTTCATGTGGTTGTACTAAAATGTGGGTGAAATAAAATCTGGATGGGGTGTTGGGGAAACTGATATAATGGGAGAGTAAACCCTTATATTCCCCGTAATCCGTTCCTTTTAGGTTTCCATTATCAGTTTGAGGAAGACAATCGTATGTTCAAATGCTCAATGAATTCTGGGGATATTGTGACTTTAGGATCACCACATATTTGGAGTGGTAATGACCCAACTTTTTTTGTTGAAATTATTTGTTGTTCCAACAAAATACTGTCCCTATAGAATGATGTACATCCCTTCGCTAATATAATACAGACATTCTCAATCATTCCTGAAAATTAAATACGAGGTAATGTAGGGGACATTCCAAAAATTGTATCACAATTCTGAGAAATCATGTCAACAAAGAATGTGATCCCAAATTCTATACTTATAGTTGTTGGTAAATAGGTCCTATACCATGGTGTTATCATTATACATTTATCTATTTGAATATAGTTGTGGTTAGGGGTGTTGTTGGGTCGATTCGAGCAAAGTATTTCACTCCATAAGCTCATGCTCGGAGCTTGAACACAGTGCTCAAGCTTAGCTCGGTACTCAACCAAGTATTGATATCTAGTCTAAAACTAGAGTGAGAGCTCAACTCGGGATCAGATGAGAAATCCATTAGTCTCTACTAATTTTGATTATGATATTTTTTCATAATTTTAATTAGAAAATATTACATGAATGTGAGCTCGAACTTGAATTAGCTATCGATATCAAAAGACCTATCTCAAAATAATATATATATATTAAAATTGATGAAAAATAATATAAACAAAATTATATTCTTTATTAGAGTCAAGATCTACTCTATTATATTTTTATAATAATAAAACTCTACTCAAGTAATTACTCAAGGAGCTTGAGTTTGTGCTCAACTCGAGAAAAATGAAACTATGTTCGAGTAATGGTCGATCTGAGCACAAGTTTCTTTTAAGTACTAGATCTCATGTATAGACCTAGTTGTTGTAAAAAAAAATTAGATGATAATCATAAATAATATTTTAAAAAAGATAACTAATAAAGTTGATGGAGTTCATCAACTTTTCCTTAGATAAATAATAGGTGGGTTCGATTACCGACATTTGAACATATATATTCATCAATTTATAATTAAATGGGAGGATATTATCTTTCATGAATGGGATCTTATCTAGTTTAATCTTTACATTCATCTTAAAGAACCTTTAATGTGTATTGCTATTGAACTACATCATTTATTAGTTAAGGAATCACAAATTCATGATTGGATTACTGTAAAGATAGTGGAACTGTGAGAATGTGAGGTTCACCTAGCCAGAAAAAGGATCTACTATTATTAAAAACATAAAGGGCTAAAATCTATCATATAGAATCCTTAGAATCAAAATGCATTTCTTAAGAAAATCCATCCATTAGATGAATCTCTAACTATAAGGATCAAAAATATCAAGCAGTAACATGATGCCTCATGTCAGGAAATAGATAATATGTTGAAGATAGAAGGTCAAATATAACTTTATTTACATCATATGAATCTCATTCCCCAATAACATCATGAAGAGGCTCCAAGAGGTTGATATTCCCCTATAATATTTTTTATGAATAGAAAATTACATCTCTATCATTTGTCTCTTCATTTTGAATTTACATTTGAATTTTTAATGTAATATTGATGATGTATTTGTTATTAGGTTGTACATATATTAGTGTATTTATCATGATATAATGGGAATACAAGTGTTCTCAAAATGTTTCAAAGGACATATAACATATAGATTTAGGAGTAAAATATTTCCTAGGTAACACATTGTGGGTTTTCAAAATGATGATAGTTACATATCTTTCCATTGGTTGTTTTAGAGTATTATAGGATAATCCTATGAAATATTCATTTTAGGTTGAGTATCTTTGACATATAATTATTAGAGTAATAATCCCATACAAGTCTTACAGTACATGAATATGAAACTCCATAAATAGATCTGACTTGTTTTAAGGTATATGGGTGTTTTATTCCTATTATGTATTCATACATAAGAGAACATGATTCAAAAAATTATATTTATATCTTATTCATACATAGTAAAATTATTATTAATAATATGAGGTATCAATGATTTTTGTGTCAAAGACTACAAAACAAGACCAGATCTAATGTATTGTTGAAAGATGCCACAAAAGATGGGCCAACCAACTAGTTTTGAGTCATTGGGGATTGATTTTACATCTCATTTTATGTTCTTGTTGAGGGGTACATGTTTCTTATTATTGAATAGTAAATACGACTCAATTGGTTTAATCAAGGATACTCTCAAGGTCTTCTATGTTCAAATGAGTCATAATAACCATGAGAAAAAATATGAAGCACATGAATTCATTTAAATACACATGGGACTAAAATAGAGGGAACATGTAGAATACTTTTTCAAACATAAAATTTCTAGGAGGGACATGATTGGAGGAAAGTATAAATAATGTCTGGGAGTGATATCCATGACCAATGAATCATTGAAAAATAATGGGACCTCTACATAGAGAGAATTATTTTATAAGGGAAGGGTGCATTCAAATTTTATTCTTTTATTGTATTTTAATATTTTTAGACTCTAAAGCCAGTACTGGGTACATTTTCATAGATATGGATCTAATGTAGTACAAAATTGACTTTGTTTCATGTAGTTTAATGTCATGATACAAGGATAAAAATGTTCTATTTTTTTTGGTCATGTGATGAGGTCCTCTTATTAGAAATTAATTTCATACTGATTGGGTGAGTGTCATAATGTTTAATGTCATTGTGATAAGGAAATTGGCTACATTGTTTAACATCATTTTATATGGGAATATGATTATTTTATTTTATGATCACACTGATTTAACCAAATTAGAAATGATTTTCCATTCCATGACGATCCCTTCGAAAATGTACCATCACAAGTTAGGTATGAAAATGTATGTTTATGAGAATTAAACAAGGTGATTTAGGATCCCAAAAGTGATATTTGATATGTGTGAATGGAATGACCATGGAATATACCTGAAATTTGGCTTCGAGGAAAATTGCGTTTGGGAGTATGGAGATAAAATAGGACTCTTTTATGGATTAATGTGCATCTAGTTGAAATAAAGTTTGATGGAGAGTTATGAGTAGAAAAGTTGGATTATATTATGCATAGTAAAAAAAATTGTTTCCTTCAATATATAACATCCCATCACCAATGGATGGGGAAGCTTATGTGGGTATAGATTTTGTTAGACATTGAATTTGAATTGTGTCAGGATGGTTCTTGAATATTGAAGGATAACTTCTTGTCAAAATCTTTAATGAATGGGGAGAGATGTTTCTTTTATAGGGATGAACCAAATATTGGGATTGGAGGTATTTTTTTACTATTGATGAGGCCAGCAAATAAGTTGGGCGCATTTTAAAATACCTCTTCAATAGAAGAATCAATCAAAAAATAACACTTTTAATTATTCCCCAAAATGTTAGATTTTTAGGGAAGGTATATTTGATTAAATATGAGTTCAAGAGTGGGTTGGTAACCCGAATTCGGCCCTCCTGTGAATATCAAGTTTTTACTTGAGATATTTGGGGGGGGGTATTATTTTTATATTTCATCATGAAAAGGATAATGGATCCGAGCATCATTTCGTATCCATTTGATGAAAGAGTAAAGCCACACATAGTATATTTATGGTTTGTTGGAGACCCAAACCCAATATAGTTATTCTCTTGATTGAGGTCAACATTGATGACAAATTTTATTTCCTACAGTAGATATCAACCATATAGATTATCATCATACAATATGGATGTTTGTTGTTCGATTTAAGGTATTTCATCTAGGACCATGTTAACCTTGATGAGAAAATTATTCTTTTACAATGCTTTGAATCGTTACCAAATATACTAATCCCATGAGATCTTTTCTTAGTGTTATAATTAAGGATTGGAAAATAATTATTTCACCACACAAAAGATATTAAAATAAAGGGAAGGGGAATTAGATCATGTGTTAGATAGACCAAGATATAAAATTCTAGAATCCCTATGTATCATAGTAGAATGTGAATCATGTAGTACATATGTCATGGAAACCATGTCAGTAAGCATAAAAAAATATGGAAGAAGGTTACCCAATGTTATGGGAACGAAAAGTGATACAAGTCTTACCACACAATGATTGTTCTAACTTTATTCCTATATATAAATGAAAGGTGTAAACAATGATCATGTGGGTTCTTAGACAAGGATATGTGATATGGGACATATATGTATGGAATGAACCTAGAACATGTTCAAAATGTAGTTCTAGTATAAAATTTCTATGGTTATAGAGATAGAAGAGTCCACTATTTAGGACATATGTTCTTTTACCTGATCGTCTTTTGAGCGAGACATATGAAGATCCAAACTAAGGAACATTATGTATTGTAAAAAATAGTTTCCTTAGGAATATGACATTCTCTTGACGATATCCATGGAAATCATGTAAAAAATAAATATTCTTTAGAGATAAGGAGAATAATGTATCTAAGGAATGCATCCATGCGCAATAGAAAAATATCAATTTGCTTTGGCGATGGGCTGTGGAGCCCCCATCATAGATCATGGTTTGTATATGAGAGAAGGGAAATTTTCATTATTTCTTTGTTGGGCCTTAAGAATATGGTCTAGGAATTACTTTGTATCAAATTTATTTGACAATAAAGACAATCAAAGTTTTATATTGGAGGTGTTGTAGGAGACCACACGAAGGAATTTTATCCATTAAAGCATGGAGAAAATGTTATGCCATTTTATGATATTAAATGAGTATGTGAACCATACATTTTCACATAATATGGGAAAAATGTCATAAAATTTAATATATTTTGAAAAGGATGTTAGGATATTCCATTCAGATTCATATAACTAAACCATGATGCCTTGTAGTATTAGGTAATTTGACTCGGAAAAATTGTTATTCCTTTTAATATCATGATTATCTGAGCAAGGACACTAGACAATTTAAAATCATGCAATTAGCATATTTCCCTAAAGTTATGCATCAGTCAATAGATAAAAATTTATGTGAATTTATCAGATGATCTATTCATTTATAAATCATACATTTTAGGGGGAATAGTGTGTCTTTCATCAATTATGGTTAATGGGTAAGATCCATTGGTATATAATTTATGTAAGATGTAGGTTTTCCCCCACATCGGTTAAATATTTGGTGGTTTCTTCCCTAGTATAATTAGAGTCTTCAATTCTGAAAACAATTCTCTTTAAAGATAGAATAAAGATGAAAATTCTTATTAAATTGTCATACTATCATGTTTTGGGATATTTACAAAAGATTTGTGGTATACATTCTTTTCTCATCAAGTCTCCTTACTTGTAAACTCACTTATATGATTGGAAATTATATGAAATATGTTCATAGATATCTATTCGAAGTGAGGGAATGTAGACCTCGATGGGTAGAACAATATCTTTTCTATAAACCAATTAATACATGGTTTCTTGAGTTGTAGTGTATGTAATGATTTTTACGCCCATAAATAGCTTGTAGATCCATGATCTCTATTCTTTATCTGTGATTATCTGGAGATTTTATGATAGAGTTTTATTAAAATCCTAAATCGATCCTTTTAAAATCCATTATATTGAGATGAATTGATTAATTTCATGTAGTACTAATTATAAGACTTCTTAAATTATGAAAAATAAATGCTGGTGTCAATATTGTGTGAGGGACACCAAATCAAGTGATGATGTTTAGCTTCATTAAATTGATGAAACATTTGGCCTTGACTTCCTTAATATGTATTGAATCATATCATTCGGATATGATGTTTGTAGTAGAAATGATTATTTTGAATTTCATGGGTATAACTCGAGGGAGATTCCATACAACATCAATTACCCATATAGTGAATAAACTAGAGTATTAAGGGGTATGTTGCAAATCTATGGGATTATGGATAAAGATAGAATGTATTGGGAAGGAATGAATTTATTTCTAAAAGATATGTGTAATCTTGTGTCATTTAAGGTTAGAAACAGCCAATCCTAGGGATTTGTTGAGAAATATTTGTTCCATAATGATGGTAACAACACAAACTAACATAAACATCTTCTAAGTGGCTAGTAATATCCTATATGTTAGTGTTTATGAGAATATTTCCGTCAATGATTCATTTATATAGAGTCTTCTAATGATTTGGGATATCTTGAAGGATGAAACCAAATCCCTTCATTTTATCTATTATTTTATAGCTTTTCATCTAGAAGAAACCCATTTTCGAGGTATTCAAGGATGCATGTCATCAAGATGATTGAGGAAATATCTGGTTCTGAGGAGGAACTGATCTCATTGGTCAATTTTTCAAAAAACATTGAACTAATGACAATACTATTCTATTATGGTTGATGTTGATGACTATTTCATCCCAATATATACCTTACAAGGATACACCATATTTTTCTAATGCATATTCCTGAGGATCTTTAGACTGTGGAACATAAGTTATTAATGAATTTTAGGATAATTCTTCCATCATCCCTCAAATATACTTTAGTAGTGGGATGAATTCTTCTTTCCAAAGGGAATAATAGTCATTGATCTATTTAAATTCAAACTCAAAATGACCTTTTATTAATAGTTGAGTCATTGATATTTGAAAAGATAAATCCAAACCTAAAATAATGTCTTGGTTTATACCTCATTATTGATATAGACCTCTAATATCTAAAAAGTATGAAAGAACTAGAATTTCTGAATAGATGAAAATGAATTGCAAAAAGACTTTGTTGAGCATAGGGTCTTCCATTCTCTTTCTATATGGGATAATGGAATAAAAATCATAGTACATTTCAACATTTATACAATATCATTAACCGTTATGATTTCCTCATATATATGATTGGTACATATTAGAACTTCTTCAAAAGGGGGATGTCCTATCGAGAAATTTTTTAAGACCCATACATTAGTTTCTACATATGATATGAAAAAAATATCGAAATGGTATAGATTGACTACCAATCATGCAAAACATCCAGTCATCATGGGACGACTGAGTGTATATTTGTGTGGCTAATTTTGTGACATTAAATGGGAATCATGGAGTAAAACGTAAAACGTTGATTTATTTATTGTGAAAATAAATGAAAAACGGTTATTATTGATTTCTAAATAGGATGTATTAGGGTCATGCATGGTTTGAATGAGATAATACAAACTGTTTTCTCTACCTTTATCATTTTTTGTTGTAATGAAGGCACCCAATGATTTTTCCAAGACTTCCTTATATAGGATGAGTGGATTTCTGTTGATTAGAGGAATAAAAAATGATTGGATAAAGAGATTCATCTTAAATATACCATATTATTCATGGAAGTCATTGGTCCTCTAAATAAAATCCCCTCCCTTCATCATGTTGGTAAAGGTAAAACACATGTCTGTGAGGTTTTCCTTGAAGCATCTAATATTGCCAAGGTTCCCTGGAAACCCTCTTAACTAATTGAGGTTTTTAAAAGGTTATATTCCTATAATTTCCAAATTACTTTTGGGATGACTAAATATACAAGATGGAATATGATGAAGCTGATAAGTTTTCCTGATGTTACATTGAAAGCACATTTGAAGGAATTCTTCTTTGAATTATAATGTTGATATTTTCAAAAGATTATTTTGAAATTTTCATGGTTTTTAGAAATGTTTTATTATTTTACGATAAAATAAATTACATAACACTTGACTAATGATTGATGATGTGATGTGTGGTTCATTATTATGTAGTACCATCTTTCATCAAACCAAGGGAATCACTCAAGTTCAAAATTATTAGTGGGGGATCAGAATGTGGTGGATTATCTATCTAATGGGTATATTCAGATTTTACTATACCCAAAATAGACATACAAGATAGATAAAGACTATTATCCACATTTTTCATTGATAAGAATTTTATTTATTAGAAATGGGAAGTCATCATTTAGATAATGCAAGTCAAGGTCTTTGAAATCGATGCAATCCATGATCATCCAATTCTTGTTCTAGATGGGAAAATTTTGTTGATCTATTTTTTGTAATTTAATTATAGAATGAAATAACATTTTATGAGTATTTAAATTCTTGATTAATTCTTAGAATCATGACTGATATGTTTTCTTGTGGCTACCTACTTGTTACTATGGTGGTCACATGACAATCCTACCCATGTAATGTTTAGAAACATTACGATCATTTATTGAAATGTATTTGTAATTCTAAGAAAAAATGTTTTGGTGCTGATTTTGAAAATATATATAAATGAATTTTTGTTCTAGGGGTATAACCACATAGATTAGTGTTTGTTATAGATCATCCACTACACCTAGATTTATCTATCTGAGTTTATCTATAATTATAGATACTCTTTCCTCGAATGGTAGAGGAGAATATCTATGTTTGTTTTCTTCATCTTATTAAATTTCCACCTCATCTTCCTCAATGGACATATTTTAATGGATGAGTGAAAAATTTAATAATTATGGTTAGGGGAAATTTAAGTTTTCTCTAAGATGGCTTTTAATGGTTTCATCATGACATCCCCTAGTTTATCGGTTATTATAGAGTCCTCCTAAAATCGTATGGATAAGGTTGGAGTTCATCTACTAGTTGTTTTTCTACGAACAGTGGAATAAAATATTTCTTCACATCCCTCAGGTTTAGATGACATGGATGATATAATGACAACTAATGAACACATCTATAAATATGAGCAAATGTATTCAACCTGAATGATGTGAGGCACATATTCATTAGTGAGATCTTTCAATATGATAAATCGGGTCATCTACAAATAATATAGAGTAATAACCATAAAAAACCATTACTTATTGTTTTTTTCCTTTCTCATTTGTGGAATCATACATCAATATATTAATATTCAGAAGACTCAAATAGATATTTTACAGCATTTAATGACCCAATCATCCGATTTTTATAGTATTTAAGGCATTGATTATATGATGAAGTGATAATTTTATGATGATGTAACCAATTCCTTCCATAAAAGACATTGAAAGTTTAGTCTCACTGGATGATCAAGAACATGATCTTCAAATTCAGTTATTGAAACAGAGATATAAGATTAATTCATATAAGGGCTCTATATTCACTTTTATCATACACTTGGAAGGGGTTAGATCATATTTACTGTATTCTAATTGGATAATCATTTTAAAAGGAATTTTGTTGAATCATAATCTCTTCTTAATGAATGTTCGATGGATTTAAATGTATTTTAATTGATTGGATATGTACAGGGTCATGATGTGTCCATGAATAACTTCATCTCCCTCTTGTTCATTGAAATGTATAACTACATGTCATTTTTATAGGATAAACCAATAGATGATATACCATTGTGAAAGAAACATCATCTTCTAAATATTGATATAATATAAGAGTGTCTACATGATCAATCATAGATCCATTGATTGATTGGGAGTATCTCAAATCAAAATCATTGAAGGAACTTTGCCCGTTTTTTTCAAGATTAACATTCTTGGGTCAAGCAATTATATTCAATAATGGTTACTATTAATAGAATTTATTTTTTGAGATGCAATTGTTAGGATAGATGAGACATGTAGTTTATTATATGTATTGGGCATTTTTTTCTACTACTTGATCAAACCACATTGGTCTACCCACATGATTATGATGGTTATGTTTTTTCTTATTTATTAGTCGTTCATCGAAAATGAATGAATAAGTGTAATTTTTAACATATGTGTAGGTATATTACTACTCTTTCAGAACCTATCTAGGATCTTTACAATGGCATTTCCCAGCAAATATTACTCCTCCTTGGATGAAGAGGCATATTTTGTTCAGCTGTATTTTCCCCCACCATATTTATTCTATGGATATTATGGCCTTGATTCATGTCTACCCAATGTCAACTAAGAAGATCCTATTCATAATAACAATCATCATTAAAAATGGATCCATCCAATGAATGGAATTAAGTTATACGATGTTCAAGACTTCTTTCTAATGAGGACATTATTTTATGGTTTCCTTCCCATTATAATTTTTGGCAGGAAAACACCAATTGTATAATTTTGTAGGGAAATTCTTGATTTGTAGGGACTGTGGGAATGAATTCAAAGATATTAAAGGATAACATCATATTATTGTCTGGTTCATCATTTTCAATTAGATTTCAAATTATTTCATCCATGCAATATTTTTAATGATTGTTCATTGGCAGATTTTGTGGTTAAAGTAGTCAGATGTACTATAGTATAAGTTAATAGAAGTATAATTGGTTGTCTAATAATGTTCATAAGAGAGCCTAAATCCAACTAGTTTTTCTTTCTAGTCATCCAATCGATGAAATATTGATCTATATTTCTGGAACCATCTTGTAATTCACCATTCTATTCTAGAGAAGCAGCAAAAAAACAGGCAACATGTGTTAGTGGTTTTTTCAATTTCACCTTCCCATAATCTACCATCTTTTGTATGTTATCCTTGAAAATGAAATACTTCTGTATGGGGTTATCCAATATTTAGTTAAAGGGGAAATAATTTCGGAGATCCTCAAGTTTGACCTAAGATGATCTTTTGGGGTCTGACAGAGTTAGCATGTTATTTTCCAATGAATTAAAAGGTATCCAGTAACCTATTCCCCTCAAAATAAAGAGTGCCTACATTTATGGTCTTCAAATAAGGATCCCTTCAACCTTATACATTTATTAGGATGTGGTTTTTTTTCACCAATGTTCACTATAGAGGTAGTGCTACATGATAAGGTGTTGTATTAAGAGTAGAAGCTGTTGTGTGAACTAGTTTTAGTGTAACAATTTCAATTTCTCCTTTTTTCTATACCTCTTTCAAAGAATAGTTGATACTGAACTAGAATTGGGTTTTTCTCATAAGATTAGGTATTCTATTATTTGTTCGACATCAATAACTTTTTAGAACCCACCCAAGTATTTGAATATATTGATTGGTGTACACAAATCATCAATGATATTTTCTATGAAATGACCTAAAAGTTAATCTATTGGAAACTATAAATTCATGGAGTAATTTTTACACGTCCTCATAGAAATGATTTTAAATACACTCCCATTTTCATATTTTTTAAATTTTTAGAGATCGTGGACCATTATCTTCCATAGTGTTGAGCATAACAGATAAAGAATTTTCTAGAAAACATCTTCCCATCCATTGATAAAACATGTAAGAAAACAAGTGTACAATATGATGTCTAGTACCTATAAGGTTATCAAAAAATATTAGTGTTTTGTGGATTCTTGTTGTTATGATTTTTCCATCATGGGGCTAAACAATGATACATAATGTGTCAAATTTTAGTTTGAATATCTTTAATCATAAAATGTTGGAAACATAGGACATCCAAAATTTTGCAAGGGAATAGTCAATTATACCCATTTAGGGTAATGTTTTATTTCTAGCTTTTCCACCACATATTTTCCCACCATATATTAAAGACTATAATTGAATATTTTCAACAAGACATGTGGGATTACCCAATTAAGGAATCCTTTCTCAATATTCTTAGATGCTTGACAAAAGTATCTTTATATTTCATTCTCTATTTTATCCTAACATTATTGACAGTATTAGGGTTCGATTATTGTTGACAATACCATTTTTATGATATGTTTGGTTTATAATGTCAACCTGAGGATATTACATTTCATGGTTTTATATTTATCGGGTTCTTCTAATCATGGAGAATTCGTAAAATTCATTGTCTAGTGTTTTACCTATACTTTTACAGTGACAATGTTTGGGGAATTTATGACCAGATATCCACATACTTTTATTAAATTGAAACACATGTGATGAAGGGATCATGATTATTTTCTCAAAATCATTGGTTTAAAATTTGGATGGTCTTTAATCTGATTTGGAAGTGAATCTATTTCATTAAATCAATGTGATTTGGGTATTTTTCACAATTTAGGACTTTTTATTCAGGTAATGAATTTCGACACATACATTTAGGTGAATTTTTTGCATAAATTCTTCCAAAATTACCTTATAGAATTTGAATTTGGGTGTGTCTAAAGGTAAGGACATCACTATTATGACCCCTTATCAAAATTTTTCTATAGTAGCAACATGAGTTCTTCATCATTTTCTAGGGGTTCTTTAACAAGATCAAACCAGTGTGGATACATAACATTTTCATCATCATAAAAATGGGGCCAGAAGGGAGTTCATCTGACTTATAGAAGGGTAGGTGATCCAATGGTATTTATGAGAATAAAAACATCCTCAAGTAGTCTTTGGTTTGATAAAAATTCTCACTTCTTAATGATGTGGAATCAAGCATAACCGAGTTCGTTTTCTAAATCACATCATGGTAGGTGTTTTTTTGTGAGTTAATTTTTGAAGGGTTGGATCCACATGATGAAATGAATTTTTTAATAATGGACCTTCATTGTGAATTTCAACATTGGGAGGAATACCATCATGGATTAATTTCAGACCACATAGAGAATGTAGGATGCTTCAACAAAGTCCTTCATGGAGAAACACTTGTTCAACCAGTCATTAACTGACTGTAAAACTGGTACATCATTTACAATAAGAAATATGTCACCAACATATACTACTAGGATAACGATCACATTGCCATTAAACCGCTTAAAAACACATGGCTCACATTCATTCTTAATGAACCCAAATTACTTTATGGCTTCATCAAATCGAATGTTCCATTACCTGGATGCTTGCTTTAATACATAAATGGATTTCTGCAACTTGCAAACATATTTGGCTTCACCTATTGTCACAAACCCTTCTGGTTGTGTCATATAGAACTCTTCCTTAAGGTTCCAGTTAAGGAATGCAATTTTGACATCCATATGCCAAACCTTATAGTCATGGTAAGTTGCTATGGAAAGTAAGATTATTATGGATTTAAACATGGAAACTGGCAAGAAGGTTTCTTAATAGTCAATTACTTGATGCTGGCTAAACCCTTTAGACACTAGCCTTGCTTTATAGGGGCTAACTTGACCTTATATGTCCAGCTTTCTCTTAAATACCCATTTGCATCCAACATGTTTTACATCAACTAGCTCATCGACAAGATCCCAGACTTGGTTCTGATACATGGAATCCATATCAGAATTCATATATTCTACCCATCTTGCAGATTCTGAGCTTTCTACTACTTCCCTGTTGGAGAGAGGTCCAACATTGTCCAAAAATAATGATTCACCATCCATATTGACTAGGAAACCAAATCTCCATGGTTCCCTTAACTCTCTTGAGCTCCTAAGCAGTACTTGTTTTTGTGGAACCTCTTCCAAGGGGACCTGTGGAACTTGTTCTTGTACCAACTCTTGTGTATCATGAGCATTAACTTCATCGAAGTCAATCTTTCTCCCAATATCCTTTTTGAGGATGTGCTCCCTCGCAAGAAATATGGCTTGTCTAGTGACAATCACTTTCTTGTCTTGAGGGTTATATAGGTAATATCCTTTCATTTCCTTGGGATATCCTATAAAGATACACCTCGTGCCTCAGGGTGCTAGTTTTTTGCCTGAGAAGGCCTCAACAAATGCCTTGTACCCTCATACACGTGTGTGTGACAAAGTGGGTTTCCTTCCATTCCATAACTAGGATGGAATTCCATTTTCCTCCTTATTTGGTAATCAGTTTAATGTGTAGGCTATAGTTTTTATTGCATATCACCAAAAGGATAACAGATTATCCGCACGACTCATCCTCGACCTCACCATGTCCAACAAGGTTTGGTTTCTCCTTTCACTTACACCATTCCACTGTGGTGTATACGGAGGAGTGAGCTGAGAGATAATCCCAGACTCCTGTAGAAGATCGATGAACTCTTAGTTCAGATATTCTCCACCTTGATCCGATCAAAGTTTCTTTATCTTCATACCAAACTGATTCTATACTTTATTCTTGAATTCCTTAAATTTCTCTATGTCCTATGACTTATACATCATTATTTAGACATATCCATATCTACTCAAATCAATAGTAAAAGTAATAAAGTAAGAATATCCACCTCTAGATTCTACTGGAAATGGTCCACACACATCTGTGTGTACCAATCCTAGAAGCTCTATGACCCTTTCACCCTGTCCTCAAAAATACGGCTTGGCCATTTTTCCTTGTAAACAACTATGAAATCTATCAAGTGGTTTTAGATCAGTAGAGTCTAAATAGCCATCTTGCCAGAGCTTTATCAAGCACTTCTCATTCACAAGACCGAGATGGTGATTCCACAACTGGGTGATGTATGAGTCATGTGAGTTTTTTTGTTATCGATTTCCAACACTTGGTTTTCATAATTTAATACATACAAACCATTATTTAAATGTGCCATACCATAACATACATTGTTCTTATAAAGGAGACAACCCTTATATCCAAACATGAAATTAAATACATCCATATACAAACAAGATATATAAATTATGTTCTTGGTAACCGTACGCACATAATAAGAGTTATGTAATACCAAAATCATTCTAGCAGGCAATGAGTGGTGGTAATCGCCAATAGCCAACACAGCCAGCCTTGTGCCATTGGTAGATTGATGATTCACCACTCCTCCAACAATCATTCTAAATCTACTTGGTTCCTGCATTTGAATAGAGATTTGAGCCCCACAAGCTATATCTAATACCCAATGTGTAGAAATGGAAAAATTACACTCAATAATGAATGCACCTTTAGCGTCCCCACGCTTCTGGGTGAAGTTTATCTTCTAGTGTCCTTTCCTGCAACATGAAAAACACACCACCTCCCATTCGTTGCCCTGCCTCTGGATCTTCCCCTTCATGGAGGGACGATGCTCAGGGGATTCAGACCATTTATAAGACATTACCCCGTTTGACTTGTCCTTCCTTTTCTTGTTCACCATAAGGACAACAGGTTTGTCACGCCCCATGTCCTTGTCTACATGGCGAATCAAGGTCAGAAGCTTTGATAGACTCTTCTCATTTCCGCTCATGTTATAATTGACAATGGAGCTAGAAAAGGTCTTGGGCAGTGATGATAGGATGAGATATGTACGCAACTCATTCGGGAATTTAATCTGTAAGATGTCCAGGCATTCAATTTAGACAATAATCTTGACTACATGAGGGCCAAATGGCGCAGACTCTTCATGCTTAGTTGTATACAAATCATTAGAGATCTCATACCTCTCCTGTCTCGCCTTCTCTTGGTTGAGATCCTTAAGGTAAGACATCATTCTATACATGTCAATGGTTTCATGTTGCTTCAAGAGCCCATTGGACATGGCCGATAGCATGAATCACTAGACATATGTGGCATCATCCATGTGTTTCATATAGAGAAATAATTCGTCATCACTGGCCTCTTTCCCAGGTGTAAGTGTAATAATCTCTTCCAGCACAAAAAATTTCCTTTCATAGCGAAGGATGACGCATAAATGCCTCTGCCACTCATGGAAATTGGTGCCGGTGAGAAGGTTTTCCTTCTCGAGTATGGTTCTCAATGATATGTTTGACTCATTTTCTTGTCGTTTCTACAAATTAAGATGAGAAAATTTTTAGTACATTATTACAAAACTGAGACAAATAAAATACTTATTAGTCTCCCAATATTTTATCGAAATTCAATATCCCTCACCATTGACTTTGGAATAATCGGTTACCTAAATATTCTAGTGAAAAGGATCCATATTGCACTTCACATTACCCCAACTAGGGTTGTTCATGCAACATGAAGGGTTTTAGGTATGCATTTCAAATTCCAACTGCATTAACTCGCATCTCCTTGATCCTTTGAGTGGACACCCAAATGTTAAAATCCTTTTATATTGGATTTCCTCAACCTTTGCCTCTTGGTCACACCAAGTCCTGCTGTGGCAGTCAACCCTTGATGCGATCCAAGTCAAGACAACCCAAAACCTTGAATTAAAATTCCCCGATAATTTAAAGAACGCCAACTAGGTTTAGTCAAGCACTTTAAACTATAGTTCGATTCTATCCAAGATTATGGAAGGCTATACCGACTTAATATTTATTTTGTGGGATTTTATCCTTATACATAAATTTCCAATTTATTATCTTTTATTACATGCATGTTAATATTAAGTGGGATTTACATAAGTGATTAACCATATCTATGATAATATTTATGTATTAGCCGATTTTATTTTAGTTCCATCTTTCATGCTCGTTTAATTCATTAATTGTGTGATCGTGACAACACAACCACAATAAATAAACCATGAAACTAATAGAAATAAAATAAATGGTAAGATCACAATCATTTTCTATTAGTTAGTTTATCTAGAAGTTGATAAACTATCCCATGACCTAGGGAAGAAACATGTTGAACCTTTCAGTTTCATGTTGATAGCTTTCCACCTATCCACCTTTGTATCTCCATAGATTGGTTTCACCTTGGCTCCTGACTTGAGCCACCTCCACTAGCTTGGGAGCTCCGTCCATTACATATGCATTTATCTCACACGCAGGTGAGGGGTAAAAAGGGGGTTTTACATAAAAGAATCCTTGGGCATGCAGGCCCAACATATTAATGAGTAGATGGATTGTATGCCAACAAATTTAATTTAAATAAATAAATTAAAAGAAACCATTCACATACAAAGGTCTCAGTCTAGCTCATGATAATCCATACATGAAACAATATTTATTCATAAATAAAACAAGCATTAAATGCTTTAATCATTCTTGATTAATATAAATCACACGCGAATCAATTAATTATCTTTAATTAATCAATCCTTTTATCTTAAACCTTTTTCTGAACTTCCTTTAGATTCTCATTGATAATAATTTCAAACAAATAAATTCTTTTAAAATTATCCTTGTATGTAACTTGTACCTTGGAGGCAGCCCGGTGAATTCTCATTCATTACACAGATGTTAAATTAAACACATATATATAAACACATATCACGTGTTGTGCCTTAGATTTATGCATGCACCATGGTACACGTATCAATGGTTTGTATAATATAATAATAAATTTTAATAAATCTGTGTAATTTGGGTGAGTACATGACATGTAGTTTCGACTACATGACATGTACTTTTCTTCACCGTCCATCTGAAGTACACACCCAGGGATAGGGCGTGTTAATGTTCTTCGAAAATTTTTGGAATACACGGCGTGTTCTGTGGGACACATGCTTTTTAGCTTCCACGTTACACGATTTCCAGCCGGGCAAGTCGTGTACGGGGTACAAGGTCCAACTCGAACTCGAAGGGACTACATGCCGTGTTTAGTTGGACCACAAGATGTGTAATCTGGAAACTGTGTGCCACTTGTTCCTAGTTAACACATGGTTTCATAAATGACATAGGTATACCCCAATATATGACATGATTTGGAAGATCAGTCAATGCATTGAACCTAGACTACATGGAGTGTACTTCTGAATACACGCAGTGTATTATGGTGTTGTATGGCATAAAACATTTTTTCCCTTCAGATGACTTCCTCTATTTTATTTTAAACAAAATTAAAAGAAAAAATTGTTTCAATGAGGTGAATGAAAAACGAGGGATGAGGAACAGATCTCGAGATTCATATTTCCAGAACGATTCAACATGAATTGAATAAACTATATTATTAAATGTGTAAAACATCAAGGAAAAACTAAATAATTATGTTCAATGATATGACCCCTATGATAACACTTGTATGTTCTGGGCATAGCGGAAGCGCATTGGTGGGTTTTCCGATCTTTAATTTTATCGTTAAACAATGTTCAATCCAAGATCCGTCATAATGTAAAATGCTGAATATTCGGAATAGAACAAGGAATGAAAAACATAAGAGGTAATACCATAACCATAGATATTGGATCATCATATGTTGGTTATAATTAATTTAATTAATTCATAAGAAGTACCTTGGTGGAATTCTATCTTCGTTGAAGTCTCCAGTCACGATCCTGTGATCCGTCGTTGTGTCGTAGAGTCCAAGTGTAGGATTACTCAAGCGATGATCCACAAGTGTGCCATGTATCTCTAGACATCGCCAAAGGGATCTCCTGGTTATAGTGCGGAAGAACCATTGCTTGTGATGTCCGCCTTCGATCGCCTTGGTCTCTCGGTCGTGAGAGCGTTCTTAGAGGAAGGAGTTCTTTTGGCCTTGAAAAAATTCTAAAAAATTGTTGTGCAGAACGATTTTCTTGTGTATCAATGTGTTGGGGTTGTGAGGATATTTATAATCAGTTATGAGGTTATAGAGTTATGACAATAAATAAACGCATTATGCATTTTATTTATTTCATTAACTCTTATAAAAAACCCCCATGTCGAATTTATAATTTTTTCAAATGCGCCCACACTGATTATAATAAATATCATTTAATAAAACAATATTATATCCTTAAAATCCCAACTAGAAAATCTACACAACATGTAATCATGAATACAAGGCGTGTACTCATTTTCCATAAAACTACATGGTGTGCATATTTAATATACACGACATGTACTTTTATTTTCAACATTCCATTATTTCGTCCACCACATTTATTAGTCCTTGAATAATGGCTATTTATTTCTTAAATAAATGTAACTGCATTGCTCGCTAATAAATGTTTTATTTTTCCGACAATATATTATCTTGAATAACTATTGTCGAAATAAATGCAATCAAGCATCCTTAGATATGTATTAAACCACAGTCGTGAATAATATTTATTTAACTTGTTAAATTAATATTTAACTGAGATACATGGACACACATAGTGTGTGACCCTCGAGGCCCCTTTTTCAGTGGCATTAGGCGGAGCCTTCCTAAATTCCAAGCTTAGAATCTAGAAACATGCCAAGCCACCCATAGACAAAGAAGTTAATGCCGCAATGATGTTTCACCTCATATGAATGCTTACCATGTAATTTAATCCATTTTCCTCGATATCTCTAATCAAGTGTGTTTCATGCTAGTGCCATCAAGCCATGTTCTTGATTATTCTTTCTTTGACTTTCCAGAATTGAACTCACCCATACTTTACCATGGCCATGCATTTATTTAGGATATATCAATTCCATTAGAGGTCCTGAGATATCTACTTATGTTATGGAACAGAAGGGAAAAATCCTTTCTCGCATTATTTATTAATGCAGTATTACTCACGATGCACCCATGATATCCTACCTTGCTGCGAATAGTCTGTCGTCACATTTTTCATCAATACATATATGTGCGCGAGTTGTAATACCCATTAATAATAATCTTAAAGTCTAAGAATCAATACACACGTCCTCAGATAAGAACATCCAATAACACTATGAAATGTGGATTTCCTACTAGCAGGTATCGCTCTCATAATATCCTCCTAGATATTACCAAGGGTGCACACCATGAGAAGGTGCCTCAATGTTTTATGAGTCCTCACCCCTAATGGCCTATATTATTTTTTCCCTCAAATAATATCATCCGTCCATAGAACATATTTTGAAGAACATTGTTATGGTACTTCCGTGTTCTCATCATTGCAGGGATCCGCTATGACCCATTAATGCAGCAGCTCTCCTTAGGCCATTATCACATGTATTGTCACACATAAGAATAATCAAGTTGTGATAAGGCTTTTATTAATGAATAATGTACAAAGTAGTTAGTTCTAGGCCACCAAGTCTATCATAGTATACTCCTAGTAGGAACTTAAAATAACACCTTGGAAAAGAGAGGACCTTATTTATATTTAATATTCTCTCCTTGGGGAGTGTTTATCTAGTACTCATCAAAAGTTGGGATCACATGATCAATCAGATTCTGGAAACAATATTTTCATTCCAGGTATGATTCATGGGGATGACCATTAGAATATCAGAACCATGGTTGTTGGGTGGACCTTCTAAGTGTCCTCTATTATCTCTGTAATTTGGTCAGTATAGTTTATGATGTTTATTTTACATAGATATAGGTATGTGGGATTCAAGACCACCATAATTCAAGAAAGTAGTTTCATATACTAGCTCTTCATTTTCTTCTATCCATTGGAGATATTTTTTAGATTCATGTCTACATGAAATTGTTGTATCTAGATATGGGATGAAGATTTCATATGTTGATGATTTTTATTAGATCATGTTTCACAATCTAAATATGTTGGAAGTCTCCATAATTTTTATTGGGGTTTGTGAAATTCATGGAATATCCACCAAATTAAACTGATAGTCGTCCATTGGAACATAGATATGGGGTGAATCTGGTTTTCCATTTATCATTTTATTTTATTCATGATCCTTCTCGATCAGAGAGAAGGTATGCATATTCTCCCATTTGATGATCATATCATGCCTATAAGACACATTAAAAGAAGAGTTGGGTTTGTTTTTCTGACCTCAATCCACCCTAAATACAATAATTAATTTCTAGAAAAATTATATGATGTGGATAAAGGTATGGTCCAATTACCTATTTACTAAAAACTACCCTTAGTGGTCTTTATTATGTACAAAATTTTGAGTGACCTAGGAAAGACACTTTAGTTTGGAACCATCATCATGTTGAGTGTTTTTACTGATTGGTGTAGTAATTTGCATCTACGGAAAGGATTTATTTGGAGGTACCCCTATGTTATTTAGGCGAGGTCATCATGGGATTCTTAAAAATTATATATATTATAATATTGTAACTTTTTTTTGTGTTCTAGGGATTGGCTCCAAAAATAATTTGACAATGATGTTGATGTCATTTTATTTTGGCCCACTATTGACCATTGATTGTATTGATCGTAGGGATTCTTGAGTTGAAGAGTATGAAAAATTTCCTCTAGTATTGTGATGGTAGCTTTGAGATGGTGTTACCAAAACAATGCATTTAATTCCTATCATTGATGAAATTGGTTTGGTGAAAACATCATCTAATTTTTTGAGGACACTAATTTTGTAGTAGAATATGTGTACATTTATGATGTCTTGAAGGATTCTACTAGATTTAATGGGATCATGTAAAATGTTCATGGATTCATATGAAAAACCCAAACAGGAAAACTCCTAAGGAATTAACTAACAATAATAGGAAAGTGTATAATTAATTTATTTGTATCCATGTTTCCACTTATTTAAAATAGTACATGAAATGGGAAAGATATGTTGGAGACATTTCCATTTTAGTTAAGTATAATCATCAATTCAACAATTTTTTTCTAATGGGTTTCATACACACACCTATTTGAAGTTAATGTGGACCTCCATTGAAAAGGCATATAGATAGTTGGAATTTTCCAATGATATAGTAGAAAATGCATTTTCAATGAGGATGTGAGGTCAAGCTCATCAAACTAATTTATTTGGGGATTTATAACCTACTATGAGACTCTCTTAAAGATTTAATATATACCGATTAATCCTTTTTCAAATACCATATATGGAACATACCATCATTGTATTAAAAGTCAATTATTATCATGTATTAACTTCTAATTTCATCTTTATGTATATAAAGTTTTCCATCGATGTTCTAACTCATATATATGAGAGGTTCTCCATCAATGGAACCCTATTGCAAATATCTTAGATATTATTATATCATTTATTATCATGATTCATGTTTTATGTCAATAAGTGTGGTAATCGAGAATTTATAGTCATTAAAGAAGATAGAAGAAGAGTTGATGTAATGATCGGGCCAATGAGACTAGCTTCCCATGTATCCCTTTGAAAGTAATAAGATTCCATATATAGTGCGACGCTACTTAGAAAGACACAACATATGTTTTATGTTTTTATGAAAATGACCATAAAATGTAGTTTCAAATCATGGAGTGAGGAACTCTAGGTTAATGGATCCATGTAATAAATTGTGTGGGGCTTACGTCGATGTAGACTGAGCAATCGAAAAGGGATGTTGCCTCCTAGGTGGAAGGTGACCTAACACGGAAAATGGGATATAGAAAATTTCAGTGAATTTGGGGTGTTGGGTTTGGACCTTTGGGAGGATTTCTACATATCCCATTTTTATGGGAATCAATGTTCATACAGTTCAGTTTATAGGGGAAAACCACTATGGAAGAGGCCAAATGAAAATCTGTCTCATAGGTAATATGTTCCATTGAGATTATTGGGATAGATTTTGGTGATTACATAGTATAAGATTTCTATACTGGTATGTGAGATGGTGATAGAAAAGGGAATCTCCTCCAAATATTGGTATTTGATCATGCAGATGCCAGAACCATTATTATCATCCAAGAAAACATGATTCATTCTTAGTGTGAAAAACAAGTGGATGTGGATTATATTTAAAGACAAAAAATTTCCATCATCTAAAGGAAGATGAGGTTGGGGATGTTCCCATATCCTCTCTTTCTTTTATAACCCTGGTTGGAAGTTCCAATCCTATGTGGATTTGTCCTATATGGAAGAATATGGTCTAACTCCCAGAGGGATTCCCTAAACATGATTTTTTTGATGATGAGAGAATGATCTAGCACTATCCATCATCAAATGGAAATAAAATCAGTCCACTGACTATCTAAAATGGTGAGGTCCTTAGAACCTCCAGCAATGTATGCATCTACATTCATGAGGGTATGAAAAACATGGGTCATCCCATGGACGTTACCCATTTGGTAGGATAAGTATGGGACACAATTTATTGAGGGAATGAACAATCGAATGGGGGAGATTCGAATGTGTCATTTTTCCATATCATTAATGTTTGAAAGAATTTGTGGTTGATGATATTTATTGGTTCGCAAAGTGACCAATATTCGGACTAGTGCATCATGGGAGAGGTAACTGGAGAAGGCTGTTTGAAAAGATCATAGAGGGGAACATTTATGGGAAAACAATACATAGAAGGGTACCAAAACAAAATGAATCAATCCTAAGGACTATTTTCTATGTGGGATGGTCATCTGAAAAGACTCCACCTATATATGGTTTCCAGAATGATTGTCCAAATAAGATTTATCTATGTAGTGGCCTATCCAAAATTGTACTTTTCTAATCAAGAGATATTCTTATACCCAATGCTTCCTTAAAATATCCATTCAACGATTTCCAACTGAAATTACATTATTGATCTGTTTCTCTACATTTTCCATCATTACTTCCCCATGTATCCCATTATTTTTTTCCATCCATCCATCCATGTGTGGGGTTGTTATACAGTTCACATGTAAATTTCATCCGAAGATGACTAGAAATAATAAAAACTAACAATATTTAGAGATTTTGGTTTTTGGATGGAAAAATGATAATATCTCATCTTATAAATGGAATCTCATTTATAGGTGGGGGTGGAGGAAAATTCACTCCTCACCCACAATTTTTTTTTCAATTTTTGGGTTCCTGGAAGTCACATAGCACCCCAAAAAGGATTTTTTGTTTGTGGGGGGCCTTAAGGATAGGGATTTACAAACATATTATATTCAATTAACTTGGGATTAAATGTCACACATCACCAGAGAAATGAAAATATGTTTTTGGAAGAGCAATATGGAAGCTCTATATAGAAGTACAATACTGAAATACTATGTGTAGTCGTGACTCACATAGAAGGTATTTTATTCAAAGGATAGTTTATATTTATAGCTTCACATCATTAAAAATTATAATATTTATAAATTAACTCAATTGATTTTACATAGACCTTATCAATTAGTTAAATACTTCTCATTTTCAATGAATTTATTTTGACCCAATAAGTTCACATTACATTCTGACTTATATGATGTCCCACTTTAGACATCCTTTTTTTATTATTGACCAACTCCAATCATGTGTCACTATCATTTGATGGGGACTCAATAATGGGGGGAAGAAAATCTAGTAGGATTATCTGGACAAGATATGCCTCCCAAAATAATATGTGGGGTATAGATTTTGGGATATGTGTCACTTTATAGATGATATTATTCAAATTGAGGGTTTATATCTTATCTACTCTACATAAACTATGCTACGGTACTATGGACTAAATTGTTTCCTCTTGTGGACTTATTTGGGGATAATTTAGGACATCTCCCAATTTTTTTCTAGTGAATATTGTAATATTTTTATGATATTATGAATTATGGGTTTTATTATAGACTTTGAAATGAGGATTCTATAATATTTATAGGGATATGTGGTTTTTCAATTGTTGTGGTACGAAGGAATCATCCCCTATTATTTCTAATTTAGAAGATACTATGACAGTGCCATTTTTTAATGATTTTTGGAATGTATAGGGCATGTATGATTGGATTTATTTGATTAATGAAATAGATAAGAGTGTTATTTTGTGAATACATTGTGTGAGGAAATTGGGGAAAATTAGTTATGTTGTAGTAAGGAGTGTTCTTGTGAAAATTCTATAAATTATAGTTATAGGATGGCATAGTGATTACCCAACCAATGTGCTAGAAAGTGTTAGAGAGTCATTTGGAACCTCTCAATACCACCCATGACATGGTAAAACTGGTTGAAGTATTATTTATGGACTCTCCTTTCTATGGAATTTTTAGTTTTTCACCATTTGACTGTTTATCTAAACATATAATCTCTTCACATTCACAATAGAATCTTCTTTACATTCTATATGTCATTACTCTGAGGTTGGGTACATTTGAAATGCATATAAATCTGACTCTAATTATTTCATTTAAAATTTTTATTGATTTACAGGGTATATGATGAAATTGAAATCATCTCTCTATGTGGAGGCTTTGAGTTCTCTATGTATAGTGACCTGGATTCATTTTATTTGATGAAATGACCTCATATTTAATCATCTAGCTTAACCAAGACTCATCTAAGTTGAAAGATCCTCTCTTGGGATGACTACATTAAATTAGTTTGAAGTCTATCATAACAATAAAAGAGTATAGTTTGAACCATATAACTTGATTCATCCACTTATGGGTGAAAATAATAAATATCGACTCGTGTCAATCTTATGGAGGCTCTGTAGGGGTTGGTGTAGTCACTCAATTTTTTTCATCTCTAATTTATAACCTTATGAAATATATTTTCAATCATACTAGGTATGACATATGGTTGAATCCCAATCCATTATTATTGTCCTCAAAAAATTTATTTTGAGATAAGTTAGAGCTTTATCATATTGCAGTAGAACTTCCTAATCATTATCAACACTAGCTATTTACTAGAGATTGGTATCCATTTATTTGTATTGATAGTTTTAAAGAGTCTCTACATTAGACTAAATTTTTAATATTTACCCTTCTCCTTTATCAAAATATATAGGAATGAGGTTGCACATTGGCAACCCATGGTCAGTTGGGTGGTTAAAAAGTTTCGTTGGTGGATTTTCCAATGTTAATGATCACTCTAGTATTTCTTAATCTTTTATTTATAAATTTATTTTCCTTTTCACTCAAGAAATATAATTATACTAATCATGTACGAAATTACCCTAATGTACATGAAAATTTACAAATTTTAAATTGAATATTTCTGGTTTGTTAAAAAACAATCGTGCGGAAGGAAGTAAGTCTTTCTATTTAATGATATGGTATCCACTCCAACGAATTGCATAATAATATTTTTCTAAATTTCTAATTATCATATTTTCTAAGATAATATCTAATTGAAGTCTCAAAAATTCTCAATCACATGCACATTTAATGTTTATATAAGATATAATTAATGAGAATTAAAAACTTAAATAAAATTGTGACCTTTATTTCTAGGCTAGTATATGGAATTGTGAGGTGTCTTATTTTTCAAAAAATCTAGTTAATATTTTTTTTTGAAAACCAACTATTTTTTAAGACATCATTTTTAGACATTTAATTTTCATTCCATCGTTACTAAAGTTAATTTAAAATTTATCATTATTTATTTATTTCTTTTATAAATTTAAGGATAAAATTGATAAGTAGAAAACCTGTGAAAAAATGGCTAAAAAGGGTTTTGAGAAAATATAAAAAAATAATGAGAGGAAGTTTATTATATTGAATAGTTATGTTAAAGAATCCTAAAATTTTATGAAATATAATTTTTTCAAATTTATGAATCTACGTATATAATTGGGAATGAAATTAATTATATACAAAATAATATTTAAAAAAAATAGACTAGAAACATTAATTAAGAAAACTATAATTTGGTTGAATCTACCCATGGATTCTACTGGAAACCAAGTTATATGAATTTATAATAAAAATAATAATTATAATTTAACACAACATATATGGTGTATCAGAATCACTCTCAAAACGAATTTTACCACTAAGAATATTGTCATATCACTTTAAGGGTCAGATCATAGTGTGAAAATGCTATGATTTTTTTCTATGAAACAAATACTATATGAAATTTTCACATAAATTTTCATTGAATAATACTCCATATTTTATAAGAAATTTATTTAAATTCTATTCATTGAGTTTATATAGAATCTAAATTACTATGTGATTTTTTATGAGACACCGACACAAAGGGACTATGAATTTATCAAGATTCAACTATCAATAATTTTCAATCTACTAGTTTAAACTTGTAATTCATTCCTCTATCAATGTTAGTAATTTTAAATCATGTCCATTATGAACTCCTAAAAATAATATTCACTATATATGAAAACATGTATTAGAGAAAAATCTCTATAGAGATAACAATAATGACGTGCTTCATATGTTGGTGTGATGTTCACTCATTCTTAGAGCCACAACTTATGTACTATCACTTTAAAATTTTATTAGATCATTATTTCGAAGCACCATATCAAACTATTTGATTAATTTTTTAGTCTTGACTACTTCCTTAAATATATCAAAATATATGATATGTTAGGAATATTTTATAAAATTAGTGACCACATCTTCATTAGCTATATAATTCATTTTATATTCAAACAACCTTAGGTAAATTATATTTTTTTTAATCTGTTATTTTCAAACACTTCTTTTTGATCCAATATTATCAAAATTTCACTAAAAAAAATTTATTTTTTAATTAAAAATAGAATTGAAAGGATAAAATTGATAAATTGATCCCGAATTTAAATAAATTTGAATAATCTGATGATGAGAACATATCAAAATAATAAAATGAGAAATGTTGACCATTATAAAAATGGTATGGTAAAGAAAATAATTCATAATAAAATAAAATTGGGGTAAATCCATGGAATGATAATTAAATATTAAAATAATGTTCATTAAATGCCTAATCATATATCAAATGCATTGATGAGAAATATAATGTCTTAAAACGTCTCCCCATGGAATCTAGCTATTTCATCTACATGATACCTTTTTTTTAAAATTTTCATGAACTATATAAACTAAAATTTGACACAACATGATAAGGGTGTGGGAATACCCATAAAAAATTAGTCAAACAATATTTGATTCACCTTCTGCAGCCCATGGATCCTAAATAATATAATGTGGTTCCCTAACACAGTATGCACAAAATCCCACCCCATAATTATTTGTGTACCTAAAGTCTTATAAAACAATAAAACCCAAATAATATAAATAATGTAAATTAAAATTAAATAAAATTAAATTTGTATTATTTAATTTGAAATTTAATATTTAATGATAATAATAAATTTTATGACAATATATAAAAATAACTAATAAATGGACTTCTAAAGTACTATATCAGTATTATATAATTTATTTTGTTAAATTATAATTTTTAAAATTAAAAATATTTATTAACTAGATAGTATATATATCTGTGATTGAGTTAAAATTTTAGTAAACAATTTGTATATATATTATTTAGTAGTTATATTTATAAATATTTACGAATATTGGACTAATATATATTATAATTGTTATAATCTGTAGATAAATATCTGAACATAAATTTATCTAGTCATCATTAATCATGTCACAATATTTTGAAAAAATATTCAGGAATTTATTAATAGTACACAAATGTAAAATTCCTTTCAGGAAAACTTCTAGTTTTAATACTTTCCAATAACCTTTTAATGTAATCCTTTTGGTCCACACTACAAACATAAGTACATTCAGTCCCCAAAATGAATTTATTTATTTGTGTATGTGGAACATATTAAGAATCAATCAATGTAATATTATATATACAATTATGGAAATGATTAAACCACAAATAGTTACCCAAAAACAATCCCAAATCTAGCCAAATTATGGGCAACTCAATTTTCTACTCACAAAATGAATGTAGAAAATATAAATAGTGAAGTTACCTAAAATGAATAGAACTGTCTAGGTATAATTTTATATAGATACATGTCCAATCCATGTTCAAATATAAAATTAACCACAAACAGGTAATTGGATTGAACATTTACTATATCACATACTTTGTATAATGCATTGAAAAGACCATAGAGGATAGGGATGCCTCCACTATAGAGGGATCCCAATCATCCTTGATAGAAAAACACTGATTGTCCAAAATGTACCAATTATTCCTGATAAAAAGGATCCCAATACCCACCATAGATCATGATACACCAACATAATCAATATATATAATGAGAAAACCATCTAGGTTAGGATCCCAACAAACCATTTTCCACTGGATACACCCCTAAGAGGCTGAAAAACTATTCTATTTTCAATAATTCAACCATTATAAGGACCTATCGCAAAAAATATGGTCTGTAGTGGACTTATATTAGAAAAAAAATTCATTTCATCCCTTCCAAACCAAAGATACAATTGTAATAATCAATCCAAACACACCCAACTCAAGTTAGGATTTTTAGTTATGAAACTTATTATGTAGAGGAATAAATAAATCAATGAATTCATGGGAATCAAACCACCAACCATACACATTCTACATTATGGAAATGAATAAATACATGAAAAGTTGATTTCATATATAAAATCCATGCATGGAATGTCTCATCCAATCAATGATGAAGGGAATCAAAAGACCTTATATAGGAGGAATCTAATATGAGTTCCTATAAAAAATATTACTTTTGTTTTTCAATAAGAGACCAAATTTCACTCCACCATATGGATGGTGGACCTTGAGGTGAGTCTTTTATCAAAATTTTATTTTCTTAATAGACATAATAAACTTCAGGCATGTACCCCTTCTATCGTAGTTGGCCAATTCAATATATCAAATGTGACTGTAATATTAAGAATTTGGTGATGGACTATATCATAAAACCAACTATAAATCATATCATGATCCTAAAAATCAAAATAATCATTAAATAAATATATCACTCAAGAATCTTCTAAACCTGAGATAACATGAAAGGAAACTTTCAAATAAAATCCATCTCCAAGCCAGGGAACCCTAAAAAATCATTCCCATTGAAGGTCATATAATATAATCCATAATCAAGAATTTAATTATCTCACCAAATACCCCTCCACAAATAGTTCAGTCAAATCCCCAAGAGTGAATGGAGGAAATTAGAATAAATATAATATTTTCATTAATGTAAATATGAAAAGAGTGTTTCTAGGGAGGAAAAAATTCACCATTCTTGCTTATCTAGAATATATTTATTAAAAATAATCAAATTATTGTACTAAATCCCTTTGAGGGGTAAGGGTGGGCTAAATAGAATCAGATCACATGGACCCAAATAAGACATAACATGTATTTTTAATTTATTATTCAAGATTAACAGAAATTAACTATTAGATAAGATTGAATTAAATATGGATGTAGAGAACACTAGATTTTTGTGCTTTAGTTCCTTTGGGACCCACGTGAATGGAAATAAAACCACCTCAACTCACACACTTTATTATGTTCAATGAATAATATAAAACTAGGTGTAATCCTGCAAGAATGTAAGAGAAATAGAATTATAAAATATTTATTAGCATCTAAATAATGTACAGCAAATAAAATACTGGTAGGTATAGAGTATATATCACTTTGGAGGTCCTAATATGGTGATGATGGAAGATGGATGTACTCCAAACCTCAATTTGATGAGTCCTTCTTGGATTTGTGCTTCTAGAATAGTCATTTAGAAGGAAAAAGATCTTCCACTTAAGATGGACATTTTCTTCAACATATTTTGCAATGAGGTGAAGCTAAGGAAGAAAACATTCCAATATTTTTTATTCAGAAAAGAATAATGGTGTTAGAAAGATAAGTTTTCGCTAAAGAGAACTAAGATCCAAACCATGGGAGGATGATTGAAAATGATAGAATTCTATCCGTTGAAGGGGAATAGTTGTTATCAATCCCTAGACTCCTTCAAATAGGACAACAAATCCGGATTGGAAACAAAACCATAGTCACCAAAACACATGATGGCATACTCGAAGAGTCCGGAAAAGTGAATGGTTCAGATCAATATGGAAGTGTAACAGATCAATGGTAGGGAATAAATCCCACATGGAACAATGAATAATTACAGAAGTAAGACAACAAGACAAAAAAAGGCCAAGGACTAAAGTATAGGCATGAACATGTAATAAAAGACACAAACCTAAAATAAATGTCCCAAATTCTAGCGTAATTATACAATACCAAATTCTAAGCCTATAAAATAAATGTATACATTTTTCATGCATTATATTAAAAAATAAAAATTGAAGGTAAATATTTTTTTCAATTCCATATGAAAAAAATTAGTGATTCCATAATTCACAAATCTCCCCGATTGTCAATTTAAATTGGGGATGTAATTGAACATATAGTTAGAAAATTGAAACAAAATTTTTCATCTCTAAACAATATTTTAATTTAGATAGTAATATGGCTTTAGTGAAACTACCAGCTGAGTTATCGTCAAATCATATCCTATTGAAATATATAGTTTTAGATTTTATAAATTCATTAATAGAAGTTATCCTAATACCTATGTTTTTTTATTTACCAATGCATTCTATGTTTCCATATAAATTAACATAATATTGATTATCAGAATAATGATTGATAATAGAATTGAAAATATTGTTTGGGAATACAAGCCTTTATGGCATAATGATTCATTAGAAACATCTATCCAATTAATGTATACTAATTCTATGGTTGAAATAGAAACAATCAACAACATGTTATAGTTACAAGAAATAGTACAACCACATGAAGTTAAAATAATAATTAGTCAATGATTTTTGGGTATCAGTTTTTCCTTCATAGTTAGAATCTATGTATAAAACTATAATTTTAGACGATTGGTATTTTAATCCATAAAAAATAACATAATAAAACTACAAGTCAAATACCTGTGAATCTATTTTGATGTCATGAAAATGTGGCTTCACAATATGGTCGATAAAATTTCTAAGGGTGATGATTTCATAATCTATTTTCAAGCATAGTGAAAATCATGATATACATAATTCATCTCAATATGATAGAAATGGGTATTTGAGACATAAAATAATATCATTAATATATGTGGGATCCTATGTAAAATATATTTTAAATTTCTTTCCATGAGGTACATTTCCATGTTTATGAGATTCAACATGTAAAAAATTAGAATGATTAGGACAAAGACATGTAAAGGTGCTTTCCAAGAGGTACATTACAATGTTTTAGATATTACACTTTTATCTCTTTTTAATAATTAAAATGTAAGAATAATGAGATAAATAAATGATTTATTAGTTCTACCCCAAATTGTATGAACACTTGAATATTTTTTATGTTCACATAAGTCTTTCATTCCAATCCTTCATTTAAGTTGAGATTAAAATGTAATATTGAGACATGTGTTTTCGAAAATAATAATCAAAAAATAAAACTAGAGTAGAAAATGATTCATATTGATTTAATTTATTTTATGTAGTGGTAAAAAGCATATTAACTCATTTAAAATTGGTCATCTATCTTTATGGATACAAACTTATTATTCTATTTATGAGAGGATTTCATTAAATCATACTATGATTTTTTCAACATTAATAATTGTTTAAATTCTAATTCGATAGATTAATAATCAAGAGGTTTCATGTAAATCATCTCATTTAAATCACCATGTACGAAATTGGTATTATAATCTTTTTTTCAATATTTAGGTCACTATAAGATGTAAATAAAAGTAAAATCCTTTGAGAAGAATCATTGACAATATTGGAAAATATTGAGAATAATATATCTTCTCATTTTAATAAACATGAAAGAAGGTAGTTTTATTATCTGTTTTTTCAATATATAGGTCAATATATGTAGTAAAATAAAGTAAAAGTCTAAGAGAATTATCATCAATAGTGGAGGAAAATTTTTAGAATAGTCAATGCCTTATCATTGAAGTACTCCCTTGGTAACTAGTGTGAAATTTTAAACAACTTTGTTCTCTATCGTGTTGTATTGTTTCATTTATTAAATCCACTTTCATGTTATTATTTTTTCATTGGTAGATTTATTTATGATTGTCCATGTGAGATTATTTCTTAAGGAAAATGTTTCAGCATCCATGGTAGGGACCAGCTGTTTAGAGTATTTTCCTTTTAGATATTTTCTAAAGTTATGATGATCATCATCTTCTAGATTCTAATAAAACTGAAATACAAAGGAAGTCATATCATATCGGCTGAATTGAGTAAGAGGTCTAGGGACTCTCATTTATCTATCTCTAGATAATTAATAGTCCCTATTATTGGGGGAAAATTATTTTTTAGAATCTATTCCAGAACTATTGTTAGAATTAGACATGGTTGTGGGATGAGGTTGTGGTTGAGTGGGCTAGATATGAACTTAATTAGTTAGGATAAGTGGATAATATAATTAAATAAGGTGGACTGATGGATTAAATGATTATAAAAAATGCCACGCCGATCACTGACTAAGCATCTTTGCAAGTCAGCAAGATGGCCAATGGCCAAGGCCCAAATTAGAGGCCCACAAGGGTAATAAAACTCCCAAAAGACTGCATAATCCTAATAGAAATTTTTTTGTTCATATAAAATAAAATCATAATTATTTCCTAATTTAATCTAATACAGTTTAACAATGGAGGATGAATAACATGGTCTATTGAATATGAAAAGATATAAATGTGTACCATAATTCACAATCCCACAAGAATTCATTGGAAATCAAATCTAATCCAATGAAAAACAATGAAATCTATGATTTCCATTGTTTTTTCCCACAAAAAAATATCCAATTTAAAATGTGGTTTCTTCAATGGTAAATCTTGAAATTTTAATAAAGACTTGGAAAATAATCAAATTTCAGGAGATACCAGCCTAATATAAATCTCCTTCAATATAATGGTAATACTCTTGCATGACCATATAAAATTAATTTTACCCACAATACCAATAATAGAATAGAAGACATGGTTCTGAAATATTTCAATAATATTTAGAAGTATGAAATACCAACAGTGTTTCTTAACCACTGGAAATACTCATGACTACTTCAAATACTCCTTCTATGATGGATAAATACCATACTAATTTTTTTTTTGACATTGTACGAATATGGTGTTACCCATAATCCATTTAATAAATAATCATAAACTTTAAAACTATATACAATTCTTGAGGGGTAACATGGACAAAGATAAGAATTTCATTTTCTTAGAAGAAATTTGAAATATGGTGGGTGTTATGAAATACCTATTCACCATGAATAAACCCTTTCTCCACTGAGTTTTAATGTAAATATTAAAACATGTTTTCTCGTATGCTTAGGAGGTATCAATATTAAATATCAATTTTCAGATGTTCCCAATAAGTTTTAGGTTTGTCTGAACATCCCATGAATATTATTCCTAAATTTCAGCAAAGATGCACAATTCATTACACCCTCCACCCATATATCCCCAATCCCCATTATGGAAATTTTCATCCCAATAATTTCCCATCCAGACATACCATATGCTTTCATAATATCATGTTTCATCACCATAATACTTATTTTATAAGAAGGGTAGCTCTTCATAGAGTGGGAAAATTCATACGTGATAGCTGCATTATCAATATTAGATCATCTTATAAAAAATGCACTTTGAATTTTAGTCACAATATGGGGAATGAGTTCATCAAATTGAGTAACCAAAATAGTAGAGAAAATAATATAAATAACATTGAAATGACTAATAGTATAAAAATAAATAATTTTTTGAAGAATATATATTTTATTTGTTAAGAAAATCCAAGTCTCATTCAGAGAGTAAAGGGGAGATGTCCCCATAAAAAGATCCTTCATAAGAAAAATCACCCCAATGCCAATAATATGCCAAAAATGTTTTAATAATAAATCATGAAAACCATATTAACATGAAACATCAATAGAATGAATATGTTAAGGGGCGTTGATGATTTCATTATCCGATATATTTCTTTCCAACTCTTGATTCTTATCATTAGTGAAAACCATTAAGATAAAATTATTCATCGAAAGGGGAAATTCATTGCTTTAATCCATGTCAATATTGGGAAAAACAAGAATAATATTTATTATTTATCATACATTATTAATAATTCATCTCATTATATCCTACAGCTGAGAAATCTAGTTTTCCTCCTATGTAAAGATGATTTCCAATTGGAGATGGTTGTATTTTCATAACTATCACATATATAGAACACTATTGATCTTAAGAACTAGTGTCACTCGTATTTAATAAGGCCTTATTAATCTATTTCTCAAAAAATAGATATAATTAAGAACCAGATCATTAACATGATTGAGAAAATTATCATTAGGCGGTTATCCACTCATTTGATGGGTCTGGAAAAATCCCTAAACATTGTAGTACTCCACCTATGGAGTTTGGTTTCAACATTCTGGGTTTAATATTTGAATCATACTTTTTTACCATCTCATAAAGACAAAAACTCCTCCTCACATGTAATATTTTGGAACCAAAATCATTCAAGTAATAATGTCCTCTTATTTATCCCCCCATTCACTACATGAAACTATGTAATCAAGGACTAAGCTATGATCATAAAAAACCAATGAAAAATAAAATACTAAAAATGAATTAAAATGGAATAAAAATCATTATATCCAATTAAGATATCCAGGAATTTATCTATGTATCCAATTTTAGTTCTCCCTCTAAACTAGGAAAATAATATCCTAGTGAAACCACAATCGTGTGGTGAATTAAAAATGTATAGGTATTCAAAGGAATCAATTTTTGATTCAGATCCACTACATTAGTGTTCTTATCATAGCATAACTAAATGATAAGATCTCCTGTAATAGCTAGAGGTCCTGAAAGAGAATCATGTAGACGAATCAGTTGGATATAGTTCATGGTATTATAATTTTGGAAAGACCATCTATAAATTCCAACAAAAGACCATGGTAGGGAGCACGATACTAAAATAAAATTTTCAATGTGATTGCATGATATATTAAAATTAACTTAACATCTAGATCTATATTCCAAATGTTATGTGGTAATAGTGGGATACAACCCCAATAAAAAATTCCAAGGACCAATAAAATAAAAAATTTGATTCAAATTATTTTTTAAAATAGAAATTTATTCCTTAATACAATGAAAAAAGTGTTTAGCAATGGATTATAACAAAATCAGTGAACTAATATAATGGAAAAATAATAAAGGGGACATCTAGTCAAGAATTTAAATGTTTTGGTCTCGTTGGGACTTACTGAATGAAAATAACACCACCCAAACAACCTGTTATTATTAATTATCAATGATAAATGGAACCATATTACAGGATAAAAATAAAAAATTCTAATAGAGATTTGAAACAATGAATCAGATCCTCATCACTAATAGATGTTCTCATAGTGATGAAAATTATCATCGTGAAGCAGGTTATTGACATAAATCTCCCATATATAATTATTCACAAAATGGGATGAGGGATACACATATTTTATGCGGATGTTCCTACAAAAGAAACTAGAATTGAAGCTCTTCCATGTCAAAGATGAGAGTTGAAAATTACAACACAGTGAGCCAGTGTGGGAGGATTCACGTTCATGTTCTATAGAACCTAAATGGAGTAACAAATCATCCATGGAGAGAGATTCATTATTAATATATGGAATAGAAACCTCAATGTCATTAAATACTCTCTAGACAGATGTGTGGTGAGAATTGGAAGGTTAGATACCACAATCTATGGCTAGAGAAAACATGGATTTCCGTAGTTGCAAGAGGAAGGCAAGCATTACATGTGTGAGCAGCCTAGAGTACATAATCCAATTTATCATGTCTATCTGGAATTTAATGAATATTATAATATTAGGAAAACCAATTAATAAAAAAATGTAACAAAAAAATTTTGCAGAAATTTTTAAACGGTTTAATTTCAATTTTCAATATGAAAACAAGAAATACAGAAATTGAAAAATCTTCTCCAATTTCAATTGAACATTTGTGATGTTCTAGAAGGTAAATTTTATTAAATTTCTGTAATGATAAATTATATATAGGAATTTCTTGAACTTGGATAATGTTATAGCATTATTCAAACTATCAGTTGTGTTTTCATCTATGTGTAACTTACTGAAACACACAACTCCATTTTCAATAACTTCTGTAATTAAATGAAGATCAATTACAATGTTCTTGAACCAACCCTTTAATACAATTTTTTAGATAGATAAAGGGAATATATAGAATAGAAATGTATAGATACAATGAAATTATTAATTATAAGCTCATAAATCAAACCCTTCACCCATATATATTCTTTGAAGGCCTCTGTTAGTGCTATGTAATAGTCATTAGTGGTCAAGAGGGCCACCACCGATTTCATATTTTATTTCCAAGATATAGGTCATCCTCATACAGTAAAAAATAACCTATTAGTGATTTCCTAGTATCAGCATATCTATTATAGTTTGAATCCACATAACCATTGACAGTCTCCAAATAATTAACATTATTTTTATAGAATATTTAATGAGATGTAGTGGATGAAGTGTACACCAATAACCATTTAATAGAATACCAATGTGACATTCCTAGATTTTTCGTAAACCTCATAAAATTAAAAATAGATAAAGAAACATATGGTCAAGTACAAATCATTGTATACATAATAATTCACACTACATTAACGTATATTATTATGGTCATATATTCAGTATTAGAAGTATTGGAAGGTGACTGAGATAAAGACAATTTAAAATAGTGATCTCATCGAACACTATCTCGCTTCAAAAATAAATAAAAATTACTTTTTTTGAACTTTTGGGATATAGTAATGATGAAAAAATATAGAGAAACCAATGATTCAAATCCATAATAATTTCACGAGAATAATTTTCTTATCAAAAGATAGATATTTCATTTCAAAAGATGAATTATATTGCATTTTATCATGGGTGATTAATTTCATATCAATACATATGAGTAACATGTCATCTACATAAATCAGTAAATAAAGCATGCATTTCTTAATTTATTTTAATTATACACATGCACCAAACTGACTTCTGCTGAATCCTTTTTCTAATATGATGGATTCAATATTTTCGTACAATTTTCTTGATGCTTTTTTTAATACATATAATTATTTTTTATGTAAAAAAACCCGGTTAGCTTTAAATTAATGTTAAAAACCCGTAGAAGGCTTCATGTATAATTTTTCAATCAAGTCACCGTGAGGGAAAGCAGTTTTGAAATCAAGATATTCAATTTGAAAATATAAATGGGATTCAAAAACATTAAAAAGTTCTATCCAGAATATTTCACTACAGGAGAAAAAAAATCATTGTAATCAATTCCTTCTTTTTTAATGATGTCTGGGGGAAGAAGTCTAGCTCTAAACATATTTTCATTGCATATAATATGTTATTGTTTTTATTGAAAACCATTAATAACCAATAACCTTTGATTTAGTTGGTTTATTGACTACCGAACAAGTATGGATAGTAATTTTGGAGGTGACAACATCATCCATAGATGAAATCCAATGATTATAGTTGATGTTATTATTGTCTTTTTTGTAGCTTTTTTGATCTTCTCCACAATGATTTTCTTCCATATTTATGTTAAATGAAACAAAATTATCATAGCTATAACTAGTATGAAATGAATCTATTCTTCATATACCAAGTGAGATAACAAAGCCTAATGTTAATAGGAACTCCAAAATCAGGAGTATCATTAGAATCATTGCAATATTTTTTCTCAGGATGGGAAAGGGACACCTAAGCAGTAGAAGGATTCATAATATGAGACTCACTAACACTGGGTTGATCAACCTCAAGATATTTTCTATGATAATGATTATTATTGTTATATGTGGGAGGCTAGACTCTAGTATAAACAATCTCTTGAAACACCACATCCTAGGCAAGAATACAATTCAAAAAACTTGTTTTAGCTAAATAAAGATTATAACCCTTCACCCATTCAGGATACCCCATAATGATTCACATGACATGTCTGGGCTCATGGTTATCATCTTTAACATGACCATAGGCAGAGTATCCAAGCACCGTGCGATTATCATAGGATTTTGGAGATTTTTTTATAATCCAAATGGAGTCTTAAAGTTGTTATTAGATGAGGGACACATATATATTAAGTGAACTAACATAGTGATGTCTTATGTCCAAAAGGAATTAGGATGGCCTGAGCATGCATGCATGCTATGAATACACTCTAGAATGGTATAATTAATACACTCATGTAGAACATTATTATTAGGAGTATTACTTATAGTTCTAGGTCTCAAATATTCATCATTTTCAAATAAAAAACGTAATATAAAAATATTGGTATTCAATAACATTATTTGTCCATAAAGCCCTAAAATATTCAATGGGGTTTTGTATAGGCTTCCCATGTTTTTAACAACATAATGACATCATATTTATTTCTAAAAATATAAAAAATATAAATTCCTAGAAAAGACATTTATAATAGTGAAAACATAGGAGCCCACAACATGGGAGGTCTTCCTAGAAGGACCCCACAAATCTGGTGAACACACTCAAGTGGGTGACCCACATTAATTTTGGATCTATGAAAACATACTCTTTTAGACTTACCCTTGAAAAAATCGTTATAGTAGAGTAAAATACATGGTGTAATTTGAGCAAGTATCCCTTGGATGCTCAATTTCTATAGACCTATAGCACGCACATGTGTCAGCCACCAATGAAAAAGAATAGTGTTGTCATTATTATTGAAAGAGGTGTTTCCCAACTAAATGAAACATGTTCTTCCATAAAAAACATACAACCAATTGAGGATGGAGGCATTAATAACATTACTAGATCACTTTGTGATTCTATGAAAAAAAAATATTATTTAATATTAAAACATCTCTTATGTAAGACACATAATGGGAAAGGATCACTGTAAATCTAGAACACATACCCATGTTAGGTCCACAAGGATGAAAACGCTGAGAGGGGTGTGAATCAGGGTATGAATAATTTAAATTTAACGCTTGTTCTGATCTTCTTTCGCTATTAAAAAAACACTCTTCTCTCTCTTTCCTGTTGCATAATATAAACAGAATGTAAATCAAGAACAGGACACAACAATTTTACTTGGATAACCGCTAAGGGCTACATCCACGGAGCATACGCCGACAGGTTTCCAGTCGTACCAATTCAACTAAACTTCACTATCTGTGGATTACATGGTTAGGAATAGATCACTTCTAAGCCCATGATCACTTCCTTTACATGTTTAGGGTTAGATCACTATGTTGCCAAGGGTCACTCCTTGTTTCTATCTCTCTGGATCACTGCTAGTGGAGAGGATCACCTTCTTTCACTTCCTTAGCTCACTGCTCTGGGAGAAATCCACTCACAGTTTATAGACCTGTAGTTCTCTTCATTTTCATGAAAGAATGAATCCTCAACTATTGATATATGCTCTGTTGAAGTCCACATTTCATCCATTGATAAATAACCCTTTTCCCCGGAACACTGGGCAATTCCTTTTGGAAACACCTTCGCAAAGCACCCTGCTTCACGAGGCTCCCAATTTCGCAATGTTCAAACAAGCCTTCGCGAATCTCCTTCCTTTTCACAAAGAACTCTGATGATGAAATTTCACAAAGCACTCTTGCGATGCTCAAGCCATCACATAGTGATTTCCCTTGTGAAGATCACTGATCGAATGCAGTGCTCGCAACTTTCGTGGAGCTACAATAGCCGTCGTGAAGCTCCGCTTTCTCGAAGCACACAGGCTACGCAAACCACCTTCAAAAAATGAGTGGAAAAGATCTTCTCTGAAAATTCCCTCTAATTCGCTCAAGGGGGTAGACCTCTATTTATATAAAATTCCACCGACCCTCCAACTTTCTGCTCGAATTCAATGCCACATCAGCTCAAATCGTGAATCTCCGAAGTTCCCTCCAGAATTCTCTCAAAATCGCGAAGCACCATGGCAATTTTTCCATCACGGAGCTCATCGTAATCACTGACCATCCCGTCAATTACTTCGAACCTTCGCCATGAAGCTCCCTCGCAATGCCCGTCATCACCACGATGCTCCCTTATAAATCCCTTCACCACTGCGATTCACTTCACCCTCTGCCATTCGTGAAGCTTTTCGTAATCGCGAAGAATCACCGCCTCCATTCTTCTGGTCTTCATGAAATCCAAACCATGAAGATTTTCGTCATGAAATTCATTGCTTTTCCATATTAAAAAATGTTCTTCATGGAAATCAACTTTTTGCGATTCTCACCATCCTCCAAATTTTGGAACCCAAATATTTGGAAAACACTGGAAAACGACACCAACATGTACTGATTTTTTGTACCGCCTCCAGATTGTCCTTTCCTTTTTCATCAATCTTTTGTTAACATTTATTTTCAAAAACATCTTTGGAACTTGAAAATATATTCATGGAAACCTTCTTTGTCAACAAACACAGTCAACCCTAAAATACTGCAATGTTACCTTGAAGTATTGTTTCCCAACAATCCCCCCCTTTGGGTTTGTTGACAACTCTTCACAACTCTGCTCAGAATGATTTTCTTCACTTTGATACCTCACTGAGTCTTCTTCTAGCCGCTACCACCATTTTCCTCATGCGATTATGATAGCGTTCAGGGAATCACATTACACGTACTCTAAGCCAACATGAGCAATTCTCGGCGTGCGAAACAAGAGTAATATGAAAAGTTCATCAATGAAACACTTCATGTCAAACCCCAATTGTCGATTCCAAACTGATACCAATTTCTAAATTGATACCAATTTTTTTACCACACTGATACAAATTCATGATAGCTGGACACCTTCCCACAAATCTCCAACATCACTGTTCTACTTTTATCACGATCCTCTGCTATCGTGATATCTTTCCTTTGATCGATCACTTCAAGAATCATCAGATTTTATACTCCCCCCCTATATCATTGCACTCCCCCTATCTGGCTTCTCCACCTATCAGCTTCCTCCAATATCATTCATGATTTATCAAATCTCTACACTATCTCCCCCTTGAGAAATCACTATTTTCTCCCCCTTTGTCAACGAACCCAAAGGTCACTGTTTTTCATTCTGTAACAGAGTATAGAACACATCATCACATTAGGGAAAAACACATCATACCTCGGGGAGAGGGGGGTGTTCACATCCACATGCTTTCAAATGCAATGAATCGACTGAACTCCCAGAGCCAGTCGATGCCTTTCAAATACTTCCTTGGGTAAGTCCTTTGTCAGAATATCTGCAACCTGTAACACTGTAGTCACATACTCCAACTTCACACGCCCTTGCTCCAAATTCTCCTTGATAAAATGATATTTGATCTCAATGTGCTTTGTCCTTGAGTGTTGAACTTGATTTTTGCTAAGATTGATAGCACTTGAGTTATCACACTGGATTCCGATCGGAGACTTCACTTCAACTCCCATATCGTCAAGCTGCTGCTTCATCTATAATAACTGTGTTCATTCTTGAGTGGCCGCAATATACTCAAATTCTTCGGTGCTTAATGAAATGCAATCCTGCTTCTTTCTAAACCAAGAAATACATAGTCCTCCAATATAGAATGCACATCCAGATGTTGATTTCCTATCATCCACTGAACCGGCCCAGTCTGCATCAGTATATCCCAATAACTCTGTCTGAGATTTGTCATTATATGTCAAGACGAAGTCCACCGTCCCCTTGATATAACGAAGTATTATTTTCACTACCAGCATGTCACTTTACTTGGGAATACTCTGATATCACACAGCTTGGCATGTGGCAAATAAAATGTCAGGCCTTGTTGCAGTCATGTATAACAAACTTCTAATGATTTTCCTATATTCTATGATATTAACTCCTTACCATCCTCATCTTTGGAATGTATCATCCGAGTAGCAACCAGAGTCTTAATATCCATGGAATAATCCATTCCAAACATTCTCAGAGCCTCCATGGAATATTTAATTTGAGAAATGAATGTTCCATTTCTTCCTTGTGTCACATGTAGACCAAGGAAAAACGTTAGCTCTCCAATCATTGACATTTCAAACTCATTTTTCACGAATTTGGAAAACTGTCTGCATTGAGCTTCATCTGACCCACCTAAAATTATGTCATCGATATATACTAGCACCATCATCCTTTGATTACTATCATTGCTGAAATAGAGATTGTAATCAACTCCTCCACGCTGAAAACCATGCTACTTCAAGTATTGATCAATCCATGAGTACCATGCTCTTGGTGCTTGTTTCAGCCTGCAAACTTTTTTCTCATCCTCATGAATTGGAAAACCATCTGGCTGCCCAATATACACCTCCTCTTCCAGAACACCATTCAAGAATGCGGATTTGACATCCATCTAGAACACTTTGAACTTCCTTTGTACTGCGATGGCTATGAATAATCTGATTGTCTCCAGCCTTGAAACGGGTGAAAATGTCTCATCAACATCTATTCCCTCGATCTGGGAGTACCCATTGCACACTAGTCGTCCTTTATTCCGAATCACTGTGCCATCTTCATTCATCTTGTTGTGATAGACCCATTTTATCCCGATGAAATTTTTACCTGCTGTCCTTGAAACAATATCCCATGTTTGATTCATCTCAATCTTATCTAGCTCTTCATTCATATCCTGAACCTAGTTCTCATCTTCAGCTTCATCGGAAAAACATTTTGACTCCACCTGAGATAAAAATGATGTTTTCTATAATAACATCATTCTTCGAGTCTGATGTGGTGCTGTATGATCACCAATGATATTCTGCCTATCAATTTTAGCTCGACTCTTTGGCTTCATTACAGACACAGATTTGACACTTTCTTATTCATCATTAGTATCTTCTTCTGAGTCAGCCTCTACCACTTCTACTCTCCATGTGTCTCTTACCTCATCATCACATTCATCCAAAAACTGTTCACTAGGTCGTTGAGCATTCTATTCATTTTTGACTATAGTGACATCATTGCTCTCAACATATTTTCCCAGCCTTTTGTTGAAGCATTTATATGATTTAATTTTCCCTGAGTATCCAAGGAATATCCCCTTATCTCCTCATGCCTCAGACTTTCTATGATTTTCTTTATTGATAATGAAAAACTTACTTCCAATGATTCGAAAGTATTTCAACTTTGGATTCTTTCCGTACCACAGTTCAAATGGAGTTTTCCCTTGCTTCGAACACAACAAAGACTTGTTCAAAACATAGACCGATGTCAAAACTGCTTCCTTCTTAAATTTCTCTATTAGGTCATTATCAATAATCATCATTCTAGCATGTTGTTGATGATCCGATTTCTCCTTTCTACCACTCCATTCTGTTGGGGTGTTCTCACTGATGAAACATAATGACTTATTCCATGTTTCGCGAGATAGTCTTCTACTAGACTGTTTGTGTATTTTGTACCTTTATCAGTATGAAGCATCATAATTTTCTACCCAAGCATCCTTTCTGATTCCCTCCTATACATATTGATACAACTGAACACCTCTGTCTTATGGGTAATGAAAAATACCCATGCCATTATGCTATAATCATCAATGAAAAGAATATAGTACCTTTTCCCATTTATTTCTCGTGGCGAGATAGGTCCACATACATAAGCATGCACCAATTCAAGAACTATGGTTGATTTCTGTTCCTTTGGACTATATGTATTTATGATGATCTTCCCTTGTTGACAAGAATCGCATGTATGAGTACGATCACGTGATTGTTTGGGAAGGTCTTTAGCAGCATCACATTTTACAAGATCATCCATGGATAGTTGACATAGGTGACCAAGTCTCTTATGCCACAACTGATTTTCTTCCTCTCTGGATAAAAGGAACAAATCTTCTTCCCCACTTACATGTAAAAGATTTCCCTTTGTCCTTTTTTCTTGTAGAAAAACTACTCCATATTTTGATTTCACAACACACATCTTCTTGGTAAATCGAATAGAGTGCCCGGAGTCTCATAATTGACTGACACTGAGTTAGTTATGACTAATCCCCTCTACTACCAAGACATCAACACATCTCATTTCTTTTCCCCCAAACATGGCTTTTCCTGAGCCAACAATCTTCAGGCCTTCATCGTTTCCAAATTGGACATATCCTTCTTTGTCATATCTTATGCATGTAACAAGATCCTTATTACTGGTCACGTAGGATGTGCAACCACTGTCAAGGATCCACACACCAGATCGATCTGATGCATTAAGGGAAATCTTTTCCACCACGACCTTCTCATTTTTATTCTTCTTGGTCTATACTTTTTCCTTCACAATCGGCATGGATTGAGGCTTCTGTTCATTCTCAGAGTATGATGGACCAGCTTCATCTTGCAGAGCTGCAAATATATTCTAAAATTTTAACTCACTTGTCAATTTATTGATCTACTGCTTGCGAACTTTTTGATTCTTCTTTGGCAGATTTCTCTGAATGGTCGAAGTGCAATACCTACCCATGTGCCAAAATCCTTCGCACCAAAAATAGTTTCCTTCAAAATATGTTCTGGAAAAACTTTCTCTGTTTGTCGGCCACCTCTATTCTTGTTCCCATTGGTATCTTTTGGCTGTGGAATGCACATACTGTGAATGTCCCATCTTTCTATAACAATAACACTTGATATATAGTTCATTATTTTGTGTTACTTCAGCACTACGATTTTCCCTTTAGGATCTCTGAATATTTTGATTTTGCTTTGTGCCCAAATCATCCTCTGATTTCGGGATGAATGCTTGCGGTCTAACCTCAACTATCATAGATTTTTGGTTCTGATTAATCCCTAAAACAACATTAACGTCTATGCTCAATTTCTTCTTCTACCCTGCTAAACTACTTAGTTCATCTTACATCTTTTCAGTCTTTAGAATAACCTGCTTTCTCAAGAATGTGTTAGGAATCAAAGGTATTTCCTGTTCTTTGACTTTTCTCCGCAGACTGACAACTTCCTCTTCAAGCTCTTCGATATGGTTGACGTGATCTTTCACATTTCTATTAATGCAATCTATATACCTTTTATATTCTTCAAACATGAGTTTATGCTCATCAAACATTTCTGTGCACTCTGGCATGGAAGACTTATGATTCAAAATTTCTTCCACTAGCTTAGACTTATCTTCTTCTTGCTGTTGCATGTAGAGTTTGGCATCATTTACCACCTTGTTGGCTTTCTTTGTTTTTTCTCTACAAACATCTATCTCTTCAGAAGATGCTTATAATTTATCTTCCATGTCAACTCTCCCTTCAATTTCTTCTTAGTCCTCATTAGTTTCAGTTTCTTTCTTTTCCTGAGCACTAATGAAAACAACCACCATTGAATTTTGTCCATGATCTTTGTAGTTTTCTATATCTTCAATTTATTCACCCTCAGACTCATATGAACTGTCTATTTCTTGGGAAAAATGATTCTTTTCTTAAAGAAATTTCTCTTTATCTGCTTCTTCCCTTTCACATAGGCTGATGATTTTTTCTTGGGAATTTAAACTTCATCTTCATCGTTTTCTTCTTGAAACTTTATGGGGCACCTTCCAGCAAGATGACCAACTTTTCCACATCTAAAGAAATCAAGTAGAAACTTCCCTTTGAACATTCCTTTTCCTCTTTGAAGATTTGAGGGGAGGAATGACATTACCTCTTCTATCTCTTCTTCTTCCTGAGAATCTTTAATGGTAAACTTATTCATGGATTTAAATGCCACCTCTTTGGACATCCCATTTTCCAGAGCCTCATTATCATCGTTCCACATTTCATATGCAACCATGGAACTGTGCAAATTATCTTGTGTCAGCTCTTTTGGATCTTTATCTTCTAGTACTGAATCTTTCCGATTGAACCGAGGTGGATATTTCCTCACGATGCACTTTACAATCTTTTTGTCTTCAATGACTTCTCCAAGACCTCACATATCTTCCACAACAATGCTTACCCTGCCAAAGAATGTGTCAACAGACTCATTCGGGTTCATTTTCAGAACTTCATATTTCTTCCAAAACACCTGCAGCTTTGCCTCTCTGACTTATATATCCCCATCATATATATTCAAAAGCTTTTCCCACATGGCATGTGACGTTTTGCATGACATCACCTTTGTGTAGATGGTATAGGAAAGGGCTCCCCCTAAGGTATTGATTTCTTTGGCATCAGCATTCAGCTATCTACGCTCAGCTTCTGATAATGCACCACTATTGATGTCAGCTGTAATACCATGCATTGCTGCTGTGAACACATCCATTCCTAAAGATTGGAAGTAGTGCTGCATCCGATTCTTCCATAGTTGAAAATTTTTTTCATCAAAGATCTGAATCCCTTTATGATTAGTGACCTCCATTGAGAGAAGAACTACTATCAATCTTTTGCTCTGATACCAATTGTTAGGTCCACAAGGCTGAATACCCTGAGGGGGGGGGGGGTGATCAGGGTAAGACTAATTTAAAATTAATGCTCGTTCTGATCTTGTTTCACTATTAAGAAAAACACTCTTCTCTCTCTTTCATGTTGCATAATATAAACAGAATGTAAATCAAGCAAGGGACACATCAATTTTACTTAGTTCACCATTAAGGGTTAAGTCCAAGGTGCATACGCCGACAAGTTTCCGGTCGTACCAATTCCACTAAACATCACTAGCTGTGGATTACAAGGTTCAGCCTAGATAACTTCTAAGCCCAGGCTCACTGCCAATACAAGTTTAGGGTCAGCTCAGTGCTTTCCCAAGGGTCACTCCCGGTTTCTCTCTCTCTAGCTCACTGTCGGTGGAGAGGATCACCTTCTTTCACTTCCTTAGCTCACTGCTCTGGAAGGAATCCACTCATAGTTTATAGACCTATAGGTCTCTTCATTTGCATGAACGAATGCATCCTCAACTGTTGATAGATGGTCTGTTGAAGTCCAAATTTCATCCACTGATGAATAACACTTTCCCCCTAAACACTGGGCAATTCCTTTTGGAAACACCTTCGCAAATCACCATACATCTCGAGGCTCCCAATTTTACAAAGCTCAAAAAAGCCTTCGTAAAGCTCCTTCCTTTTCGCGAAGCACTCTTGCGAAGTACTTTTGCGAAGCACTCTCACGATGCTCAAGAAATCGCAGAGTGATGTCCCTCGTAGAGGTCACTGAACCAAGGCGGAGCTCGCAAGTTTCGCGGAGCTACAATATCCTCCGCGAAGCTCCTCTTTCGCGAAGCACAGTGGCTAAGAGAACCACCTTCGCAAAACGAGAGAAAAAGATCTTCACTGAAAATTCTCACTACTTCGCCCGAGGGGGTCGACCTCTATTTATAGGCAATTCCACCGACCATCCAACTTTCTGTGCGAAGTCAATGCCACGTCAGCTCAAATCGCGATGCTCCGAAGTTCCCGCCGGAATTCTCTCAAAATCTCAAAGCACCACGTCAATTTTATTATCGCAGAGCTCGTCATAATCGCGGAAAATTCCGTCAATTCCTTCGCACCATCGTCACGAAGCTCCCTCACAATTCCCTTCATCCCCACGAAGCTCCCATGCAATGACGTTCACCGTCGCGATGCACTTTAGCCTCTTCCGTTCACGAAGCTTGACATAATCGCGAAGAATCACTGACTCCATTCTTCTGGTCTTCATGAAATCCAAACCATGAAGCTTTTCATCACGAAATTCATGCCTTTTCCATATTAAAAAATGATCTTCATGGAAATCCACTTTTCGCGATGCACACCAACATCCAAATTTTGGACCCCAAAAATTTGGCAATCACTGGAAAATGGCGCCACCTTGTACTGCTCTTTTGTACCGCCTCCATATTTTGTTTTCATTTTTCATCATTGTTTTGTCAACATTGATTGTCAAAAACTTCTTTGGATCTCGAAAATTTCTTCATGGAAATATGCTTTGTCAACAAACATAGTCAACCCAAAAATACTGCAATGTTACCTTGAGGGATTTTTTCCCCATATCACATCCAATAATGTTACAAGATAATGTTATTACGGATATTTAATTACAAAACCTCTACCCATAACACAAATCCTTTTTATTAACATTAATAACATATCCTACAAATCACTTCATCAACGAATAAAAGGAACTACTATCTGGGAATATATACAAAGTACATCCGATGTCTAAGACCCACTAGACATTAAGAGTTTCTCAGGAAACACACATCATCTCATCAAATTATTTGCCTCAGTTGTAAAAGAGTGAATGATAGAAAGATTCTCAAATAGGCTTGAATGATTTTAAATTGGTTCATTTCGGTCTGATATTTCTAGTTATCCCATAATGGTAGTAGGTAATGTCCTTCAGATTGGGATTAAACTAATGTTTATATGAATGTTTACTACTCATTCAACCCTTTCAAATTTTACCTTTCTTCTTCCCTCAAAACACTGAATGACCCCTCACATTCAGAGCCTCGACTTCACCTTTAACCATTTCCATGTTATAGAAATCTTGAGAAATCAAGATAGGATTGACTTCTTCTTGGTTCATGTAATCATTATTATACATCAAAGAATAAATAATATGTTATATGAACTCTCTAAATAAATTAAATGTATAATGGAATGGTCCTCATCTTCAATATTTACAATTATATTCTCCAGCTCAAATAAGATATTATTAAAATCATCAAGGTGTCACTTGATGGTAGCTCCATGAGGATACTTGTAGGTATATAAAATTTCTTTTTTGTGATGATGGACAATTAAAGATGTTTTCATTTAAATAATTTCAATATTTTACAAAATAACATCTGTCAAAGTATCATGAGAGACTTATCATAAGACTTTATCACCTAATGACATGGTTAAGGGGCTATGTGCTCCCATCAAAATGTTAGAAGGGAAATTTGAATATGTTATGACTATCAGACCATAAATGGTCATACTCATAAGGGGATTCATCAATCCAAAAGGGAATCATGTAGCCCTTATGGGACAAACATGAATAACATTTTTAATCACTACAAATTAAAATCATTAAGTCGATAAAAATTTTCAGTTTAATATTTTTCAAAATACAATTTTTGTGGCTCTAATACAAATTTAATTAGGGGTAACACTGGAATAAAACCTAAATAAAAAATTCAAAAGAATAAATGAATAAACAATTTGATTTAATTTAATGAATACAATATAAAATTAATATTGAATTCACTAAAAATGAAAAAAATAGAGTTAAACTATGACAAATTAAGAAATCAGTGAACTATAATATAAGAAAAATAAATAATGGGATAGTAACACAATAATTCATGTGCTTATGTCCCATAGGGACCTACTGCACAGCAGGGAACACCACAAACACTGGTATTATTAATGGTTAACCAAAAATGGAACACGATTACAAGATATAAATTAAATTGACAAATAGATAGTAGCAAGTGAGAAAAAATTAGATCAGATTAATAAAACCTAATTAACAATGGATAAAAGTCATTACTTATTACAAGCAATATAAGTAACCAAGTTAGAATGGAATTTACAATGACCGACAATGTTCGGAAGTATAAGCACATCAAGAGTTCTCTTGAATAGTATTTCAACTCACAAAAGTCACCGTTGAAGTATGTCCTCATCACTGATGTGTGTCCTCATATTAATGATGATCGTTATTATAATGAAGGTCCTCATCACGAAGCACCCAGATATGATTCGTTTGAAAATGGGAGGAGGAATATGTGTTGTCCAGGCCGATGTTACCACCAAATAAACCAGATTCAATGATCTACCATGTCAATAATGAGTGGCATAACTCCGCACTCTGTGGGCCAAATAATGAGGAGTCACAGATCTGTTCTCTGTGTCGAAATAATGAAATACAGGGGTGATGAAACCCATTTCCAGAACTCAAGCTGAGTAATAACAAGTCCAAGAATAGATTTTCACTAAATAACCTCAAAACGAAAACCCCAACGAAATAAAATACACCTAAATAGATATATGATGAAGATTAAAAAAGAGTCAACCACAGTCAATGACCACAGAAAATGCTGATTACAACAGTGGAAAGAGGAATCCAATCATTCCTAGTGTGAGTGACCCATAGTACACAATACAATTAATACAATCCATCTATAAAGCAAAGCATATTATTATAAATAGAAAATTAAATTATAAAAAAGCCATTTTAAAAACACTAAAATATATAACTATTTAAATTGTTTAAATTCATTTTGAGTAATAAAATAATGAATACCAAAAATAACACCAAAAGAGGATGATTCCTGAAACAAACCCTTGGCTGCAGACAATAATGAAGTTAATAAATCCAATATTCAGACCAAACATATGAAAATCCATTTTTTTTGATATAGTGTGTTAACGATTTGGGGGTTTCCATGCTCCCAATAGTTATAACATATTAATTTTATTTCCCTGTGTAGGTAGGGATATACAAGACTTCACCTATATATAATAATTCAAGAATCACATGATAAAAAGACATTCTTCAAGGAAATATGTTCCTATGATTCAAACCAATATTAATTGGCATATATTCTATTTATGATATATAATTTTTAATATTTAATATGGTTGGATATATGATGTTTTCTTTTCCATTCCCCATGATCATTAATAAGAGAAAAATCCAGATCTATTAGACACAATATAGAGCCCCCAATAATAGGAACCAAAAAATCACAGACTGAGTTGTCATCCTCCACATTCCTTCCAGCTAAAATTTCTCATGATACATATTTCAAATTACCCTCCTCAAAAAATTAATATATTTTTATATCATTAACGATATCATCCTAACCGTTTCGAGCATCTATGATTGTTTTTAATGAATATACTACTTACTTCCAAACCCGATTGAGATAACATGCAAAATAATTACATCATTCTAGGTGCTTTATAATTTTATAAATTCTCCAAACCATTTCATTTCTTGGCCTACGAGATGAAAAACCTACTCGAACCTTCCAAATAGATTTAAGAGCATTACCAAAAAACAGTTTTTCCATACGAATTCTTACATTTAATCTCACAGTTCCTCTCAATGTATTCCAGAACACCATAGAACAATAATTTTTCACTGATACTCTGATATTTAAATGAAACACATTGAAGATAATCCTTTCCCATAAGAAAAACACCTCACAAGAGAGGTCAATCGATAAGGATTTTGGAACTCACCCTGATTAGAGATCCCCAACAAATATGATCTATAAAATACTAGTCAACATATTTTATAATGAAATGACCTATCCTTTTAGTAAATTTTATTCTATGCATTAGGAATCCATTTGATTCATTCCCAAGAAAGAAATCAGGAAAAAAATTCATAGACATTACATTTTTTAATTAAGGAACAAATAAAAATTATATGGATATCAAATGAACATGGTATATCATCCATAATATTATTTTTATGAGATAATAGAAGTCATTTAAAAATCAACATTCTGGATTCCACTTATTTAATAGAAACCCGGTGTTCATGTTTCCACACCATTTGAAACCTGTTTCGCATGTAAATAAGGTCTAACAATATCTTTGTCCCCAATTTACCCTCTATGGGAGGGGAAGGACATTGATAGTTGGATTAATCCAACCCTTAATCATTAGTGACAGAGAGAATCACGTTTTTGTAAGTGAAAAATTATTCCAGTTGTTGATCAGGTCGTATTTCATCGTATATGTGCCCCAAAACATTCAAAAAATTAATTGCTGACAAATAACTAAACCAAGAGTGAGAAAAAATAAGGAAGAGGAGAATAAAATCTATTGAAGTAATAAAAATAAAGAAAAACCTAACAGGGGGAAACTCATAACAGGAGGAGACTCCTTTGCAAATTTTTTTGATTAAGAATTTTAGTTGAATAATAAGGAAATAAAAAATAAGAATAATATTTTTTAACACCATAATTACATAAAGTAGAGGAAAATAAAAATTAAATTAAAATTTTGTATTAAAATTATTATAGAAATATTTTATTTAAAATAATTTCACCACCAACACAGCTATTACGATAAATCAAAAGTAAATAACAATATTCTTAAAACAATTACTGATTTTATTTAATAATTAAGTTATATAATATTTAAATTTTACATATCTATTTTTAGATTTTATTTATCAAATAAAATTAAATAGTTTCCATAAAAAACAATTTGACAAAAATATATTCCATACAATATTAGGAAATTCTGAAAATTATTACATTGGGTTTAAAGTGATGTAGATGGATTTTCTCACTCTACACCTGAAATTACAGAATCCATATATATATGTTCTCAAAAAAAATATTAATTCTACTCTTCACACCCATAGAAAAATATACTAAACTGAAATTTAGTTAACATTGATCATAAATGATAATAAATTTAAACTGTACATTTCAATGATTATTTAAATTATTTATAATGTTTGAGGAATAAAATTAGTTTTGGATCAACATGGGTCAGACAATCCTCATGTTGATGTTTTTAAACCCCTAAAAACTATCTTCACACCGTCCATACCTATTTAATATTCCTCTACTCCAACATTTTTCCACTGATATACATTATTTTCTATATAGGTTTCATCTCAAATTCCACCAATAAAATACCAAACCCTAAAAAATACATTTGAATTGTTCTCCTCTCAAGAAATATTTGGATTCTATTAGAATTTCTCACCATTAAATATGGAAATGATATTGACAAAAAGATACCAAGGGAGCCCATCCTTCTATTCCATGTAAACCCAACAATGAAGAATCATCACATTCCCAAACTAGGGAATTAACAGACCCACAAACATTTTCTCGACCTTGGTTATTCTCACTCATATACGTATGATCGATCACAACAATTCATGAATCATAAAATATAAAATACAATACCCTAATAATTAACCCTACATTATTGTTTATAAGATTCCCATTTAAGAAAATGTTCATGGTGTCAGTTTTTATTCCCATGAATGGATTGTGATGAATAAGAATAGAATTGGAACTGATGGACATTGAGGATTATAGGTTTTCTCATTATTCCTACCCATCACCTAATCATCCCAATTTGAAGGGACATAAATCACTCCATAATCATATATTAATCCTTAATTTAGAGATAATGATTTATGTTTATTCATTTCATATAGTGGTGGAAGAAACTATTGATTTTTATAACCTGTACGACGCACTGAGAATATCATTACACATTGAAATTCAAGGAAATATTTTGATCCCAAAATAAGGAAAAAGAGTGGAAGAATTAATGGATTTAATATTCTTCAATGTAGGTATGATTTTTTCATCCCCCGATCTTATATTCTTATATCTATACCTTTATTGGATCCTGCAATTAAAAAATGAAGTTAAAATTGATTAGAATGATTCATCGATTGTTTTAATGCCTTATAAAATATAGGACATTTAGACATATGAGTGATTGTAGATAGATAAGAACATAATATGAATGTTTAAGATGTCTATAATGGTCATAATCAAATTTAAATTAATCATCCCCCTCCAAATTCTTCATCACCATCATGATAGTGTTATATACTATCCCCATTACGAGGCACAATTTTCATGATATGGAATACTATTTTTCATTTTTTATAAAACAATTATAACATTTATTTTATAATTTATATATAATTTTTTAATAAGGATTTGATATACTACTGATTAATTTCATTATATATAAGGATTTATCTTCTTATTTTTTAATTTTATTCTGTATTTTTAAAATATACTATCATGTCGAATTTTACACAGTGATTATTGAATTTTATTCCATAGTGTTTAAAATATGTATACCTATATAAGATTTAGTATATTAGATGAATAAATAAAAAAATAAAGGAATTATTAATTTCAATTATTTCCTATAATATCATATGAATTTATAAAAAGCTTCAATTTGGGTTTGAGTAATCCTTTGACCCAAAATACCAAAATGGTGTGTGGCGTTCCTCAAAATACATCGATTAATGTGAAATGAACTCAATGAAAATAATATATTAGTATATATGTTTAATATTTTTATAAATTTAATTTATAATTTTTGAGATTTTTTTTAATATAAACCTAATAAATATATGTTCATACGTAAAAAAATTAAAATTAAGGATATTGGATCATGCTTGTTAGAAATTTAAAATTTAAGTACATAATTTTCATAAAAAATAATATTGAATATAAAATTTATAAATTTATATTTTATAGGCCCTATCCCTACTCCTTTATGACCTTTTGGGAATCAGGATGACCCACCTCTATTTTTCGCATATTTTTCTTATTTTTTGGAAAATAATATTTATTTCATATTATAGGCGTAATTTTTTAGACTAAAAAATAATTTTTTTAAAAATGTCCAAACAATAAATATTACTCACTAGATAAATTATATAAGTAATAAATTTAATTCAATTTAATGAACAACAAATACAAATATATAAATTAAAAAATTTACATTAAATTAGTGTATTGTTGACCCATAATATTAATTGTGATATATACATTTTTATGAATAAAGAATACTCATTAAAAGGATGATTAGAGATGTTCCAATACAAGGGTATTAATCCAAGTGGTGGAAAATCATGCATCTAGAAATGTGACTCACATGAGAGACCATGGGCCACTAAGATATCTGCAACCGTGTTTATATTTCTTTTTGTGAGAATGAAAGAGAAAGAACAAAAGTAGTTACATAATGATTGTTTCGTTGAACCAACTAGATCGAATAGTTGATGCCTATTCTCTAGGGTTGAGATGAAAGTGAGGATTTTAAGTCATTATGACACTGGGATAATATCACTCTATCTGAAGAAAATAGAAAACTCCAAATTAAAAAAATTCCTGTAACTTAGCCAAATTTGGAGACCTCCATGAAAAAATGGAATTTTGGAATGCAGTGAAGATTGGTCTGAGGGAATCCCATATGAACACAATTATACCAAAAAATATTTCCCTGTAATCGAAGTGTCCACATTAATCATAAGGACACCATTTGAGGTAGGTTTCTAGGTATTTGAATTTTTATTCATGCTAGTACCATTGATCTGAGCATCATTTTGACCACATGTGGTAGTCTAAGAGATTAACCAAGTGATCCAGAGAGATATTTTTCTGGACCTATGAATAAATATAAGATACTTTTTATATTCCCAAATCATCCAATCCAAGGGGCATTGTACATTCCCAGTCTTCAAGGGAAGAGTGGAAAAAAATATTACAAGTATAACGAAATGGCCGGATATAAAATCTAGAATAGAATAAACCTTATAATTCTATTTGTGCAATAAATCCATGGTACTTAGAAACCAAAAAATTAGTTCAAATAAGATTATGATGTAGACAATTGAGTGGGAATAATGGGACATCAGAATAATGTGAAATAGTGAGGACCTCCTTAGAATGGATGATTCATAAGTATTCTTTTCACTATAAGTATCATTACTTGGGTGGTATTGAGAGATTCCAAAGTTCATTCCAGTTCACCATTGCATTCGACTCCAAATATTCTAACATTATTGAGAACTCATATTTCTACGAGTAAGGTATTGTGGAACATTCAAACCAAAAAATCTAGCTCATTCCTAAATCCTTCCACGTGGAATAATAATTACAATATTTCTATCTATTTATTTAATCAATCCACTCATCTTTTTAGTACATTAGAAGCTATCATAGTCATTAGAAAAAGTGTACACCTTCACATTTTCCATACCCATGAAAATGGGTGATGTTTTCAAAAAGATACTTTTACCCATCATCTAACGGTGTTTCAATATATAAATATTGGATCCATCACACATCCACTAGTAGATTCCTTTGTTTAGAATATCACAAGAATCCTAGAAAACATCTTAAAAGAATGCGAGTTTGTGGGCCTTGGTTTGAATAGATGAGGTTTGAATAAGAAAAATATTTTATGAAATGTAACTAACCATAATGGGATGTAGGGTAATCAAAAATCATCTTATAGTACTTTAAAAGATACACAATATCCTAATGATTCATATCTTGAATCCCCATAAAACCAAAATACATTGATAGGTAATTCTTAGTTTATGTCATCTAGTGGATTTTATATCTTCCATTTATAATTCCCCCTTTAATTTTACCAGTATAAAATTTAACAAGTCAATAATAAACTTGGTAATTTGAAATGGAACATAACATGGGTGGTGATTGAGTGGGACCCAACTATGATGATGAATTCCTTACCCACATTAAAAACTCATTTACTGGTTAACTCTTGAATTATATTTACGACCCAATCCAAGATACATGTTTTTTTTCAATTTTAAAAAAATAGTGGGAAATTAAGAAATATTAGGTTCTCTACAAACACGTAAACTATAATTGCAATGTAAAGATTGTCAATCATACAGAGAGTAACACCATAACTATATGAGATCTCAGAAATGTAGATGTTAATTGATTACACAAAAATCATCTCATAACTATGGATAATTTGGTATCATTGTTCCACATTATATGAAGTTAAATCTCAGAAAAATTAAACTATTTTAGGTAATGAAGATGGGGGAAATAGTTGGGACCCACTTGTAATCCTTTACCCCTTGAAACAGATTGTCCCTATCTACCATGAAAAATACTTAGAGAAATCATTATCCACCAAAAATAAATAGAAAAGGGGAGAAAGGGTCCCCCTACTGATGAACCCTATTATGTGCAATGCTTTGGGAGAAGATGAAATTGAATTTAATCGTAAAAGAAATTGCAGAGTTGGTTTTTTTGATGAATTTCAATCTGTTTAGAATAGAAAAAATTTAATAAAAATAAACCAGGGAATAACCCATTAAACTTTATCATACTCCATAGTCATATCTATCTTCTATGCCATGATACATATTTTAGCAAAAGATCTAGTTTTCATAGAGTAGAATAAATCATTCAAAACTATGGAATTATAAGATATTATCCAATTTTATATGAAGTTACATTGGTTTTATGATTTAATGGATAATATACTTGGTCGTAGGAAATTATGATATTTTATGAAAATATATTGCTGGAAATATTTCATAAACTGATGATACTATTTTCTAATAACAAAGGGAGTTTTTTTGTTTTAAATAATGAGTTTGGTAATGGTATTATTAAGTTCATAATGATTTTATTTTTTGGTTTAAATTTATTTTTGATTATATTTTATGTATCCTTCAAAAAAATATATGAATTTTTTATATAGAAAAAATCTAGAAAACCATTTAGTCTTGGAAACTCCATTAAGTGTATTTGTTTCAGTTCCAACAGAATATCACTGTTAGAAAAATCACACGTGAGTTAGCGAATCATCATTATAAATCAACTACTTCAAAAAAAGAATAATTATCAAAATAAACGGGAGACCTCCCAACCTTCTCCATAGATTAATCATGATAAAAAACCTAACTAGATAATGGATTCCACTCTTATTGGATATAGTTCTACCTATGGAATTACTTGGGCTATATATTGAGATCATGCACTGCCTTATAGAGTCCATGGGGTGGAAATAAATGATATTGGAGTTTCCCTATTTGATTTTGGATTCATGGGCATGTATAGACAAAAAATTCAACAATTCCATGTTCTAAATCTAGGTCTACATATATCGTTGAGATAGTGGAGAGAATGTAATCATAAGGGGAGACAATATAACTCATTCATATTTCTATCAGGCACATCTCATTGAATACAATGATGAACGAATTTGAGATCACTATAGTGTTTCAACTTGTATTTTATAAGTTGGATAATCCCTTTGATGTTAGGATAACCCACCATCCAATATATGTAGATCCTATCTTGAAACCCCTTATATGTTACACCAAATTTATTAAATTAAATGATTATTTTTTAACTTGTGTTCGTATTCCCAAGATACATTTCATTGAGGGATGAAAAATGGTCTTACATGGTGGGATAAATTTAAGAACATTTAATGATTAAAATGTACAAAACCAATCATTTGACCATAGAAATCTATCCAACTAATCTACAGTGTGATTTCATTCAGAATTCCCTAGAAACCATGAAAATGGGTTTCTGTAATATCCTTGATTAATAATTAAGTCCCATTGTTAACCTTCTAAAATTCCAACATTGATTCATATGGCCATTGTTTCCCAATAGTTTTCTCAATAAAAAAAAATTTCTTTGAAACCCCTCAATATTTGGAGATAGCCATAGATGTTCTCCCAAAGGGTATTGAGTAATATCTAGGAGTAAAATAACCATTTGGAGGTCCATCCAAAAATTCATGAAAAAGGTAATGCTATTAAATTTGGATGATGGATGACTTCACAAATATGAGTATAAGTTAATTATTTAAAGTTAGCATCCACTTATTCTCTCCAAATGAGGATAAGTCAACCTAAATGGACTTGTGAGAAATTGGTAAACATCCAGTGATACAATTTTTTTGTAGCGCCATCCATATATTGTTTTAACATGGTTTTGAATAGGAAAACCTAATTGATGCTAATTTTTGTGCAATGAATCTATATAATTCTTAGACATGGTTTTCCAAGGCCACAACAGTTCCAACATAGAACATTCATTGGGACAGGTAGGGTGAGATCATCCAAGCCTCTTCCACTAATCATTCAATTTTTGTTAAACACCTATCACTTTCATATTTTTATAATATGACTCATTAATAACTGGCCCCTCGATGCTCTATTTAACTCTATTGTTTTCTCCCATGCTCATTGCATTATCATTCTCATCTCTCAAATTCCTTTTTCCCCAACTACTATTTTAGGATTGGATAATATGGACCTGATTAGACATACCCCCTTCAATATGGGATAGAAGGGTCTTGAATGTAATAAAGAAGTATTCAGATTAGGAGGAGATTATTAGATTTTATTTAGGTTGCATGATTATTTAATTTATCCCACCACATTTGTTAGAAAAACGATTGGGGGGTAGACCTCATTATAAAAAGTTCACCCTATTCCTCAGGTATAATATAGGAGACTTGGATACTTGCTATATTGGTGTGGTACATCCCAAATTCCCCCAGTTGGTCATTATGATGAAATGTATGAAAATGAAAATGCCCTAGTATTATGAGATTATTTAAATTTTTTTTGATTTATTACATAAGGTTTTGCCAATTCACTCATGATCTATATTGTTTTTTAGGTTTTGATATGATGGATAAAATGAAAATATTTTCATGTATATCGGGACAATATAGATTGAATATGTCTCCTTCTCTAGCCTCATTCTTTGAAACACAAAATTTCTTTGTGTGACCAAAAAATGAAAAAAAAATCAATAAGAATTGATGCTTTTAAAATTAAAAGGACATCCAAGAGTTTATTCCTCAATCGTTTAAAATAATCCCCTCATATGTGGATGCACAATAACAATTGATACCCTTATCTTCATTACTAGTATTAAATGAATAGTATTCGATTGAAACCATTCTATAAATTCTATGATGTGGCCTTATAAGTTACACATAACTCACTCAATTTTACATGAAATAATAATTACCTTATGTTATATCCAAAATGGGTTTTGGATACTGTTTTCTTCCAGGTATACTGTTCATATCATAGATCCTTCATTTGAATGAGTTAGTTGTCGAATGTCCACTTTCATCCCTTGAGAACTGTTTATTTATCTTTATTGATAAAAAATTTAAATATCATCTAGCCTAATCCATGTTCCCTTATGGATACAAACACTTATAAACACCAATAATTTTTCAGTCTATTTTTAGGGTACTAATATTGAAGTTAAAATTGAGTGCAATGTCTTAGATGACGAAGTGTGACTTTCAGTGGATAAAAAATGCATCCTCATCCTTATTAACAATGTCCTCTCACCTCTCTCTCTATCTCTATATCATTGATAACATTTTATAGTGTTTTATAATATTTAAATCCATTAATCTTCTCCTCCAATAGAAAATTTTTGTAATAAAGAAAAAATGAGTTTTGAACACTGCAACAAAAAGATAATAGAACATCAGAAACTCACCACCCCATTATAAAAACACAAAGGAATTATCAAACCCTAGGAAGCCTAATGATGAAGATATCATCCCGTGGAGATAATTAGGTAATTTATTTTTTTTGTTTAAATTGCTATGTATAAAATAATGGTAAATTTAATATAATATAAAAGTATATATTTTATAGTGAAATTAATATCGATGATTTTATTTTAAAATTTTCATTAAAAATATTCAATATAAATTACATGTTTACACATTTACACTAGACATAAATAACCAATTTCTTATTTCAATTGATGTTTATATAATTATTAATATAAATTTAATAATATTTAATTGTTTATATATTTATCAAATGTTACTTTTCGTAATAATATAGAGGAAAAATATTGAAATTATTTATTTAAAAATATACATTGTTGATAATTATATATTCTTTATTTTACTATTTGTCTCTATCATTCATATGTTCACAAAAGAATTTAGTGAACACTAAAATGGGATGAAGGATAGTTTTAGAAACATATTAATAATAGTATAGTGAGTTTTGAAAAAATATGAATAAAATATTTACATAATAATCCACAACCTCAGAAAACCCTAATTCATTTCCGTTTTAGTCATGAACCTGAGGGTCAGGACCGCCAGTGGATCTGAGATGATATTTACCCACCCCACCCCCACCATCATTATCAAATAAAATAAAAGATTTTTTTTTAAAATTTTATTAACTATTTGAGGGAATAATTATATTATATAATAGTTTACTTTTCCATGTTTTTTTTAGAATTTAATTTTCAGAAGAAAATAAATATTTTACCTTAATAATAATTTAACAGAAATAATTTCTATAAATCATTAAATGATTTACAATATTAAACTTTTCAGTTAAGGTTATAGAAAATTAATTTTTTCACCACACATAAAATAAAAGTATCCATAAATCAATGATCTCAAAATCACATAATAGAAATATTTCATTTCAACCTGATTCAGAAATTGAACAAATTTATATTTAATAAGCATTAAAAAAATTTAGAATACATTTAAATATTAATAATAATGAGTTTGTAAATAATTTATAAATTTTGTGGAATGACATTATTTTTTGGAACTGTATGAGTCTTTTGATCCAAGGGTTTTAGTTTTTAATCCCCAATTAACCAACTCTAATCCTTCCACAATGAGAAAACATTTATTGAATTCCCCCACATTCCCATGCCTCTACAATTGTGGTTGGAGTACATTCATCTCAAATCCCACAATTAAAAACAAAAAATGTGCCTTTGAATCATTATAATCTCATAATTTCCCCAGATGGTATTCTCTATATTAACTATTTAATATAGGAAATATCTTCATCCAATGATTTCTAGGTTGGATTTCCTACAGTACCACAAACTACCAAATATATTGAATTATAATACACCCAAACCTGATCATTATAATCCCAATGTCCCATATCATGGCCTTTGTGGTTTAATATCACATGATATTTCCCAAAAAACAAAATTTCTACATAATCATAGAGGTAATTAAATCCTCCCAATAAATTGACAACATATTTCAACTGATAGGATTGCCATCATAGACAATTTTCATGTTGTTTGTTATGTACCAATGAAGGGAAAAAGAAGAAGTTCATCATTGGAACCAATAGACTTGAAGGATTCTACCTTTAATCATTGTTACATCCCATCACCGAAAACTATTAGTTTGAATATTGATGATGTCATGACCCGTCCCAGTGGAGCCCGCACTGCGACTCCCCATGCCTGCCTCTAATAGGCCAGGGGTTGGTGACTAGCAGCATGTTGGCATATTAGAAAACATGGGAGGCATTGAATAAGTATCTGTTCACACGAACACATCTCTAAGCCCATAAATGCTGAAATGTAAAAACAATAAGGAATATATTGTATGCATACAACTAATCCCAACCAACAGAGTACGACGAAAGGTAATGTACTCGATGTAAATTGGTCTAGAATACAAGCCCATCAAAACAACATTCTATAAACTGCTATGTTTAACCTATAAACACAAAAGGTAATGGGATGGATGCTCATAGTCAAATGAACTCCTCGGCCTATAGGGAACTCAGAAAGCCCGATCATGTCCTGGTCCACCCTGGACTCTGTCAAAAGGCTGCTCTTCTACACAAGACACAACACGTGCGGGTAAAGACCGTGAAGGGGTGAGTATAACAATACTCATTAGAGGACCCCGAAAAACCACAATGTAGTACACAATGTAATGGTACTATCATCTATGCAGAGTACATATATACAAAACATATAGCACAAACCTGATATACTCAAAACCCAGACCTGTAGTCCAGAGACAAGTCCCACAACTGCATACCCCCAACTATGGGTTCAGTTCAAAGATTCCACGAAGCACTAATTCTTAGAGAACACAATCCACAAGTCTTATAGCTCTGATGATTTCTGTACGAGAATTATCAGTCATCGGGAAGCATCACGAGAGGTAGTTACACTTATTACAGGAGACATACTCTTGAGTGAGAAGGTTACGGTAGATAGATGCACTCATTACATGATACACACTCATGAGTGAAAAAGATCAAGATACAAAGATGAGGATCACTGCCAAGGCCATGGTGGATACCACGACTCATCTAGTTTCAACTGCTATGTAAAGTATCGCCGCCCTGTGGATTTGGTAATGTCGATGTTGAACTCTACCTAGAGTCAGTAATGGATAGAGGATCTCGATCCGGGCCTCTCAGATAGATGTCCGACTCTATGATAGAATGTCCTGCTGAAGGGATCCTAAATTTGTAAAAGAAAACGATGCCTGACCTTCAAGGGAATGAGGAAAAGGTTGACTTAACCAAACAAGATATTTCCAAGATGTAGTGAACAAGATGACCATGCCTTTTTCAAAAAATTGCACGGCATGTAGAAAATTTACACGCCGTGAAGTCTGACCCCGGGTACTGCCTGTGTACAACAACTCATGTCGTAAGGATGTTCAAGTAGAAAAACCGAGTACACACCGTGTATTATAATGTACACACCATGTCCGAGTGACTGGGGTTGGCTCCATGTACGCTGGCCTCGTGCCGGTACACGACCATCAACCTGTGTACACAAACCCGAGTAATCGGTAGATGGTGTGACCAGCATTACTGGCCTCGCCTGTCTGTGTGATGGAGTACAAAGCCATGTAATCAATCCTGTGTATGTGTACCCCCTGGATACAATCTGAGACACACGTAGCCGCCTCTTCCATGATAAACACACTGTGTCGTCTGAAGCTGTGTACTCCAAATCGTGTCGATGTACTGTTCATCGTACACGCCGAGCATAGCGGAAAGTATAACACGTTGAGTGACCAAGGCCACAGGTCGTGTGATTCATATCTAGCCCTAGAAACCCTATCCACCACCCCCAGTAATACATGGTTTGTTCTTTGGATGTACACACTTTGTATTCTGGATATTTCTAGAAATGACGCCCTTTGCCAGCGCACCTCCCGTGTTGTCCCGATCGTCGATCCGGCTGTCTGATCACCACGAAACAACCAGGGTCTGGTCACCTCGAAGCCACAAAGCTTCTTTAAATATTTCCTGACCTCTGATCATCCCCGAAAACATGCATTGATCTTCCCGTGTAAAGAATTCTCGAAGAACAACCCTTCCAGATGTGGTTCGATCTGTCGTTCTCTATCATCGTCGCACCTCCGCAAGGTCTCTGTGGTGTCGATTCTTCAATTTGGGATCTTTGTGTCACAAAAATGGATGTGGAATGATCCTTTGTTCATCGCCCTGTGAATAACACGAAGAACGCCTGAATGAATATGGATGAAATCCAATAAAAACTTTGAGGGAAGAACCTCCACCATCAATCGTCACGACGTTAATCTGCTCTCATTTTTAGGCATAAATGAAGAAAAATAAAACAACAAAAAATCAACATTGATCAATTCCCCAAATCATCCCAAAGAAATCCCTCCCACAAGAACGTACAAATCAGCTGATCAACATGTTCGTGGTTGATCTGTGTTCATCATTTTAAATCAAAAGCAGGGAAAAGAAAATTTAAATAACAGACCCCTACCTTTAAGAAAGGATTGATCATTGAAGAAAGGGTCATGATATCATCATTTTCGAGGTCGATCAACTTCGTTGGTGCAACAAATCTCAACTTCGATCTGTCGTTGTTTGTCACTGAGAGTTTGCTCCAATGCATCACAGATTCTCTAGAGGTTTCGTTCAATTGTCGCCAATGAGAAAAAATGATTATCCTAATAAAAAGGGAATCATATTTGACATCCCATGATGCTACAACATTTATGATTCAACATTTCTACTTCTAAGTTATTATGACATGAAATTAACGACTGAAACCACTGCCCCATCGCTGCGCTGCAACGACTATTTCCAAAAAGAAATAAAATAAACTTTGAAAATTTATTTTATATTATTTTAAATAAAACGTTTGAAAATTAACTTTTCCCTCGACCTGTGCCGGTCATGGTTAGGCTCGTTCATAGGTAAATTCTTCATCCCAGAAGCAATGATGCCCCTAGATTTCTAATCTAGGCATCTTTTTGGAATCTTCAACAACTGCACACATGTTCCGACTCACTTAACTTAAAAAAAGTTCAAACCACCATTTTGGGCACACTAGGCCTCCGAATGATGTTCCGTCTTCGCGCACGATCTTGAAATAATTCCATATAATATTAAAAATTAATACATGGAAAATCTGAGACATTACATTCTCCCCACATTGGAGATTTACATCCCCGAAAAGCCAAAACAAAGGCTACTCCAAAAGATGTGGGTACTGGGCATGGATCTGGGCCTCCCACTCCCACGTACTCTCTTGAAGATTCCTGTGCTTCCACCAGACACACACCAAGGGAGTTGAGTGCCCATGAAGGATCCTCTACTATTGATCCCCGATCTCCACCGGGTACTCTGCAATGGTCACTCTGTCCTCAATGTCCAGCTCGCCCTTGTCGATGACGTGCGATGGGTCATGCACGTACCTCCTCAGAGGCGACACGTGGAAGACATCATGTTCCCCATGAAAATATAGTGGTACACCACCTCTTAAACACAACATAGTATCTGTAAGGGTCTGATGAACCTCGGAGATAGCTTGATGCCTCTGCCAAATCTCTGTAACCCTCGTCGAGGTGAGACCCAAATAAAGACGTGGTCTCCCTTTTCGAACTATAGAGGTCTCCTTCGTCTATCAGCATAAGACTTTTTCTAGATTTGTATAGTCTTCATCCACAACTAGATGATCTACTACTTCTCGGTGGTAGCTCGTACCAACTCTGGACCCATGAGTGCTGACTCTCTGGGGTCGGTGCAACAAATTAGTTAGTGGTAGGGTCTCCCATACATGGCATTGAACGGTGCCATAACGATGGGTGAGTGGTATCTATTGTTTTATGAAAACTGCACCAGTGGTAGGTGGTCGTCCCAACTATGACCAAAGTCCATGACACAGGCTCGCAACATATCATCCAGAACCTGAGTCGTCCTCTCTGTCTGACCATCATTCTGGGGTTGAAATGATGTGCTCAAGCATAACTGTGTCCCAAAAGCTCCAAGAAATCCGTTCCACAATTGGGATGTGAAATGGGCATCTCAGTCTGACAATACCATCATGGGGACTCCATGAATCCAAAATATCTCTTGTATGTATAGGTGTCCCAAGATTTCTACGGAACTCTTCTCCCTGAGATCTAGGAAGTGGGAAGACTTGGGGAGTCGGTCAACAATCAACCAGATGGAATCATGCCCCTTGGACATCCGTGGAAACCCTATCACACAGTCCATCAATATCCCATCCCACTTCCATTCTGGAACTTCCAAGGGGTGAGCTAATCTGGCTGGAACATGGGGCTCAGCCTTCACCTACTGGCATGTGAGGCATCGGGAAACAAACTTTGCTACTGCCTTCTTCATGCCCAACCACTAGATCTATCGTCGAAGATCCTAGTGCATCTTTTCCAATCCAGGATGCACCAACAAAGGGGATGTATGAAACTCCGTCAGGACCTCCTCCTGCAATGCCACTGGTACAACAATGCGTGCTCTGAAAACAAGTACGTGCTCCCCACCTTGCAAATATCCATCGAGAACATCTTCGGTGGATAACTAACCATGTAATGCCACATAGTCAATATCTTCTAGCTGCGTATAAGGACCCGACCATATAAAGTTACTTAATTTTGAATTACATTGAATAATTCACATTGATGATCTTTTCAGGTTTAGTGTTTTAGAGAATTAGGACATAACTATTACATCTCAAATATTACAAGGTAGACACATCTACTTAGTTTCCATTTTTTCACAAAATATATACTCTTGAACAAAAAGGTCAGGTCTAGTTCCATGTTTTAGACATCATGACATTTCCTTGATCCCATCCTTGACTATATTTCATTTTATGCCCTGTGGAAAACATTTCAAAAAAACATGGTATGAGCAAAAAAAGATCAGTAAAGTTTATAACAAAATGGAATAAATACATCAGTCCATGTATACATAATAATCAATGAAATCATACTTTTCTCATAAAACATATGAACATTAACATACCACATAAAATCATATGATTTATGAATAACTCATAGAAATCATAAGACATAAAGGTAACTTGAGGCATTCATAACATTTTTACGTAGGGAGTAACCCTCATGGTTACGTTTGGAATACCCATCACAGTATATTCCCTAAATATCTTCAGATAATCCTTAACGTTTAACTCCTTCATGTTACCCAATGCATTGGAGAGCTATATCAGGCTCACCCGCCCTTAGTTTATCACCGAACCACCCGTCTTTATAATCAATTCCCAAGAACCATAACATAATCGTATCACATAAAACATGCATAAAGGAAACATAACATTTCCACATTTCAATCACAAGATATCAATAAAACACATTGATAAAATAAAAACATTATCAAAACCATTTTCAATACCAAAATAATAGAAATGTTAAACATGGTATTTATTTTTCACTTAAAAAAAGTTATGGCTTGTAGAGGAACCCGAAACTCAAATAATGGTCATGACGGTGGAGAATTAGTTGTCACCACATACGTACGACACAAACATTTCCTTTTGTCATTTAGTAAAATGCTTCGTATAAAAAAGATTCATTTTGAATAAAAGTAAAAGTCAAAGGGGTTTATACACCGTATAAAATAAGGTTGTGTATAAAACAAAATATGCCTCAATTAAAGGAGATTGAGATGAAGTCGCATACCACTTTGATGCTTTTAACATTTTAAACCATTAATCTCTATATAAATAAATCCTTAAAACCTTTTTGAAAACATGGATGTTAATAAGAAATATTTATAAGAATAAATCAATCAAACATTTAAAACATTATTTTAGTTAAAGAGTTTTTAACAAAATGAGAGACACTTGAATACAAATAATTGAGGAATAACATTTAATCAGAACCTTATAATATCATGAGAATAAATGGATTCATGATATAATATGCCAAAGTATATTATATAAACCATATAAAGTGAATTGGTGCATAACAACAACGAAGTCTCAATAGAAATGTAAAATGTGATGAAATCCCTTATAAAGAAAGTATTCTTAAATTAAGGATAAATCAATCTCATAATTTTGTGTGACAAATATAAATACACTAAATATAAGTGTATATTATGTGTAACACAATCAGAGATCATTCACACGTATTCATTGGTTGACATATTGAATAACTACAAGTTGAACCCAAAGAAATAGAAATTGGGTTAAGAAGTTCCCATGTAAAAATTTGATAGACTAATGGCGTCACTTTAAAATTAAGAAAACGAGTTGATGAGACAAAAATGGTATCTCATTACTTATAAATTAATTTTACATCAATAAGATTATAGAACAACATATCCCAAAATAATAATATATAAACTAAAAGACATAAGAAAATAAGTCTTTTAAAAAGAGGAGGGTGAAAGGTTCCCATACCGACATGGGTAACTTTCAAAACGTAGACCCCATGAAAGAAGGACTATACCACATTGATGTAAATACTCATAAACAAGATTATATTAAACAAATAGTAGAATAATGGGCAGTACATACACCACTCAAAGTAAATGGTGGCTAATGTAGCATAAATATCACGGGAATAAAAGTGAGATGAAAAATCTCATACGAAAACTCGACAGCCTAACTACGCCACTTAAAACTTCCAAAAATGGATAAATGAGATAATATATGGTATCTCATAATTTTAACATAAAAATTACATAATTTGGAATATAAAATAACATCCCCAAACATAAGAAATACATTCTTAAAATAAATGACATAAAAGAGAGTACTTAAATAGAAAGATAGAGGTATGATCCTTTACCTCAAGTCCGACTTGTCTTGTTTGTTTCTTTATATTCCTGAATAATAAACTTTTTTCAATTTATAATTTCTTAAGGACCTCCTTTAAAGTTTATTATTCAATTCATATCACATATTATAATGTTATAATAATTAGTTAATTATGTGAGTTCATATCAGATGTTTTGTTTTGATGTTTGGTACATTAGTCAAAAATGAACTTGTTTGAAAAGAATTTTCCCTGTAGTTATAAGTAAATAATAGCCAGAATAGTATTAATGATTTAAATATCATATATATCCAGTACATATTCATTTTATACTATTACATAATATTTGTAGATAAAAATAAATGAAATCCACCCTTCATGGAGATGGTAGGACGTACGTAAGCATGAACGCTACTTTCATTTCATTGTCATATTAATAGAATTAAAATAATTGAGATATATATATATATATATTATAATTATAGTATAATATATAGGTTATATAGGTCACATAAGTTCAATAATTTCACTCTTTATTCATTCCATTTATTGGATGAACGAGTCACATCACTTGAGGGGGCGGTAGTCCACACTTCCTCATATGAAATTATCGCATTTGCACAACAAGAAAAGAATAAAGGTATGTTTTAAATATAAAATACATAAGCATATAGAAAACATAAATACAAAAATAATCATACATAAAATACAGTGAAATCATAGTTGAAATCATAATGGCCACCTTTAAATGTTTTAACAGAATATTGAACAATCACCGTTTCGTGAGGCAGTAATTCGCCATCCACAGAAACAATATGTTTTTTAACTATTAAACGGATGTGTGTGTATGTGTAGCTCTAATACTTGTTATAACAACATCATATTATATTTAATATACTTGTTTTGTTACAAAATAACGTAATAAAAAGATTTTAGGGGGTTGGAGAAGCAAAATAAAACAAAAGAACATAAGAGAAAACATTAACTTTCAATCGGGTAACTCCCTTTGGATTGAATCAAAAGGGTTTCATGAAGAGATTTCTGCCTAAGGTGAGGCTTCAATGATGAATAGAGGTATGTGGAGAGATGAAATGGCCAGGGGTTGGATGAGCCAAAGGCTTGAGATGTGTGGGTAAGGTGGTAGAGGTGGGGGCCTTTTATAAGAGAAGAAGAGGGGCACTCTTGGAAAGTTATAAAATATTACTTTATTATAAAAATATTTTCAGGTTTTAAAGGTCCCAAAAGGATATAGTTTGAAGATAAGGTGATAAGGTTTCAAAAGACACCCATAAAATAGGTTTGTGACAAGTTTATGAATTAGATTTTACCCTATCTTCTCATTTTATTTAAATCGTTCATTTATGAGGCAATCACTACATCATTATGGTGTCATAAATAAATTAATTTATTTAATGGCTAAAAATAATAAATAAACTACCAAGATGTAGGAAATAATTTTATATTTCTATTGAATATTTATATTAAAAAATTTGACTTGTATAACCCCATGTAAAAATTGTTTTAGTATAATATACATGTTTGTGACATTTTAATTTTAACTTTAAATAAAAAGTTAGTAATGTCATTTTGCTACCAAAGTGACTAAATGGGGTCCCCAAGTTGACCCATGGATTGTCTTGGTGGGCCATGACTCATCCAATAAGTTTATGACATTTTTCAAGGTCATTTCATATTATTATAACATTATCTTTACCATACATTACAGTAATTACCTTTAACCGCGATTAATAAAACTTAAAAGTTACTATTCACCAAAAAAATTAATCACATTTAACCAAATTATACATCCTATTGAAAACCATGTATGCCATATTTTTGAAATTCAAATAACATAATTGATATATTTTCATTTAAACGAGAAATCCGTTTTTAACTACTACTTAGTGGTTTCACTATTCATCAAAAATTGATGTTTTTCAGAAAAATACAAAAAATTCACCCTAAGATATATTTGATATTATGAATTCAAAAAGGGTGTCTATTTTTCAAAATTCAAAACATATAAGTTGCATTAATTAATTTAATAATTAATTCCCATTGTCAGAACAAATAGCGTGTTTTAATGAAACAATATATATCAAAAGATTGACAATAGTTTAAGTCCAATTTCAAAGTGAAATAAATTCCAATGACCACTATTTGATTAAATGGGAAATATATATTATAATTGGATTTTAAAACAAATTCAAAAGATAATATAAGCATATAAATAAATTAGACTAAAAAGAGGTTTTGAGTTAAAATACAACATTTTGCATGATTCAATAATAAAAATGATCTTTATCGAAAAAATACCAAAAATTTACACAAAGTAAATTTTAATGTCCCAATTCTAAAGAATAATTAAATTTGGTCCAATAGAATATATATGAGTGACCATAACTATGTTAGAGAGGGTTCACCATCAAAAGGCAATAAATCGACCTTTTAGTGAATTTTAGAGTATTTATGCTTAAAATTGAATTATTTTCTTATTTTAAGACTTTATCTTTTATTGGATAAATGTAAAAACATTTAACAAAAATATATAATCATGTTTTAGTTATTTCTATTCATTCCCGCCAACACAACTACTAGGCGTTAACTACCATTTAAAATAATAGTATTTTATTATTAGAGTGCAATGTAATATTTCATAGAAACTCATTGTTGAGTATTGGGTACGCCATCGATTATAGAGTTCCCATTAAAGTAATATTAATATTTTATTCCCAAATATTAATAAATATGAAAAAGAAATATTCTTTATTTTCTTGGGATGTTACATCCTTCCCCCCTTTTTGTAATTGTGTCCTCGCAATTTTAAAATTGAACTTGGAAACTTCATTGAAAGCCCCACATCGGAAAAGGAGTAAATTAAGCTGTCACTATAAAAGAACGAAAGGGAAGTAAAAAGGTCACTCGAGTTAACCCATAATAAGATTCCATGTAGGAAAACATGTACATGGAATAGAGAACAAATGGTCATGTTCTGATGGAGAGTGATAGAAAACATGATTAGGAGAAAGTTAACCACCAGAAAATCACAAACTTGTGATGGGTTAAACGGTATTTGATTCCACAGTAGGAAAAGTTAACATACACCATTTTTTTAAGTTACTTTTCATTGAGGAATTTATTTATGAACTTAACTAAATAATAAGGGAATATGCTTACAGGTCGTCTAGACTTTCAACTTTTACTAGATTTCTAACACAAACTCATACTTTCTCCAAAGGATGAGTATTTAGGATGACTTGTTCAAATTAAGAGTGTTATAATCAACATCTAGAGAATACCCTAATCCAAAAAAGAAAACTATATATTTCCCATGTCTTTATACAAAAACCAAATCCAAAAAATTGTTAGTACGAGATCAGATAATACCCAAAAAGGATAATTTTTTTACAAAAAGAAAAACTACACCTAATCTCCAAATTTGTCAAACAAAAACCAATGTTCAACAAATACCATTCAATAAACATTTATCCCTAAAATTATTCAAAGTAAACCAAACTAAGATTGAAACCCAAATATCTGAAGGATTTAATCACATAGTCCCCTAAGATAAATCTTATCATTTTTCTCCAAAATATCATCAGTAACTTCTAAAGTCTCATACTAAAAAGAAATTAACCTAATCACATATCCTCCATGATAGGCTAATCATTTCCATAGATAACCCAAAATCAACTTACTCTTAATTCATAAAATTATACAACCAAAAATAATAAGTCATACTAAACAGGGAGTTCACATAGTCCAGTTGTAGGCAATGCGCCCTTGTCGCCCTTCAGTTGTGGGTTTGATTCCTGCAGCCTTACCAGATGCAATAGGTTGTCACCCATCCTATGGGTTGTCCTTTTTATAAAACTCAAAAAATATCCCTAACATGTTTTAACTTCAATGGTTTCCTTATACCTCCCATTTTCATCCATATTCATTACGATATCATCATATTAATTCTTGAAGTCTTATTTCACCACTATAAGATAAAATAAAATGATTCCCAAAAACGTGGAACATCATACCTTGATGATGGTGCCGATTTGGTTTTATTGTCATCCTATTCACGTAGGTAGAAGGTCCATGCATTGCAATAGTGATTTAGAGATCCTTTAAAATAATTTTAATCGTCCATCCAAATACACCATGTACAACATGGGTCATATGGGTGTTCAAAGAAAAAAAGTATTGGAAAATAACCATGTATGACATATAATTTCAAGACAAAAGATAAAACATGATTTCTATAAAACAATCAGACCAAATTTGAGTTAAAACATTCAATTAATGGTCCTTTTAAAATACCATAGGTATGTGCTGAGAGACTATATTGTAAAAGAAAATATAAATAGGTTGCACAAGGGTCTCCTTTTTCCGCTCCTTTTTTAAAATCATAATATACTTCAAAATCTTATGATAAGGTAAAATATATGAAAATGCCTTAGTGATATTTACCATCCTGAAAATATGAGAATATTGTGAAAATAGTTTTTTCTAAATACAACCCAGGATCCATGAAGATAAGAGGTATAGTAGAGATGTTTGATATCTCAAACAACTGCATGCAAGTGAGTTGAATGCTGGAAAAAGTTTCACAATCATCTGAACCTGACTTTTCAATAATTTTTCAAGCTAGTAATCAGGAAGAGAAAAGAATGTCGTTTGATATCCTCCTCCATTGATTTGCTCTATCTGAAAAAGTTATAAAAAAATATTTAACTATGATAATAAACATATGGACTAATCATGTGTTTAATGAAAACTTCTAATCCCTAAAGATGTCTAAACTGACCTCTAATACCAACTATAATGTCCTGACATTATAATGTAACTTAATATTGAATTACATTGAATATTTCACATTGAGGATCTTTTCAGGTTTAGTGTTTTAGAGAATTAGGACATAACTATTACATCTCAAAGATTACAAGGTACACACATCTACTCAGTTTCAATTTTTTCACAAAATATAAACTTTTAAACAAAAGAGTCATGTCTAGTTCCATGTTTTAGACATCATGACATTTCCTTGATCCCATCCTTGACAGTATTCCATTTTAATTCCTCTAGAAAACATTTCAAAAAAAAACTTGGGATGAGCATAAAAATCTTAGTAAGGGTTATAACAAAATGGAAAGAAAACATCAGTCCATGTATACATAAGAATCAATGGAAGCGTAATTTTCTCATAAAACATAATCACTTTAGCATACCTCATTAAATCATAAGATTTACGAATAACTCAGAAAAATCATAAGACATAAAGGTAACATGAGGAATTCATAACATTATTATGTAGGGAGTAACCCTCATGGTTACATTTGGAATATCCATCACAGTATATTCCCTAAATCTCTATGGTGAAACCGTAACATTTAACTCCTTCACATTACCCAATGCATTGAAGAGCTATATAGGGATCACCCTCCCTTAATTTATCACGGAACCACCAACCTTAATAAACAATGCCCAAGAACCATAACATAATCGTATCACATAAAACATGAATAAAGGAAACATAACATTTCCACATTTCAATCACAATATATCAATAAATCACATTGATATAATCAAAACATTATCAAAACCATTTTCAATACCAAAATAAAAGAAATGATAAACATGGTATTTATTTTTCACTTCACAAAGTTATGGCTTATAGTGGAATCCGAAACTCAAATAATGGTCATGATGGTGGAGAAGTCGTTTTTGCCACATACGTATGACAAAAACATTCCCTTTTGTCGTTTAGTAAATTGCTTCGTTGAAAATAGATTCCTTTTGAATAAAAGTAAAAGACAAAGGGGTTTATACACCGTATAAAAGATGGTTGTGTATAAAACAAAATATGCCTCAATGAAAGGAGATTGAGACGAAGCCCCATACCACTTTGAGGATTTTAAAATTTTAAACTATTAATCTCCATATAAATAAATCCTTAAAACCATTTTGAAAACATGGATATTAATCTAAATAATTATATGAATAAATCAATCAAACATTTAGAATGGTATTTTAGTTAAAAAAAATTTAACATAATGAGAGACACTTGAATAAAAATAATTGAGGAATAACATTTAATCAGAAATTTATAATATCACGAGAATAAATGGATTCAAGATATAATATTCCAAAGGACAGTATATACACCATATAAGATTGAATTGGTGCATAACAACAATGAAGTCTCAATAGAAATTTAAAATGAGATGAAATCCCTTATAAATAAAGTATCCTTAAATTAAGGATAAATCAATCTCATAATTATGTTTGACAAATATAAATACACCCAATATAAGTGTATATTAAGTGTAACACAATCAAATTTCTTTCAAATATATTCATAGGATGACATATTGCATAACTACAAGTTAAACCCAATGAAATAGAAATTGGGTTAAGAAGTTCCCATGTAAAAATTTGACAGCCTAACAGCATCAGATTAAAATTATGAAAATGAGTTGATGAGACAAAAAGGGTATCTCATTAATTAGAAATAAATTTTACATCAATAAGGATATAGAAGAACATATCCCAACATAATATGATCTAAATTAAAAGACATAACAAAAGAAGGTTTTTAAAAAGAGGAGGGTGAAATGTTCCCTTACCGACTTGGGTAATTTTCGAAACGTAAACCCCATTAAATAAGGACTATACCATATTGATCTAAATAATAATAAACGAAATTATATTACACAAATAGTAGAATAATTGGCGGTACATACACCACTAAAATGAAATGGTGGAAAATGTAGCGTAAATCTCAGGGGAATAATAGTGTGATGAAAAATCCCTTACGAAAACTCGGCAGCCTAACAGTGCCACTTAAAACTTCCAAAAATGGATTTATGAGATAAAATAGGGTCTCTCATAATATGTACATAAAAATTACAGAATTAGGAATATAAAAGAACATCCACAAACATAAGATACGTGATCTTAAAATAAATGACATAAAAGAGAGTATATAAAAAGAAAGAGAGAGGTAGGGCCCCATACCTCAAATCCGACTTGTCTTGTTCGTTTCTTTATATTCCTGAATAATAAATTTTTTTCAATTTATAATTTCTTAAGGAACTCCTTTAATGTTTATTATTCAATTCACATCACATGTTATAATGTTATAATAATTAGTTAATTATGTGAGTTCATTTCAGATGTTTTTTTGATGTTTGGTACATGAGTCAAAAATGAACTTGTTTGAAAAGAATTGTCCCTGTATTTATAAGTACATCATATACAGAATAGTATTAATGATTTAAATATGATACATATCTAGTACATATTCATTTTATACTATTCCATAACATTTGTAGATAAAACGAAATGGAATGCACCGTTCATGGAGACGATAGGCCGTACGTACGCATGAACAATACTTTCAATTATTTGTCATATTAATGGAATTAAAAATAATTGAGATATATATTATTATTATTTTCTAATATATATTTTATATATGTCACCTATGTTCATTAATTTTACTCTTTATACATTCCATGTATTCCATGAACGAGTCAAAAACACTTAACGGGGCGGTAGTCCACACTTCCTCATATAAAATTATCGCATTTGCACAACATTAAAAGAATAAAGGTATGTTTTAAATATAAAATAAATAAGCATATATAAAACCTAAATACCATAAATATCATATATAAAATACAGTGAAATCATAATGGCCACCTTTAAATGTGTTAAAATAATATTGAACAATCATCTTTTTGTGAGGCATTAATTCACCATCCACACAAACAGTATGTTCTTTAACCATTAGACGGATCTGTGTGTAAGTGTAGCTCAAATAATTCTTATAACAACATACTAGTATAATGAAGATACTGGTGTTTCTAAAAAATATAGGAATGAAAATAGTTTAGCGGGTTGGAGAAGCAATATAAAACAAAATAACATAAGAGAAGACATTACCTTTAAATCGGGTAACTCCCTTTGGTTTGAATCAAAAGGTTTTCTTGAAAAGCTTTCTGCCTTCGGTGAGGCTTCAATGATGTATATAGGGATGTGGAGAGATGAAATGGGAAGGGGTTGGCTGAGAAAAGGGCTTGAGAGGTGTGGGTAAGGTGGTAGAGGTGGGGGCCTTTTATAAGAGAAGTGGAGGGGTACTCTTGAAATGTTATAAAATATTACTTTATTATAAAATGATTTTCCGATTTTATAGGTCCCAAAAGGATATATTTCGAGTATAAGGTGATATGGTTTCGAAATTCACACATCCAATAGGTTTATGAAAAGTGTAAGACTTAGATGCTTCCATATATTCTCATTTTATTTAAATCGTTCATTTATGAGGTAATCAGTGCATCATCACGGTGTCATAAATAAATTAATTTATATAATATATAAAAATTATAAAAAAATATAATTACGTAGGAAATCATTTTTTCCTTATAATGAATATTTATAGTAAACAATATGACTTGTATAACCCCATGTAATAATTGTTTCAGTAAAGCAATACATGTTTGTGACATTTTAATTTTAACTTTAAATAAAAAGTTATTAATGTCATTTTCCTACCAAAGTGACTACAAGGGGTCCCTAAGTTGAACCATGGATTGTATTGGTCGGAAATGACTCATAAAATAAGGGCAGGACATGTTTCAAGGTCATTTAATATTATTATAACATTATCTTTACCTTAAATCACACTAATTACCTTTAATCGTGATTAATAAAACATAAACGTTACTATTCCAAAAATAATTATTTTAATCCCATTGAACAAAATTTTACATCCTAATGACAACCATGTATATCATATTTTTGAAATTAAAATCCCATAAGTGGTAAAGTGTCATTTAAATGAAAAATCTCTTTTGTAACTACCACTTAGTGGTTTCACTATTCATCAAAAATAGAAGTTTTTCAGAGAAATACCAAAAATTCACCCTAAGAAATATTTGATATTCCGAATTCAAAAATGATGTATATATTAGAAAATTAAAAACATATAAATTTCATTAATTAATTTAATAATTAATTCCCATTCTCAGAACAAATAGCGTGTTTTTATGAAACAATATATATCAAAATATTGACACTAATTGAACTCCAATTTCAATGTGAAATTAATTAAAATGACCAGTATTGGATTAAATGGTCAGAATATATTATAATTGGACTTTAAAGCCAATTCAAAATATAATCTAATAATATAAATAAATTATATTAAAACGGGGTTTTGAATTAAAATACAACATTTTGCACTATTCATTAATAAAAATGATCTTTATCAGAAAAATACCAAAAATTTACACAAATTAAATTTTCATGTCCTGATTATAAAGAAGAGTTTTATTTGGTCCAATAGAATCTATAAGAGTGACCAAAACTATATTAAAGAGGGTTCACCATCAAAAGGTGATAAATCGACCTTTTAGTGAATTTTAGAGTATTTATGCTTAAAATTAAATTCTTTTCCTATTTTAAGCCTTTATCTTTTATTGGATAAATGTAAAATCATCTAACAAACATATATAATCATTTTTTAGTTATTTCTATTCAATCCCGCCAATACAATTGCAATACGTTAACTACCATTTAAAATAATATAAATTTATTATTAGAGTGCAACGTAAGATTTCATAGAAACTCATTGTTTCGTATTGGGTACGCAATCGAGCATAGAATTCCCTTATAAGTAATATTAATATTTTATTCACAAATATTAATAAATATGATAAAATAATATTCTTTATTTACCTAGAATGTTACACTGTGCCTCCCTAACCAATTGTATGAGTGGATGGGTGACAACCATTGACTATAGGTTAGTTGTATCCTCTCCATCCACGAAGGACAACTGCAATGTGGCTAACTGCTCTATCACCTCACTCAACAACTGTGAGCACGACCTTCTTCTGAAAGCATCTTCCACCTTCTTCCCCTTCTAGGAGTATAGATGCTCTCGAAATCATAATCCCAGAGGAACTCTAGCCAATGCCTCTACCTCAGATTCATATCCTTCTGTGAGAAGATGTACATGAGGCTCATGTGGTCAGAGTAGAAGAAAACTGCTCTCCCGAAAGGTAGTTTTGCGACATCATTATTACGAAGACTACTGCTTCCAACTCAAGATCATGGGTTGCATAGTTTTTCTCATGTGGCCTAATATGGAACGAACCATAATCAATCACTGCCTGGCTTTGCATGAGGACAAATCCATGCCCGGAACCTGATGCGTCAAAAAAAACTATGAACTTTACACCCTCCTTCAGCAATTTCAAGACTGGGGTGCTCGTCAAACACTGTCTCAACTACTCGAAAGCCTTCTGGAACTTCTCCATGCACACAAAGGGTTTCCCCTTCCTGGTCAAGGCTATTATTGGTGTTGATATCTGGGAGAAATTAGTAATGAATCTTCGGTAATATCCTTCCACCCTAAGTAATCTCTGTACCTCCATCACAGTCCAAGGTTGCTCCTAGGCTAACACAGCCTCCACCTTGGCTGGGTCTATTGCGACCCCATCTGTTGAGATGACATGTCTGAGAAAGTGGACCTCATGAATCCAGAACTAGAACATTGAGAGTTTCCTATAATTTTGGTGCTCCCAAAGTACATCAAGGACTATCCACATGTATTTCACAACCTCCTTCCCGGACACCGAGTACCCAAGTATGTCGTCGATGAAGACCACTACGAACCGATCCAAGTACGAATAGAAGATCTGATTCATTAGTCCCATGAACACTGTACGGGAGTTCATCATGCCAAAAGGCATCAAAAAGTACTCATACTGACCGTAGCGACATCGAAAATACGTCTTCAGTATATCCTCATCCCGTACTCGTAACTGGTGATAGCCCGATCGAAGGTTAACCTTATAGAACCATTATTCCCCTTTTAGCTGATCGAAGAGGTCATCGTTATTTGGTAGTGGATACATGTTCTTCACTGTCGCCTGGTTCAGGAGCCAGTAATCTACGCACAACCTCAGAATCCCATCTTCCTTCATGGAAAACAAGACTGGGGCCACCCATGGTGAAACACTAGGTCTCACGAAACCCTTTCTAAAAAAATCTTCCAAATGCACCCTCATCTCGCGAAGCACTATGGGACCCATCTGACATGCTGATGAAGAAATCAGTGTCATCCTAGGGTGTATGTCAATGTAGAATTCGATTTCCCGGAAGGGAGGTAATCCTGGTACATATTCGGGAAAGACGTCATCATACTCCGCCACTACTGCTGGGATCTGGGAGCTCACAACATCCACAACTCCAAGGGCAATGCTAGATAAAGCATGAGCGATTGGATACACCCCCTTTGCATAATCCCATTCTGAGCTGCCTAGGTTTCCCTTTCATTGACAAAGGAAAACCTCTTTCCATCATGACAGACACACCGAACTCTTCGCCTAAAATAGTCAATCTTGGCATGGACCAAAGATAACCAATCCATAATGAGAATGGAGTCTTATGACCTCGACGCTACCAAAAATAGGTTCCAACTAAAAATCTTGCCACCAAGGGTAAGATCACACTATTTTCAAATGTGTGTGATCATCGAGTCTCCTCCCGTAGATGTCTCCAATCGTAAGGATCATGTTAATAGTTCTACCTGAATCTCGAGGGTTCATACAAGACATGTGGCTAGGAAGGAATTACTAGAACCTATGTCTATAAGTACGAAATCTAAGGTATGTAAGACATAGATCATACCTCAAATCATAATAGGAGCCCCTAGGTCGTATTCCTCGACCGCATGCACCTGTTCATGCCACTGTCCCCCAGCTCCCTAAGCCTGGTACAGACCTCCTGGGGTGGTGGTGGAAGTACATCAAAGCATCTGCCACCACCCAGAGCTCTCTCTGCTCCTATGGAACATCCACCACCAGGCGGGTTTATCTCCTCCACTCTCTAACACTACCTCGATGTTCCATACACTGCTTCCCTATCAGCAGCTCTGCAGGTCGGACAATCTCTTGCGAGATGTCCCCTACCATCGCACGCATAACATTGCTTCTCCATAGGCTGACTGGATCAAGCCTAAGAGCCTTGGATTATAGATCCTCTGTCCTAGGACCTATTATGACGTTTCCCTCATACAGATTCCTGAGCCTTATGTCGGATCCCTACTGTTGGGGTGTCCGCACATATTTTCCTACTGCTGACCGTTGTCGTCTGTCTCTGCACCTCCACAAATCTCTCGATCACCATGGCCTGATCGAGTACTCCAGCATAAGTCTAAATGCATAGATGCATGAAACTAGCTCGGATGTCTCATCATAGACATTGCTCAAAGGTACGAGCTCTGATGTACTGATTCTTGATCATACCCATACAGTACCAGGCTAGGTTGGTGAACCTTGATGAATAGTCAACTACTTTCATACTGCCCTACTGGAGCTGAAGAAGCACCGGGATACACACTTCTCTCAGCATAATTGGAGAGAAGTCCTCCCTGAAGAGTCGCTCAAACTCCATCCACGAAAGAGTCTCGTCATCGTGAGTCTATGTGATCAGACTCCACCATCGTCCCAACAAACTCTGAAGAAGGCCCACTCCTAGGATCACAATCTAGTCTGCTGGTGTCCTCACAAGACATAAAATTCTGGTCACCACCTCGAGCCAGTCCTCAGACACTTGAGGATTGGGATTGACTCGGAACATGATGGGCCTCTTTCTCTTGAACTCATGGAGCGCGCTCAGCCTATGCTTCTCGTCAGTTGGTACTGCAGGTACCACGTGATGCTCCACTGGTGGCAGCATAGCTGGTGCACCACCTGGTGGAAACGCCTGGGAAACTGGTCCCTATATCGAAGCCTCTTCACTGAGGTGATCATCCTCAGGACCGCATTGGTGAATCCTAGCGGGTATGCGTCGTGGAGGCATCGAGCAAGGAAACAAGATGTACCATGGTCAATGAGTATATCTATATAGATCACACAAAGGACATGGAAAACATAACCCATTTCTATATGATGCATTTACCTTTCTTTTATTTCCTCGCTACCAGTGTTTTCATGTACTGAGTTGAAAAGTAGGTTATCAGAGTCCTGGTGTATGGATATGTCGGCACCACACCACAATTGAAATCTCTGGCCTGAATTCCAAGATTAAAACACATAACAACATTTACCCAACCCAAAATCACAGACTCTTGGTCCTAAGGTTGAACCGACCTCCTCTGATACCACTCTGTCACGACCCGACCCATTGGGGCCTACGCCATGACTCCCCAACCCAGCCTTCAATAGGTCAGGGGCTGGTGAGTAGCACCGAGTAGGCATATTACTAAACATGGGAGGCATTGTCTAAGTACCAATACACATGCACACATCTCTAAGGCCACAAATGTTATAATGTAAAAACACTAAGGAATAAAAGGCATGCATTCAACTAAACCCAACCAACAGAGTACGATGAAAGGTAAAATACTGAATGTAAATTGGGCAAGAATACTATCCCACCAAAACAATAGTCTGTAAACTTCTATGTCAAAACTATAATCACAAAAGGTAATGGGACAGATACCCATAGTCAAACGAACAACTCAGCCTATAGGGAACTCAAAAAGCTCGGTCCTGTCTTGGTCCACCCTAGAGTCTATCAAAAGGCTGCTCGTCTGCACAAGACACGTCACGTGCGGGAAAAGCCCGTGCAGGGTTGAGTATAACAATACTTAGTAGAGGACCCCAGAAAACCATAAAGCTGTACACAAATTAAAGGTATATTCAGTGATGCACAATACATGTCTACAGAACATATAGTACAAACTAGATTTACTGAAAGCCCAGCCCCGTAGTCCAGAGGCATTTCACATAACCACATACCCCCAGCTAGGGGTTTAGTTCGAAGATTCCACGAATCACTCGTTCTAAGAGAACACAATCGAGGAGTCTTATAGCATTGATGACATCCATTTGAGAAGTATTGTTCGTCAGGAACCATCATGATAGGTAGTTACACTTATTACGGGAGACACACTCTTGAGTGAAAAAGTTATGGTAGATAGATGCAGTCATTACGGGAGACACACTCCTGAGTGGAAAAGATCACGATACACAGATGGGGATCACTACCAGGGCCATAGAGGATACTACAAATCATCTAAAATTCACCTGATAGGTAAAGGATCGACGCCCGGTGGAGTTGGTCATGTCGATGCCAGACTCTACCTAGGGTCATGAATGGATAGATGATCTCGATCCGGGCCTCTCAGATGGATGCCTAACTCTGTCATAGAAAGTAATGATAAAGGGATCATACTACTGTAAAAGGAAACGATTCCTGGCCTTCAAGAGAATGAGAATATGGGGCACTAAAGAAAATGAAATATGTCCAATCTGCGGTGAACAAGAGGACCATGTGTTTTTCCAAAAAGTACACGACGTGTAGAAAAGATACACGCTGTGTAGTCTGACCCCGGGTACTGCTCGTATACAACATCATGTGTCGTAAGGCTAGTTGTGTAGAAAAAATGTGTACACTCTGTGTAGTACGATGCACACAACACGTCTAAGTGACTGGGGTTGGCTTCATGTACTCTAGCCATGTGCCCGTACATGGTCTTCAACCCATGTACACCAACCCGGGTAATCGGTACACGAGGTGACCCACGTTACTGGCCTCACCTGGCCGTGTGATTGAGTACATGGTCATGTACTCCATCCTGTATCCGTGTACCCACTGGATACATGCCGAGTCCCATGTAGCCACATCTTCCATGCTGTACACGCCGTGTTGTCTGAAGTGGTGTACTCCAACCTATGTCTGTGTACTTCCTAAGGTACACACCGAGCTTCGGGGAAAGTTGAACATTCCATGTGACCAGGGCCACATGCCGTGGGATTCCTCTCTGGCCCCCGAAACCCTAGCTGTCACCGCAAGTACTAAACGATGTGTTCTTTGGAAGTACATGTTGTGTATTCTGTAAATTTCTAGAAACGATGCTCTTTGTCAGTGCGCCTCCCGTGGTGCCCCGATTGTCGACCCATCTGTCTGATCACCACAAAACTCCCGAGGTTTGGTCGCCCTGATGCCAAGATGATTCATTCGGTGTTTCTGGACCTTCGATCGGCCCCAAAAAAAAATTCTTTGATCATCCCGTGTGAAGAACGCTCGAAGAACGACCCTTCCCGATTCGGTTTGATCTGTAGTCTACCATTGTTGTCTCACCTCCGCAAGGTCGCTGTTGTAACACCACGAGATTTTATGAGATATATTATTTTTTTATTTCATTGATATCTTCTATTATACACTAAACCAAGATTTTCTTGTACTGTACGCAACACCGTATTATCTTGCAGTATATGAAACACTATTCTTGGCTCGTGTTACACACAATTTCAAATTCATTTTGTGGAAATTATTCTATGCAACATTAAGTATAGATTTTGTTTAAAGTATTAATGAAATATGTTTTGATTATTTTATACGAAACACCAAAAAGATCTTTCACTACATGCAACCCTGACTTGGCTTGCATTACACGCAATCAAGACCATCCTCGATAGCGTGTGTAGTACGCAATATTGAGTTCCACTAAATGAGATATTATTATAATATTATTATGAACTAGCAGTTATGAATAGTAATACCCAATTTTTGAGATTTTAAAAATTTTGTCTTTCAAAATGGACTTAAATTTTGAATTCATAATATCAAAATTATCCTAGGGTGAATTTTTGGTATTTTTCTGAAAACTTTCAATTTTTGACGACTAGTGAAACACTGGGTTACTATTTAAAAAGTGACTTTTTATATAAATAATTATTTATTGTATTTAAATTTATTTTAGGTCAAAATTGATACATAATACCTATATGTGTTCAATGTAATTCATTGGAGCCATTTTATAATAATTATAGATATATAAAAATTTTATTGAAAATTTCACTGTCTTTTACCCACATCCTAGGAGAATTTGAAAATTTACATAAAACATAATTTTAACACTTTTGTGAGTTGAATTTTAAAAATACAATAGAACCGGTTAATATCAAGGAGTAATATGTGTTTCAACAAGATCAAAAAATTCTTTGGTGAATAGTAACTTTTTACTTTTATTTACCACAGTTAAAAGTAAATAGATTAATTAAGGGTAAAATTGATATTATTATTACCCTAAAACATCTCCTGATTATATTGGATAAGTGTAAATTGAACAAAAAAATCCTTAGGAATAAAATATTACCCTTTAGGTACACTTGGATTTGATTAGAAAACTTTTTATTATTTTATTTAAGGAAAAGTTAACAGAGTTAAAATAAATGTTAAATAACTAAAACATATTTAATATAGGGATATAGAAAAGATAAATTTGACTATAAATATTAATTAAAAAGGTAAAAAGTTTTATTACATAATAGTATTTTATTTATAATTTTTATACATTAAATATTTTAATTTATTTATGACACAATGATGATGCAATAATTACCTTATTAATGAAATATTAATATAATTGATGTTATAAATATCCAAATAAATATAATTTGAGACTTTTTATGAATTAAAGTAATTTTATAGGTTAATATGACATGTTAGTATTGATTTAATTAAATTCATTCGAACTAATAATTCTGTTATGATATTCACAAAAATCAATTTACCAAATAGTGTCAAAATTGAAATAAAATAGTTTTTAAAAAAATATTATATTATTAATTGTTATTATATTACTAAAAATATAAGGTTCGGCCAAGTGACATAGATAAGGTTACATATATTAAAAATGAACCACTTGGGGTTCATTTTCCTTGTTATAGTAATTTTATTAACAATATAGTGTAAGAAAACAAGATGACAGGGTAAAAGTTAAATTATTTAACTTAGAGTTAAATATAAATGATAAGGTTAAAATAGTATCTTAACTTGTATAAACCATATTGGTTGAGTTTATTTTCACCCATACCTACATTAGCATCGAAATAAATCAATTTGGAACTATTATAAACCCAATATGACTTTATTATAAAATAATATTTTAATTTTTTCTTAAGGTGCCCCTCTCGTCCCTTATAAAAGGGAACCTCATCCCTCTTCTATTTACACAATTTTGAGCTTTCACGCTCGGAAAAAACCTTCTAATTTTCCTTATCAACTTCCCTATAAAAATTATAGTGGTTCTAGTATACTCAAAAGACCAACTCTAGTGCCTTAAGAGGAAGCGTAAAAGAGGTGCATCGAAGAAGAGGTAATCTCTTCTACCGATTCTGTCAAGTTTTCTTTCTTCTTCAAATTATTCTTCTTTAGTTGTTTCATTATAAAGTAATAAAATCTGTCTCACTAATATACTGATATGTTATTATAAATATGAAACAAAACTATTTCACCTTCTATCCATCCTATGAAAAACCAAATCACCGCGCGTGCGTACGTATGGAATACCGTCTCCACGCAGTGGTGTAATCTATTTTTCCACCACCACCTTACTTGAATGGTTATAATGGTGTAAATAATAACTATATATAGTTATTATAACATCATACTGATTACGAGATATTATATCATCCACTACAATTCTATTTAATAATTATTGGAACGATATCATCGCTCGTGCGTACGTACGGATTAACGTCTCCACGAAGTGATGAGATTCATTCTCCATTTTAACCATTGAAAAATGATTATAATGTATATATAATGAATAAGAATTAAATATATGACATGATAAAGATACTGGATTTATGTATATATATATATATGTCATCAAATTACTTCCATTCATGTCAATAAAGAAATGAAAACAACGTTCATGCGTACGTACGACCTACCATCTCCACGAACGGTGCATTTCAGTTCATTTATCTATTTATTAATATATATATATATAATGAATATATATGATATATATATATATCATGAATTACATTCTGGAAGTAAGTAAATAATGATATAAGTAATAATAATATCATGAATAACAAGTTCAAGCACATACGATAAATAAAATGATTTTACCCAAAACGCTGCTTTAACTTTAAATTTAAAAAAACGGGTAAGATAAAGTCATAATTGAACCATATATGATATCATAAAATTGAATATGAATATTTAAAAAGTCAATGACATTATTTAAATAATTATATAGGAGGTTCAGATACATACAAAGCATATCAGACCTAAGGTAAGGGATAACTTTTCCAATCTTGTTTTTATCTGAGATTGTTTATTCGTAAGTATTTACTGGGGTTATTGTTATCATCCATGCCCATGTTTTCTAAAAAACATTTCATGTATGTTTAAAGACGTTTTTACCCATTTTTTATACTTACCACATGTTATTAAAGAAATATTACTTTTTTTTACCACATAAGGAACTTTTTTACTTTTCCGAAAAAAGTACGAGGAGAATGTTTTTTTAACTTATACGGCATGAACGGAGTTTTACAGTTTTATAACACCTAATTTTCATGAGGCTTAATCTACAATATTTAATTACTAATTTCAACAAGAACATTTTATTTTAAAATTTCATGGAATTTTTGAAAGGAAAATGATTTTGAATAATAAAGGATATTTTCCTCAAGAATTTACATCAAGTATTATATCAAAACCATTTTCCATATAAGATGACATTATTTCATATGTGTATGTATCAAGTATAATGTCTCTATGATTTACATGGTTTCTCTTTTCTTATGATGAAATTATATCCATTTGTTTTATATGGATTATGTTATGATGGGATGATGTTTATGAAACCCATTTTATTCTTTGGGTTGTGATGCATGATTTAAGATTGTGTTGTGGCACACGTAAGAATGATTTCATTATGAGATGGGTGGGACCTATATCTCCCTTTAATGCATTGGGTAAATATTTATATCTCATGAGATAGACATGGATGGAATGACAAGTTAATCTGGTTCAATGATACAGGATTGGAACGAGGATTGATCTCGATTCAGAAAGGGACTTTGTCCACTAACATAGTCTTGGCAGTAATGCCTTTGCTAATATGGAAATAATAACACGTGCTTAATGGTGGCCACAATTACATGTTTTTTCCCATACTATTTCATCACGATTAATGTTTCTTTATGATCTATGCCTTACGTACTACCATGTTTTATGTCATTGCTCAAAATTTTGATGTTTAAACATTAGGTTCATGTTTTTTTAACTTCAAATGAATATGATTGGTTTTATTTTCACCATACTTACCCTTACTTAGCATTTGAGATCACCATTTAAATGTTTTCTTTTCCCCAAGATATATAGAAAGATTTTAGGTACGAAAACAAATGGGGAAGGTCTTTTTTGGAGATGTTGAATATCTTTCACTATGATTAGAAGATTATATTCTGAGTTTCCAAAGGCACTAAACTATTACGATCCTTGTGTGTATGTTTTTGTTATGTATTAAGTATTCCGTAAAAAGTAATGTAATGTCCGTGTACATCAAGCATTGGGTCTCTATAGGTGTGGTGTCGATTCTTCAATTCGGGATCATTGCTTCACAAAACGGATGTAAAATGATCCAGTGTTCATCACCTCGTGAAGAACACATGAAAGAAAAGGGAAGAAATCCAATAAAACAAATTTGAGGGACGAAACTCTACCGTCGTTCATCACAACGTTGATCCGATTCTTTTAGTAGTATTAAACGGAGCAGAATCAAGCAGCAGAAAAATCAACATGGTTCATTTCCCCAAATCATCTCAAAGAAATCCCTCCCGCAAGAACCTACAAATCCATGAATCAACTTGTTCATGGTTGATCTACATTCTTCGTTTTCAATCAAAATCCTGGAAAAGAAAATTTAAATAAGAAACCCCTACTGTTAAGAAATGATCGATCATTGATGAAAGGGTCGCACTGCTGTCATCGTTGAGATCCTTCAACTTCGTTGGTGTAGAAAATCTCAACTTCGATCCATCGTTGTTTGTCACTGAGAGTTCGGTCCAACGCTCCGTGGATTCTATAGAGGTTTCTATCAATCATCACCAATGAGAAAAAATGATTATCCTAATAAAATGGGAAACATATTTGACATCCTATCACGCCGTGGCATTAATGAGTCAGTGTTTCTGTTTCTGAGTTATTATGACATGACATTAAAGACTGAAACAGTTGCCTCGTCACTGCGCTACAACATATATTTCCAAAAATAAATAAAATAAGATTTGAAAATTTATTTTATTTTATTTTACTTAAAATGTCCAAAAATTATCTTTTTCCCTCAACCCACGCCTGTCGAGGTTAGGCTCGTTCTTAGGTAAATTTTTCATCCCCGATTCAACGGTGCCCACATATTTTTAATCCGAGCATCTGTTTGGAATCTGCTACTACTGCACACAAGTGTCGACTCACTTAACTTATTAAAAGTTAAAACCACCATTATGGGCTCACTTGGCCTCGAAATGTTGTGCGTCTTCACGCTCGGTCTCAAAATAATTCCATATAATATTGAAAAATAATACAATGAAAATTTAATACATTTCAAATGTCCCCCTCTATAGTCCTATTTCGAACCCCAATTTAGAAACTATGATTTATGTTAAAAAATTAACAATAGAGGAGGCAATAATAATTTTTTTCTAACTCTAATGATATAATATAAGAACATATCAAAAAGAAAGTTATGAAATTTATTCAAGTCATACAAAATGGAATCCAATTTAAGGAATTAATGGTGTCCTTGGCCATAAATTAATGTAATGATTCTTAATCCCCCTCCCCATGTACTATCCTATGGAAACTCCATATTTTGATTCATCAGTTAAATGAACTAAAGTGAAAATTTACTACAATGACTCCATGATTGTTTAGACGAATATAAAAAATAATGGTGAGTTTAACATATTGTAGATTAATTATGGATAAAACGATCAACCAAATGTGAAATATATATAAAATTATAACAAATCAACATGATTTAATCATTCCCTCAACAATTCTCATGAATGATTATGGATGTGTATGAAAATATCTTCATCACCAAATATAGTTTCCATGAAATGATTTTTTCCTTTTAATTTTTTTGAAAGATTTATTTGACATTTAATAAAGTTATTGTTATAAAAGGATTTTTATTACAAATTAATTAATTTTCTGTATCTAAGTATTTGGTTTGTTATTGAATAATTTTCATATTTGTTTGAAAAAATAGTGACCTTTCATATTTTATAATTCCATTGTTTTATTTTGAGCAAAATAGTTTGGATGATTTAAGACTTAAAAAAAATTATTTATGATAATTTAAAAAATCAGGTAAGGGTTCATTATAATTATTTATTATTATATGTTATGATTTTTTAATGAGATTCATATTGTTATTTAGGCACATAAAACCCAAAAAAATAATATGTTTTAAGCTCTACATCAAAATTCAATAACTAATTTTAAATGAATACTAAGAACATAATATATATATATATATATATGTATTTATTATTTATTGTATATATCATATATGAATTCATTTGTAATTTTTATGAACAATATACAATGAAAATATATTTTTGTTTTTATGAAATAAAAAATTAAATTAAATGGAATTTCATCATGATATTAAAAAATATGAATAAAATTGGATAATTTTATTTTTAAAAGGATACTGAATAAAGAATTTATATGTTTCTATATTATAGACACTAAACTTATAGTTTTGGGATCAAAAGTCATGAAATATCATTTATGTAATTTTAAATTTTCAATTTATGACATCAAAAAAATAATATTTATTTCATTTTGAAGGATTAAATTTTTTTATAATAGAAAAATTAATAAAAATTGTCAGGAAAATTCATTAATACTTTTTAAATAAACTATTAAACCTAGAAAATGGAATATAATTAAAAATATATTGTATAAATATATATAAATGCTGGATTTTAATTTAAATTAATGTGTTCTTGAACTATAATATTACATGTTTTATATTACTTTTAAAAAGTTGATACATTGTTATTTAAAAATATAATTATGAAATAGTATTTCTTTATATGTTAGTTTATTAAAAATTAAATAAATATATATATATATTGGATGTGGTTTAGACACAATACCTGTAGAATAGTCCATGAAAATTTCATTATTTAGTCATTAGATCAAACAATACTTTTATTTATTCACGACATTTTAAAAGTGGCCCAGTTCACAAAAAATTATGGTAACGGGCCATAAAAAGGTAAAACTATTATTTGTAATTGTAAAAGTTTTTGTTCCATGTGTTTGTCTGTGTTATAAACTGGAGATTTGGGAAGTTATATTTTAACTTTATAACCTAACTCACTTCCCATCAAGTTCTCCCAGATCATGTCAAAGCATTACTTGCACTAATATAGATTTGATTTTATTAAGAGATCATATTTATCAGAGTGAAACAAAAAAAATTATAATTTGATAATTTTATTACTAAGTTTACATTGCGATGTTAAATTTGATATATATTATTGATAAAAAAGATGTGATAAAAGAAACTATTGTATTTGTTCATTTTTCAGGTAGAAAAAGCTACAAACATTTGATTTCCTTACATAGTGATGATAAAATCACAACCTTTAATAGTGATACAAATAGTATTATTGTTAATTTCTTTAAAATATTAATTTATATATATATATATTTAAATATGATATAAATATAATATACCAAATATAATTTAAAAAAAATTAAATTCAGGAAGAATAATGTAGAAATCACGATAGATTAACACTTTCAATATTGAACCCATTGCTAGAGCCACCATTATGGTATTATTTCTATAACATGTGATGGGATATTTTGTCATTGTCATCACATTAAAATATTAGGGAATGTTTTCTATTCATATTACGATTTTAGGAGCATCCGAAACTATAAAATACTCTTACTCAATTGAAAAATCATTGAAGCATACTTCTTTAGCAAAATCATGCACTTTATAATATATATTAATCATTTATATTATAATTTTTTTAATTATTTTTATGATTTCACATGTGTTCCCTTACATATAATTCTTGACTAAATTTCATCATTATTTCATTATTACTAGTTGACTGTGAAGGAAAAAATAGATACATTTAAAAAATATGAAAACTTGTCTAAACAATATGTTGTTGATGAAATATCTTCCAAAAAATAATAATTGTGGTTTAAAATTATAAAATATGTAAGTAAAAAACTATTCATAATAAAATAAATGTTGACCAATTTAATGTAATTATGTATAAAATTAAAAATATAATTGACTACATTCATCTAAATATTTTAGAAATAAAAGATGATTTATATGATTTAATAAACCATCTATTTATAGAATTTATCCCTTACATATCTTAGCAACCTTTTACCGTAAATTTATAATAAAAAATAAATTTTATTTTGACACCCCATGAATTTGGTGTGAGAATCTGCATATATAAGATACAAAATAACTATTGATATTTATCAAAATTTAGTATTCCAATATCCCATTTATTGGAAACAAATGTAATAATAAAATCAATATATTTTTTAATTAAGATAAAAGTGTTTTGAAATGTGTAATTGTTTCTCTAAGCACTGATTTATTTGTAGAAGAATAATACATAACACCATTAATAATTAAATAAAACATTATTAATTTTTTAATTATATATTTACCAATAAGGTAAATAGTTACATTTTTTTGTATATGATTTTGTACAATACATTTCAACATTGAAATTAGGAATGTAATGTATATTTTTCTAAGAATGTAAAAAGTAAAATTCTATAACTAGTCATGCAAATAATTAAATACACGTTTCTACAAAATTATAGAGTAAATTTTATATGTTTTTATTTATTGAGATAATGTACACAAAGAAAACTATAAGAAGATATATAGGGAAAATATATTAATGTTTTGGAATAATTTTTTGTCCGACCAATAAAATATCAAGAATGCATAATTACATCTTCTATCCCCATTTTCATGAATGAGATATTTATTGTAAAAAACTCTATTAGTGTGAAAACGAAGGAATTCAAAAAATGTTTTTAATGAAATTTTTATTTTATACTCCATTTGAAAATACATTGAATACATCATATAAAATATATAATTTGATAAAATATCAACATTTTACTATAAAAAATTTCCAAAATCAACAAATGGAAATTTTTTAAACAAAATATTCAAATTCATAAAGTGGAAGTAAGGAAGAGTCACATAACAATAGAATTTGATGAATCCCTGAAATTTAATATAGGTAAAATGCTTCCATAAAATCATATAAAACTGTAGATGATTCAAATTAGATTGCCTAATTTCTAATAGAGTATATTATAGAGAGGTACGATGGAATATAAAATATAGAAGAATAATATGGGTGTTTAAAATGAATATATAGGAGTTGAAATATGAATTACATATCAATCATAACTTGTCAAACATTATATTTCATTAAAGTTATAGTCTCATGCTAAAGTTTCTCAAGTGTTTTCTAAGAGGAAAATCAAATAAAATTTGTACATGAATGTGAAAACCAAAACAGATGAATTATCTATGTCCAGAAAATTTTACCTAAATACAAGGAAAACAAATTATTTAAATATGGAATGTGATGTAAATAAAGTGTGTTTAATGTGTAAAATAAAAAAATATAATGAATTATTATTATTATGTTTAAACATAGAATATGTTGATTCATATGTTGAAGATATATAATTGAAACAAAACATGAAAATAGACACCAACTTGGAAATGACACAGAATATGGATATTCATCATAGGTGTTAGTCGCATATAGAAATGTATTATATCACGTTCATTGGAACAAAATGAGCGTATGTACAAATAGAATGGTTCATTGTGGTATAAATGTATGAAACCAAAATATGGGTTTAAATGTTATCTAACACGTACATTGTCAATAGAATCTTCTAGTTGTTTGAGGTATGAAAATAATTATATAAATTTAATTCATCCCTACTTTTATAAATGTATAAAATCAAACAAATGAATCATAAATAATAATTATAGGATTTTTTAATCAATATAATAATTAGTGACAATGAATAATTAAAAAGTATTTATATTGTGTTTTATAATTAATAATAAATAATTATAAATACCAATATATGTATGAAAAATTATATTATGTAATCTATAAATGTGGATGAATCTATCTTAGTATTTGGAGATGCATACAATGTAATTCATGAGGAGGAATTGGTATGAAGGTCTTATGATTATGGAGGATGGAATTGTAGGATACTCAACTACATTCATAGATGTGGCATTGAGGATAAGGGGTAATTATAGAGGATAATGAATTTAATGATGCAAATACCACATGAGATACTCTTCTACTATAGGGGAAATAGTAATGTGAAGTAGAAATTTGTTGACGTAGTCAGAATGGGGGATGCATTTGACAAAAAAATAAAATTATAGATGAAGAGATGAGGTGGTTTAAGGATTAAGGATTAGTGGGAGTCAATGAGTTCGGTTGAGGAGGAGGATGCTATGATGTGGATGAAATTTTAGAGTGGTGTGGGGGTGGGGGGTGTAGAAGGAGTATATAGTAATGTGGATAGAAGAATCTAGAGAATAATAGAAGGGACGACTCATTGGAAAAAATGGAATCAACAAATCATAGGGTTTCAAGAATGGATGAAGCAGAAAAACTGGTGGAACGTGTTCAAGGAGTTAAGAAATAGAGACACGTGTTCATGGAGGCATACATACTCAGATAAAAAATGTATTTTTTATATTCTAATTTATAAAATCATTAGTATTTATCCTTATGATTATATATGTGTGTACATGAAAATAGTAGTTAAAATATCTATATATACTATTATTAGTTATATGTATATATATATATAAACATATGACTATTAAATATAAAAATTATGTTAATTTAGAGTTAAAATTATAAATTCATATTATTTTAATAATCATAGATGATATCATATTTTTTAGACAGAATGGAAAATAATATCAGACCATTAATCAAATGAAAAAGGCCTTTTAGAAAACCCTCCAATTGTAATTTTTTTCAAACACATTTCAAGGTAATTTATTTATACCACAATCGAAAAATAAAGGAATTTAGGTCCCACTAAGTCTTCTGGGGAAATACTATATGAATAATAACAAATAATAAAAACATTTCATACAATAAAATCTTTAAATTAGTGTTAATAAATTTAAAATTACAATTTTTTGTAAAAACATTCAATGTAGTATTTTACAAATTTAATGATATTACCACCACCACAAACATAAAAAATTTAATGTAAATAATATTAATCACTTAATTTTCATAATAATGTGTGGGAATAACTGTGTTACATAATTATGTTTTTTTTCATCTTCTTTAATTATATTTGATTTACTAAATTACATTAAATAGTATCCATAAAAAATAATTTATCTTAAATAATTTCCATGGAGATTTATGTAATTTCAAAAAATAAAACATTTCATTTAATGTGATAAATAATTTTTTTTTCACTCCACACATGAAATAAGAGAATCTCAAAATAAAATATCTTATTATCCATATAATAATAGTTTTAGTCATCACACACATGGAAATAAAATTTTAATTCAACATCTACTTAACATTGAATTTTTATAATAATCATTAAACAATGAATTATGATGATTATATAAATCCTATATAATCTATGGTTAATATCATTAGTTTTGGAATTGTGTGAGTCATTCTAGAGAAGATTTTTGTTTTTGAACCCCAAAGCACCAACTCTTCACCATACTTACTAAATGTACTTTTTCTTCATTTCCACACACATCCATGGATCAACCTTCATGGATATAGTTCTTTGATCTCCAATCCCACAAAAAAAAACCAAACCCCATATTTTCCCATTACTCCTCCAATTATAATAATATATATGGAATCTATTGTTTTTTCATTATATCTTATATAAATATGTTATCTTAATGCCCTTGAGGGATGTCTTCTGGTTATAACATGAAGATAAAACAATTTATAATCAACATAGAACCAATGACATGCTCCAAAAACCCAAATTATTTAATCAGGGATTTGGTGGTTACATCTCAAATTAATTTCTCAAATAAACACAAATCATTTACCATCAGAGATTAAATTCAATTCCCCCGAAACAATACCCATATTTCACTTAAAAGGATGAACATAGATGAAAATTTTCATTGTATTGGTTCAATATGCATTAATAAAAAAATAATACTAAAAACACAATTAGAATTTACGGAAATGGAATATTCATCCTTATATCATTATTTTTTTGTTTCACGAAAACTTACCAACGTGAAGGAATATGAAGGCCTCCACATTCTTATTCCAAACCCTAATTCAGAATCCATGATTTAAGATCATTACTTAAGGATGGAGGGGGAGACAACTCATGTTTTGTATAACTAATAGGATATAATAAAATAACCATTCAACCAGAATGTAAAGGTAGTATTTTTACCACATCCACATTGAAACAAGTAGAATGCATTAAAGAAATAATTTCTAATTAATTTATATCATAATTTTTACTCCACATACACATTTTTAATCATTATTCAAATATTATATATCTAAAATAAATAAAGATATAAATGGTTGAAAATGAGTACAATATTATATTGATGCCTAAAATAAATCAGGGATAGTTATATATGTGAGATAAAGGAGACACATATGATGATTAAATAATTATAAAATATGCCTATAATAATTTCAATTCAATCTCATTTATTCAATACTTACTAATTCTTCATTACTAGTGTTTTCATGTTGGATTATGTACCCATGATAAGACATGGATTTAAAGGGATGGAATAATGTTTTTTGATTTTTTATAAAAATTTTCCAATTTTGTTTTATAACAAATATACATGCATGTCTTAAGGATTGGAACTACTAATGGGTAATTATTTTTTATCCATGGATTTGGGTTACTGATTATTAATTTTCTTGTTTGTTTCAAAATATAGAGGATTGTCTTATGTTACACATCAATTATTTTATTCTATTCTAAGAAATCAGAAATAATTAGGAATTTGTGATATCTAATAGATTTTTTGAATAATAAAAAGATATAAATGAAGGGCCTATAATTTTTATAACATATTTTTTTTATGATTTTATAACAAGACTCATGTTAATGTTTAAGAAACCATATTACCAAAACACCAAAATGTAATAAGGTGTATAGCATTATATAATAACTTATTTTCAATTAAATCCATGAAAGTTAGGTATTATTATATTATTTTTTTTAGTAATTTTCTTTGACATGTGTAGACATATCCTTTTTTTATAATCATATATGAAAATATATTTTTGAATGTAAAATAATAATAATTAATCTAAATGGAATTTTATCATGTAATTTCCAAATATAATATTAAATTGTCTAAAATCATATTTTTTTTCAAAAAATATATTTAAAAAAAAAGTATGAATTTATATTTGATAGGACCTATCCCTAATCTCGTGTGACTCACCACGAGAAGGTCTGACCCATATCCTTTTTTATTTTAAAATATAATAATTATTTCATTTCATTGGGCGAGTATATTTTATAATTAGAATATACAATACAAAAAAATGTCAATTATAATTTTTTATGTAAATTATATATTTTTGAATATTCAATATAATTTGAAATAGAAAATTTAAATTTAAATATATAAATAAATATATAATATTTTAGTGGATTGATGCCCCATATTATTACTTGTTATATATACATGTATTAATATGAATCTTGGTTGTTTACAAATAGAGTAGAAATAAATTATAATTTTATAATTTTTATTATAATGTTTTTGTAAAAAACATTTATGTGGGATTAGGGATGGAAACAAAACATTTATCCAAGCCTAGGATGATATTATATTTTATAGATCCGACCAAATTAAACTCACATCAAACGGTTGTCTTTTATAGAGGCCAATGCCCCCAAAAACCATATGCTAATAAGACATACCATAAGATCACATTGTATTTGAAAGGTTAAAATATTTGTATCTCCTAAGGATCTCAATAAAATTGACAATTTGGAAACTATTTTGTAACATCAAAACAAAACAAATTTCCCTTAAATGACTCTCAAATTGGGTCCTAGTGTTACATTAACTATTATAGTATCATCTTTATTAACTCTTAAAAATTATAAGACCATAAAAATGATGATACCTGAGGTCTTTTATGAGTTCATTCTAAAGTAATTGATAAAAATTGTTTTATCCATATCCAATAAAATTTTACAATTGAAAATCTTTTATCAACCCATTTTTTTACCGATAAAGGAATTCCTTTCACAATTCATTACTTGGAAGTAATAAAATCTCCTCGTTAACATTGATAAAAATTGAAACATAATTAATTTATTGTATATAATAATTTTTCATATTTTAAAATTTTATTTACATAAAAATAATTATTTATATGTAAATTAAATATATAAATATAATTTTCTTTATAATATCACAAATTTTTTAAGAATAGGGATTGGTCAGATTAACCCTTTTAACAATGACACTAGTACTCAAATAGTGGCCTTCATTTTATCATCTATTTTCCCCATATTGAAGGATATTCTAAAGATGAATTGGGATGCTAACATAATGATAATTATATAGGTGACCAGATAGTATTATTTAAGGGAATTTTTGTCTCACATGAAATGAAATATGTGAATTATAAATCATTTTACACAAAGTGTGCTCAGAAATTCATTGATAATAATTCATTTTCTATTATCAAGGGAATTATTTTTGAGTAATCGTGAAATCGTATCGTAGGTTCACATTTTATTTTATGATAATTTTACCTATATGCCACAAGATATTTCGGTTAAAGAGGGTAGTATCTTGAATTCAATTATATTTTGGTCATTTTGTTTTGTGATAGTTGACAATTTTGAAATATTTTTTAATCTGATATAAAAATGTTTACTGTTTTCATGTTTTTAATATTTTTATAATTTCCAAATATGAATTTATTTTGGATAATTATATGATTTTTTTAAAATTATATCATTGGATTAATATTTAGTGTTATTTATTAATATTTAATAATAAATTTTAGTGAATCCATGAGATTCATTAGATGTTTTATCAAATGTTTTGTAGATGATTTTAGGAAACATCTATAAGCCTTAAACTAAAATAAATAAAAGAATATAATTCTGAGGACTCTCAAAACCATTCAGTGAAACATACATCAAGACTTCTATCGAATCATAAAATAATTCATTCACATATATATATACAGAAATAATTTATTGAAAAGGATCTGGAATGTCATGCTAAAATAATCACTGAAACATAAGCTGAAACACTCCACAAAAACTAACTCTAAGAGTCTCACTAAATCACAAACTGAAATCAATACATGAAACTAATGTTGATACCTACTATGAGTCATACTGTGAAACATAATTGAGAAATTCAATGAATATAAAAAATTTAATAAAAAATTCATTAAAAATGAAATGATATTTATAAATAATTAATAAATTATATTATAAATATATTTTTCAATATGAATTATCTTAAATACGTTTAGTTTTACAACTTTATTCTTATAGTAAATACATTTGAATATGATAAATGATATTAAATATATAAATATTTTGTAAAAAATATAATTTATATTTTATTGAATTTAATATTATATAAAGATATTTATTAAAATTGAATTTTAATTAATATGTTTTATGTGTCATTAATATATAGTTGTATTCTAAATAATTTGTGGATGTTTTTATAGATTTTCAAACTAGTGGTCCTTTATAAGTTTTCATAGAAATATTAGTTGATCTTCTATTAGATGTTACATAGTAGATTATACTGGAACATATAGTGTAAATTCCAATGGAAATTCTATAGTAGTTGTTATAGTGTGCTTTCTAGGGATAGTCCCAATTTTTTTTCATGTAATTATCATTAAAACATTCAATGGAACATGATTTAAATCATCTAAAATAGCATTCATTAGAACATACACTAAAACTAAAACCAAAAAATTTACTAAATAGATATTGAATTTTAATTTATAAGTATTTTATAATAAATATATTAAACATAAATTTTAAAATAATATATTATTAATTTATTTTAATTTATAATTAATTTTATTATTATATATATATAAATATCTGTCCTCATTAATATAAAAAATTTATTTAAATTTTTATGCAAAATATTTTTAGCTATTCATATAGTGAATTAAAATAAAATCATAAAAATTCAACAATTATAATATATATTTTAAAAAAATTAATTTATTATATATATATATATATATATATATATATTAAAATATAATATTTATGAATTTACTTATTAGGTTAATAAATATAAACATTATATTTTTTTATAATTAATATAGTTGAAGTTTCAATGGATGTAACTTTGTATGTTTCTATGGATGATTCTGGAGAACATCCATTGGAAGTTGAACCAATACCTGTAATGAACCATTCATTGGAACATCTTATGTTACTTTCAGTGAAATAGACTGAGTTCTAGATCTAGTGAAATTTCTAGGGAATATTCCATTAGAAATTTCCAATAATGAGTTACTAGAAAAACCATTAAAATAATAATATAAATGATTAAAAATGTTATTTATAATGTTTTTATAAAATTTTTATTAAAAATATTTCATTTCTTCATTTATTATTATTTCCTTTAACAAATCATTCAATGTTTTGTTTGTTCCAATTACAATGATGTTGATTTTTCATCACTTATATTATACCAGTAGTAGTGACAATGTTCAAATAACTTAACGATACATAATGTGTCTTTGAAGCGTATTGGGGATGAAATGTGTTCAAGGTATAAAAATAATACTAAAATAAAAGGATAAAACATGTATTAATTGTCACATCATATATTAATTAATGTAAAAACAAAGGATATAGGAAGGTTTAGTGACATGATAGTAGGTTGAAATTTCCCTATGTGGATACATCTATAGGATCCCATTATAAAATGGGGTGTGTTTTTTTAGAAAACATACATTCAATGTTTTTGATAAAGGGAATAATCTTCCCTTGTATGACCCTGAATCAATTTAGATAATGAGGTCGCAAAGAGAAACTAAAATAATCAAATGTAGTTGGGTTATATGTGAATTCAATTTCCTTTATTAAACCCATTGATCCTTTCACATTGAATAAAATTATTATTTTGGGTTGAGATGTAATTGGGTACATCCGTATGGATTAATTGAATTATGTATATCTTAAACATGATACTTAATTAGTCTATTGTGGTTCTGGTTTCATGTTAGAGTATCTAAAAAACAATGTTAGGGAAATCCATCTTTTTTTCTATACTATGATGTTTGACATAAATGAGAAAATTACAAATATGTTCAATGATGAACCAAAAATAAAGAAAAATTATGAGTTATATGAATATATTTACGTGAATACACATTCAGAACTTATAATGTGTATAATCCCTTATGTTTATTTTTGGGACTTAATCAACATAGATAGATATTTGTTTTTAGGGATGCTTTATTATAATATTAAACTGTATATTCTTTTTAATGGTTCTATAAAAGAAATTACAATTTTATCACATCAAGAGACGTCAAAATAAATTTATGGATAAGGATGTTATAATGAGAAAAACTAATTTTGATATTTTTTGTGGTAACTCGACAATTCCTTTGTATGTGTCATTTTATGAAAACTGAAATAAATCATTTAGGTAATTGGATTAATGATGGATATATTTTCTTATATATGATATATAATTTCATATTACCTTAACATGATACATGTAACTTTAACATGGAGTGGTATTCGCTCTTATAATAATATAGTGAAGATAAATCCTAGTTTTTAGATTTTGTATCCATTTTTCTTGATTAATGGACACATTTATTTTTTATAGAATCTTTAACATGGGGTTTTCATAAAACTAAATTAAGTGAATGTTTAATTGGAAAATGGAAATATTATGTTCATTAAAATATGATCACTGTATATTTATAAAATCAATTTTTAATATTGTTGAAAATACAATATAAAAAATCCAAGGCTAAAGATTATATGTATGGGGTTTTTTCTAAATAATATTTACACATACCATGCGTTAATGTGTCAGATTTCTACTTTATAAAAACTCATTTTATTTTATTCATTTCAATATGACTGTTAAATGATTGGTAATTGTTTTTTTATATCATTTAATTTAATATATAGTCAATTGACTTATTTCATTGGAATGGTTTTTTGGGATGATAATTTTAATGATTTTTATGAATCATCAAATGATGTTTTTTAATGCTGACATTAAAAATTTGACGTAGCCTAGTTCTTTTTGGTCTTGTTTTACTTTCTATTATATTCATTATGTGAGATAGACACCTTAATATATATTTTTTGGCGGTAGACCAGATCATATTGAAATATTATTATGTTCTAATGATATTATATCATTGTAAATGATGACTGATAGTCTCTTATAGGAAAAAATTAAAAATAATGACCCCCAATTTGAATACAGTTCATCACAATTTAATGTGAGATTAATGTGGGTTATGAAATTGCCATATCTAATTCTATAAATTTTATAGAAGGTTTGACTACTGTAAACAGATCAATGGATATAGATGTTAGTAATGAATGTCCTAAAAGAATTTTAAAATGGCCACTTTTAAAAAGGATTTAAAATTGGAATGGGGATGATATAATATAAATATTTTTAGAAATTATAGGTTAAAAGAAAACATAATTTAATAAAAAAAGAATAATTCCATATATATGATGTCACACCCAGTTTTTGATGTATTCATTTTGATCAAGTTCATAGAAAATATGATTCATTTCCTTAGGTTTTGGTTGAGATTAATGTGTATTTTTTATGTTCCATGTATTTCTACTAAACCAAAAATGGTTTCTCTCTATCATGATTGGTAGTTTTTAGTGAATAGGGTGGTTAGTTATAGATTTGGTCCAACTGTAATCCCATGTATGAATTTAAAAAAAATTGTTTCATTTATAACTACATCCATTTTTTTCATTGTTCAGTTATTATAACTCTCACACTAGAATAGAAACCCTAGTCACACCCCCCATGTTCCATTTTCCATATTTGGAGCTAATACTAGTATCCGATTAGGGAAAAATTTCACAAGGATTCTCAAATCATCCAGACATGGTAAAGAAATTTGATTCATTCATGCATCATTAATTTTTTTATGTTTCCCCCAAATATTATTTCCCTAGTTCTTACATATCTAATTAGCCATTTTGTTTAGTTCCAAACCATTCCCTCTCCTCTAAGGGTATTGATATAATGGAAGATGAAGAGTTCTCTAGATATCAAGGTGATATTTCAAATCATTTCTCCTCCTAGCTCCTCCCCCTTTCATCATTTATTTTCTCTATCATCATATATGATAATTCAAGACATAGTGGTATTTTTTACCATGATTTTTATGGGTTTTTTCCTCATTTGGTACTGTTATTCATATGTTTAGGTTTTATAAACCCTCAGAATGTGTTGTCAGGTGTGTGATTTCATTCCACCTTGGTTCTAATGTATTTTCTCCCAAGAGCATGGATTTTCTGTTTAATTTTCAAATTTTTCATATTTTTTTCACATTTTATAAAAGTTTATTATTTCTTTACAAACCTTTTATGATCTATTTGGTGTGAAAATGGTTATTTATGCATTTTTTTGTGTAAAATGGAGTTGTTTTGTATAAACATGCACATCACATGTTTAAATAAATGTTTCGTTGTTTTTTGCATAAGGTTTGTGATGTTTATAAACTGGTTTAACTAATTTAATAATATTTTGGCCATAAAATTTGGATTTATACCCTTTTAAAGTTAAATAGAGTTTGTTTTATTAAAAGATTCATACATCATTTTTGAAAAAGTGACCGGTTCATTCTTCTATGTTCAAGGTGTAATAAAATGATTGGTTTGGTTTATGAACATTTTTTGCAGCCTGTGAGTCAATTTTTAAGGTTTACTTATGCGAGATAAAATATTTTTTTGGGTTTTATAATGAAATGACTATGGTATTTTAAGGAGCTTTGGTATGTGTTTCCAATTGAAGGCTTGTTTGGAAATATTATAGAAATGGGTGGGTTATGAATGTGTAACCTTAATTATTAAGGGGTTTAAAAAATGTTTTTTTCTCCCAATGGCGTGATTACACATAATTATGAATGGTTTAATTGTTCATTTTGTTAAATTTGGTTTTTTTGAAGAATACTTAAAGGCTCGTTTGGAATTTTTTTTATAATTATGTTTTACCTCTATATTTCATGTTGTATCAATTTGGGCCATTTTATTATTCATGAAATTGATTTACCGAATGGTGTTGGGGCTGAAAATATAGTTTTGGTTGGTATTTAGTGATCTTTTGTCCTTTAAATATGGGTTTTGAAGGGGTTTTATGTGAAAAATCATGTTCTACTCCTTGAAGTTGTTTTATAAAAATCTCAAATGGTTTATTGAGTTGCATAAAGTGTGAAAAATATGTTGAGGTATAATTTTAGAGTGTGTATGTTATTAAAATGGGTTTTTGAAAGATAATTTTATGAAATGCGATTTCAAACATGTTAAAAATATTTATTAATTATGGAATAATTTATTAAATTTTATGAAATGTGTATGACATGTTTATGGGCTTTTTTGGTGAGATTATAATGTTAAAAATGATTTTAAATGTGAAAGGGGTTATTTTTTGGCTTGTGTGTGGGATGTTTGAGTTTGGTATGCTTTTTAAACCAAATTTACATGTGTAATGGTTTTTCATAAAATGTGTTGCTTTTTGAACAAAAAAGTGAAACCTAGGAATATAGGAGGGCGTACGTGTACTAATACACTAGAGGTCCGAAGTGGGATCATCCCTATTTCACATATAATGTTTGAAAATTAAAACAATAACTTAACTATGATGATGATTTCGGGGAACACTATGTTATGTATGATTCCCCTACTTGTGGCGCATGAACCAGAAAATATATTGATAAGGTTACATTCACAATGAGATAATAGGAACATGGGGATCATATGAAACTAGTAATTAGGGGTGTTCCTTTTACTAGTTCTCATTGGATATATCGTTTTCACCATCAGCATATGGGGTATTTGACTGGAAAATTAAGTGGTATGTGTGTTATATTTAAAATTTTACATTATTTAAACCATCCCTCAAGAAATTTGTTTTCATTTTGAAGTTGTATAGATTTGTAAATTGATCTAGAATCCTGACCTATAAAATATGAATGATTTTTATGATAACATCCATACCATGTAACCATGTTTGGGAAACATAATTTTATATATTTTATTAAAAAAATGAAATTGATGTTTATTTTATTTTAAGTGGAACTTCATTGGGAATATAATATCAGGCTAACCTTCTGAGTTTTAATACTCACGGCTTTTTTTAGCCCTTTTGCTGGTTTGAGATTGAGTTTTCTCACATTGAGATACAAGGGATCACTCTGTTGGAGAGTGACCTGAGAGGTAACATGGTGTTAGTTGGTCATCAGGTCTAGTCGGTTTTGTTTTATTGTTCAGTAGTACATTTAGTTCGGTCGTATAAATGATGTTAGTTAAATTTTAATAAAAAATTGAAATGGGATTTCTATTCATTTTATTAGTTTATTTATTATATATATTTAGGTGAAATCATTTTATCATTTATGCAATTTATTCCCTCAGTGATTTTCTATATCCTGGGTGGGTTGGGAACCCCTTTTGGGACTTGTATTGAACCATACCGATGGACCATTTCATGGTCGACTCCGGCTGGTTCGTGACAAAATAGTATCAGAGGAAGTTGACTCTTAGCGGACCTTGATTTTTAGAGAGCCCTTGTTATTTGGTGTATTTCAATGTAGATGGAGTAGGATTTTCAGGACTTGATGTGTAGATTTTATAAGATCATCATGAACTCATTCTCATTATGATCCTAGGATGTCTATGGGAAGTCAGATTTTATTAGTTTCTTTGGTTTTTAAGGATTGTTTTGTAACATAGATACAAAATGGGGAGTTGGACTAATGGAATCCATGAGATCATAGGGCCTATAAAGCCCTATGGAGTTGCGGAATGGTCCTAATAAGGCTCTATATGTTGGTGGTGAGATTAACATATGACTTCCAATCAAATTCTCAAGTCACCCACATATACTAATTCCATATTGTGGGTATCTATGATTTTTAATGAATTCTATATTTTATTTTGAACATCGTTTTTTGAAAATTATGGTAGTGGGTTTTCAATGATAAATATTAAAAATTATTTCATAACATTGGGGTTTTTTGATGAAAATTTTATGTGATAATGTGGAATGATTTAACGGGATCAAATTTCCTTATTATAAACTTATGGTTTATTGAAATAAAATATTTATAAGGCATTTCTTATTTTAATATGAATCTGAATTTTTTTAAAAATTTGATGTTTTGGACTATTGAAGAGTGTTTGAATCTGATGAAATGATTTTGGGAATTGGTTTTTGGTAGTTAGTGTTTTCTAAAAAACTTTTTTGGCCTCTGTGGGTGGTAGATTAAGAAAATAGACCTTACTAAATTTTTTGAAAAAAAATGGGATATTTTAATGGAACGATTGATTTTGTAGTTGTTTTTAATAAATTAAATTGGTTTTAAATCAAATGGTTTTTAAAAAATAATGGTATGCTGAGATACTAAATTTTTTTAGAATAGAGGTAGATGATTTTGATGGAGACTTATGGGATTTCATTTTATTTCTTGGAAAAATTGTTTGTTGTGTGAAGATATTAAAACGATTTTTGAATTGGTGGTTATTGTGCCTATGAATGGTACACGATTTTTTAAATGGGTTGATTTTTTGTCTTGTAAATTTAAGTTGTTTTTTATAGAGTTGGGTGTTTTCATGGGTTATCACTTGCACATTTTTTATTGATATGTTGATAAATGCCCGATATGGAATAGTGGTTGGGTGCCTATGGTGGCACGAGAATGAGCATGTGAGTGATAGTTGTTGAAAAACATTGGTGAATGTGAAAATCCACCAAGTTAATTTGTTTTTCAAAAGTGTTTCAGGGTATAAATGTGTTTTTTTGTAAAACGGTGATTATGTGGGTTTATTTTTTAGGTTTTAGAATTTTGGATTGTTTGGTATACTTACTCGTGATCTAGAAGTGATACTCTTGGTGTGTCTGGAGATGAGATCTTATTGGAGACATGATTTTGGATCAATGTTAAGTGGGTTTATAAGGACATGTTTTATGTTGGGTTGTGGCCACTGATGGATCTCCATTGGGAAGACTTCTAGTTGATCATCTTAAATTTTGTTTCAAACATTAAATACACCACTGCAGATGATTCCTCAAATCATTTTATATAATAGATAGCTTTTTTGTAATAATTTAAAGTGTTTCGTTATTGTGATAATTCTATTGGATATTTAAGTTGTGTTTGGTAATGGTGAGATGTTTCGCCGTATTCTTGTCCATCCTAATCCTTTTTTAAAGTGAGAGAAAATTGTGCTATATATCTATGAATTCTAATTTTTATGAGTGTGTGTTTTTTATAAAGTATGTTTCATGGGGTGTTGTGATCCTTATCTCCTAGCTAGGGCGTAACATAAGATTCAAAAATCAGTGATCCTACCATATGCCTCGAATTTAATATTTTCAAGCAGTCAAGAAATTACCAGTGGTATATAGAGATTTTATATGATCCTACCTTAACTACTGTAGTAAAGTAGTATCTATGTTTTTATTGTGGTTTATAATCATTGTGATTTTTTAAATAAGATCTTGTTAGACTTACCCCTCACATAGTGTCTTTGGTTTTGTCATCTCAGAAGTGGGTTTCTAATCAATGTAATTTTGTACACCACCAATGTGAGTTAGGTGTGGTCTTGGTTTTAATTATTCTTAGGTGGAGATTGTTGGGTGGATCTTATATTTATATTGTGGTTTTAGTGGCCCAGTAATTGGTTACCCTTCCCTCCCCACCCTGAATGTTTGTGGTTTGATCTGTGTTGAATGTGTTTTCCCAGTTCCTATCACCTATGTTTGGGAGTGGGTGGTTAAAATTTTCATGTAGTAAACCTATTATCATGGTTTTGTATGTTTTTAGGATGATTTTTTTGTTATCCTGTGTGGGTTAGGCCTAATTCATGTTCATGTTCAATTCATGTTTGTTCATTTCTAGTTGGAATCTATTGGTGTGGATACCCACTATATGACTCAAAGATCTTTCCTTTATGTATTATTTGGGTAGTAGTTTTGAGTTAATGGTAGGGAGCCCATTCTGGCCTCCCACCCCCATTTAATTTGATTTCATGAGTTCACTTTGGTTTGGGAGATCATTGGGTTCATTTGGAGAAGGCCAAATAATCTGGTTCTGGGATTAGTTAATAGATGTCGTGGATTGATCTTTACATTGATTTTTTGGAAGGTATTGTGGGTTGGAGTTCTGTTTGAGAAAGAGGCTTATGTTCTGTTGATGGTGGATGACATGTCCTTCTCTTGATAGGATGTAATGTGTTGATAAATAATCCTTATTTGTTCTTCATTTATTTGGAATGTGTTATGGATTTCTGGGGGTATAAAGCTTTAATGGTTGGGAGAGTTTTCAATCTTGGTTCTTAATGTCTTGGTTTTTATCTAGTGTGGTGGAAATAATAATCCATTTCATTGGTTTTGGGTAATATGAATGTTGATTTTTGAAGTTTCATATATGTCTAATAATTCTACCATGGGTTACCCTAACTTGTTTAGGATTTTTTGGGGGAAATGTTTTCTATTTCAAGATTTGTGCCAAACGCGAGGCCATTTCAAAACATAAAAACAGTATTTTTTATAACTCCTTATTATTAAAAAGTATTCACTCATTCCATTTACAACTTTCCTTTCCATTATATATTAAAACATCCATATCATTTTTGACCCCATAGAAATTTTTAATCGTGATTGATATGGGTTATTTAATCAGGTATTGGGTCAGCCTGTGAGCCCATTTTCAATTTTGAGAAAATGAATTGTTTCATTTATATATTATTCATTATATAATATTTTTTTAGTGATTTAACCTCTATCTTGAGACCAAAAACCTTAGTCTCACCCATTTACCATTTTCCCTCTTTGGAGCTCATATTAGTCAAAGTATTGGGTGACATTTCTCAAGGTTTCTCAAATCTTCCAGATATGGTAATAAAATTTGTTTCTTTAATGAATCATTCATTTTTTCTCTTTCCCCCAAAATATTATTTCCTTAATTCTTCATGACCAATGTATCATCTCTATTGAGTTAAAATCCAGTCCCTCTCCTCTAAGGGTGTCGATATAAGGTAATATGAAGAGTTATCTACTGATCAAGGTGAGTTTACTTATTCAATATCTTTTTTCATCACTGTCTTTTAATTATTTCTTGTTTAACTCTTCCTAGATACTGAGGGAAGACCAAGGGTTATGTTATCCCATGAGTTTTTATGGGGATTTTCCCTTTTGGGGATGGTATTCAAAGTTTTAGGGTTTGTAAACCGTCAGATGATGTCATCCGGTGTGCATTTCCATTCCACCTTAGTTTTGAGGTATCTTCGATATAGAAAATTCCATTTATTATTTTTTTCTTCATTTTAATATTGTTCTAACCTCGTATAAATTTTTAATATTGATGTAAATATTTTTTTATGATCCATTTTGTTTAAAATATGGTTAGTTATAGATTGTTATTTGTAAAATGGTGTTTTTCATATAAAAATGCACACCGATTTTTTCAAATAAATGTTCCGATGGTTTCCTAAAATTGTTTGAAATTTTTAAGACCTAGATTAACTACTTCAATAAGTTTTGTCAGGTAAATTTGTCTTTATACAATTTTAATGTTAAATAGATTTTTTTTTTAAATGTTTCATTCCTCGTTTCAGGGAAAGTTCATGATTGGCCATTGTGTCTTCAACGTGTTATAAAATCACGGGTTTAGAATATGAAAAATGTTGGTTAAAAGTGAATAAATATTTTTTGGGTAGCTTATATAGGATACAATCTGGATTTATGATTTATAATGAATCAAGTATGGGATTTTAAGGTTCATTGGCATGTGTTTCTAATTGAAGGTATGTTTGGAATTTTTATATAAATGGGTGGGTTTTGAATGTAAAACCAGAATTTTTAAGTGGAATAAGTAAATGTTTTTTTCTCACAACGGTGTGGTTACACCTATTTTTGAAAGGTTGAAGTGCTACTTTTGATTAATGTTTTTTTTTGTGATGAATGCTTAAAGGCCCATTAGAAAATATTCTTATAAAGATGGTTTTCCTCAATATTTCATGTTGAATTACTGGGGGTAAATTTATGATTCCAAAAATTGATTTAATAAATGTTGTTGAGGTGAAAAAATCTGGTTTTGTAGGGTTTTAGAGTGATTGTTTCTCTAAACATGGGGCTTTGAAGGGGTTTTATGTAAAAAAATTAGTTATACTTCTTAAAGGTGATTAAAAAAAATTATAAAATGGGTTATTGTGTTACTGAATTTTTGAAAAACAAATTGTGGTAATATTTTGGAGTGTATATGTTCATAAAATGTGTTTTAGAAAGAAAAATTAGTGAAATTTAATTTAAAATAATTTGAGAATATTTTATAAATTAAATTATGATTTATTAAATTTATAGAAAACTAGTGGATAAGTTTATGGGTTGTTTTTGTGTGAGTTTGATGTTAAAATGAATTTGAATGTGAATGGGGTATTTTGTGGCTCTATTTGGGGTGTTTGATGTGTGTTTTATTTTTAAAAGGAAATTCCCTGTACAATTGTATTTCATAAGATGTGGAACTTATAGAGAACAAACCAGGAAAGTAGGGTATCTAGATGGAAAGACGTGTACTAGAACGCTAGTGATCTACAGTGGTTTAGCCCTTATTTTTCATAGAAAGTTTTATAATGAAAACACTAAATAAACTATGATGATGATGTTCGGGACCACTATGTTATGGTTCAATCCCCTATTAGTGGCTCATGATGATAACAAATATTATTATTGTTACTTTCACATCGAGATACAAGGTACATTGTGCTCACAATGAACTAGTGCCTAGGGGTGCTATTGTGACTAGTTCTCATTGGATATATTGTATTAACCATCTTCATATGGTATATTTTGCTGGAAAATTCAATGAAATGTGTGTTTATTTAAAAGTTTACTCTCTTTAAAGAAACCCTCAAAAAAATTGATTTCATTTTGAGGATTCATATATTTGGAAATTGGTCACGAATTTCTAGGTATAATACATGAAATATTTTTTCTTATAACTTCCATAGCATAGAACCTTATTTGGAAACCATTATTTTATATATTTTATTTCGAACATGAAATTAATTTTTCTTTTATTTTATTATTTTGTGAATTGGGAATATAATATCGGTCTAACCTGCTGAGTTTTATTACTCCCACCAATAGTTTTCTTCTTTTTTCTCCATTGTGCAGGTTTCGTATTGAGATCCACTACCTACAGAGACATGGGATCTTTGTGTTGGAGAGTGACCAGAGAGGTCACATGGAGTCAGTTCATCATCATTTCAGGTTATTTTAGTTTTATTATTCAGTTATACTTTTAGTTTTTTATGTATAAATGATGTCAGATAAATTTTTATTTAAATGTGTATTATATTTTCCATTCATTCTGTTATTTTCCATATTGTTTATATTTTGTAAAAATCATTCCCATTTTTACTCTATTGATGCCCTCGGTGACGATCTCCATCCCAAGAAGATTGGTAACAGTTTTCGGGACTTTATGTGCAGCGGCCCGAGTGATCAATTTATGGTCGATTTTGGATGGTTAATGACATATCAAGATAGTATTATTGAATTAATAAAGGAAAACATGATTACATAGTAGTCGATGAATTATTTTCCATTAAAAACTAGATAGAAACCATTCTTACATCTTGATAATAAAGGGATTAATTCCATCTCTCTTGAATATAAGTTAATAAAAAAAATATTGAATATAACATAGATATGTATAATTTTTAGGGAACTTGTGTCCCCAAATCGACTTCAACAATGCTGTAATCCTTTATCTTTTGTATTTTTATAATATGGTCCTCTTATCTATATACCTTTACAATAGATTTTAGGCACCTGAAACATTTCTAAAAATGAATTAATAGGCCATTATCGTTCATTAACATGGAACCAAAATATAAATATATTAGTAAGAGAATTTGAACCTCCCCCACTACTAATTAAAAACAGTTCCCAATTTAACAATAAAGAGATAATGATGAAGATTACAATTACTGATTCAGCTTATAGTTTTAGTTTCAGCAGACAGATGTAAATGTTCATCAATAAATTATAAAAATGCAATTTTCTTCAATATAATATAGTATTTCATTATATATTAGCTTTGATGAAAACAAGAAAATAATTAAAACATATGAATTTAAACAGTAGCACATATAAATGATTTCAGGAGTTGTATTAAATGATTTTCAGTGAAATACAATAGTAGAAACAATCATGATGATAAAATAGATAAGAATAAAAAATTGCATGAATACAAAGTGTATCTCTATAGGAAACAAAATATTATTATTATTAAATGAACATATATATTTTTTTAAGAAGAAATGATTACTAATTATCATGGTGTTAGATTTTTATTGTGTCAAACATCTCCATAATTATCACATAAAAAATCACGAGTATTTCATTTTAAAACATTCAATGGAATTACGAAATTCCATTACATGAAACTAATTATTTAAAATCTTGAATATGAATATTTTAATCATTGTTAAATAGATTTAAAATTTTTTATAATCCTAGTGAGACTACCTCAAAAAACATGGAAGTAATCCATAATTTAGAACTATGTAAGTGGACATGTCAAATGTAGTGTTTATATATGAATGGGTAAACATAAAAATTATAGGTAAGAATATAAAATTTATTAATAAATTAAGGTTGATAAAAAATAAATTTCATCCTAAAATGTTTTTTTTTTCAAAAAATAAGGTACTTGTACCATACAATCATTCAAAATTTATAGGAAAAAATCCATACATTCATATTAAAATTTACTGTATAAACATTGATTACAGATTTATTACAATCATGTCAAGAATAAATACATGTTTAGAAATCAAATGACCTTCCATGGGACTAATGATTTAAGATACTACCAGAATAGAATAATTACACCAATGATTATTATTCTCAAATTCACTTAATGTAACTTCTTTATAATCCTAGGTATGAGTGTTTTTGGGATTCAATAGAATAAAGAATTAACAAAATTGTTTAATCAAAACATGACCAATAATATCCCCAATTTTTTTTATCACAATTCACATAAAACAAATATTAAAATATTCATGATTAAGAAATGAAATTTACAAATAAAATAATATATATTTTTCCAGAAAATTCATTAATTATAATAATATATATTTTTTAAAATAAATTTATCCCATATATTTTTTAAGTTTTTATATATATACATTCCAATACATTTCCAAAATGTATTCCTCATAATTTTCCTATTCTTACATATACACCATGGGTTTCCTACCATAAATTTATCTCCCTTTTTGTGACATAAAAAATAAATTATAAAACAGATTAATGGACATTTAATAGAGGAAACACATATATAATAAATTACATAGACTTTGAGAAATAAAACAAGGAATTTAGAATTTACAATAAAAATATTTAGGATATAACATTGAATTGCATATGGTGGTGGAATAAAATAGATAAATTTTGAAAGGAAAAATGGTGGATCTTCACTCACCATAACTTGACCTATTTTACTCATAGTTTCTAGTAATCTTAATGGATGTTCTATTATTCCTTGTACATAAGCATATCATTGTTCCACTGAATAATATGATAACTATTTAACTAAAAATTCCATTATCTCATTATAATTTATCATAATAATAACTTAATATCACATTTTCTCTATATTACTTATTATCTATTATTTTAATGATGAAAATCCTTATTTAAAAAATGGGTTTTCTTGAAAACTATGTTAATTCCATTAAAGAGTGACCAAAACTTCATTATAAAATAAAAACTTCTTTTTATATTGAAAACATTTTTTACATATATATTTACCATAATGAAGAGTTACTACCTATTAATGAAAAATAAAAATCATAGAAATTTAATCCATAAAGGGAATTCCCTCATTAGTTGTTTATAGAGATTAGAAATCAGTTTCATTAGAACCAATAAATTATATACCAATACAAAAAAATTTTCCCATGAAATTGTCAACAAAACAAAATAAGTATTTTCCAAACAAATGATTCATATTATCATGAATTTAATTACCTTGGTTGTAAATTCTTTACATTACTTTCTATAATATGTATGAAATGATCAAGTATTTGAATGCTTATCTATTTAGAAAAATTTTTCTTTGTTATTAAGGTTATAGTACACTTAGTACTACTTGGAGTATATTCTCCAAATGTCTTGGAGTTTTTAAATGTCAAATATGGGTGAAAAATTGTTTGATAGGGATTGAGAATAACATTAGTTTTTGAAAGAGGTATATGGAATGTTTCATTATAATGTTTTTCAGGAGAAGTTCCAGATTTATGAGCCAAAATACATTGTTATAATTTTGGATCTCTCAGTTCAAAAGATAGTGTTACCAAAGGAAAAGTTATTTAATATAAAACATTACATAATCATATTTGTTTTTTGAAAAATTTAAAATCAAAAAACAAGTTTTATGGAATATACATTAATTAGGAACATAATTTTTTATTAAATAGACATATGTTTCTTCATGTGATTTTAAATTAATATAATAAAGTACTAAACACTCCCCCTGAATTATAAATCTACCTAAAAAACTATTCTTACAAAGTTATATAAAACATTTTTTAAAGAAAAATTATTAAATTTATTAATAATATTGGAATATATTAGAAATATATATTCATATCATTATATGAAATGAAATAATATTTAAAGAGTTTGGATGATGCAATAAAAATATTTCAATAGATTTATTCATCATATAATCTAATAGAGTGGGAAATAATAAAAAATTTAATGGATAAGATAATTAAATGAAGAGAAAAAAATATAAACCATTGAAAAACTTTTATTCCCAAAAATATTACAATTAATAAATTTGAATTTTATATTAAGTTAGAAATTAAATACTTAATCTTATAATTATGTTCCATTTTAAAATAAAAAAATGGAATTTCAATAATCTCCACGTTTCAACTTAGTGAAAAAAGGATGTCCAATAGTGAATACCTGCATGATATTAAATAGAAATGCCTATTGGACACATATTATTTTTGGTCTAGTAGTAGTAACAAATAAATACTAAGGTAAACCAATATTTTTAATTTGAGATTAGAATCCTTAATTAAGGATAGATAATGATTTTTTCTAATGAGAATGATTGATATTAAAAAATAAATTTTTCTAAAATTGTTTTCAATAGATTAATTTTTTTTCTTCCATAGTGAAATAATTTAGAAATAGTTGTTATCGTGCTTTCTGGACTCGGAATAAAATAATTTCAATATATTTTTGTGGTTTCTCTATTAACTCATTCCCAAGCCGTCATTTATGATTATTAATTTTATAATGAATTTTAGTAAAATCATTTTCAAAACTAATAAGCTTTCTAAATCCCTATTTTAATGTATTAAAATTTTCTATTATTCTATCTATTTTATCATCATGAAAAATGTGAGAATATTTTGAATTAGTATATCTTATTATTATTTTATCTCTTTTTATAAACATTCTTTGTCAATGGAAACTACATTATATTATTTTAATAGATTTTGATGTTAATTTCTTAAATATTGAAATGTTCCTGTATTCAATAAACATTATTTATTATTGCCATCATAAGAAAACATTTCTAAATAATAAATTTTAGAATATGAATAGTGGTCCACATCACCTTGATCCCAAATATATAGATTTATCAACTTATCTTCACAAAACATTTTCAATGATTTTACAAGACTCAATACATGAATCAAAAGTATAAAACCTATTAGTATTCATTACCTTATTAAATTTTCATGGATAGTTTTCATTTCATTGAGTTTAATCATAATATAGTTAGAATTTGTGTGATAATTTTCATTAAAATCCTAGCATCTATATTTTTAATTCTATGTATAGATCTTGTAATAAAATATTACGATACTTTTAAAAAACCAACCATCTCATAAACTGAATCGTCATAACTAGAATAACAAAATTCATAAAAATCAGTTTTATGTGTAGATCATTAACATAACATCTTTAAAATCATCCATGTAGATTTATTTTCTTCTGCATATTTTAATAAATATTTTAAAGTGAAATTTATATATTCACATGAGTATATCCTATGATAACAATTTTTTCGTTCATTTAGAAATATGAGAATATTCACAGATTCCCAAAAATTATATACATCCATCCCTTACCAACATCTTATACAAACTATTGAATTAAACCAATAATGAAGATGGCATAATTGGGGATAAATTGTGTTCCATTGAAAACATCATATAAAAAAATATTTCCCTCTTGAGAATAAAGTATTTATTTACTTCCCTTTAAAAATTTTTACAGAGATAAAATAAATAATGTAACACATTGATGAATAGTAGTTTAGGGAACATGAATACATTATTATACTATAGAAATTATATACTTCATATTTTTGGGGTTTTTATTGGCATGTCCCTTTATCTATAGTCCTCTAAAACTGAGTGTAGGTAGTTGACATCTTTACAACAATTCATTTACTAGTCTTTTTAGTTATTTAATAGTGAAAAAAACATCCATTGATTTGTAAGGGAATCTAAAACTGTATAATGAATGAGTGTGAAAAGAAGGAACATAAAAAGAAAATATATAAATATTAATAGTTTCAATAAAAATTCATCGCATAATTACAACATCAACTGCAAAATTTCAATGATATTACATAAAATACAATAGAATAATATTCAACAATTTCAAATAGAACATCATTACATAAAATTAGAGAAAATATATAGAATATGATAAAACAAGTACTTCTCCAAATTATGTCTCTAATATGTGTTTTTTAAAATCTAGAAAATTTTTAATAAAGAAATAAAGTAGAAGAAAAAGGCGTGTCGTTCAAATTGATATGATTTCAAAAATAGTATGACTCTAATGTGGAGATATAAAGGTTACTATATATTATTATTTCTAAACTCACAGAATTATTTTTTGAAGTAGAAAATTTAGTATTTATCATGAAATTTGAATTTATTTATGTCAAATTGATCCATCAATATCACATGGTAAATCATTAGTATTTAAATTTAAAACATTAAAAGAATGAAATGAATTCCTTTAGAAATATTTAATGATTTAATAACTTTAATATGAGCCTTTTATTTATTATTTAAATTGAATTAAATAGATATATATATCTATTTATAATATTGTAAGAGAATTTAAAAAGTCCAAAATTCAAAAATACAAAATAGAACTTGTTAAATATTGGGTTTCTCAGCATAACGACACATTTCAAATGTATAGTTGGAAACATAAAATCGATTAAAAAATTAATTATGATGAATCATACATTTTTTCCTATAATTGAAGGGATTCATCCAAATTAGTGTTCCAGATCCATTCATTCATTCCAAAAATGGTACAAAAACTATACATTCTACATAAAATATAGGGAATAAACAGTGGTTCCTAAAATCACATAAAAACATCCAAAATACTTATATCTTGAGATGTTATATACCCTTAAATGGGATTAATGCTTGAAAATTATTCACGAATAAAAAAATTATTCAAATGAATGTGACCATAAATGTCACATATTGTGACCTCATTTTCAACATAGATGTGGGAATTTGTGAGCTTAAAAATATAAATTAAATTATTTAATATTTTATACTAACACATGATAAATAATTATTATTTAATTTTATGATGACATTTTTTAAAACTCGTCTTATAATGGTAATTTGTTTCCCGATATCCTTATTTTGACACAAGTGATTTTAGATCATGAAAAATTAGGTTTTATTATTACTGCGGGAAAATAACCATTATAATTAACTTCATTGGTATCAACACCCATGTCTATAATTTATGTAATGTTATTATTTTTCTATTATAGGAAGAATAATAAAATTTTCTGAACATCATCTTAGGATTCTGGATTCCATAAAATTGGAAGAGAGTCTTATCATTGAAGAAAATTTCTGAAAGCCATTTTATGTTTAATTATGATGACTCTACACCATGTACAAGTATTTTTGAGTTGTTGTGCATCTAATTGAAAATTTATAATACCTTTCTAACTATAATATATTGTGAAAAAATCTAGAGATTCATATTCTACATGGGATAGTAGTATATAGTTATTGTTTTACATATATAAACTATTTTGATCTGTATAGAACCTATATTGGAACATGAGACCATTTATTATAGAATCATGTTCTAATGTAATAATAGTACAGAAAAAATTAACAATTATGAAAAATTAATGATGACGATGTTTTATCACTCTGTCAATAATAATAAAAAATTATTTATTTTGAAACGTAATGTATCCAAATAGGTATTTGATAACACTTATATTGCACATTAGCCTCAGTCCATTTAGTGAGGTATCCTTAAGTGCATCCACAAGACCCGTGTTCAAAACCTGGTAGAGGCATATTTCCGGGGTTATTGTAGCAGTACTGTAGCAGTACTGTGTAGTACTGTACACTGTGTGGTACTATTGCAGAACTGTACACTGTACATATACTATAGCAGAACTGAACACTGTACATGTACTGTAGTAGAAATTTACACTGTGAGTGTAGTGTAGGAGGAACTGTAGTAATTACTATAGAAGGTACTGTTTAGTACTGTATCAGCCAGAACTATTCTCCTTGGGCCACCAGTTTGGGCTTGGAGTCCTTAAGGCTTTCGGGACACCTAGGATTTTGGGTCAGTAGGGCATTTGGGAAACTTTTTAGGCCTTCGGGCCAACTCAAGGCCTTTGGCCCACATGTAGTTTCCCCAAACACACTACAAAAAAGAGCATCCCTAGAAGAGGATTCAGAGAATGTGTACTCACCATAGTAGCGCCAAATAGATTTGAAAAAAATGAGAGGGTATGGTTATGCCATCAGGAGCAGACTATGCTTGTTGGGGAAGCCTGGCTAGACGGTTATGCAATGGTGGAGAGCTACTATCATGACGCTGATACTGGGGATGGGCAGTTCCATGTACTACTAAAATACCATAATTATTTTATTTCACTTTCATATAACACCCTCAAACAAGGATTGATATATTGTGTATTTGAGTATAACAAGAAATAATGTCACTAAGATTCTCATTATTCTAAAATATGTTTTTGAACAGCTATTAGAAGAGTTGACCACGAATCAATTACCTATATAAATACATAGATCATAAAAATCACCATAGGATATTTTTTTCTCTTATGATTTATTAATTTTTATACTCATTATAAGATAACCTACTATTATTTCAAGATCTCATCCCATGTCAACCTATTGTGTAATATCTTCAACCAAAAATAATGGGGAATAATTTTCCATATATTCAGTGATCTATTTTTTATGATTTAATATAATATAAAATTCTATATCTATGGAAGTTTTAAAAAATTTAATTTTCATAGTTGATTAAAATTAAAATTGGTTTCAATTCAATATGGAGAAAATTTATAATTTTTAATATACGATTCTGATAAATATCATGTCCCCAATTACCTAAACAAGAAAATTTGTTGTTTTTTCATTAGAAATATACCCCGTCGACATTTTAAAGTAACATTGTCCAATGTACCTATGTGGGTTTGATGGGGATTAAAATTTTCCACCCATCTAGAGTGCATCATTAGTCAGTTTCTCTATTTTATCTATATCCAATTTTTATTATCATATAAAACTAAATATAAATAATGTTATAGAAAATATAAAATAGAATACATTGTAATTCAATAATTTTGTAAATAATATAATCACCATGTAATCACTACTAATAAATGTCAATTTATAAGGGAAAATTTCATATATCTTCTCTATTTCACACATTCTTTTTTGTATTTGACCATTCTCATTGATTTCATGTTATCATCTCAAATTATTTGAGGATATGATAGTAAGTGAAAATTTTATTGAATAATATTGGTATATATAATGACAAAATTGACTAATTATTATTTACTTGATCAAAATTTAAAAGATTTCATCCACTACAAGTGAATGGAAATTATATTCATAATAATAGAAATATTAACTACAAAACAACATTAATTATTTATAATAAATCATATACTATAAAGAGGAATATAATAGGAATGTTTAAATCAAGGGTCAAAAATCCATTTGGTCCTATCATCATACCAAGTAGGCTCGTACTTTATAATAATCTAAATTCAATCATAGTTTGTTTTTTTAAAATCTCTATCTCTGAATCACCCATTTTTGTATGAAATACTACCTTATACCAACCCTTCAATGCTATAGTTTCACTAAAATTATTAATTTGATGATAGTTTTTTCCAAAATATCTAGGTTTTCAATAAATTTTTAATACGCTACTATTTATGTTATTTTTGTTATTTTTGGTTTCATAAACAAATGAAAATTACCAATTTTTTTAATTCATGAATTTAAATTTTTAATTAGTTATTGGGTTTTCTATTTTCCTAGTATTAGTATTCTAAATGTTCAAATCTATGTAGTAGGGGTGCATTATTATTATATTTCTTCTTTCCTTTCAACTAATTCATCTTTTTTGTGGAAAGATAGCTCAAATAATATTATATTCAAGATCATAGTATTACTTTTTGTGATACGAATTTCCCTAAGAAAATATATTTGAATATATTATTAGACTATAGGGATAACTATATCTTCACATATTGTTTCTTCACATTCATTTAAACTATTTTTTTTCTATTATAGTGATACTCATATGTTGGTTTGATTCTTGGATACTAGTCCATTAAATTTCTGGGATTTTTCAAAATACCACTATTTTCTTCAAACTATAATATACATAAATTATGTAATTTATTTATACTTTTAAATAATCTTATTTTCTATCTTCTCTTATTTTATTTTTTATTTTTTTTTCTTCTTCAAGGTCTAATTTTATATTCGTTTCTTACTTCAATGTCTATTTCACTATTAATCCACATTACATGGGTGATATTATTTAATGGGCACCCTCTTTATATATAGAATATATAGTTATCTATTTACTTATCCATGATATTGATGGAATCGTTAAAATAAAACTAGAATTTGATGACTTACTACAATAGCTTAAACTATTTAATGTTTTGTTGATGATATCAGGGTTTATCTGAAGACTATGAAATATAATATATGTCATATGGGAAAAGTCATAGAATTTATATGAGACAACTTTCATTATTCCAAGATGATAAAATTATTTTTTTAGAACTAGGAATTGATTTTTTTGGGAATCATGGTCTCAAAACATCGAATTTTAGTCAATCCCAACAAGGTGAAGGCTTTAATGACATGATATCAATAACCAAATGTCATGAATATTCAGATATACTTGCGATTAGTTAGGTACTATCAGTAGTTGGTAAAATATTTATCATTTTTTATTATATTATGACTTCCCTAACTCCAAAAGGAGTAATATGTTATTGCATAATGTGATATTTAACATTTCTTTTGAGGAGATGAAATTCTATTTGACTTTAATGCTAGTATGGAATATATAAAAGGTTGGGTAGGGATATGTTTCCATTTTTTACTCATATGGGTTGGATTTAGACTACGTTGTCATGTTTTGTTGTATTATAGTAGGTTACCATACCCAATATCATAGGAAACATGATAAGAACAATGTTTCACATAATCTCAAAATTATAGATATGATGCATGCTCTAAAGAGTTGCTGTTATTACCTTATATGTGTAATTATTACCATATTTTCAGAAAACATAATCATGAGTTATATATTTTCTCAAAATTATTTTAACCTCAATTATTGGTAATTGGTGTTTTTATTATATTATATTTATTTTAACATTAAATTCATCCCTTGTAAATGTAATTTCATTACCAATTTCTTAATCATGATATTTTCAAACCATGAAAATAATTCTATTTTTGAAGAGTGGAACAAAAAGGCTATTATTGCTCAAATTATTTTTATTGTATGACAGGATGAGACTGAGGTTCTGTGGTCTATTTTTAGGTGACATCCAATCTTCTTGTGACGATTCGTTAGGAGAAGTAGATTGGTGAAGAGTTTCATAGAGTTTTGGACTCTAATTTTGTTGGTAGACCATCTATGACTGGTCATTTTTCTTGGATGGAATCTAACATTTTCAAATATGGTGCATTATACCATCACTTGTGAGAAAATTCTGGATGTTAGAACTCCATAGATCCTAGAAGGCCGTGAAACCCATCACCACAATGATGTTCTTGGACATGTGGTGATGATTTTATTTTCCAACTATGAGACAATGCATTAGTATTTTTTTACAATGTTATTGAACAACAAAATACGATAATGTTTATCACTAGATACAATCAGGATTATTTAAAACCCTTCATGTTCTGACATGAAAGTGTTAAATGATTAAAGTGGACATTATAGTATGTTTTCCTGTTTACCATTGATGTAATAATTTAATATGTGTTGTGATTGATAGGATATCCAATTCAGATTACTTACTCCCCATTCACGATATAGATAATGTTTAAGAGTTGGAAAGTATGTATGTGCTAGACATCATTAGGGAACATTGATTCCAATCTGTTATATTCTGTGATAGGCTTCCCCATTTATCATGGCATTTTTCTGGTGGCATCCATGAAAAATAGAAGCTCATTTGAGATTGATAATGGAATATCATATACAGATCTATGGCTAGACTAAAAGAGTTATTCATATTCATGAAGACATGTTCGTTTCATTATTTTATTAACATTGTTGGGAATTTGGATAGACACTTCATTCGGTGTTAGTTTTTTTTATAACAAAATATTATATTCATGCATCATGATGAAACAATTTGAGAAATTTTATATAGTCCCATGTAAATATCCATTCTGTTAGTCATATATTGGTGAATCATTCTTGGTTTGTCTAATCTTGGTGCATGTAACAATGAAAAATATCATTTTTATTAATCAATGAATGGTAAAATTATAGAGGTGATATACCTACTATGTTGATCCTTGTCGATAATCATTAGTGTCATTAATTGGTGACCTGATTTTCTGATTGTTTGTCCATGATTGGGTCACTGACAAATGGGAAAAAATGGAAAACATTCATCAAGATAGATGGGCCCATTTGAGTTTTTTAAGAAGATTAGAAAGTGGAATACTATTTTTTATTCCCTACCTCTATTAAAATAATTTCATAACATATATACCATGTGAAATATTATAATGTATCTATATGAACCAGACCATGTTTTGGGATGGGTGGAAATTGACATTGAATATGTTTCTTCCAAGATTGAGAAACTCGTTCATATTGTAGATTTTGATATGAAATTTCTTAATGGAATATCCATACCCCTTCTTTGGGTGTTATGACCACATGGATCTGATTTACATGATACATGGTATTATAAAGAAATGATGAGAAATTAGTATCCTAATACCTTTATCATGAATTCATCATGACATGATTTGGGGGGGTGGCTAAAATAATTTCTTATTGGGAAGTTGTAGCATTCCATAACTAATTTAATATAAATTTTCCCTTTTCTTTAATCACATATTTTTTGGGTGTGGTCCAAGTAATTTTTTGTGTTTTAGAAATTTATTATCTACTTATATATAAATTTGATATAGAGTGAGTGATGCAGTTTGGATAGAATAAATTTTACATGGATGATCTGGCTATATCATGGAGGATTTTTATGGTTTTTTCATTTTGAGAGATAAATTACCCATATAATGTGTCTATAGAATTTTCTTCTTCTAGATTTTTGTTCCAAGATATTTGGGGGTGTTGACTATGGTGAGTGGTATGTAGGTGAAAATTTTTTTAACTAAATTTTTGGGAAACATGATTCATGTATAAATAGTTACATAATTGACCCAACAAAAGTTATTAGATATGTGGAATAGTGATCACTACATCTCTTAGATGTGGTTTTGACAAGAACACTTATGGAATAGGCTCTTACACTGCTTTTTGGTCTAGACATTTTCAATAGTTCTGTGTCATGGTGATAATGAATGTGGAATGTTCTATTGTTCGCTATAGTTAAAATTCGTATACACTTTTTATATTAAAAACTACTACCAAAATATCAATAGACCCATTGTCTATTGGTGGATCTCTCAAGAAGACATTTTCTTATATAATACCATTCCTCTCAAATCATTGTTCTAGTGTATGAATTTAATCTCTCTATAGTAATTGGAATCCCAATATCACGGGGTCCTCCTTTTTATTCTCTTATCTCTTTTTAGAGTGATATATCCTCATGTTATTAAAATATTGAAACCCGATTTTGGTGGGCTGTGAATATTGGAATTCCTCTTCAACCATACCCAATTAGACTCATTGGTAGCAATTTATATTTTTAAAGATTGATCATTTGATCATTTTATAAAAGGTACAAAAACCAATAAGGAATTTAACTTCATTGGAAAACATAAATTCCATATAATATTTTAAATGTATATTCTCAATATTTTTCTATATATGATGATTTATTTCATATGGCATGTATTTTCAAAAAAAATTAATGGAATTGAGAAATTGAATTTATATTTTGTATGATGTATTGAATGGAAAATAAAATTATGAAATGACTTGACGATTTAACGTTGTTGAAATGTATATAAATTAATTATAATTTTGAATTTATTAAATTGGATTAAAACCCACAATTTCATTTTGAATTTTAAATGGGATGTAGGAACTTGAAATAGGGAAATTGAAAAGATATTGATTCATTTTTTAGAAAATAATATATTTATAATAATAAATAATTTAATTGTTTGAGGAACATGTAAAAATAGGGGGTTAGTGTGGACAAAAGGGAAATCATTCTATGAGTGAGACAACCTAATAATTTATTGAAGATGCAAACTCTAACGTAACCTTGTTGGACATGATTTATCAGACATGGGGTATATTAATTATACCCCAATGACATGATACTTTGGTATTTGTTCACATAATGAGACTTGATGATTAACTAAGAGGTGTGAATATCCTATAAATTAGAACTAAGTACCATCAGGACATATGAGTTGGAGTATTTATTTTATTTTACTATTTTATTCTAGGAAATATAGAACAACATTTATTCATTCCTCTCCACATATTTTTTGAAATTTTATATTCTGGCTAGTTATGGTATATTTTGTAATAATATGATTTGGATTCATGTAAAGACTAAAAGCGAAATTATTATTTATCATGTATTTTTTTCATTAAATTGAATCATATATGGTTTATTTGTATCAGATATTCTTATGGAACATTTGGTGAAATCCAACTTGATTGTTTTTATCACCCTCATTCATTGGATTCATGCATTTGTAAACAATGATATATATGATCTTTGGAAATAGAAATTTTTAGTAGAAGTATAGTGTTCTGATTCAGACATTGGACCTTGGTTGATGGTGGATACCTGATGGATCTTTGGTCCACATGATGCATGAAAATTATGATACTTTTTCTAGATTAATATTTTTTCTTATGGATTATGATTTTATTTGGGATATCTATTTTTTGATGCTATAATGTTCACATTTAAGTGTTTTTAGTATAGTGATCGTTTAATTTTTATCTTATTTAATTTAATTTGGATGCTTTGTTCATTGGGAAAAGTCATTCCCTTTATCCAGTTGTTGATGCCCTGGTGCTAGTCGCTAACTAGTGGATATCTGAAACACCATTTACACCATGTTAAGGATAACTCATGTACCGGTGTAAATGGGTATTATGTACGGTTTGTTTAGATTAATGAATCAGAGAGAAAAAAACCCATAGTTAGAAAATTACTTCCAAGATACATACCATAATGTATCTTTTCGAACCCTTATTAGGGTTTTGTGAAAACGTATTTGGATCCCTCACACTAGAATGTCAAATAAAATTAAATATATGATTCCAATGGTAAAATAAATTGATTTTGATAAAATAGCATGTGACTTAATAATGTTTGTTATTATTATTTCTCATATAATTTTTAATCAATAAATGTAATAATATTATAAGATTTTATAGTCTATATTAAATAGAAATTTTGTCATCCAATTTATCCCTATGATATATTTTTGTGAATGATCATCACATCACTATCAGTAAGTTCCAAAAATGTTTTAGATTCATTTTTTTGCACCATGAATAGAAATATTACGTGCTTAAACCCTGATTACATGATTCACCTTCTAAATAGTTGAGTTATGAAGTGTTTGATAAATATTAAAAATTCATAAATGAGATAGTTGATGTTGAATGTTTGATTATATTATATTTTTCTAGTAAAAATATGTCATCAAATTAAAATGGATTCTTATAGAATGCTGAATTATCTCAGGGGTATCAATATTTGGGGAATACGGAAAAAATAGTTTTATATATTCAATGAACTCTTTCATATTTATCCTTGAGAGGTAATTCGATCTTGGGCTCATGTTGTAATGATCATTGGATAAATCAAGCTCCTAGATGTTCTAGTTTTTAAACTATAAAATTAATAGCTCATTATTATCATTCCTACATTATTCCCTCTAATTTTATTTGATTCTATTGTAATTATTTTTATAACAAACATTTAAAAGAATCATTTACCACTACTTACTATTTTTCTCCATGTATATTTAATGACAAAGCAAGAAATTACTTCCAAACGCATGATGAATAAAAAAAATGATATTATATGTAATCTACTTGCAAGGACATGCTTCATAAAGGTTGATCGATTGTCTCATTATTTGACTACATGGAACCACTATGAAATATATCATAAAAAACATGGAGCACATACTAAAACATATATATTGAAAAAATTTCATAGATGTGTGATATAAATTAATGGGGAAATGTATTGACCTCAGAAAGGATTTCATGTGATGTTGTTGGGATTCAGTTTTTTTAGCTCGATTTTTGTATCTTAGAAAAAATAATTTTAATAAAAATGGTCACCATTAGTGGATGAATCCCATGTCATTATTTTACTTCTGTAAATTGATATTGATAATGATTAATTCTCTTTGATTCAAGAGGCATGTTGTGTAACTATTATCAATTGTATCAATTCACAAGAGATTTGTATTGATATATTTTGATTGATATTTTTAACAACCCACTCAATTAGTACCTACTTTTTTAGTCATTATTTATCAAAATATAAGGGAATATGGTTTCACATTTTCTATAAACATGTGGTATATTTGGTGTTACAGATGTTTCATTGGAATACTTTCATATGTTTCTAAACTCTCTAGTGTTTCATGATACTTCATTCAGTAATGAATTTTCATTTTCTAATAAAAAATGAATTTATACTAATAAGGTGAGAAATTAACCTATTGGCTAATAATGTTTTCATACCCCAAAAATTAATATTTCTTGTGCATTAAAATAACATCGAGATGGTAGAAGTTAGTGTAGATATTTATTGATTTTATATCCACTTCACAAAATTGGAAAATAACATTTTGTTTAATTTAAAATGGTCATCTTATCTAAGTAAATATCCATTGGATATTCATGGAAACAATCTTGCACATGGACATATAATTTTAATATAGAAATAAATTTAAAAAATCAAATAAAATAGTTATTATAATTTCATGGCTATTATAAGTAATTGTGATGTGACTTATATTTCAGTAAATTATTGATAAATTTCATGTAGAACCATATATTTTTAGGGAAGTATTTTCCAACATTTTATTCTCTTCCTATATACTCTGAATTTTACTTAATTTTTATCTTTATTTTATTATTTCGTAAAAAATTTGAATGATAGAAAAGATAAATTGAAAACCTATGGGAATATTTATAAACAATACGGTTTTAAGAAAATATCTATTAAAATATAGTTATTGGGGTTTTACAATACATAATATGAATGTTAATGAAAACTATAATTAATTAATTTAATTTTATTCAATTCATGAAAACATGTCTAAAATTTCAATAAAATTATCTATATATTTAATAATATTTATAAATAATGAGAAATATGAATAATAAAGCTATATTGTGGTGGAATCTGACCATGGATTCAGTATAAAACCAAGATAGTTGAATTAATGAAAAAATACTCTATGACATTTTAATGTTAATTTTTTACAGAATAATAATACATAAGTTATAAGAAACTATTTTATATTCCATAATATTAATATATAGGTCATATAAAGTACTATGTAAATGGTTTTAGTAGACCAACTACATCAGACTATGAATTTCTCTATATTGAACTGTCAATATCTGTTAGACTTCTAGTTCTGACATGTTATTTATGCCTCTACAATGGTTCAGATTTTTTTCATCAGGTCTATTAGGTCCTCATCCAAAAAAACTCTACTTACTATAAAAATTCATCTATATGAAAATTATTTATATAAATAATACTTATAAATTGATTTTTTTAATGGTATTACCTTGAATCCTTGTTTAAATCCACAATGGATGTACTATTACATTATAAAATGACATGATCATTATATAGGGGCTCTATATCATAAAATAGGGTTATTTTTTAGTCCATACTATTTCCTAATCTATATCACAATCTATTGTATACTTGGAATCATTTTCAAAATTAGATACCCATATATATTTAGCAACATCAACCACTTGATTGTCAAGTATACTAAAGGAAATTTTAATTGGTTTTTCAAGTAATTCTTTTCATATATTTATTTTTCATCCCACAGATTCAAAATTTAATTTCTATATATCTTAAATATTTATAAACCTTCCACAAAAATGGAAGGATTAATAGATAAATAGAACCCCTATCTAAAAATATCTAAACAATATAGTATTGAAAAGATCTCCAAAATATATGAGAGAGATTTACGTTTATAAAATTGGTATGATAAAGATAATTATTTATAATAAAATAAATTTGGCTAAAATTCAATGAATGATGAAGAAAATTTAAATAAAATTTATCACATGTATAAACAAATTTTATAAGAAAATACGGGAAATGATATTTCTTAAACTATGTCTTTATTGAATATACACATTTTATCTACAATAAATCGAATTTGTAAAACCGTTAAAGAATTTATATATTTTAATTTGACACACCATGAAATGGGTGTGATAATAAAAATTGAAAAGAAGTAGAACAACTTATGATTCACCTTGAGTTTCTTCGGGTTCCAAAATCATATCATATAGTTACTCATCATAGTATGAACTAAATCCTATAATCTTATTTCTTATGTATCTCAATAATTTTCCAAAACTACAAACAATATTTTACACTTAATCATAATTAAAATAAAATCAAATAAAAAATGGTATTTAAATTAAAAATATATTATTTACCGATAATAATAATTTTTATGAAAATATAAAAAATAAAAACTAAAATTATATACATTTGAAATCCTATTTTCATACTATTTCTATAATTGTTTTTTAAATTTATGAAAACTAATAAAAATATTTATACAATAAAAAATGCATGAGTTTATTAAAATTGTAGATTAATTTTTATATATAATATTTATATTGTAACACCTCAAGCTTCTATGGTACGATTCTCTTTGAAAAATGCAATAGTGTGTGTTGTACGCAACATCGATTTCTAACACACCACAACCAATCAAACTAGCCATTATGAATGGTAATACCCACTTTTTAAAATTTATAAAATTTATTTATCAAAATGGACTTCATTTTTGTATTCGGAATATCAAAATTAGCCTAGGGTAAATTTTTGGTACTTTTCTGAAAAACATCATTTTTGATGAATAGTGAAACCACTAAGTGGTTGTTAAAAAACTGAATTTTTCATAAAACATAATTTTACCGCTTCTGTGAGTGATATTTAAAAAATCCAAGACACACGGTTAATACCAATAAGTGAAATGTGGTTCAATGAGATGAAAATAATTTTAGGTAAATAGTAACTTTTTACTTTTATTTACCACAGTTTAAAGTAAATAGGGTAATTAAGGGTAAAAATGATATTAATATTACCATAACACATGTCCTAATTCTATTGGACAAGTGTATCTCGAATGAAATGAATCTTAGGAATTAGATATTATCATTTAGATCCAGTTGGATTAGATTAGGACATTTATTATTATTTAATTCAAAGAAGAGTTAAAAGAGTTAAAATCAATGTTTATTTTCTAAAACATTTTTAATATAGGGTTATACATAAGATAAATTAGATTGTAAATATAAATAAGAAATATAAAAATATTCCGTACATAATGGGTTTTATTTATAATTTTTAAATATTAAATAATGTAATTTATTTATGACACAATGGTGATGGAGTGATTGCCTAATTAATGAAATATTAAAATAATTGATATTATAAATATCAAAATAAATATATTTTAAGAATTTTTATGAATTAAAATAATTTTCTTGGTTAATATTATATATTAGGATTTAATAAATAAATTTGGATTGATGAAATAATGTTGTTATAAATTTTTTCAAAAACAAAATACCTAATAGTGTCAAAATTGACATAAAAGAGTTATTTAAAAAAATATTATATTATTAATTTATATTAAATTCATAAAAATATAATGTTATTCCAAGAGACTTATATCATGATAGGTGTATCATTAATGGACCACTTTGGGGTCTCTTGGAGGTATATATTATGTTTATTAACTATATAATATAAAAACACAAAGTGACATGGTAAGTGTCGAACTAATTAACTAAGAGTTAAAACTAAAAGATAAGGTTAATATAATGACGTAAAACTATATAAATTATATTTTTTTGAGTGGTTTTTGACCCATACCCACCTTAGACTTTATATATTCCACTTTTGAGCCATTATAAACCGAATATGAATTTATTATAAAATAATATTTCTAGCTTTTCCAAAGGTGGCCCTCACCCCTCTTATAAAAGGGCACACTCACTTCTCATTAATTAACACCTTAAAAGACTTTTGGTTCGGCCAAACTCTGCCCAAATACTCTATCAACTTCCCTCACATAATCCTAGAGGCCTAACTTTAGTCAAAAATCAAACCTATGGATCCCTTTTGATCAAATCTAAAAGAAAAATCCGAAGAAGAGGTAATGATTTCACCACCCCTTTTCAAGTTCCTTTCTTCTTCCACTTCTTCTATCATTGTCATTACCATTCTAAAATAATAACTCTAGTATATTATATATACTTTGATGTCAATTATAAATATGGTAAAAACGTATTTCAGTATTCTATCCATCCTTTGAATGACATGTCACCACACGTGCGTACGTACGGCTTACCGTCTCCACGTCGTGGTGTAATTGTTATTCAAAACATTATTATATGGATAGTTATAATAATGATGTGTAATTCATGTAAATAATAAATATAACATGATAATGATTCTGTATATATGATATTACATCCAATTAAATATTATTTTAATATCAAAAGAATGATATTGTCGCTCGTGCGTACGTACGGACTACCGTCTCCACAAACGCAATGAGATTCATTCTCCATCATATCCATTCAAGTATAATTATCATTTGATGATTTAAAAATAATGTCTAAATACTTTATATCATTCTAGATATGAAAAATATACAACCTATCCATGACAAACATGGCATACATAACAAAACATTTAAAAGAAAATGAGTAAGTTAACACCCGAAACGACGATAATTCTACAATATTATTAACAAAGCAATGTTAAAAGATCATATATGATATCATATTAATATATATGATTGCTGTATAATTTAATAACAATTATTTCACTATTATATAGGAGTTTAAACTACCCTCAACCAAGAAAAAGTACAAGGTAAGGGTTTATTTCGCAATCTCTTCATTATCCGAGGTTGTTTGTACGTAATAATCTAATGGGACTTCTTTATCATCCACATACATGATTATAAAATGTATTTCAGAACATTTTTATATTTAGTAGAATATGGGTTACAGTCATTTATACCCTTGTTGACTTTTATATGTGGATTATAAAGGAATCTTTTCGTCATTTTCCAAACAAGGTCCTTTTTAACCTTTTTGGCAGAATTAATGTAAGAATGTTTTTTCTTATACGGTAGGTGCGGCTATTTTCCGCCGTTATAAAATCATCAAAGCTTACCTTACAATATTATAAGAATATTTTCAAAGAAAATGTTTTATTTTATAAAAATATGACACTTTAATGATTTCAAAATAAAAAGAGATATTTCTCTGAAAAGAGTTATGATTTAATCTATGTCAACATCCTTTGATGGATTTTACTCTTATTTGAAGTTGATTAATTATGATACAAATATTCTATATTGTATTAAAGTTTTTGTGATATGTTTGACGGTGGATGTGATATTTCTATACCATTCATGGTTTGTGGATCATGTATTGACATTTCGTATGCTAGTTTCAATACAAATGTTTATGTTATGTTTAAACCTGTTCATATGAGAATGAATTGGACTTAATAAGTGATGGGTGGAGCCTGATATAGCTCCTCGATGCATCGGTAGGTCTCATGAGACAAACTAGTGTCTTGGCACAAGGCCTTGGAAAAATCATATTTGTAGTCTTGGGATGAGGCCTTGGATATGTGGTTATGATAGTCTGGAATTATGCATTCCAACATTATGAAAGTGGTTATTGATATTGCATGTGATTATTCGACTAGTAGAATATCCATGTGAATAAGTAAATGGAATTATTTCATTTTATTTTTGCCATATTATGTTGAAGTTCAAGTTTAAATGGCTTTTGTTTTAGTTATACATTCCCTTAAATGTTTAGTCTTATTTATAATTTTTTTTGCTATATTGTTATCCTTACTGGGCATTTGAGCTCACCACTTTCTATGTTTTATTTTTCCCTAGATGTGATGAAGTATTTTATTAATGCCCTGTAGGGATAGTATAAGGGGAAATGAATGTGGAGACAAGATGTTGTTGTAGTTTTCAATTAATGATGTAATGTAAACTTTATGAATATATCTAGTGTTTCCAAGGCTACTAAACTAATCGGTCATTCAAGATTTGATCATTCTTGTGATTGTGCCAATGTTATGTAATAATGTACCGACTCTGGGTAACTGGGGTCGGGGCGTTACAGTTGGATTCATAGGATGTTTAATACAAACCTAGGAAGCTAGATTTTCATACACTCTGATTAGAGCACATAGACCTAAGATTGACTTTGAGGATTAGTATTTATGAACTTCCTAGAATATTGGTATTGTAGAGATTTTGTGAGTTTTCTAAGCAATACATCTCTATCTGGATAAGAGAAGGTAGAGGCAGCTCTGACACAAATGTACCTATGGGTAAAACCTAAAAACACCCCATTGAGATAGAATCGAACGAGAACTAGTGCACGACAATGGGCCTTACTGCACTCTTGGTTACGAAACTCCCAGGGGATATGCTTAGGATTACTCTCATTTTCTTTACAAATAATTATGAAGTGTTTATGAGTATATTCGTCCTCAATGAAAACATTTTTATGATTATGGATTATATCCTTTAATAGTTCAATTTATGTTAAGTGTTTTATAAAAATGGAATTATGTATTTTGATTTATAAACTAATCTAGTTTATGACACTGTTTAGAAATGGCGCCTAGTGGAAGAAATGGAAACTGTATCCATGAACACACTCCATGTAAGGATTTCCCTCCTGCTCAAGATAATTATAGTGGAGATGGTGATGCAACTGGTGCTGATTAACTAATAACCATAATAGGACAACTCACTCAGGTTATGAATAGTAACCTTACTCGTATAGAACACCATGATCTGCAGCGTGGAGGATCAATGCTAGATCGCTTCATGAGGCAGAAACCACCAACATTAAATGGAAGTACAAATCCATTAGTAGCTGAGCAATGGATAAATTCCTTAGAGAAAATATTTCAGGCATTGGGGAGTAGTGAAAGGGAAAAAGTTATCATGGTAGTTTACCTCTTCACTGGAGATGCTGATCAATGGTGGTCATTGATTCAAAACACGAATGAAGATCATGAAGTATCAAATATAGAATGGAGGGAGTTCACAGATCTGTTTTTAGAAAAATACTTTCTTCGTGACCGTCAAGCAGATATGGAAAGGCAATTTCTAAGTCTGAGACAAAAGGATGATGAGAATTTCGCAATGCATGAGGATAATTTTACAAGGATATAAAGGTATGATGGAGATTATATACGTAACCCAAGAAGCAATATTGATCATTTCATTGATGGGTTAAAACCATTTCTCCATCGAGCATTAGTCTCACAAGCCTTATCGTCATACGAAGACATTGTCTCATGTTCAATCAAGACAGAGAAAGAATTCTCTAAGTCATATGACTTTAAATTAAATCAAGAGAAGAAGGGGTCTGCTGATTAATCTAGGAATATAAATAAAGGGAAGAAGGGAATAGTTGAATATTCATCCTGCAGTAAATGTGGGAAGAAACACCCCGGTACTTGCTTAGAAGGAACGAGAGTCTGTTACAAGTGTAGTGAAAAAGGCCACCATGCTCATGATTGCAAGGGGAAGAAGGAATCTACCGATGTCCGATGCTATAATTGCATGGAAATGGGACATTATGAAAATAAGTGTCCAAAGCCTTAGAGGAACTTACCTCAGAAAATCCCAAGGGATCAAGGCCAAGCTTTTGTTATCACAACTGTTGAGGTAGAAGCTCCAAAAGACGTGGTGGAAGGTAATTTAATGGCATCCTCAAGTTTAGCAAATGCATTATTTGATTCTGGAAAAGTCTTCAGAAAGTCTTGGATACTAAAATTAATTTTAGCACTGCCTACCACCCTCAAACAGATGGACAATTAGAACAAACTATTCAAACCATAGAAGACATGTTGAGATCCCTCTCACTTGACTTTCAGGGTATGTGGGATCAATATTTACCTCTGGTAGAATTTTTCTATAACAATAGCTTCCATTCGAGTATTCAGATGGTTCCATATGAAGCATTATATGGAAAGAGATGTCGTACACCAACCTGTTGGGATGACATTGGTGAAAGAAAACTTGTAGGCCCAGAATTGGTGGAGGAAACGATGGAAAAGGTGAAGGTAATACAAAACATATCAAAGCAGCTCAAAGTAGGAAGAAGAGCTATTCCGATAATCAAAGAAGGTTTTGGAATTTTAAGTCGGTGATCATGTTTTCATGAAGGTATCACTATGTAAGGCAGTCATACATTTTGGTAAGAAAGATAAATTGAGTCCCTGGTACATTGGATCTTTTGAAATTCTAGAATGAATTGGGCTTGTAGCTTACCGATTGGCAATGCCGCCAAGTCTCTCCAAAGTTCACGATGTGTTCCACGTATCACCATTGAGGAAATATATGCCTGACCCAGCACATGTACTCACCTGTGAGGAATTAGAACTAGAACCTGATTTGTCTTATTGCAAAGAGCCTGTCCTGATTCTTGATATGAGAGAACAAGTATTGAGAAATCGGACGCCTCGTCTGGTAAAACTATTGTGGAGAAACCATAAGATGGAAGAGGAAACGTGGTAACCCGAGTAACGTACGATGAAGAACCACCCAAGTATTTTCATGTGGTAGTATTCTAGAAATGTTGAGGACGAAATTATTTGAAGTAGGGGAGAATGTAACACCCCATGCTTCTATGGTATGCTTCTCTTTGAATAATGCAATAACGTGTGTTGTACGCAACATCGAGTTCTAACACACCACAACCAATCAAACTAGCCGTTATGAATAGTAATACACACTTTTTGAAATTTATAAATTTTATTTTTTAAAATGGTCTTCATTTTTGGATTCATAATATCAAAATTAGCCTAGGGTGATTTTTTGGTATTTTTCTGAAAAACATCAATTTTTGATTAATAGTGAAACCACTAAGTGGTAGTTAAAAAAACTGAATTTTTCATGAAACATAATTTTACCGCTTCTTTAAGTGGAATTCCAAAAATTCGAGTGACACCGTTAATATAAAGGAGTAAAATGTGGTTTAATGAGATGAAAATAATTTTTGGTGAACAGTAACTTTTTACTTTTATTTACCACGGTTAAAAGTAAATAGGGTAATAAAGGGTAAAAATGATATTAATATTACCCTAACACATGTAATAATTCTATTGGACAAGTGTATATCGACAAAAATCAAATAGGAAAAAAATATTATCATTTAGGTCCACTTGGATTAGATTAGGACATTTATTATTATTTAATTCAAAGAAGAGTTAAAATAGTTAAAATCAATGTTTATTTACAAAAACATTTTTAATATAGGGTTAAAAATAAGATAAATTCGATTTTAAATATTCATTAGAAAGATAAAACGATTTCCTATATAATGTCATTTTATTTATAATTTTTATAAATTAACTTATTTAATTTATTTATGAGACAATGGTGATGCATTAATTACATAATTAATGAAATATTAAATTAATTGACATTATAAATATCACAATAAATGTAATTTGAGACTTTTTATGAATTAAACTAATTTTATAGGTTAATATGACATATTGGGATTGATTATATAAATTTGTTTCGAATTAATAATGCTTTTATGAATTTATCAAAAACAAAATACCCAATTGTGTCAAAATTGACATAAAATAGTTTTTAAACAATTATTATATTATTAATTTATATTAAAATCCTAAAAATATATTGTTCAGCCAAGAGACTTATATCATAATAGGTGTTTTAGTAATGGTCCACTTGGGGGCTTCTTGGAGGTATATAGTAAGTTTATTAACTATATAATATAAAAATACAAAGTGACATGGTAAGTGTCAAACTAATTAACTAAGAGTTAAAACTAAAGGATAAGGTTAATATAATGACCCAAACCTATCTAAATTATATTGGTTGAGTGGTTTTAGACACATCACCACCTTAAAATCTAAATAATCCACTTTGGAGCCATTAGAAACCAAATATGAATTTATTATAAAATAATATTTCTAGCTTTTCCAAAGGTTCCCCTCACCCCTCTTATAGAAGGGTACCCCCCTTCTCATTAATTCACACCTTAAAAACCTTTTGGTTCGGCCTACCTCTACCCAAATACTCTTTAAACTTCCCTCAATTCATCATAGAGGCCTTACTTTAGTCAGAAAGCCAACCTATGGAGACCTTTTGATCAAATCAAAAGGAAGAACCCGAAGTAGAGGTAATGATTTCACCACCCCTTTTCATGTTCCTTTCTTCTTCCACTTCTACTATATTTGTTATTACCATTCTAAAATAATAACTCCAGTATATTATATATACTTTATTGTTATTATAAAAATGGTTCAAACATATTTCATTATTCTATCCATCCTTTGAATGACATGTCACCACACGTGCGTATGTACGGCTTACCATCTCCACGTCGTAGTGTAATAGTTATTCAAAATATTATTATTTGGATGGTTATAATAATGATCTGTAATTAATGTAAATAATAAATATAACATAATAATTATTATGTATATATATGATATACCATCCAATTAAATATTATTTTAATATCAAAATAATGATATTGTCGCTCGTGCGTACGTACGGACTACCGTCTCCACGAACGCGATGAGATTAATTCTCCATCGTATCCATTCAAGTATAATTATCATTTGATGATTTAAAAATAATTTGTAAGGACTTTATATCATTCTAGACATGAATAAAATACAACCTATCCATGATAAACATGGCTTACATAACAAAACATATAAAAGAAAATGAGTATGTTAACACCCGAAACGACGATAATTCTAAAATATTATTAACAAAGAAATGTTAAAAGATCAAATATGATATCATATTAAAACATATGATTCTTGTATAATTCAATAACAATTATTATACCATTATAAATGAGGTTAACCTACTCTCAACCAAGGAAAAGAACAAGGTATGAGTTTATTTCACAATCTCTTCATTATCCGAGGTTGTTTATACGTAATAATCTATTGGGACTTCTTTATCATCCACATCCATGTTTCGTTAAAATGTATTTAAAAACATTTTTACTATTTAATATAATATGGGTTAGAGTCATTTATATCATTTTTGACTTTTATAAGTGGTTTATAAAGGAATCTTTCCATCGTTTTCCAAACAAGGTCATTTTTATCCTTTTTGACAAAATTAAGGTAAGAATGTTTTTTTACTTATACGGCAGGTGCAGATATTTTACGCAGTTATAAAATCGTCAAAGCTTCCCATACAAGCTTATAAGAATATTTTCAAAGAAAATGTTTTATTTTATAAATATATGACTGTTAAATGATTTCAAAATAGAAAGATATATTTTTGTATAAAGAGTTTTGATTTAATCTATGTCAACATCCTTTGATGGATTTTACGCTTATTTGAAGTTGATTTATTATGATACAAAACTTCTATATTATATTGATGGTTTTGTGATTTGTTTGACTGTGGATGTGATATTTTTATACCATTCATGGTTTTTGGATCGAGTATTGACATTTCGTATGCTAGTTTTAATACGAATGTTTATGTTATGTTTAAACCTGTTCATATGAGGAATGTGTTGGACTTAATAAGTGACGGGTGGAGCTCGCTATAGATCCTCGATGCATCGGTATGTCTCATGATACAAACTAGTGTCCTGGAACAAGGCCTTGGAAAAAATGTTATTTGTAGTCTTGGCACGAGGCATTGGCTATGTGGTTATGATAGTCTGACATTATGCATTCAATCATTATGAAAGTGGTTATTGATATTTCATGTGATTATTTGACTAGTAGAATATTCATGTGAATAAGTAAATGGCATCATTTAATTTTATTTTTTCCATATTATGATGAAGTTCAAGTTTAAAAGGCTTTTGTTTTAGTTATACATTGCCTTAAATGTCTATGCTTATTTATAAAAGTTTTTGCTATACGGTTATCCTTACTGGGCATTTGAGCTCAACCCTTTCTATGTTTTATTTTTCACATGATGTGAAAAAGTATTTTATGAATGACCTATAGGGATAATATAAGGGGATATGAGTGTGGAGACAAGATGTTGTTGTAGTTTTCAATTAATGATGTAATGTAATCTTTATGAATATATCTAGTGTTTCCAAGGCTACTAAACTAATCGGTCTTTCGAGATTTGATATTTCTTGTGATCATGCCAATGTTATGTAATAATGCACCGAATCTAGGTAACTGGGGTCGGGGCATTACATACATGTTAATATTTATATTTATTTATAAATATAAGACTAATATATATTTTAATTAATGTAATGTAGAGCTAAAATTTTGAATTTATATTCAGTAATAACCAGGAATCAGATCACACTATTAAGAAAACTGATAGAAATGATTCTTATCTTTATAAACATGTAAAAGGACCTAGGTACCAGACTCTATTTTTAAATCTTTTCAATAACAATTAAATGTAATTATATTGGACTACCCATTGAAAAAAATGGAATAAAGGACCTACTAATATTTTATAATGGGAAAAGTGTTATTGGTTATGAATAATTTGAAGTAGAATTACAAAAACAATATGGGAAATACTGAAACAAAAAAGAGACACCCCAATATATCCTAAACCTGGAAATATTATGGGACCCGTTATTTCCTATACACATAATGAATGAAAAAATAATATGTGAAGCCATCCAATGAAAAATAAATCTTTCTTGAGAATATGTTCATATGAATAGAAGTCCTCTCTATGTTTAGAAATTTATATAACTACAAAGTGGTAATTAGATTCAAAAATATCATTTTCCCACCATTTAGACCATGAAAGAGAAGATCATGGGGATAGGGATTCCTCCACTACTGAGGGATCCCAATCATCCTAGATTGAAAAACATTTATCATTCAAATTATTCCCATTATTCTTGTGAAAAATAATTTAAATACCCACCAAGGATCCAGATCCAAAAACAAAATCCATGTAAATCACGATAAATCAATCTAGGGGAGGATTATAACAAAAAATTCTCTTGTGGATAATCTTCTAATAGGATTCATTTATTTTTTATGTTCAATAATTTCTCAATTCCATGTCCCTCTCATACCAAATACTATCTTGGGTGGAATAGTCATGGAAAAATAATTAATTATATCTTATCCAAACCAACCCTTTGACTGTAATAATTAGTCAATCCACATGAGGCACAAGGGAGGAAAGATAGTTATTAAAATAGTGATGTGGTTAAAGAAATTAATTAATGATGTGTTGGAAATTTGACCTCAATTTAACCAAAACCTCTTCCACATTATAGAATATAATGACTACATATAGAGTTTATTCTACATAACATTAGAACACATGAATCATTTCATCTAATGAATGATGGAAAGAATCAATAAGAATTCATGTAGTAAAAATTGAATAATAGGTCTGCCATAAAAAATGTCACTTTTTTGTGCATTGAGTGATAAAGAAAACATTCTAAGACCACACAGGGGGACCCTTTGGTATGTGTTCAACCAAAATTTTATAGTCATAATAGAAAGAATAAATTTCTAATGTTTCCCCCTTACATAAAATTTGATCAAATACATATATTTTATGTGAGAGGAATATTATCAATGAAGTGAGGGTCCATCTCATTGATCCAAATAAAAATCATATCATGATCCCAATCACCAAGAGAATCACAAAATAAATTCCTCAGTCTGCAATTTTCTATAGCCTTATATAACATTATAGGGAACACGCAAATCAATGATATTAAATATCCACGGATCCCTCTAAGAAACATCATTACCTTAAAAAATCAGATAATACAATCTTTCCCTATAATTTTATAATCTCCACAGATGTACCTCTATTTTTTTTCCAGGTCCCCCTGAAACATTTAAGAATATCAATAGAAGCGAAAAAAATTCTATCAAATGTCATTTGAATAGTGTGTGTCGAGCATGGAAACATACTCCTATCTGAAATATTTTGAAGAGATTCTGTAAAAAATTAAAATTCTTGAACATAATCCCAATAAAGAGTAATTGTGGACTGAATAGAAGAGGAAACCAAAAAACCTAATAAGGCTAAACATTGAATTTTAATTTATATTTTTAAATAAACATAGTCGAAATATTAAATCTGACAGAATTAATGATTGGGGTAGTGAATTAAGGATCTATATGCTTTTCCCCATTATGGCTTATGTCATTGGGAGGAACACAACCCTAAATCCTCCATTTTCTTATTATAACATTATAATGTTCTATAAGATTAAATATAGTATAAAAATAAAGGAAATAGATGAATAAAATGTTTTTATTCATTGAAATAAACTATTGTAAAACTTGATACTTATTGGACAGACTTCAAAATCACTCTGGTGGAACTAATCTCAAAAATATGGAAACTAGATTAACTGGACCCATCATGTTGTGGACTCCTTTTTACATTAGTTCTTCCAAAATAGTCATTTAAAAGGACTCCCTTCTTCAATGAAGGAAGGATTTCGTCTTTACCACAACCTGACAATAAGGTGATTTCAAGAGGAATACATGCTAAGACTGATGCTTTGATGAAGTAGAATAGTGTTATAAATGATGTTATTTTCCAAGATAACATATTTTCAAGCCTGTCTAGTAATAGGAAAAATGATCAAACGTTAGTCATCAAAGGGATGTAGGGGTCCTCAATCCCATGACACCCTCATACATCACACCCAATCAAGAGGGTCCATGAAACCTCATTTACTAGAATGTTTGATCACATAACCCATATGTCAAAAACTTTGATAGTGGGGATCAATCTTATGGAGTGATGGATCAATGAATAGGATTTTGATCAGTAACTACACAGAGTAATGATTAAAGGGGCGGCTGAATACCAAGGACATAAGTAGAATACAATGTTTGTAAAAAGATTCCCAATAAACAACATGTTCATATAAGATGGATTTTTGAGCTTATAAAACAAACTATTACCTTTATAATTATTGAAAAGGATACAAAATAAAAATGGAAGATAATAATATGGTCAATTTACTATGAAAAAATAACGAAAACCATAATTTAAAAATATACTTCATTTTCAATTTAAATTGGTGATGTTCGTGAACTTATATTTATTACATTGGAAAAATTTTATACTATCTAATAAATTTTTAAATATAGATACTATAAGGACTTTCTTCAAAATATCTATTGGGTTATCATCAGTTTTTATCTTGTTGACATAAATGGTTCCGGATTTTTTTATATATCTAATAATTTGTATCCTAATATTTTTGTGTTTTGGTTTACAATGAAATGATTGATTTACATATAAATTATGTAACAACCTATGATTTTATGAAAATTATTATTTTAATTTAATTGATGTCTTGTGTTGTATGCTACACAAAAATTATCTTATTCTATACGCAACACCGTATTATCTTGCAGCATACGCAACACTATTCTTGGCTTGTGTTACACCCAATTTCACGTTCCTTTTGTAGAAATTATTCTACGCAACATTAAGTATAGATTTTGTTTAATATATTAATGAGATAAGTTTTGATTATGTTATACACAACAGCAAAGGGGGATTTCACTACATGCAACCTTGACTTGGCTTGCATTTCATGCAATCGTGACCTTCCATGATAGCGTTTGTAGTACACAATACCGGGTTTCACTAAACAATGATATATTGTAATAATATTATTATTAACTAGCCGTTATGAATAGTATTAACTAAATTATGAATGTTATAATATTTTTATTGATCTCGCACATTTTCTAGAACATCGTGTGAGAACAAAATAACTTTTTCGGATAAAATAAGTATTTAAAAAAAATGCAGCTTTGACGCCTTTTGTTGGCACACCCACATTAAATCTAGTTTATGACCAGTTTATAAGTTCAATATTAAAAAATGAAATTTTTCATTAGAATCAGGATATAAAAATTTACATTGGATAAATGTTTCATATTATTTTGATAACATTAATATTTTAATGAACACTAAAAGCACGGTATATTTTAATTAAAAACAACAATTTTTCATCTCAATAATTGATATGGTTAAATTCTAATATTGAATAGTTTTAAAGTATAAATATAATATATTTTTACCATTTAATATAATATTGTCATTACAATAAATTTTACTTTGAATTCATAGGTAAAAACATTTCAATCTTTGGGAATGTTTTTACTTTTAAAACCCATTTTTTTAACAACGAGATTAATTTTAAATTAATTACTACATCTTCTGTCTTTTGAATTTTAAAAAATGGATCCCATATTTTAATCAAGTGGATCCAAATTATTTTAATATGTTTCTTTTATTTTTTTGATATTATGAATAGTAACTACGGTAATTTTTATTTACTGCAATTAAAGGTAAATTGAGTAAGTAAGGGTAAAAATTAGATAATAAAATTACCCTAACACCTGCTGAAATACTATTGGATGACTAAAAGGCGACCCATATCACCTAGGGATCGAAATAGATAAATTTTATTTACTTTTGTCTATTAAAATAATTTAAGTATTATTAAAACCAATGAAAGTGACAACATTTCACTCTCTTAAATATTATAAGTATAATAATTTTTATTCAGTGATAAACTTCATAAAACATAGAATATAAATAGTCTCCCGAAATATAATAATATTTTATACATTATGAGAATTTATTTTTAATTTTTAGGGATTAAATTATTGTCATTAATGGTGACACAATAGTGATGCAGAAATTGATTATTTTGTGAAAAATAAATAATATAGTTTGTATTAAACTAATAGTGATCATAAAAGGAACAAAAAACCTGACCAAAACATATTATTCATGTACTTTTAAACAATAATCATACAATTGTCGAATATTTGACCATTTGGAGCCTTATAAAAGCAATTATGACACTTATATTATTTTATTTTAAATGATGTCAAAGTTTTCACCTTCATAATTTAATAAAGATACAATTTTAAAACTGGGTTGTTTTAGAAGATAAATTCGACTAAAAGTATTATTATGAAATATATTTTATTTATCTTCATCGAAGTATTTTGTTTTTAATTTTTATACAACCAATAAGTATATTAAATATTTATACAAAAATGTTGTATTAATTATTTTATTAAGGGAAATATCAAATAAATAATTTTAAAAGTGTTAAAATAAATCTTATATTTACTACTTAATGTAATCCACTAATTTTATAGATGAATTCAACTTGTTATAAATCTATTAAATAGGTTTTTTAGAAAATATATTCTCTTTAGATTTTATTTAAATTCTAATTAATTAATTTTTTCAAAAATGACACTATTGATATTTTATATTTTTAAAATGTTTAAAAATCACAAAAATATTTAAAAATTACAAATTAAAATTTATATGATCTAAAATGACATATAATATCAAATTATGTATAATTAACAACACATAATCAAGTACATATACCATTTTAAATTTATAAAATTATTACCACAAATAAAATTAAATTGATTAAATAATGTTAAATTAAACTGATAAGGTTTAAAATAAAATGAAAACATGTATAAACATAATTGGTTGATGCGATTACAACCGTATATAATATAATATCCATATTTTAGTCACTTTGGATTGTTTTATGTGGGCTTTGGGTTTATTATAAATTAATATTTTAGAGGTTTCCAAAGGTGCCCCTCTCCTCCCTTATAAAAGGGCACCTCCTCCCTCTCCTCTTAACAACAAATTGAGACATCCAGCTCGGAAAAAAACTTCCCATTTCACTTTTAAACTTCCCTAGAAACAATCCAGAGGTTCTGGAATTCTCAATAGACCAAATCTAGTCCCTTAAGAGGAAGCTTAAAAGAGGTGTGTCGAAGAAGAGGTAATCATTTCTAACAATTCTTTCATGTTTCTTTATTTTTCAACTTATTCTTCTTTAGTTATTTCATTATAAAGATATAACATAAGTATCATTAATGTAATGATATGTTATTATTAATATAAAACAACCCCATTTCACCTTCTATCCATCCTACGGAAAATGAAATCACCACGCAGGCGTACGTACGGAATACCGTCTCCAGGCCGTGGTGTAATCTATTTTTCCACCACCACATTTTTGGGATGGGTATAATGGTGTAAAGAATAAATATATATGAATATTATAAAATCATACTGATTATGAGATATTATATAATCCACTCTAATTCCATTCAATAATTATGGGAATGACATCATCACTCGTGCGTACATACGGATTACCGTCTCCACGACGCGATGAGATTCAATATCTATGTTAACCATTATAGAATGATTAAAAAGTATATATAATGAATAATAATGGTATATGTAACATAATAATTCCACTATATTTATGTATATGTTATTTACTTACTTCCATTCAAGTCTATAAGGAAAGTAAAACAACGTTCATGCATAGGTACGACCTACCGTCTCCATGAACCGTGTTTTTCATTTCATTTATCTATCTATTATATATATATATATATACTAAATATATATGATATATAAGTCATGTTTTAGATTCTGGAAGTTAGTAAATCATGTTATAAGTAATAATAATACCAATTACAACAAGTCCAATCTTGTACGATAAATGAAATGATTATACCCAAAACACTACTTTAAAATGAATTTACAAAATAAATGGTAATATAAAGTCATAAGTGAACCATATATAATATCATGACAATGAATATGATTCAGTAACAATTCAATGACATTATTTAAATTATTATACGGGAGGTTCGGATACATACGAAGTATATCAGACATAAGGTAGGGGATAATTATTCCAATCTCGTTCTTATCCGAGATTTTTTATTCTTAAGTATTTACTAGGGTTATGTTTATCATCCATGTCCATATTTTCTAAAAATGTTTTCATATAATTTTTACTATTCTTACATGTATATTTAAAGTCATTTTTACCCTTTGTTTACTTTTACATTATTTTATGGTAGGAAACATTATTTCGTTTACCATACGAAGTATTTTTTGACTTTTCTGTTAAAAGATTGAGGAAAATGATTTATTTTAACTTATACGGAATGAACTAATTTTTACAGTTTCATAACGCCTTATTTTCATGAATCTTACTCTACAATATTTCATGACTATTTTCAACAAAATCCTTTTCTTTTAAAGTTGCATGGAATTTTGTGAAAATAAATGGATTTTAAAGAAGAAAGGATTTTTCATCAAGAACTCATTTGAAGTGTTTTATCAATACCATTTTCCATCTAAGATGACATTATTTCATATGTGTGTGTTTCATGTATAATGTCTTTTTGATTTATATGGTTTAATTTTTTTTTTTTTGAAATTATACTAATTTGTTTTATAGGGATTATGTTATGATGGGATGATGTTTATGAAACCCATTTTATTCTTTGGGTTTTGATGAATGATTGGTGTTTATATTATGGAAAACGTAAGAATGGTTTCATTAAGAGATGGGTGGGACCTATATATTCCTCCAATGAATTGGGTAAAGATTTATATCTAATGAGATAGACAAGGCTGGAATGACATGTTAATCTGGTTCAATGATACAAGACTGGAATGAGGAGTGAACTCGATTTAGAAAGAGACTTTTTCCACTATGATGGTCATGGCAGCAATACCTTGGCTACTATGGAAATCATATATTGTTCTTAATAGTTTGCCACAATTAAATTTTTTATTCCCATGCTATTTTATCGTGATTGATGTTTCTTTATGATATATGCCTTACGTACTTCCGTGATTTATTTCACAACTCAGGATTTTGATGTTTATACTTTATGTTCATGTTTTGAAGTTCTAATGTATATGGGTTTTTTTTATTTTTTCCATGCTTACCCTTATTGAGAATTTGAGATCACCCTTTATATGTTTTATTTTCCCCCGGATATAAAGAAAGTTTTTAGTTAAAAATAATAATATCTTTATGGGAGATGTTGAAGATCGTTCACCAAGATTAAGATGATTATGATTAATGTTTCCAAAGTTACTAAAATATTATGGTCATTTGGTGTCTATTTTTGTTATGTATAAAGTATTCCACAAAAGTAATGTAATGTATATGTACATCATGCTTGGGGTCTCTACAGTTGGTATCAGAGGAAAGGTTTAGTTAACCTTTGGAAACTAGGATGCAAAAAACTTTAGTGAAATCCCTAGAGATATTTATAAGGTATGTCTAGGGATGTCTATAAGGTTAACTATAAGTATATGTTATAGTCCTTGATTGTGATAACAATATTATAATCAACCCTAAGATGTTATATATTATAGGTACTCCTCCTTTAATATGTTGTTTTCCCTAGCATGATTTTTGGGTTTTAGACGATGACTAGAAACCAAAGGAACCGTGTTGATCAATGTAATGGACAATGTAATGATTGTACTCCTAAACAATCCATTGTTATGGGAGATGGAGTGCAAAATCATATTTCTATACTTACACAATCTATGAATCATTCTGGACTTCCAAATGAGAAAATAAGGGAACAATACTCTACTGAGTCCTTCATGAGGAAACGTCCACCTTCATTAAATATGTCTTATGATCCACTTGTTGCTGAACAATGGATCAGTACCATTGAAAAGATATTTTCCATAATTTCCTGTTCGGAACATGAATATTTCATTCTGAATATTTACCATTTATATGGTGAAGCAGATCAATGGTGTACTCTAATTAAAAATAGGAGGCCCTAAGATGAAATTGAATCCATGGAATGGGATGAGTTCAAGAACTTATTTTTTAATAAGTACTTCCCTCGTATTCTTTGAACATAGATGGAAAAGGTGTTCCTTGAGCTTAAGAAAAAGGATGATTAATCTGTTGGTATATACGAATGGAATTTTACAAGTCTTGAAAGGTATGCGTTTGGCTTTATCATCCAACCTGAATGTAAAGTTGATCGATTCTTCAGTGTCTTAAAAGCAAGTCTTCGAAGGGCATTATCTATAAGAGACTTCAGTTGCTATGAAGAAATTGTGCGTTGTGCTATCAAGGAATAAATTAAAGTTGGTTTTACATATACATCTCATGGTTTTGACAAGAAATGAAAGATGGATTTCAAGGAGAAATCTCATAATAATGGTGAAAAGAAGATTAATGTTTCTTTATACTCAATGTGTGGAACGAATCATGGTGGAGATTGTATTAAAGGGACTAGAAAATGTTTTAAGTGTGGAAAAGAAGTTCATCGAGCAACTGAGTGTCGAAGTAATCAGAAAATGGTTGCTAATGATGTGAATAAAGAAAGGAATATAGATAACACACCACCAACACGTCAATGCTACAAGTGCATGGAAATGGGGTGTTATGCTAATCGATGACCTAATCCAAGAGTTAATGATGATCAAAGTGAGCAACCTCTTAAGAAAAAGGATAAAGGGAAGTCACATGCGATAACTTTTTTTGATGTTCGATATGAAAATTATGTTTTGTAATGATTAAGACTTTATTTAATGGGATTTCAATATAGAATCATGGAATATCATTTATAGTATCATGGAATTTTGTAATATCTATGTATTGGTTTTCAATAATTATATGATACTGATAACCATGAAAAGTGATAGAAATATTTTTGGAAAGAAGATGATATGAGCATAAGGAAGGGATAATGAAAAAATGAAATGAGCTCATGACTAATATAAGGACAAAGTTATATCATGGTTTGAGTATATAGAAATTTTGGTATTTTGGTATGTGGAAAGTGTTAAATTTTGACATCATTCATGTTTTCACTAAGTTTCAATGAGTATTCATTTTTCAAGAGAATACAACATTAAGGTATTTGTATGTTTGTAATTTGACCAACAAGATATATCGTATGATATATGGGGGATAAATGATGGTATTCACATTCTTGGCAGATTACATTTCTAGTAATTGTTTTATTTATACTATGATCTTGGACAGAAGTATTGTGGATAAACCTAAATATTGGAAAGGATTATGTTGGACATAAATTATTATTGTTTAAGGATAGAAATTTTTTTGATATTATTTATGGGATTTCATAAAATGTAGTTTTAGAAAAAGGTCAACCTACAGGATGGGAGACAACCCGTCTTGTCGGACAAGGCTGTGGAAATCGAACCCACAACCAAAGTGCGACCTGCCTTTATCGTCTTCCACTGGCCTACAGGAAGTCACGGGTAATTATAAACTAGATTTATTATATTAAGTGGTATGATAGATGAATTATAAGTCCATTATTTGGAATCATATATGATTAACCTCACCATAGATGGTCTTATGTATATTTGATAACCTTTTCTAACCTTTTGTTCGAGTTAGATGGAATGGCCCATCATTCTATCACATGATATGCTATCACTTCATGGAAGGCAAAATCAACTTCATTTATTTAAGAGATGATGTGAAAATTTTTCAAGGCACAAAGAACAGTGATATTGTACCAAAATCAAGTAACTATTTATTTTAATTATTCCTCAACTTTAGGGGAATGATCTTGAAAATCAAAAATGTTGTCCAAAAGACCTCATATCTGATTTATCATATGGTACCTTAGATCATCACAAATTTATGGCTTTGTGATTGTTGTCTTTTTCATAGCCATGTTCTCTACCACTCTCTATCAGAACATGATGGTTATATTTATCTTCCATATCCATATTTTCACCTATGTTGTCCTAAGTGGAAACCCAGTGATGATTTAATTTGGGTAACTGTTATGTTTCATACTTCAATTTTTAAAATTTCATTTTAGTATTCCTTTTTACGATGTGGGTTTCAATGAAAGAAACTTTCAAGTAGTAAACCATTTTTAACCCCAACTAATTTCAAGGGAAAATTTTATTTCAAGGGGGGTAGAATTTAACAACCCGAGATTTTATGAGAATTATTCTTTTTAATTTCATAGATGTCTTGTGTTGTACACAACACCAAAATTATCTTTCTGTATATGCAACACCGTATTAACTAGTAGTATACACAACACTATTCTTGGCTTGTGTTACACACAATTTCATGATCGTTTTGTAGAAATTATTGTATGAAACATTATGTATAATTTTAATTTAATGTATAAATGAAATAAGTTTTGACTATGTTATACTGAACAATAAAGGGAGCCTGCACTACACGCAGCTTTGACATGGCATGCATTACATACAATCGCGACCTTCCTTGATAGCATATGTAGTACACAATACCGGGTTTCACTAAACAATGATATATTGTTATAATATTATTATGAACTATCCGTTATGAATATAATTAACTACATTTTGATTTTTATAACATTATTATTCATCTTACACATTTTCTAGAACATCGTGTGAGAAAGTTTTCAGATAAAATAAGTATTTTTCAAAAAATAAAGTTTTGCCGCCATTTGATGGCGCACCCACATTAAATATAGTTTTGGAGTGGTTTATAAGTTCAAATTGACAAAATAAAATTCTTCTTTCGAATAAGGATATTAAAATTTACTTTGGACAAAATTTTCATATTATTCCGATAACTTTCATATTTTATTGAACAATAAAAACACGCTATATTTTAATTAAAAAAAAACTTGTTTCATCGCAATAATTTATATGGATAAATAATAATATTTAATTGTTTAAAACTATAAATAGAACATATTTTTACCATTTAATTTTATGTATGTAATTACCATTAATATTACATTGAATTCATAGGTAAAAACATTTCAATATTTTGGAATGTTTTAACTTTTAAAACACATTTTCATAACAAAGAGATTAATTTTAAATTAATTACTGCAACTTCTATGTTTTGAATTATAAAAAATGGATTCCATATTTTAATTAAGTGGGTCAAAATTATGTTAATAGGTTACTTTTATTTTTTGATATTATGAAGAGTAACTACGGTAATTTATATTAACTGAAGTTAAAGGTAAATCGGGTAATTATGGGTAAAAATAAGATTATAAAATTACACTAACACCTGCCAAAATTCTATTGGATGACTAAAAGTAGACCCATATCACCTAAGAGTCAGAATAGACTAATTTTATGGACTTTTTACAATGAAAATAATTTTATTATTGTTAAATCCAATGAAAGTGACAACATGTCACTCTCTTAGATATTATACGTATAATAATTTTAATTTCATGATAATATTCATAAAACCTCAAATATAAATATTATACAGAAATCTAATAAAATTATATACATCATGAGAATTTATTTATAATTTTTAGGTATTAAATAATTGTCCTTAATGGTGACACAATAGTGATGCATAAATTGTTTATTTAGTGAAAAATCAATAATATAGTTTGTATTAAACTAATAGTGACCATAAAAGGAACACAAATCCTAACCAAAACATATTGGTCATGTAAATGTAAACCATTAGAATCCAATGGTCGAATATGTGGCCATTTTAAACCTTATAAAAGAAATTATGACACCTATATTATTTTATTTTAAATGATGTCAACGTTGTCACCTTCATACTTTAAAAAAGATAAAATTTTAAAAGTAGATTTTTTTAGAAAATTAATTCCACTAAAATTATTATTATAAAATATATTATATTTATCTTCATCAAAATATTTTATTTTAAATTTTTATACAACAAATAACTATATTAAATAATTACACAAAAATGTTGTATTAATTATTTTTTAAAGAGAAATATCAAATAAATGATTTTAAAAGTATTAAAATTAATATTATATGAACTAATTAATGTAATAAACTAATTTTAAAGAAGCATATGATATTTTAGTAATCTATTAAGTTGTTTTTTTTTCAAAAATATATTCTCTGTGGATTTTATTTAAATTAATATAAATGAATTGTGTCAAAATTGATACTATTGGTATTTTGTATTATTAAATTGTTTAAAAATCACAAAAATATTTTAAAATTAAAAATTAAAACATAAATGATATAACATGTCATAGGATATCATGTTATGTATAATTAACAACACATAAGAAAGTATTTATAACCACATAAAATTTATTACATTATTACCACAAATAAAAATTAATTGATTAAATTAGGATAAATCAAACTGATAATGTTTAAAATAAAATCAAAACGTGTATAAATTTAATTAGTTGATGAGATTAAAACCCTATCGTATCTAATATTCTAATTTTATTCACTTTGGATGTTTTAAGTGGGGTTTGAGTTTATTATAAATTGATATTTTAAAGGTTTCTAAAGGTGCCCCTCTCCTCGCTTATAAAAGGGCACCTCCTCCCTCTCCTCATCACAACACATTGAGCCTTCATGATCGTCCAAAACCTGCCCATTCCTCTTCTCCAATTCCCTATAAAAATTCTAGTGGTTCTAGTCTTCCCAATAGACCAACTCTAGTCCCTTAAGAGGAATCTTAAAAGAGGTGTGTCGAAGAAGAGGTAATCTCTCATGCCGATTCTTCCAAGTTTCATTCTTCTTGAACATCTTCTTCTTTAGTTGTTTCATTATAATGTAATAACATCAGTATCTATAATATACTTATATGTTATTATAAATATAAAAAATCCCCATTTCACCTTATATCCATCCTACGGAAAATGAAATCACCGCGCGTGCGTACATACAGAATACCGTCTCTACGCCGTGGTGTAATATATTATTCCACAAAAATCTTACTTGTATGGGTATAATGGTGTAAAGAATAAATATATATGGATATTATAACATAATACTGATTATGAGATATTATATCATCTACTCCAATTCCATTCAATAATTATGGGAATGATATCATCGCTCGTGCGTATATACAGATTACCGTCTCCACGACGCGATGGGATTCAATCTCCAAGTTAACCATTAATGAATGATTAAAAAGTATATATGATGAATAATAATGGTATATGTAACATAATAATTCTATTTTATTTATGTATATATTATCTACTTACTTACATTCAAGTCAATAAGGAAAGGAAGACAACGTTCATGCGTACGTACGGCCTACCATCTCCATGAACGGTGTGTTTCATTTCATTTATCAATCAAATATATATATATATATATAATGAATATATATGATATATAATTCATGTTTTACATTATTTAATTTAGTAAATCATGATATAAGTAACAATAATACCAAGAACAACAAGTCCAAACACGTACGATAAATGAAACGATTTTACCCAAAACGCTACTTTAACATGAATTTACAAAAGAACGGGTAATATAATGTTCTAAGTGAACCATATATGATATCATAACAAAGAATATGATTCTCTAATAATTAAATGTCATTATTTAAATCATTATATAGGAGGTTTGGATGCATACGAAGCATATCAGACATATGGTAAGGGATAATTATTCCAATCTCATTCTTATCCAAGATTGTTTATCCGTAAGTATTACTGGGGTTATGTTTATCATCCATGTCCATGATTTCTAAAAATGTTTTCATAAAATGGTTACTATTCTTCCATGTCTGTTGAAATTCATTTTTACCCTTTGTTGACTTTTACCACATTGTATGGAAGGAATATTTGTTTTGTTTATCATATGAAGTACTTTTTGACTTTTCCTTTAAAAGTAGGAGGAGAATGTTTTTTTAACTTTTACGGCATGAATGAATTTTTACAGTTTCATAACTTCTTATTTTCATGAAGCATACTCTACATGATTTCATGACTATTTTCAATAAAATCATTTTCTTTTAAATTTTCATGGCATTTTGTGAAAAGAAAATGATTTTGAAGAAGAAAGGATATTTTCATCAGGAATTCATTTCATGTGTTTTATCAAAACCATTTTCCATCTAAGATAACATTGTTTCATATGTGTATGTTTCAAGTATATTTTCTCTATGAATTACATGGTTTAACTTTTGTTAGGTTGAAATGATATCAATTTTTTTATATGGATTATGTTATAATGGGATGATGTTTATGAAACCCATTTTATTCGTTGGGTTTTGATGAATGATTTATGTTTATATTGTGGCACATATAAGAATGAATTCATTATGAGATGGGTGTGACCTATATCTCCCCCAATGCATTGGGTAATGATTTATATCTCATGAGATATACAAGGCTGGAACGACAAGTTAATCTGGTTCAGTGATACTGGACTAGAACGAGGAGTGAACTCGATTTAGAAAGGGACTTTGTCCACTATGACGGTCATGGAAGAAATGCCTTGCATAATATGGAAATCATATCATGTGCTTAATGGTTTTCCATAATTAAAGGTTTTATTCCCATGTTATTTTGTAATGATTGATGTTCCTTTATGATCTATGCCTTACGTACTTCCAAGATTTATTTCACAACTCAGGATTTTGATGATTAAACTTTATGTTCATATTTTGTAGTTCAAATGAATATGGTTTGTTTTATTATCTCCATTTGTACCCTTATTCATCATTTTATCTCACCATTTATATTTTATCTTTTACCTAGTATATAAAGAAAGGTTTTAGGTAAAAATAGAATGTATTTATGGGAGATGTTGAAGATCATTCACCATGATTCGAAGATTATGTTACAAGTTTCCAAAGACACTAAACTATTACGATCCTTTCGTGTCAGTTTTTGTTATATATTAACTATTCCACAAAAGTAATGTAATGTCTATTTACATCATGATTTTGGTCTCTACAAATTAAGAGTGAAATAAATATTATAATAAAAATTGATAACTGAATTGTAATGGTTAATTTTATAAGGAAAACCATTAATCCATGATGTTTCTAATACAATCATAACAAAGGTAATGTACTGTAATTAAGTTGTTGAAAGATAAACCATGGAATTCATGTTACATTTCCAGAAAAATGGTACCACCAAAAGCAATAAAAAACATCCAGTTAATGAATTTTTGGGTATCAATATTTCCCATACGGTAAACATCATCGTATGAAACAACTATTTTAGATGTATCTATATTTTTACCATACCAAAATAAAATATTATAACTATAATTAAAATAACAAAGAATCTATTTTAGGTCATTAAATTGTGGTTTACTAGGAGTGGACATAAATCTAATATTAGTGAAAAATTCATTGGATATGTCAGCCATAGTATAGATCATGATATTCATGATTTTTCCGACTATGTTCGCTTAAGATATCTGAGACATATACTCAATATCATTAGAAGCTGTGAGTGTTGATTCCAATGAAAATTTAAAGTGTTGTAAAATAGGTACATCAACATGTTTGAGAGATTAAAACATGTATCTCATAAAAATAGTTAAAATTTATGCATGATAAAGTTACTAAATGGTTATATTATGTCCATCCCAAATAATATCGACACATGAAATTCTCACATATACTCTTAATTCATTCATTTCAAATATTCATTTTAGTATATATTTGAAAAAAAATAAGACTACTATTTTTAAATATAATAATAATAAAATCAACATAAATCATAAAATAATGAATACCTTTTTTATTTTATTTTATATAAAATTAACATTATATTTACTCCATGTAATTTGGTTATCTGAGATAATGGGGAACATTTCTTATACCATTTCCTAGAGTATTATATAAATCCATATAATGATTTTTCAATATGAATAATTAAATTAATTTTAATTTTTTAGTGTAATTATAAGGTGGTATTGGTAATTATCTTATTATAAATCATCATGAAAAATGGCATTTTTAACATCATGTTGTTAAATGTTATGGTCGAAATAGTTTGTAAAATCTTGTAAAATACTAATAGATGAATTCTGGGCAATGGAGGAAATTTGTTTCAAATAGTCATTGACTTCTCCTTGAAAGAATACCATGGAAACTAGCCTTTATTTCTTTTATTTATTTCCTTGATTTTTTCTTCTATCCTTTTATAAATCCACTTACAAGCAAATATTTTAGCACAGGGTTGTTTATTTTCAATAGAACATGTGTACTTTTTTGTAAATATTTCATTGATTCAACCATGGAATGTATTATATATTTAAAGTCTATGTATTTTATATCATGCCAATAGGTGTGAGTATCATTATATAATAGATCATTGGAAATATAAAAGGATTTATAATTCATATAATATTGGCTGATCTATGGAGGAGGACATTGAAATATCCTCTCCATTTCTCATGTAAAATTATAGTCTCTATTACTGGGAGGAGATTCTATTTTATAAGATGATATAGTATTAATTTCAGAATCATCCCTGGTATCTATCTAAAGCTGAGGTGGGTTTGGCTAGACAATATCCTCAAAGTGGGATAGAGGATCATTTTTTATAGCATTTTCAAGTGATGGACCACTGATTCCAAACATTGAAGTCTTGGATTTAAGATAAGAGGAGTCATGGAAAACTATATCTTTAAATGCAATTTATTTTTTTGTTATAGAGTCTATCAACCCAAATTTTGTTACACATAACATCCTAAGGATACCCTAGAGAGATGTATTTATGTCTTAATTGTTCATATTTTACAATTTAATGTCTGTATAAGAAGTAAAAGTAAGGACACTTATATAGTTATATGAGAGAGTCCTAACATTCTGTGATTCTTCAAGGGCTTTAAATATTTTGGTATAGGTAGGAATCCTATTAATTAGGTAATCAACAGTGATGCAATCCTCTTGTACCAAACATTTTATAAGATGAGGGAAAGAAAACATGCTTTGGAATCTCCCCAAAATAGTTTTATTCGTTCAGTATTCCATACCATTTTATGGGGGTTGGGGTCCCCTAACATTCCTATATATTTTAACTCCAATATATTAACAAAATTCTATAATCTCAATGAATAGGTACTCTAGGACATTATAAGTTCTCATGGGGGTTTTCTCTCAATGTGAGTTTCCTCGAACTTTTTCCGCGGTGAAAATTATGAAATAAGTAATATTTATTTTTATAAATATAAATTTTTACATTTCATTATAATTCATTAATAAAACTAAAAAAATAAGAACATCCACAATGGTATGTAGTCCTTAATGGTCCCCATTATCCAAAATATTTGTATTCTAAAGGGTAAGTAACATTATAGGAGGACTTATTAATGGAAACCTTCTTAGCCTTCCCCATTAAAAAATCAACAAAAAATGGAATGTTGGTAGTTATGACGTCACACAGTAGCCCTTTATTATTGATTTATTCAAGGTAGATGGCGATCACATGCCCCGATATCCTATTCAATAGCATAATATTACCATTATTGGTTTTTAGGCACTAAAAATATATTTTGAATGAGTTTTTTCAGTCAGGTGATTTATTCCATTTATGAGAGAACCATTTACGATATCTCAAGATACATTGGATATTTTTATATAGCATGAATCTGACCTAAATATTATCCCATATTTGAATATTATTACTAATGAAATATGGTTTCAATAACTTTTGGTAAGCCACCTAACATTAATCAATGTGATGATGGAATGGTCACATATTTCTATTAAAACAGAACCCCTTTATTCAACCATACACCTCATATTATGTCCAAAGAGGGATAATCCTTTTAAAATTACTATATATTATATTAATGAATCACTAAAGTGAAACATGTGAAAATAATATCTTTATGCACGGACCAAATCATGATTTTTTTCATGGGTGGACACATATAAAATAATAGACGTGTCATAATTTGAGTCAAATATAAGGTAGTGTACAATGGTCTATTTTCATTAAATTTATTGATTATGTTTGCTAAATTCATGCTTATTATGACTGGGTAAACCATAATGGAAATAGACAATACTTATTTCCAAACGATTAGACATATTTTTGGGTTCTATAATCTTCTTGCATTTATATTTATTAAAATACCACCTTTTTACATTACACTTTTCGATACCCCATGTAAAAATGCACTATGCATCACTAATTATTCATAAGTAAGATTTGAATTATTTTGAGATAATTGATTACATAACCTATTCAATGGTTACTGAGTCACAGATTTACAATAAGGTTGCTACTATGGAACTATTGGCATTATTTAATGAAATTAAAAGGGTTAGTTCATGATCATTATGATTATAAGTTACATTATTCTTTGATAAATGTAACACAAAATTTTTATATTCATCTTAATTTACATTTAATGAACAACCATTTTTCATTATAAAAGATAACATTTATTCTTTTTTTAAAACTCCAAAAAATAACGAAGCTATCATTTATATATTTTCATTTTTGAGACATATACCAATAGAAGTAGATTTATAGGATGTTTCACTACGAACATTATTTCCAAATTAATGGAGGATATAACTATAAGAATTAGCTAACACATTTAGTTAAAAAATTATATTCATTAATGGATTGAAAAGTTCCATTCAAAACAACATTTTGTTTCATAGGCCCATAGAGGGAATAGATTAATCCATATTGAAAAAGTATGGCTCTAATGATAATTCACCAATGAATAATGTTATTATTTACATAATAATTATTAGTTTCTATCATTTATGATAAATATTTTTCTATATGATTAGATTCTAGGTTCATGTCAACAACATCAATAATGCCCCCGACAACTAATCTATATCACGGGAAAACTGTTTTTATAATCATAGATTCAAATTAAGAAGAATTATTGATAGGATAATAGATTTAATTGAATATAGTATAATAATAGAGGTTATTTTTGATGAGATAATAATGATTAAATTACATAGAAAAAATTATTGAAACCCAAAATGGTATTGATAGCAAAGGAGAACCAGTGATTCTCTAACACCACATTGTAATGGGTAAGGGTGGACTGAACAAAGGCATACCACCTAAACCCTAACAGCACTGAACTGGGATTTTTCACATAGAAGTCGAAATCAATATTAATTAAGCATTCCAGATGAAATAATTAAATAAATAATTAGTGAAAAAAATTTACATTCTTTAGTCTCTTTTGGACCTACGTACTAGACATGGACACAACCAAGACTCATCAATTATGTTATTATCAAAGATTAATATTATACAAGATAAACTCTAGATATAATTAAAGGGAAAAAATTAACATATATGTATAATTTTAAATAATCCAAACCTAAATGAAATATATAAAGGGATAGAGATGAAATCACTCTAGCGATCAAGATCTCTTAATGATGGAAGTTGGATGCATTGGACACCTCGATTAAGGGGATCATTATTTCCTCCATTCATTTGGTATGATTTATAAAACCCACAATTCATCCACTGAAGAATGAAGTAATATATATCCTATTATGTACAAGAGGTGAATCTTAAAAGTATCACATTCTCGGACAGGTACTACAACAAAAAAATGGTTTAAGAGAGCTAGGGTTTCACAGATGGTAAATTATATCCAGACAGGGATTGTGTGAGAAAAAATTATTGAAGGACTAACTCATATAGGGATTCATGGGTAATTAATCACTTATGACCCTCTAATATCACAACCAACATGGAGAGACAATTATACCAAGATATCTAGAACTTCTGACAATATACTCAATTAGCTGGGATAAGTGGTTGGTGTAGATCAATCAGGTTGAAAGAAAGATCAACAACTAAGCATAAATCCTACTTGGATTAATGATTAAACTTAATATAAATGTAATGGTAAAACTAAAGGTTATGTCCCGATGAAGTCTACCATATGGGTAATTATTATCCCAAGAAATGGAAAAATCGGAACATATCAAATTTTGATCATTTAAAACAAAATAAATGTTTTTTCATGCATGAAAATAATAAAAAATTCATATAAAAAATACATAATATTGTTATTTAAATTTGAAAAAAATAATACTATCCATAATTCACATAACCACAAAAAAATATTATAATTTAATGCTTTCCCAATCTCACAAATGAAAATTATAATTTCCATCATGTTCACCACACAAACAATTATCAAATTAGGAATGGAGTTGGTTAAAAAAGGAAATTAAAGAATTTGTATAATATCATGGAATATGAAAAAATATCATGAGATAGTTCCTTAATAAGAATATCTTTTAATGCATTTGAAATATTCATCCATGAAGAAAAAAATATTTTCATCCAGTTTATCAAAAATATAAGAGAATACTTGTTTTTATGATATATTGATAGTAGTAAAAATTAAAAAAAAATATTTTCAGGGTTTCGCAAGAAATAGAATTACCCATCAATACATCAAGTTATCTTTTTTATGATGTATAATGTCCTTTAATAATAAAACATTCAAACATTTCATTATTATTTCATTAACCATAAGCCCTATAATAAATAATATTTATCTTAAAAATTGAACAAAATTATCGAATAGTAGTATGCACAAATGGAATCCAACAATCTCAAATAAAAAATGAGAGATAGAGAGGTTGTTGAGACATACCACTGTTCAATGAGTGAAACATTTATACAGTGAATGAAAATGGAGATGAAAAAAATATGTCATCCCCTAGGATTCATTGGCACGCAGATGAAGGCTACCATTTTTGTAACCCCCTAGAAGGTTTAAAACATTTTGTAGATCCTAGTAATGTTATTCCTAAAGTAACTGATGTTACACAATTAAATAAAACTATCACAGATATATCCACAAACCCCATTATATAAATTAATATAAAAATAAAATATTATTCATCCACATCATATGCTTTCACCATATCATGTTTTATCAACATAAGATCCTATTTTAAAATCAGAGTGAGTCTTCATAGATTGGAAGACGACATAAATGATAACTTCATTTTCAGTATTATATCACACTAGGAAACTTTTTCCTGAATTATTTTCATAATAATACGGTGGAATTCATTCAACCATGTAACCAATTTCGTAGTGAAAATATTAAAAATGTCATTTCAAAAACAATTATTATGGAACCCAATTATTTTTTGGGGACTAAATTTTTTTTGGAATTAGGGTAATCAAAGTCTCATTCAATGAGTTAAGGGAAGAAAATACTAAAAAAATATCCATCGTAATAAAAATAAAATATTATATAGTAATGTGTACAAAATTAAGAAATAAAGCATGAAATTTATATTGAAATGGAAGCATTATAGAAAGAATCTGTTGAAGAGAAGTGCTGATTTTTTTTCAATGACAACCTATTACAACTCCCAATTCATATCATTAATGAAACTTTATTGAACAAAAGTAGACATTAAAAAGGTAAATATAGTGAAATTGGATGTGTTAATATGTTGAAATATGTTTATAATGATATTTAGTATTTTTCTTGCATCCTTAAATGTTCTACCCATTAGATCCTTTAGATGAGAAATCTGGTTTTCCTCTTGAAGATTATTTCTAGTGGAAGAAAATTTCAGTATGATCATCAAACCTAATATAGTATTTTATTTTTCTTACGATCCATTTTGAAAATATATCCCTTAGGGAATAATTTATTTTGTTCTCTAAAAAATAGATATTCCAAATAAATAGATCATAAAAAATGGGGGAGAAAATTATCATCAACTTTTTATTTGTTGTCAAAATCGTCGAACCTCATAATACTCCACCTATATAGATGGATTCAAAATTTGGGATTTAAGATTAAAAAACACTTTCTGACCATCCCATGAATATCAAACATTATCCTCACATGTGGTGTTCGAGAGGAAATTAATTTAAAAGTGGAATACCCACATTTTTATCCCCTTATCCCCATGATAATATATAAATAACATAATATTATGTGATCAGACGAAACCAAAGACAAATGATATATTGAAAAAAAGTAAAAAATTTATTTTCAATCAATAGACTCCATAAATATATCCTGGTATTCTGCTATGTATCGAACTTCAATTCTGCCTCTGAACTAAGTAAAATGGATCCAAGAGAAACCATAGCTAGGTAGGTAATTCAAAGTGTGCCAGTCCTAAAAAGAGTTTTTTATAAATTCACATCTACTACTGTTGTCTTATTTTTTATATAATAAATTAACATCCATAAAATATCCCCAAATTGGGATAAATTTATTATTTAAATTTCTTAGAGGACTTAAGTGTTTCTAGGGCATAGACATATCATTTTTTCTAGGAGATCATTAATGTCCTCCTAAACTCCATGACATGGTAACCATTTCTAAAATAAAATTCTCAATGTGATTACAAGATGGATTATAAATTTTATCATCAATATATATATTCTAAAATATTAAAATAATTCTAACATTCCCTTGGATTCATATTGGGAAAACATTATTATGTTAATTATTTTAACCTAACACATGAGAATCATTGTTTTTAAATAAACATTGTATACAAAGCCAATATTATGAAGTAATTTGATGTCCAAAATAATAAATTAATTACAATTTGGGGGTATGCAATCCCATACAATTAAAAACATATTATTATCATTATCTTAGGAAGGATGGGATTTACCAGCCTTGGAATCTATATATGAATGCATCACATGACCTTTAGCTATCAATTTATTTTGGAAAATAAGTTCCTATACATTAAATCAATCATTATGGGAGTATTTCTTGTAGATGGTTAGTAATTTTGAGGCTTCAATATAATTTTTAATATTATTTTTTACACCCCCATGAGATTTGATAAGAGAATTATCATGATGCTTTAGACATATCATAGATCCCCCAATAAATGGAAGCATGGAAGATAATCTATTTAGATCATCCATTATTTTCATTCATGATATAATTTCATATACTACCAATATTAAATTATACCACTCAAAAGATGAATGGTTTTATAGAACATTATATTTTTCACCAAAACTAATTTGATCATCTATTTATGTTTCCCAAGAATGAGACTCCTAAATTCTAGTTATAGTTGAGTGAGTTATATTGTGATCATGGAATCATTTTTTTTGTATATTACCCATTAATTAAGGCATAGAAACTTAGTGGTTCACCTATGTCCATGTAGATGTCACCATCATGTTATCGATCTTGAGTAAAACTAAGTTGTCTCCAAAAAATATCATTTGACATCCTTGAGTGGGTTGTCTATCCAACCACTATATTTTTCTGTATATTTTCACAATCATTTCATTTCTCCACCTCTAAGATGAAAATCCCACACAAAACATTCAAAAGTATCATGGAACTATATAATAAAACCATTTATCCATATCAGATCACACTTTTTATCTCACAGTTCCACTCAGAGCAAGAATGAGTTCAATAGAAAAAGAAAAGAATTGGGAGACTCAATTATTCTAATTCAACCCATGAATATGAATTGTGGTCCATGTAGAAAGTGCCACACAAGAGTGGTTGGTCGAAGTTGATCATGGATCTTGCCTTGATTGAAGACCCCATTAAATTAGATTATGATAATCCTAATATACATATTTTTTTATGAAATTTTTGATCCATTATACTAAATTTTTAAACACTTGGAAAATTATCATTCACATTAATTTATACCACTGAAGGATATAATGAACATTTTGAAGACATTACATTCATAAAATTGGTCAAAAATAACAATTAAATGGTAATCAAATGACCACAGTCTATCATCTATAATCATATTTTTATCACCAAATTCATAATCCCTAAATAAAAATTAATTTATATATCAAATATATTTCATGTTTCTATATTTATAAACCTTTTGAATGTTGTTTCGTAATAATATAAGATTAAATAGTTTATTTTACACTAATATTCCCACAAATGGAAGGGGAATTAATTTCTAGTAGGATTCATCCAGTCTACCATTAGTAGTGATCATGAAAATTACTTTTTTATAAGATAAAAAGATTTCATGTTGTTGATAAAGTCATGTTGTGTTAGATGTTTATCCATAGGAACTTCTAGTAACCAATAACATCTGTATTTTGGATAAAAGATTAATACAAATAATTTGACATATGTAATACAAAAAATAATTTTTTTAGGGTTTGAGTCACTATAATCCCAAGAATATAAATATAGATTTCAATGAAATGTATATAAGATCATATATAATGTTCTTCATGTTAATGTGATCCAATATTCATGAGGATAAAACAACCCAATATAGTTGTTTTATTACTATGAAACATACAAAAAAATATATAATCTAAGGGTATAGATGTTAACTAGATAAACTGTCTGGGTAGGCCAAACTTGTTGAACTAGGTAATTGGGATACAAACATCCACTTAGTTACAACACCATCCACTCCTAGAATGACACACACAAACAAACTCACTCACCAAATAATGTTACAATACAAGTCATTATAGGAAATAAGAAGAGATTATAGAGAAATGATTCATAAATTGAAACCCTGTTATGGTGAATAGAATTCATTATTTGAAACCCCCTCTAGTGCACAGTCATCCAGAACCCCTAGCCAATTAGATCTTCATTGAATCTTTATCAGACAGGTACTCCTATTGATGTAGGTGGTACAAACAGGACAGAGGTAAGTACAGATGAGTATGGATCCATTTTCCCTCTTTTACATTGAGATACCCTCTACACACCAAGGTAAGCTTTCTTCAAGAGAATTTAATATGATGAAATTAATGAGATCTTGAGAACCAAAACTATCATGAATGAAATAAATCCTTGAATCAAAATGTAGGGGAGTTATAAAAGATTATTATCGTATTGTCATGCAGCGTGGTTAGAACCATGATTAGAGATCCACATAGATAGTGGAGTTGGAATAGGTAGTTTAACTAATAGAATTTAGCCTTAATGGAGGGATCTATGCCAACATTCCATTGGTCATAAAAGTAGTGACCCAGATCAATGTCGAGGATAAAAAGAATAGCCGGTAGAAGTTATATCCATTAGATCACCCTAGATAAATGGTTTATTAAAGAACTAAATAGTATGTATAAAAAATATATCATAGAATAAAAAATTCACCAAGTAAATAGTGTCCATGGGACTATATTCCCATGAAAGACCCCTATGTAAACATTGGCCCAAAAATAAATATATCATTATCAAATCGTATGCTATTAATCCATAATGGAAAATATAAATTAATTAATTTTCATCAATTATGGGTGGAATAAAACAACAATTTTCCCCATTGATGTTTAAATAATTTGAGCATGGGGTTATCACAACATAAGTTACAAAATTAGGTTCATGTTTAGTAATCTAATGTTGTTCATGAACATATATAATGGTATGAACTTAGTCAAAATATCATCCAGATGGTCCCCCAGGGTATCTTAGTGAAAGTAAATATCCTTAATTCCATAATGTGTTTAAGAAATAAATTATAATGTTAATGTTCTTTGATATACCATAGATATCATAGTTCATTAATAGAATCAATGTAGATTGTATTTCATACTAAAACACTATTCTATCAACATATAAATAGAACATAGAAATAAATCATCTCAAACATATATCCTCTATAATGGTTTTGGTCAATTTTGTATACTCAGCCTCAATAGTGGAGATATAAAACATCGGTTAGATGTTACACTTCAATGATACTAGTCCTCAAGAAGCAAGGTATTAAATATCTATGAGTTATTTTTGACTGTCAAAATCTATATCATAATTTTAGTAAAGATAACAAAAATTTCATGACTAAATTTTCAATTTAGCTATATTTTATGAACAATTTAGAAGAACTGGTGATGTAACTAAGGATCCACTTCATATAATTCCAATGAGTCTTACAAAGTTCTCCACAAACCTACTAAATGTACACATAGAAAACAGTATATCTAGTTTTTGAATACACCATAAAAAACACAGGACTTCCCACCAAAGATTCATATGGAATCTTCTTCCTAATAGAATCCTCATCATCTTTATTTTAATACTCTTCTAAATAGAATTTTAAATGTTATCCTGATGTAATATTCATAGAATTATTTTTCTCAATGATATATCTTTTCTATATCCTCTAGAATAATCAAAATGTGAGAGGTTCAAGTCACATACCTCCCTATATCTAATTATGTTCATGAACAAAATATTATTAGCATGCCTAAAGTCATTCATTTCCCTAAAATTTTACAATTGGTTCATGATATAATTTATAATCCTAATTTTCTATATATTAAAAGAATGTCATCAATATACAATAATATAAAAATAGATTCAAGTTTTATCTTTTGGAATTATATATATGAATCCAATTAAGTTATGTAAAAATTAATGGTAATGATAAATGATTCAATCCATTTATATGATTTACTAAATGATTTCTTAATCCCATTTAAATAGTTATAAAGACGGAAAAAAAATTTAGGTATGAATTGATTTTAAAATCCATTGGAAAGAGTCAATTTAATTTTTTTCAAGAAGGGTAATATGAAAGAATGTTGTTTTTATATCTAATTATTCAACAAGAATATTATTCATAGATAAAAAATAATGAATAATCTATATAGAAGAATGATTATCAATTTGGAAGAATGTCTCAAAATAATAAATATATTCACATTAAAGGAAGCTTTTAGTAACCAATTTAGATTTAATAATATGTTTCTCAAAAAAAAATTTCTCCATATTATATTTCAATATAAAATCTATATTTTTTTGAATATATATTATGTTATAATACAAAAAAGAGTTATTTTTAACGATTGAATTCATCTATTCTTACATAGAAAATAAAGACTTAGTGGAATCTTCGGACTGATTATTTTATTTATATGATAGAGGTTATTCATTTAAAAAATTATGAGAAACATTAAAAATATATGACCCGATATAATCCAAGTTGATGTGGGATAATGTCCTAATTAATTTTCTATATATATATATATTCAGTGTGGGAAAAACCTTTAAGAAAAATGGGTCTTCTGTTTTACATTCAAAATATGAATTCAAATCGGACTATTCTTCATTCTGGGGAATATAAATGGAAGAATTAGTCCTAGATTGGGACTGGTCTTTTGATTCTAATGGAATCCTGCCACTTATATTTTAAGGAGATCAAGAGGTCCCTCCATTGATCTTTTAGGACTCTATAAATTATATTCCATTATAATTTAAGAAAAAAGAATTGGGAAATTGTACTTCTTGGTCAAATTTACTCTTTTTATAACCTAGATTGATTATCTATAGATGATATCCCTTAGCAATCTCGAGATAACAAATAAAATTACTCTTCAAACCCTTAGGATGAAGCTTGTCAGGGTATATATGAGCATAAAATAAAGATCACAAAATCTTAAGATGTGAAAGACTCATGGGCTAACCCTTCCAAAGCCAATTTGTGTTTTAAATGAATTAATAAAATATTGGTAGTTATTTAATAGGTAGACTGCTAAAAAAATAATCCTCAACCTAAAGGACATGGGAATTTTAGAGTGGAACCACATGCACCAAGCCCTTTCATGGAAAATATTATTCATCCTTTATATGAATCCAACCCATTGTGTTGTATCCAAAATAGTCAGGTATTTCATGATTCCTTTTGATTCAAAAAGATTTATTAATCTAGTGGGAAATTATTTTTAAATTCTATTAGCTATTAATGCTTCATTTTTCTTATAAGATTTAGTTTCTACCAAAGCCTTCCATTTAATAGTATTCTAAAAGGTATCAAACTTATGTTAGAGTATATAAATCAAGGAATTCATAAACCATTCATCAATAAAGGTATAAAACTTATGTTAGAGTATATAAAAGGTTTCAAACGTATGTTAGTATATATAAATCTAGTCATACCTATATCATTCATCAATAATAATTAGGATTTTTAAATGTTAATTGTGATGTCTTAAAAAAAATATGAGATATTTTATTGATGAGTCTTCCATCTTGAGAGTAACTCTATTTTTCGTCATTATTTACAAACTCAAACTATTGAATATGTTATAAAACATGATATTTATGATGGAACCAATAATGTGGAAGGAATTAAATTTTTTTTATAGATATAATTTGAATAAGAATTTATAACAAAACTGGGTCATTTTTTTCAATTTCCCATTTAAATGAAACCTGAATACTCCCATGAGATTATAATAGTCCCAATTTATATAATCAATATTGTTTTACCCACTATCCATTACATTATTTTTTCATTCATAATAATGTTTGATAATGATTCACAAAAGTGATCATGTTTTCAATTATTTCACGTGTTTAATAAATCAACCATTTTATCATGTCACTTAATTATTTTGATATCCTCTTAGTGAAAGGTAGTATTGACATGTATGATTGTGGGACTTCTTGTGGAGATACTTTCTCATTGTGCTTTTCCAATACATCAACATGTTTCGACAAATGTTGATCATGTTTTTTATTTCTTTATTACCGAGGATCTTCAAGGATATTTCCATTTTATAGATAAATAAGTTTCAAATATACCCATAGATTCACTTTTTGGAATATTGCACTTACCCCTATTGGTGTAACTCCTAGAACCTCAATGATATAGATAACATGAATATTTAGATTTTATATTATTGCCTTCTATCTCAACATGTCTTCTTTTTTCTCATTGATTACAACCCCATCAATGGTCATAAATATGGAAAGTATCTATTATAATGAATTGAAATGACTCATTAGTATAGTCTATTGAGATTCGTATTGTTGGAAAACAATACACTTAGTTGGTATCATTATAGTTTCAGTTGTTCTTTTTTGTACCTTTGAAATTTATTATCCCTATTATAATTAATGTAATTTGATTCCTTATTAAACATATCTTTGGTGTTAGATAGGGATATCATTGAATCAATTTTTTGTCAAGGATTCTGTTTCAACACAGTATAGTCAAATTTTTTGATCATGTGGATTCCCATTCATTCCTTCTTATCATTTTTACTTTTTATGATGTTGCTTTCCATTTTTTATACTATGCTATGGCACTCCTTAACTGGCTTTTTCATCAATAACCATCCTACTGTAACAACTAAAATATAATTTTTTTCCTACAATAAACCGTTTTAATGTGTTATATTAGTATCTATATATGTATACCATGATGAGGGTATTTTAAATTCATATTCTTGAATCATTCACATTCAGTGTAATGTGACTGACCCAAAAATATAAAAATTAAATATTATATAAACAAATGTATATCTACATTTAATGTGTGAAAAATCATGTGGGAATGTTCCTTGATAAATAATCACATGTTGTGTTGGAATGATAGGGGAAACTCTAAATCATTTTCATGGGATAAATATATAAATGAAACTATAAAATTTAAATGTCATACAGCATCTCTGGAGACATTTCAGAATATTGAAGTGTTTTAGGGCTCCAGAAGGCTTCCCATTTGTATATTCAGATCCTTATGAGGTATTATAAGGAATTTCATGCTATTAAATATAATTTTTATTATTTTTGGTTTGATTTCCAAAGGTTTTTAAACAAAAGGTCGCACTGTGATGCTTAGTTGAAATCCTATTTCCGATGGATTTACATAATATGTGAGCATACAAAGCCTATTATCTCTATATAGAACTCCTATAGAATCTCCCAACTTCTCCATGCCCTACATAATCATAATGTATTTCTACATTGAGAATTTCTCATTATCTCAAATGATCATGATGATATATTTTACATTTTCATGAGTAATTTAGTGGATTATTTAATTATCTAAAACATGTATATTTAGTAAAAAATACCCAACATAAAATAGAAATAATAATATAAGGTAATATAATAAATTAAATTATCAATATAAGAAGTAAAATTCATACTTCCTTATAAATGTCACAAATATTGACCGCATATGGGAAATAATTAATTACATATATGGTTATGAAAAAATAGCCTTTTATTTCAACTCAATTGATTGTATCGAATTAATTAAAATATATTAAAAAAGAAAGACCATTTTTGGAACCTACAGATAATATGAAATTGATTTTACATGTTTTTAAAACAAATTATTTTTTAATTTTCTAAAATAAAGTGCGTGGAGAACGATTTTTTTTTGTTTTGATGAAAATATGGGGAAAGTGAATAAATATTATTGATTTGTAAATTAGATATAAGGAATTATTGAATTCCATGGTTTTATATTTTTCCATATTAGAAAAATTAGATTTATAAATTAATTTAATTATTTTATGGTGTAATAAAATTATAGATGAGGTAGATTCAAAGGTCATAAAGTACCCTTATTAACATAATAACCACACTTTCTCCTTGTTTGTATAAATTTTAGAATTACCAAATTTAATTTTCCTCAACACCATATTTAAACATGACAAGTTTATATAAAACAGAAATTTCAAAAATAGGGCTATGAGTTTCAAAATTAATGAGTTATTTCATGTTTGAAATTAATTGGTAATGACTAAATAAAAACAAAGTGATTTTAATTTAATATTTTAAATTACAAGGAACATAAAATGGGGATGTAGAAAAAATATAATAAAAATAGTGATTTCCCCCATATGATAAATTTCCCTAGAATAAGGTGGTAGATAGCGCTATATCATAGTTGTAGGATCCCATTTATATATAGAATAATAACGTTTTATTTTTATTAATATTTTTGAGTAAGATTTTATTTTTCTATAGAATGGGATGATTTCTCTGATAGCATACTCAACATGCAAAAAAATGTTTCTTTTAAATCATTCGTTTCACATAACATTAATTTATACCGAAAAATAATACATTATTATTACTATTATTTTAAATGGTAGTTAATGCTTAGCCATTGTATTAGAGGGAATGAAAAAAAATATCTAAAATATGATTATTAATGGTTGGTAAATGATTTAACATTTGTCCAATAAATATTAGTGTCTTAAAATGAGAAATAATCAAATGTTAAACATAAAATATACTAATAGATTTAAAATGTCTATTTACCACATTTTGAGGGAGAACCATTTTAAAATAATATTTTTGTCAGTATTATACGTTCTATTTGACAAAATATACGTCTTGTTTAGAAAAAAGGTCTTAAAATTTTACATTTGATGAATTTGTTTTATTTTTATGATAATGTTTATTTCTTAATGAATTATGAAAAATACTATATTTTAATTCAAAACTGCCTTTTCGTCTTATTAATTTATATAGTTATGTAATGTTATTAATTGGTTTTGAAGTTTAATTTAATTAATTTTTTTATAATTTAACAATATTTTGTTCCTTGAATTAAATTTCAGTTTAAATTTGGATATAAACACATTTAAATATTTTGATTGTTTTTATTTCTTAAAAACACATTTTCTAGTTATGAAAATATGAATTAATTTTAAATTAATTTCTAAAAATTATATGTTTTTAATTTTAAAGAATAGATTCTATATTTGGAATTATAAGATTGAAATTGTGTAAATAATTATCTTTAATTTTTGGACATTTTGAATAGTAACTTTATTAATTATTTTTCTTTACCACGGTTAAAGGTTAAATATATTAAATAAGTGGAAAATAATATTATATTAATATTATACTACCCTAACACATGTCTTAATCCTATTGGAAGATATAGGTCCATCCATGGGCATTCATTGGTCGATTTTAGGACCTCATAGAGCCACCTGGGTGTGATAATGACATGTTATAATAATTAATTTAAATTTATGAGAAATATGAATAAAAACATGTATCTCTTAAAAAAATCAATTTTATGTAAATAGAAATAAGACAAAAACATGTATCTTTTAATTTATGTATGTTACAAAAATGATGCAGTGATTACCTTTTTAATGTATAATTCAAAAAAATGATATTATAAATAATAAAAAATATGTAATTTAATATTTATATTCCATAAATGAATTTTATATATGATATTTAAATATTATATTTGAGTTAATTAATTTTTCTTTATGAAATAATTTACTAAATACTTCATCCAAAATAAATTTTTTAATAGTGTAAAAATTTGCATAAATGTGTTTTGTAAAACAAATTATAATTTTTTAAATAATACAGTAGTCTTCAAAATATAATATTGGTCAAAGTGACTTATATAATGTTACAAATGTCATTAATTATATACTTATGGTACTCTGAAAATTTTATTGTAACAATAGTTACTATATCTTATGAAAATACAAGAAGAAATGGTATGAGTTATTGTTTTTAACTAAGGGCTATAGCTAAAAGATAATGATTATTTTTTGACCAAAACTTCTATACATATCAATGCTTGAGAGGATGTCAAACCAAAATCATCTTATATTTAACCTAAACTCGTTTTGACATATTGAAATAGAAATTCAATTTATAATAAAACAATATTTCACGACATTACTGAAGTGCCCCTCCTCTCTCTCATAAAAGGCCATCACCTCTACCAACATAATAAAACTTATCAAGACCCTTGCCTCATCCATCTTCTGCTAAATATTATCCCAAAAACATTCCTTTCTCTTATAAGCCTTACCTTGGGAATAAGTAAATGATGGAATTCCTTTTTTCTCAAATCAAAAGACGTTACTCGATTTAGAGGTAACATCTTCCCTGAAGTACCATTCCGTGACTTTCCTTATCAAATCCCGATGCTATTTTCTATTTGATTACATAATAAAACTGTATCCTCAATATACTTGTATTTTTTTATGATATGTATTATAACTACACTTACACACACCTCCATCTAATGGATACGACCATATTGTTTCTGTGTATGGTAAACTACTTTCTCCCTAAACGATGAGTGTTCATTTTTATCCTACCACCTATCATGGTGGAAATTATGATGTAAATATATTCATATATGATATATATTATATTTATATTGTCTTTATAATGCTATATTTTTTATTCAAATCAAACCTTTATACTTTCCATAATGTGTAAGTACAATAATTTCATTTGGGGAAGTGCAGACTACCGCCCCCTTAATGACACATTCATAACATACATAGAATTTATAAAGGATTATGTAAATGAAATTATGTATCAAATATAACATAAATATGATAATTTAATTATAACATACCTAAGAATCATTTATTTTTCAATCTGATAAATATGAAAAAAATATGAAAGTAGTGTTCATGTGAACGTACGACATACCATATCCATTAATGGTGTATTTAGTTTATTATCTCCATATTTTTTGAACTATTATAAATAAAAATATAATACATATTGATGATATTTTAATCATGAGTAACATTATTCAGATGATGTAATTTTGACTACATGGAAAATTTACATCGAAACAAGTTCAATTTTTAACTCAAGAACCAATTATCGACAAAATGTCCAACATGAACATAATTAATTAACTAATTATTATAAGATTGTAATAATTAATGTAATTCTATGAATAAAAATAAAAAACTTTCTGATGAAAGTAGAAATTAACATATTTTTATTATTCAGGGAGATAATGAATGAACTAACCACGTCAAACTCATTGTAAGGGACGTCGTCTTAATCGATTTTAGTTGGGTCATTTTTCGATTTGTACACACCCTTATTTTATATGGTTTATAATTATATCCTTATTATTTTAATTTCATTATACAAATTTTAAAATGAATATTTTTTATCAAACAATTTACTAAACTAGAAAATGAATGTTACTTTTTAACGTACACAATGCCAATGAATTTACTGCCACCGTGAGCATTATTTGATATTTGGATTCTCTATAATTCGTAATGTTTATAATAAGAAAAGTAAATACCATATTCATTTTTTTGGGTATTTTGGTGCTGAAAATGTTTTTGAGAATCTATTCATTATATAAGTCATGCGCCCATAAAGGGCTCTCAACCTAGGGTTTCCTCTCCTCTCGTCGTCATTGGCCTCTTCCCTGCCAGTGGTGTGGTGTTCCTCCTATTGCTTAATGATTTTTGTTGGGGCCCACTACTGCGGTGGTGGTTTGGCTCCTTCGACATTGTGGCTAGCCTGACTAAATCAATTCCTACCTCTTCAAATAGGTCTTCACTCGGCGGCACGGTACCCCTTCGTGGATGCAATCATACGCCTGCAGTCTGTGGGTCTGCCTTTTCTTCGGTGAGAAATTTGGGGTTTTTCCATGTCCGATGTGGTCTTTCTGTTCGGGGGAGAAGAGACCTTCTGATCTTCATTATAGTGCACTGTGGGCTTTTTCATTTCTTCTCTAGTTCATGTCCTCCTGCAGTGTTGAGAATCACTGTGATTTTCTAATGGAAGACATTGATCTGAAGCTGTGGGTTGGGGTTCAATCTCGGGTTTTTGGTGTTGGTTTATCTGTATTTTGGCTATGATTTTACTATTTTTGTGGATTCGTGATCTTTTGTCGAGTCTGTTCCTCATCAATTTGATGATGATGTTCTTGGATGTGGGGTTGTGTGGTGTTGTTGCGTATGAGGTTGTCATGGCATGTTTGATGTTTTTTGCATTCAGATCTACTGCTTAAGGTGATTTTTTTTCATGGGACAAAACGACTCTTTGTGGATGGGTTTGCTGGATTTCTTTTCTGGTGGGATGCTTGAAGGATGGATGCAGGCTCGAGGAGGTTTTGCATCATGGCGTACGACGTTTCTGTTGTAGGTTTGGATTGATGATGTTTGTTCATGAATTTTGAATTTGGTTTTGGATTTGTTCTCTGGATTTATGATGGTTCAATGTCGGTATATGGGTACTGGTAACCCAAAAACCAGCTATTTGAAAATTAAAAAAATGATTTTCCATGAGTCTATTCATTATATCAATATCTTGATATGATATATCATGATTATAGTGTTACAATGTTATTTGTCCATTATGATTGTTTATATGATTTGATTATGTTATGGTTCATGGGAATAACCTATGTATATTTCTCGTTCTATGGTAAAATAAGGGTTGGTGAGCCCATAATAGTTTTTTAATACATTGGGTAATGTGACAAAGCTAAACATTAAGGTTTCTCCTAAGATATTTAGGGAATATACAATGACAGGAATACAAAATGTAACCCTGATTTTTATTCCCTATGTAGCTATGAAAGCTATAGTGTAAGTATGATATGTATGCCACAAGTTACCTTTATGATTTATGATTTCAATGAGTTAGTCATAAATATTATGATTTCATGAGTTATGTTAAAGAGCTTATGTTTTATTAGTAAAATTTTTGATCTCTTTGGTTTGTATGTTTTCATGGACTAATGTTTTCATACTTTATTTCATATCCTTTTTTTATTTTTATGCTTATATCATGTTTTTGAATTTTTTTCATAGGGTATAAGGAAGGATATGATAAATAATGAAATAAAGATGATTTTTATCATGAAAAAAATTCTTTTTTTATTTAAGGAGTTTTATTTTTGTGAAACCATAGAAAATTCATGATGTGTCTACTTTTTCATGTTTGAGATGTAATGTAATAGTTATGGATAGAATCTGTAAATTTCTAAACCAGAAAATATCATCATTGTGAATTCGAGACTTAACTCAATATTATTTAATGTTTAAGGGTAGGTCCTTAAATATGGTATCATTGGCCAGTTTAGATTACTTTATGAGTTATGATATTGTTTAATGAATATCCATAAATAATTTTTACTTAATGGTAAAATTAAAATGATATAGAATTTGAATATTACCATGTTTGTTCATGTAAAATATGTATGTGTTCAGAATGGTTTTCCACAGAGGAAACATGTCGAATATTATGGGACAACATATATTTTAAAACAACCTACCAAATCATCAACCAGAAATGGTCAGAATTAGAACTAAATAGTTTGTTATAGTGATAAGACATTTGACTCAGGAAATAAATGGTGGTGGCATCCATGAATGAGATAAGCCTTATCAACCACAAAATAACATGTCAGTAGTGGAGTATATCATAAAGAAACATCCCCATCATTCAGAGGATCATCAGACTCTATGTTAGATTAATTGTGGATTAAATCCCTAAAAATGATTTTCAATTTAATGGGGTGTTATGAACCTCAAGAGGCTAGTATTGCTATTTACCATTTTGAAGGTGATGTCGATCAGTAGTGGTTGAAGGTTATAAATATCAGGGAAAATGAGGAGATTGATTCTATTGATTTAGATGCATTCAAAGGAATGTTCCATGAGAAATATTCTCCAAAGGCGGTTCGACATGGGATATAAAACAATTTTTGGAATAGTGGTATGATGATGACCCAATAGGTACTAATAAAGAAACATGTACTCTACTATAAAGGTGTTCTCTGACTTTTATATAGGGTCTTGATAGAAAAATCAATCATTTTTACTCAGGATTAAATAAAAATTATTAAATGTAATTAGATTCTCATGAGTTAAAAAGTTATGAAAAATTTGTTCGATGTGTGGAGAATGTGGAAATGGAGTTTACCGATGATCATGTGTTCTTAGAAAAACATCAGAATAAGAGGTTTAGGTGGTAGTAAAAATGGAATAACTCTTCAAAAAATTCATATGTTATGAAACATAAGTCGACAGTTTGTAAAACTTGTGGTAAAAATCATATTGGGGAATGCCTTTTGAATTCAGTTAAGTGCATTCGACATGGTAAAATAGGACATATAGCTCTTAATATCACTGAAAAATACAAGTGTATTGTTAAGATAAAATATGATTTATAGTCAGTAAACAATTTTAAGTGCAATTAAATGGGTCATTATAAAAATTAGTGTTCAAAGAGGAACTCAAATGATGGAATTCAGTTAGACTACAAGAATGAAGGGGTGGTGAAATCATTTTAAACTGCTTTAGTAGATGTTGGTCCATCAAATGAGGTAATAATATGTACATTGTTTTTTATTCATATTATTCAAATCTTTTTTTTTGATTCCATGTCTACAAATTCATTAATTTATGTGAAATTTTCTTCTAAATTGGGAATTATATCTCATAATATGAATCCTATAATTTTAGTAAAAACACAGAGGGGGGGGGGGATGTTGACCCAAAAAGAAATTATTAGAACATCCATATCCTTGTGTTCAGAAATAATATACCTACAAACCTATTTGTTTTGTTTGTAGTTGAGTTTGATGTTATTTTGGGTATGTATTGGCTTTTGTTAATCATGTTAAGATTGAGACAAGAGCTAAAATGGTTTATTATCATAAAGAATTTTAGTTTATGTACAAGAATAAACCCTTACATTTGATAACATATCAAGAAGTTGAGATACTATTAAAAGAGGTAAATTAATGTTACCATGCACATATTGTTGACAATAATGGAAATTTTCTAATTGACCATGCTCCAGTGGTCAATGAGTATCTTGATGTTTTTCTTGGCGAGTTTCTTGGTATAATTCCAAATCGGGATGTTGAATGTACCATTGCCTTGGATCCTGATTCTAAACCAATTTCAAAACTCCCTTACGAAATGGATCGTATTGAACCATTAATGTTAATGAAGAAATTACCTGAGCTAATAGATAAAGGATTCATTCAGCATATCATATCACCATGGGGTGCTTATATCTTTTATGATAACAGTAAATATGGTTCAATGATACTTTTTATTGATTATAGTTCCTTGAATAACATCACTATTAAGAACAAGTATCTGTTCCCCCATATCAATGATTTTTTTGATCCTCTCTAGGGAGCTCGGTATTTTTTGAATATTGACATCGGGTTAGGGTACAATTTATTGGATGAAAGGAAATAAGACATTAAGAAGGAAAAGTTTTAATCCAAATATAACTATTATGGGTTTGTAGTTATGCCTTTTGGGTAAACCATTGCGCTAAATTCATTCTTTGATCTAATGAATAGAATTTTCCGTTAGTTCTTAAATAAGTTTATTGTTGTGTTTATTGACGATATTTTGGTATATTTTAAAATTAAATAGGAGAATGAAATTCATTTAAGGACTAACCTGAAACCATAAAAGAAAATAAATTTAATTGTAAATTCAAAATGTTTTATTTTTTTATTATAAAAAATTTCATTCCATGGTCACAATATTTTTAAAAATGGTGAAAATGTTGATCTTGCTAAAACAAATGTGGTCTCAGTATGGACAAGACCCAAAAACATAATTATGATTCATTTTTTTCTTGGTATTTCACGTTATTAATAAATTTTTGTTGAATATGTTTCCTGGATATCTATCCCACTGACTATTTTATCTTGAAATGGTGTTAAGTTCATTTATAAAAAATAATGCAACAAATGATTTCTGGAATTGAAATGAAGATGGTAGAATCCTCCAATTTTTCCAATGCCTTACAGGAATTTCGAATTCGTTATCTATAGTGATGCATCATTGAAAGGAATTGGTTTTTTTCCAATTAAAAGAGATGTGGAAATTTATTATTCTTCACATTAGTTGAAAACTCGTGAGTTAAATTACCCTACACATGATTTGGAATTAGCTGTTGTGGTTTTTTCTATAAATAATTAGAGGCATCATCTGTATGGAGTAATGTGTGAAATATATTCTGATAAAAAATATTTTATTATATATTCACTTGGATATAATTAAAAATGACATAGTGGGGATGTCAATAGTTAATCAAGGATTATGATTCCATGATTCATTACCATCCAGGAAAAGAAAACAATGTGGCTGATTCGTTGAGTCAGAAAAGTAATTCTACAATAACCACATTACGTTTGTAATGTGACCCTCTTATTAATGATTTGAAAAAAATTTCAACGATGCTGTTTCTTCTAGAAATTACACTTTTTTGTTTTAGGTTTCTACAAAATTTTCTCTATAAGACAGAATAAAGTAAGTGCCGAAGGTAGATGGTGAGTTAAAGAAAAAGGTAGAAATGATTTATAGGGGTAATTTACCAGAACATAACATTGATAAATTATGTGATTTCTGGTTTAGAAATATATTATGTGTTCCTTGGTATTCACAGTTGAAGAATGAGTTATTCTGTGAAGCTCCTAGTTATTTGTTTTCAGTTCATCATAACAGTACTATGATGTACATAGATCATTGAAAGTATTACTGGTGGGACAGAATAAAAAGTTATATTGCTGAATTTACCCAATGATGTTTTATTTTTCAACAAGTTATTGAAGAGTGGATGTTATATAAAGGGATTATTAAGTCTTTATAAGTGACATAGTTAAAATTTGACAATATATCAATGGATTTGATAGTTGGATTACCAATGACTATTGATGGTAACACTGCAATCTGGGTTACTGTTGATCAATTGACTAAATCTACTCATTTTCATTATATTAGAGATACTCTATCTCAATATCACCTTTCTTGAATTTATATTAATTATACAGTTAGGTTACATGGACTTACCCTCTCCATTGAATCTGATCATGATCCCATGTTCATTTCTGACTTTTTGAAGGGCCTTCCTACGTCATTGGGTACTGAATTAAATTTTAGCAGAACTTTTAATACGCAATCATATGGATTTTTAGATCTAACTATTAAGACATTGGAAGATATTCTTGGTGCATATTTAATGGATTACTTGGGAAATAAGGACTAACTTAGTTCTTTGGTTGGGTTTTCTTATAATAATATTTTTCACTCTTGTATACAGATTGAACCCTTAAATCATTATATAGAAATAGGTGTGAAACTCTAGATTTTTGGGATGAAGTTGGTGAAAGGAAGTTGATAGGACTATAATTGGTAGAAGAGAAGGTAGAAAACATAAGTTGATTAAGAATCAAAAGAGGACATCTCCAAGATAGAAGAAATTATATCCAAATAACCTTGGAATGGATCATTCATTCAAAGTAGGCAATAATTTATTTCTCAATGTTTCCCCATGGAAATGTGTGATGATTTTTTGGTATGAAGGGAAACATGAGTTTGAGGTTCATTGGATCCTATAAAATCCTTGGGAAAATGGATCAGTTTCCTATAGAGTGGATTTAACTCCATGATTATCCAAGAAAGATAAGGCTTATCTTGTTATAATGTTTCGAATGTATCGGCCAGATCCATTTCATGTTTTGAGTCTAGAGATAGTATAGTCGGAAGAGAATATTTCTTATGAAGAACATCCTGCCAATATTTTTGACGGTAGGGAAAATGTGTTGTGGAATAATGTAATTCGTTAGATAATGGTTTTGTGAGAAAATATGGTTGAAGAGGCAATGTGGGAATCTGAAAATGATAGGAGGGATAAATACCCTTATTATTTGATAAGTAAAAAAATTAGAGGGATTCAATTTTAAAATGTGGGGAATGATTCAGGATCCCAGGTATTTATATAATAATAATTTTTTAATTCTATTCATATTTATGAATAAGTTATTATTTTAAATTAAATGGGGATATTTTTTCTGATATCATACTCAAGAAACAACAATGTTTTTTTTGAAATATTATGTTTTGCACAACTTTGGGTTATAAAAAAACTTAATATATTATTATTATTATTATTATTTAAAATAGTAGTTAATGCCTAGAAATACTTATCGTAGGAATGAATTGATATAACTAAAATATTATTATTAATTATTGATAAATGATTTTAAATTTATCAAATAAATATTTGATGCCTAAAATGATAAGGAATTGATGTTTTTTCGTAAAATAATCTAATAATTTTAAAAGGTAGGTTTACAGTTATTCGTTGGAGAAATATTTTGAAATATAGTTATTGTCACATTTGAAAGTTATATTTTAGATGATAAACTACTTATTTAAAAGCGGGACATCAAAATTTACTTTGGATGAAATTTTGGTATTTTTCTAATAATGTTCATTTTTTAATGAATAGAAAAAGTACTATATTTTAATTCAAAATTGAATTTTTGACTAATTTATTTATATATTGATATTATCATATTTATTGATTTTAATTATTAAATGTATTATTTTTTATCATTTATTCCAATTTCACTCACATTATGTAATTTCAACATTTAATTTGGATATAAATACATTTCAATCTTTTGATTTTTTTACTTCTTAAAAACAACCTTTCTTGTTTAGACAAATGGAATTTATTTTAAATTAATTTCCACCAACTATGGGTTTCTAATTTGGAAAAATGGATTCCATTTTTGGAATCATAAGTTTAAATTTTTTCAGATAATTACCTTTTATTATTTGACATTATGAATAGTAACATTAGTAAATATTTATATTTATCATGGTTAAAGGAAAAATCTGATTAATAAGGGTAAAAACAATATTATAATAATTTTAAACGTCCCTAACACATGTTATAATCCCATTGGATGAGATATTTCTAACCTTGGGAATCCATGGGTTGTTTTTACGACCCCATGGAGCCACAAGGGTCTGATAATGACATGTCATAAAAATTAATTCAATGAGAAATATGACAAAAAATTGTATCTTTTACTAATATTATTTTCATAGAGTGTTATATAACTGATCCCTTTTACTTTATATATTCATTATAAAGATATTACGATTTAATACTTCATTGTATTTTAAATATAATTCTTAGAAATTATATAAATTAATTTACTTATGACCCAATGATGATGTAGTGGTTACATTTTAAATGTAAGATTCAAAAAACTTATATTATAAATTATAATATAAATTTAATTTGAAAATTTTGATTCCATAAATATTTTAACGGATGATATTGACATATTATCTTAAATATAATTCATTTGGTTTGAAGTAATCATCTTTTCATGACTTTAAAAAATGAATTACTTAATAGTGTAATAATTGAAATAAATGTGTTTTTAAACAAATTATAATTTATTAAAAGATATAATTGTCCTAAAAATATTTTTTTTAAATTACATATTTAATATTTAAATTTCCATTAATGATCAAATTATGCATCTCTTTGCATTTTATAGTAACTATAGTTAACATATATTATGAAAACATGGAATACATGGAAAGAGTTATTGTTTTTAGCTAAGTGTTAATGAAAAAAAAGGATAATTTTGTGACCAATACATGTATAAAACATATTTTTTGGGAGGATTTTGACCCAAAATCATCTTATGTTTTCAATAAATTATTTTGTGACCTTTTTAAACTGAAATTCAATTTATAATAAAATAATATTTTAATACTTTCCTAACGTGCGCCTCCTCCAACATATAAAAGGACACCACATATACCCACAAACGTACACCATTCAAGACCCCTATATCGCCCAAATTATGCTAAAATAATATCCAAAAATTACACCATTATTTTTATAAGTGTTAGCATGGGTAGAAGGAAGATCAAGAAAGCTGTTTGGCTCAAATCAAAAGAAGTTACCCGATTTAGAGGTAACATCCTCTCTCAACTTCTATTCCTTTATTTTACTTATCCAATCACTATACTCATCATATTATTTGATTAAATTACAAAAACAAGTATCCTAAATATAATTTTATGTTTTTAATTGAAGGATTAAAACTACTCTTACAAGCACCTACATCTAATGGAAACAAACATTTGATTTCGATATTTAATGAATTTCCGCATCACAAAATATTGATTGTTCTTTTTTCCCATACAACCTCTCATGGTGTCCAATATGATGGAAATGTATTTATATATGATATAAAACATATTTATATTTTATATATGATTATTTTCTTTTATTTACATCCTATTATTATGCTTTTTGTAATGTGTAAATAAGATAATTTCATTTGAGGAACTGTGGACTACCGCCCCCTCAAAGTGATATGACTTGTTCATAACAAAAATTGAATGAAGAAAGGATAAAATTAATGAAATAATGTAACATATAAAACATATATATTATATTTTAATTATAAAATACCTTTTTATCATGTAGTATTCATTCAATTAAATATGACAAATTAACAAAAGTATTGTTCATGCGTATGGACGACTTACCATCCCCATGAACTGTGCATTTCATTTCATATATCTAAAAGTTATGGAATATTATAAATATTTGTATACTGAATATGTATGAAATTTTAATCATAAATACCATTATGTATATGATAGAAGTTTGACTACATGGACGATTTACATTGAAACAAGGTCATTTTTTACTCAATAACAAATTATCAAAAAAACGTCTGAAATGATCTTAAATAGTTAACGATTTTTTATAAAATGGTCATAAGTAATGTAATAGGAATAATAATCTTGAAAAAGGTTTTTAATAATGTATAATGAAACTTAAGTTTATTATTTAGGGAGATAAGTAATTAACAATCCAAGACAGATGACAAGTATGGGAGTTCGTATGAATATCTCCTTTCGTTGAGGCATATTTCAGTGTATACATGATGTTATTTTATACGGTGTATAATTATACCATTATTGTTTTATTTTTATTCTACTATTTTAAAAATGAATCTTTTTTTATGAATCATTTTACTAAACAACAGAAAGAATATTTCTTTTTAACCTAAGCGATGACAAAACCATGCCACTACCATGATCATTTTTTGATATTTTGATTCCTTTATAATTTTTTATGTTTTGAAAAGAAAAGTAATAAAATAATTATTTTTAATTTATTATGGTATTAAAAATGGTTTTGATAAATGATTAATTATATCAATATCTTTATATGATGGCTTATGACTGCAATGTGGAAAAGTTATTTTTCCATTATTTTTGTTCATATGTTTTGATTATGTTATGGTTCGATGGAATTTACTTTGTATATAGGTGGTTACATGATAATTTGAGGGAGGGTAAGCCCAAGATATCTATCCAATTCATTGGGAAATGTGACAGAGGTAAATGTTACAGCTTTTCCTAAGATATTTAGGGCATATACTTCTATGGGAATTCCAAACGTGACCATGAATATTACTCCATATATAGTTGTGAAAGCAATATTGTAAGTATGATATAGATGAAAAAAGTTACAGTTATGAGTAATTATTTCTATTAAATACTCAAAAATCTTAAGATAATAGGATTTATGTTAAAAAGATTATGTTTTATGGGTGAAAATTAATATTTCATTGATTTTTATGTATTCATGGACTACTATTTTCATTCATTATTTTATATCCCTTAATAATCTTTTTATGCTCATCCAAATTTTTTGAACTATTTTTTATAGGGTATAAATTATGATAAGAGAAATTAATAATTCGAGATTATTTTTATCATGAAATTAAATCTTGTTTTATTTAAGGAGTCTTATTTTTGAAAAAAAAATACGGGGTAGAGTAGATGTGAAAACTTTTTAATATTTGAGATGTAATGTAATAGTTATGTTCTAATTCAATAAAATAGTAAAATTAAAAAGATCATATTCGTGAATTCATTACATAACTCATGATTATATAATATTAAAGTCTGGGACTTGTTATTTGGTATCAATGGTCAGTTTAGATAACATTAGGTGTTAGGATATTTTTAAATGAATATCCATAAATAATTTTTAATTTATATTAATATTGAAATGACATAGAATTTTGATATTAACTTTTTTCTTTGTCTAATATATTTTTGTGTTCATAATGGTTTTCCATAGAGGTAACATGGAATCTATGATGGGAGGACACTAATAGGAAAGAAACCTACTAAATCAACCACCACAAATGGTCAAAATTGGAATTGAATATTTTGTTACAATGATGTAATAATTGAGTCAGGATAAAAATGGTGATGGTATCTAGGAATGAGATAAGCCATATCAACCACAAAGGAACATGTCGGTAGTGGGGCATTTCATGAGGAAACATACCCCATCATTCAAAGGATCATCTAACTCTATTCTATCTGAATTGTGGAATAAAGATCTGAAAAATAATTTCAATGTCATGGGGGTTTTAGAACATCAAAAAGTTATACTTGTTATCTTCATTTTAAATGTGAAGTTGATCAGTGGTGGTCGATTAGTAAAAATATCAAGGATAGTGAGTATATTGATTCTCTTGATTGGGATTAATTCAATGGTATCTTCCTTGAAAAATATTTTCATACGGTGCTTTGACAATGGATGGAAGAGAAATTCATGGAATTGTGGTTGGAGGATGACTCATTGGCAGATTATGAATCAAAATACACTCAAATGGAAAGGTATGGTCCAAATTTCATACAAAATCTTGATTGTAATATAAATAATTTTTACTCAGGATTTATCCAAAATTACCGTAGGGAATTAGCTTTTTATGAGGTCAAATTTTATGAAATTTTTATTCGATCTGAAGAGAATATAGAAATAGAGTATTGTGAGGATCATGTGTTCCTTATAAAACAACCTAATAAGAGGTATAGGTGGAAGAAAAAAAGGAATAACTCTTTAAAATGTTTTATGGTATAAAAAATATGGCCACAATTTGTGAAAATTGTGGTAAAAAAACAAAGTGGAATGCCTTTTGAATTCTATTATATGATTATGACATGGTAAAATGGGACATATGGCTCATAATTGCAATGAAAAATATTAGGGTAGTTGTATGTTAAAATCATATTTATAGTTAGTAAAATGTTTTATATGCAATGAAATTGGTAATTATACAAATTTGTATCTGAAGATGATCTCAAAATATGGAAAGCAGTTGGACTTCCAGAAGAAAGGGGGTGAAATTCTTTGCAACTACTTTATTTAATGTTGGGACATCAAATAAAGTTTATTAGTTACAGTGCATATTTATTTATATCATGCCAATGTTTTTTTTAATTACAGGTCTACACATTATTTCATTTCAGATAAATTTTCATGTAAATTTGGAATTCCATATAAAGATATGAATCCATAACATGCAGTTAAAACACTTGGGGGAAATATTGAAATCAAAAAAAGAAATTATAAGAACCTTCCAATCATTGTGTGCAGAACGTATCTACATACAACCCTTACTGTTATTTACTCTAGTAGAGTTTGATGTTATATTGGGTATATATTGTCTTTCCATGTTTCATGCTAATATTTATTATAGAGGAATGGAGTTTTCTTTTCATAATGAAATTAAATTTGTGTAGAAGAATGAACCCTTAATTTTTATAAAATATCCTAAAGTTAAGAAACTAGTAAAACATATAAATGAATTTTACCTTTCATATATTGGGGAAAAAATGAACAATTCAGATTAATCATGTTCCAGTGGTAAATGAGTATATTGATGTTTCTTCTGAAAAGTATCCTAGTATAGTACATAATCAGGATACAGAATTTACTATGGAAATTGAACATGATGCTAAATAAATTTCAAAACCCCCATATTGACGAATCAAATTGAACTTTTATTGTTAAAGAACCAATTGTCGGAGTTATTAGATAATGGTTTCAGTTGACCTTGAACAACACCATTGGGTGATCCTATATTGTTTGTTAAAAAGTTAAATGGTTCAATGATACATTTCATTTTCTATAGATCCTAAACAAACATCACTATTAAGAACATGTATCCTCTTCCTCATATCTCTCGTTTGATTGATCAGATCTAGGGAGCTCAAAATTTTTTGAAGATTGACTTCTGGTCAGGGTACAATCTGTTTAATGTAAAGGATGTAGACATTCTGAAGACCACGTTTCATTATATATATAGACATTATGAGTTTTAATTATTCCATTTTTGGTTACTAATGCACCAACAATATTCATTAATCTTATGAATAGATCTTTTTGTGAGTACATGTATATATTTTTGGCTGTGTTTAAAGATTATATTTTAGAATATTCTATAAGTAAGTAGGGGCATGATTGTCATTTTAGAGCTATCTTGAATGCCTAAAAAAATATATTGGAATTTCTGAATGTGTGAGTTCTGGTTACAAAAAATTTAATTAATCGGTCACATTATTTATAATGATGTCGTTAATTTTTATCCTACTAAAACAAAAGTTATTAAAGAATGTCTAAGGCCCAAAAAACAAATGAGATTCATTGTTTTAATGGTCTAGCAGGTAATTACGATATGTCTGTTGAAATTTTTTCATGGTTATCTATCCCACTAACTTTGTTAACTCGAGAGTATTTTAAGGTCATCTCGAAAAAAGAATGAGATGAATGTTTTTAGGAATTGAAAAGAAGATTGGTCAATGCTCCAGTTTTGGCCCTATATTCCATGAATGGTGAATTTTTTATCTATAGTGATTCACATTGAAATTAATTGGTTGTGTCATAATGTAGAATGATTAGTAAATTGGTTATTCTTTAATCCAGTTAAAAACTCATGCATTAAATTACCCAACACATGATTTGGAATTATCTGTTGTTTTTTTCTAAATAATATATGGAGGAATCATCTGTATGGTGTAATGTGTGAAAAATATACTAATCAAAAACATTTGATGTAAATATTCACTCCAAAAAAATAAAACATTTTATAGAAGATATGGCTCGAATAAATCATGGATTATTATTGCATGATTCAGTATTGTCCAGGATCAGAAATCAAAGTGTCTGATTTTTTGAGTCAGAGAAGTTATTCTAAATTTACCATGTTATGTTTAGAAAACAACCCTTCATTAATGGATTTTTATGAAATATGGAATGGAGTTTGTTGGTATAAGAACTTATCCTATTTGGTTTCATGTTTCATCAGCATCGCCTTTAGAAGACATAATAAAACAACGGTAGAAAGAAGAAAAAGAGTTCCATAAGAAAGAATTAATTGGTTCAGAAGGTTACATTACCAGAATTTAACATTGACAAGGAAAGTGTTTTGATGGTTGGAATGATATTATATGTGCCTTGTGGTTCATAGTGGAAATGGGAAAAAAGTATCCATGGATTTTATAATGGTATTAGTAATGTCTTATCAAGGTAACAATGAAATTTGCGTTATTAATGATTTATTGACTAACTCTACTCATTTTCTTTATATTCAAGATATTATGTCTCTAGATCAACTTTCTAGATTGTATTTTAAATATAAATAAAGGTTACAAAGAGTTAAAATATTCATTATATCTTATTGTGATCCCAGGTTCACTTTTAACTTTTTGAAGGGCATTTAGAAGTCATTGGGTACTGAATTATATTTTATTACAACATTTCCTCCACGTTATGATGGGTAGTTAGAAAGACCAATTCAGACATTAGAAGATATGCAATGTTCTTGTTTAATGGATTTCCAGGGAAGTTTGTACCAACATATTTCTTTGGTTGGGTTTTCTTATAACAACATTTTTCATTCCGGTATACACGTGGGACCATTTGAAGCATTATATAGAAAGTGGTGTTGAACTCTAGATTTTATGGATAAATTAGGATAACGGAAGTTGATGAGACCATAATTGGTAGAAGAGATGTAGAAAACGTTTTTTAGATTAAGAATCACATGATAATAGCTCAGAGTAGGAAAAAACGTTTCCAGATAACTAAATAAAAGATAGTTCTTTCAAGGTAGATGATCGGGTCTTTTTAAATGTTTATCCATTAAAAAGTGTAATTTGGTTTGGTGAGAAGAAAAATCTATGTCTGAGGATAATTGGATCCTATAAAACCATAATGAATATTGGATCAGTTTCTTACAAAGTGTATTTAACTCTATGTTTATCCCAGGTACATAATTTTTTTACATTTTTCTATGTTGAGAAAGTATATATTAGATCCATCTCATGTTTTTAGTCTAGAGGTATTTCAATTGTAAGATAATATCTCTTATGAGAAACTGGTAGTCTAGATTCTTGACCACAGATAGAATGTGATTTGGAAGAATGAAATTAATTAGGTAATGGGGTTATGTAAAAACCATATGGTTGAAGAGAAAAAGTTGGAATCTAGAAATTATATGAGGGATAAATACCCCCACATTTTTCATAAGTAAATAAAATAATAGGGATGCAATTTCCAAAAATGGAAAATAATGTAAAATCATCGGTATTTATAATATAATAATCATTAATTTGTATTAATATTTATAAATAATTTATTATTTTTACATTAAGGGGGACTCTTTGTATGATAGCATAGTCAACATGAAACAACTATTTTTTTTGAAATCTTACTTTGCACAAAACTTTTGGTTATTCAAAAACATAATTTAATAATAATACTATAATTATTTTAAATGGTAGTTAATAACTAGCTAATGTATTAGAAGGAATAAATATAACTAACTAAAATATGATTATTAATGGTTCTTAATTGTTTTTTCATTTATCCAATAAATTTTAGGGCTTTAAAATGAGAATGAATCTAATTTCAAGCATAAAATACTCTAATATTTTTAAAATGTATGTTTCCCATCTTTTGAGGGAGAACCCTTTTGATATATAATTTTTGTATATTTTAATTTTCTATTTGATGAAATAAACTTTTTATTTATATGTGGGACATGAAAATTTACTTTCGATGAAATTTTGGTATTTTTCTAATAAAGTTCATTTTTAATGAATGGTGAAAAAATCCTGCATTTTAATCCAAAACTGCTTTTTCATATAATTTATTTATATATTTATATTATCATATTAATTGGTTTTAATGTTTAATTAGATTATTTTTTTATTATTTTATCCAATTTTGGTCATTGTAAGTAATTTCAATTTTCATTTGTACATAAACACATGCCAATCCTTCAATAGTTTTAACTTCTTAAAAACTTGATTTTGGTTTTGGCAATGGGAATTAATTGTAAATAGATTTCTACCAATTTTGTTCTTTTGAATTTCGATAAATGGATTGAATATTTTGAATTATATGGTCTAAATTTTTTAAATATGTACCGTTTAATTTTAGAAAATATGAATAATAACTTCAATAATTATTTTTATTTACCATCATTAAAGGGTAAATCTAGTAAATAAAGGTAAAAATAATATAATAATACTATTAAACTACCCAAAAACACATTTACTAATCTTATTGGTGAGTTATTTCGGACCATGGTCATCTTTGGGGTGATTTTAGGACTGCATGGAGCCACATGGGGGTGATAATGACATGTTTTAAGTGTTAATTTAAAGTAAAGAGAAATATGACATAATCATATATCCTATACTAAACCAATTTGAATACGGGTTTTTATAAAAAAACATGGATTATGAATATTAATTAGAAATATAATACAATTTCCAAAATAATGTCTTTTTTATAATTTTTAGACATTAATTAAATAATTTTATTTCTGACCCAATGATGATGCAATAATTACCTTATTAATTAATGATATAGAATAATGATATTATAAATATTAAAATAAATGTAATTTTAATATTTCTATTCTTATGAAAAATTTTATTGTTGATATGGACATATTATATTTGATATAATGTCTTTGGTTCGATAGAATAATGTTGTTATGATATTAACCAAAATCAACTACTTAATAGTGTCAAAATTGACATAAATTAGTTTTCAAAATAAATACTATTTTATTAAATGATATAATATTAAAAATAATATAAAAGTCATCCAACTAGATTATAAAATGTTAAAAATTTCAATAATGATCCATATATGGTCATTTTGTCATTTTATAGCAACTATACTTACCATATATTATGAAAATACAAGGAGACATGGTAAGAGTTAATGTTATTAACTAAGGGTTAATGATAAAAGATAAGGTTCAACTTGTTCCCTAAATTTTTATAAAACCTATATTTTGAGTTGATGTCGACCCAAAATAATCTTATAGTTGAAAAAAATGAGTTAGGAAACTTTTGAAACGGAAAATCCATTTATAATTATATGTTATTTCAAGACATTCCTAAAGTGTCCTCCTCACTCTGATAAGAGGCCATCAACTCTACCGTCCTTATTACACCTCCCAATCCCCATGGATCATCCAAATTCTACACAAATAATCTCCCTGAATCCAAATATTCTTCATAGAATACTTACCTTGGTTAGAATTAAATTTAAGGAAGCCTTTAGGCTCAAATCAAAAGATGTTACCCGATTTAGAGGTAACGTCGTCACCCAAGTTCCTTTCCTTTATTTTCCATCTCTAATCCCTATGATATTAATATTCACTAATTACATAAAAACACTAGTATCCAATACATACTAGGATGTTGTTATGATAATTATTCAAACAAAACTTACACACACCACCATCTATTGGATACAAACATAATGTTTCTTTATATGGCAAACTACTGGCTCACAAAAAGATGATTGTTCATTTTTATCCAACTACATCTCTTGTTGGATGTCATCAATAAACTATATTTATATAATATATATATATATGATATTTATATTATATATATTATTTTTTGTGTTTTTACATCGTATCTTCATTCATTTCATGATCTGTAAATACAATAATTTCATTTCCATAAGTGTGGATTACCGCCACCTCAAAGTGATATGAATCGTTTATTCCATAAATGGAAAATATAAAGGATGAAATTAATGAACATATGTAACATATATAAAATATATATTATACTCGAATAATAAAATATATATTTATCATTTATTTTTCATTCCTTTAAATGTAAAAAAATGAAAGTAGTGTCCATGCGTTCGCACGGCTTATAGTCTCCTTGAATGGTGCATTTCATTTCTTATCTCCAAATGTTTTTAACTATTATAAATACTTATATATTGGATATAAATGATATTTTAATAATAAATATCATTATTTAGATTATATAATTTTTACTCAATAGGCATTTTTTATCGAAACATTTACATTTTTCAACATAGGAACCGATTATCCACAAAACATCTGACATAAACGCAAATAATTACTAATTATTATAACATGGTCAAAAGTAATGTAATGGGAATAATAAACATGAAAATGGTTCTGATGCAAGTAGATATTAACATAAAAGTTTTTATTCAGGGACATAATGAATGAAGAAGCCAAATCAGACTGAAGGTAAGGGACTTCATCTCACTCTCCATTAATTGAGGCATACATTGGTTTATACCAAAACTTATTTTAAAACGTGTATAAGGATAACCTTGTTTATTAAATTTAATTCAAATGTTTTCAAAAGAAATATTCTTATGAATCCTTTTACTTAAGAAAGAAAGGAATATTTCTTTTTAAAATACATGGAAACAATGACCATTCTGCCACCACAATCATTATTTGATGTTTGGATTACTCTATATGAAATAATGTTTTTAAAAAGAAACATAAATACCATATTTTTATTTAGGGTACTTCGCTGTTGAAAATGGTTTTGATAATGAATTTATTATATCAACATCTTGATATGATTACTTGTTATTGCAATGTGGAAATGTTATTTTTTTCATTATGCTTGTTCATAGGTTATGATTTTGTTACTGTTCTTGGGAATTGAATATGTAAATGGGTGGTTGCATGATAAATTGAGGGTAGGTGATCCCATGATAGTTTTCCATTGCATTAGGTATCATAATTTAGGTAATCATTATGATTTATCCTAAGTGACTGATGAAATATACTGTGATGGATAATACAAACATAAACATGAATATTACTTGTTATGTAGCTGTGGAAGCCACAATGTATGTATGATATGGATGCCACACGTTACCTTTATGATTTGTGATTTCTATGAGTTATTCATAAATCTTATGATTTCCTAATTTATGTTGACTTACTTATGTTTTATGTGTGAATAATATAATTTCATTGATTTATATGTATTGATGGACTTATGTTTTCATTCCTTATTTTATATCCCATAAAAATATTTTTATTCTAGTCCCTAGTTTTTGAATATTTTCTCAGAAGTTATAACGAAGGATAAGATAAAGGATGAATTAATGAAACTGTTTATTAAACAAATATTTCTTGATGTATTAAAGGAGTATTTTGTGTGAAAAAATATTAGATTGGGTATAAGTGTCTACTTTGTAATATTTGAGATGTAATGTAATAGTAATGGCCTAATTATATTAAACTATAAACCTAAAAATAATATTAATTATAATTATTGACATAAATCCAGATTACAAAATGATTAATGCTTGGGCCTTATACTTTTGAAAATTGTGTAAGGGGGATAAATAAAAAAGAATCCATTAATGAAAAACTATAGAAGACTAATGGCGTGGACCCTATGCAAAACAGCTTGTTGCCACTTGCTTTGTTCTTCAGTTCAAGATACATTATTAGTAATGTAGTAAGATATTATTTATGGACATCCATGGGGATAAATAAAGATTTAAATCATACCATTTCAGTAATAAATGTTGCATGGTTTAGTCTCAAAATATAAAAGATCATGATTTCATTAATTGACTTAAAACATTGAAATTCTAATCATAAAATTTCCAAAATGGTTCTGTCCAACCACTTTCATATGTATAATAATGAATTCACAACATGAGATTTCATTCACTCTTCTATAATTATTCACATCATATATTCCCATCACTCCTTATAGGGGATTCTCTTCATATGCATGATATAAGATGTGTATCACAATTTATGTGTACAGGAACCACCATTTCACATCAATTGTTTAGTTTTGTTCCTAAAAAGTTCACTATGATCACCCGTTATCATGGGAATCCATCCTAATATGGACTTGTTAATCAGTTTTGGTTTATTTTTTATATCAACAATGAAATATTTATTTCTTCCCAAATATGATTAAAGAATTAAATATATAGGAAATGATTAACAAAACAAATGTATTAAAATATATAAAAGTATCCCGTGAAATATACATATGAATTGATTGATTACATTATGGAATCTATGAAAACTAAGTCAGTAGAATGTATATGTGAATTTACCCAAGAGCTTGATGTGGTAAAAAGAAGTAAAAAAACCATTCCACACTCTACTATGATAATACTATAGTAGTGGATCTCACCTATGAGCCAAGGTTAAAAAAATGGATGAAGTTTATACATTTTAAATATCACATGTTGAGGTATATTTCTCATAGTGGCGAGGTTGTAGAGAGTAGTATATCAATGGAAGACAATCTGTTAGACCCTTGACCAAAACCATGACTCAATAGAAACTTGATCATATTTTAAGGTCTAATAAGCATAAATTCCTAAGTAGTGGACTCAAATCCAATTTATATTCTTTAGATTGGTTATTATAGAATAAACTATTTTTAATTTTAATGACGTGAATATATGAATGTCTGAATCATAATAAAACCTTTTACTACATATTGTTCGTTTTTTCATCTAGACATTTATATATTAATGTCATAGGGTATTTGTCTCATTGATAAAGTAAGCATAGTTTTCTTATATGATGAAAATATTTAATTGAAATTTAAATGTTCTTAAATATAGTTTTATTGTTATATAATGTCCTCTGATAGTGAACGTATATTTCATACTTTCTGGTGCAACTTATCATATGTATATGAGACTTTATATATATTTTTTGTATTTGGTAATCTCCAACATGGGATAATATGATTACATACAAATTTGTATGAATTGTTCTTATTTTGATGTTATCATATATTCATTTATGAAATCACATTTAATGATCATTGGTCTACATCATTATCATTTAATCATATAATGACTCACACAATATGATTTACACGATATAACCATGATTCTGTATATTCCCCAGTAGTAGGGAATGTTTGGTGCATCATTAATGTCATGTCATTAATGGATAATTCAAAGTATTATTTTCCTTTGAATACTTTTGTATGTCAACATCTTTGAAAATTCATTTTAATATAACCATCACCGTAAATTCCATGGAAATAGTGAGATTTTTTTTATTTCAAATAGTTAAGAATATTTGAATAATGAATAGAAGTTGATGACACATATGTGCAAATTGTTTTGTGATATATTGTGAAAAGGAATTATATTACAAAGTGACCATTCATATGTGGTTTTCAACAGTATGAATTTAAGATATTTCTAATTGGTTCATTGACCTATTGATATAATGTAATACTACACATTAGTAAAGATCATATAATTATAATGAGAAATAATTCATCAGTATCACACACTATGTATTTACACTAATCTTGATAAAATTACAGTTTAATTGAATTAATCGAAAAAATATTATTCTATAGACTGAGGAATAATATTATTCATGTTTTATCAATAATAAATATTTACTTTTGAATGAAATATTTAATTAAATATTTATTCAAGTATTCCATAAATGCACATGGGATAGAGTGGACAATGATAATCTCTGATGATAAATATTTATTTGATTGTCGGTTATAAAATATTTATCACTGTACATAATAGTTCGCACCATAAAATAAAAATAAAAATAAAAAAATTAATATATAGAATGTGGTTTTTTAAGAATAATTATATTACATAATTGATGGTATAAAATTTAATAATATCATACCATATGGTGTGTTAATAATTACTTTTTAATCATTGTTCACAACGATATTATCATTATATTCTACATTATCTATCATTCTAATTAATAAGGAGAACTAGATGGATTCATGTAAACGATGAAGGAACTATAGGTAATTAACCTACTAAATACAAGGATAATGATCTCCACCTGACAACATAGAGTTCTATCAATGTTAATTAGAGATAAAATGATAATATGTGGATCACTCCAGGATGGATCCTACAGATGGATACTCAATTAATAATGAAGGTAATTATACAATGGTTAAGGTGTGGTAATAATCATAATCAAAGAATTTTCCATGGAGAGGTAAACTATTACAACAATGAAAATTAATTATTTATAAAGTTAATAAAAAAAATCCTCTATGGGTTCTGGGTTTCTCTATTATATTATTTGGTGGAAAAATCTTATTAGTTTGGGAACTCAATCATTGTATAATATTAGGAATAATCTATCAAATGAACAAAATTATCTATGGTTATTCACCAAGTAATGAAATCACACTATGCCAAAAACCATCATGAAATTTATATTAAAATTCATCATATGGATAAATATATTTAAGAAGAAATATTTTTTAATATGACCATTTAAAACAATCTCTTAGTGTAATCTTACCTTGTATTATTCTAGTTATTGTGTTATTTAAATTTTATAGAAAAATATAAGTTGTAATTTAGCACAACTTATAATGGGTGTGTAAATAAATATCAATATTTATCCTTCAATATAAATATTGGAATAGATCATGATGGTTCTTATCATAGTGGTAAAATAATGCGACCTTTTTAGTGGGATTGATACCCTAGGGCGTGATAAAGATAAATTATCATTATGTGATACTATGTTTATTAATATTTTGGTTTTTGTTTATTTTTGAAATGTAAATTTATATATGTTCTGTTCAAGTGGACTAACTCAAAAAAACACTTAATTTCCCATGATATAACTATGAGAGACTTTTAATCCCCTAGTTTATGCATGAAAATAATTTTTTTAATTTTATGAAGGATTTAGTAATTAGATTTGTACGTTCCTCTACCAAGGAGACTATACATATTACGAACCCACCTCAGTGAGAAACATATTCATACAGATTACATATCTATAAATCATAGTATAATTATGTATCCTTTTTTTATATGATATATCCACTTCTATTTTATTATTACTATATAATGTTATTGGATATTTACATTTGGTCATTGCTTCATGCTCTTAGATGATATATCATATCAATAATACATCATTAACTATATCTAAACCCACAATATATGTGGGATCTATTTTAGAATAAGTAATAACTAAATATTTAGTTATATCAATCAACTTCTAGTCTAACAAAAAATAAGATATTAATAATATTTTTTAAACCATGGTTTTTAACTATTTATTTATCATCCCTTGGGGAATAATAAAATAAATAAAATAAATCCCTATAGAAAAATGTTTGAAAAATATGGTTTAGTGAAAATCACAAAAAAATATCTTGAGTGGGATTTACATATAGGATATAGGTATGTAAATGATAATTATTCTAAATAAAATAAGTGTGGAGTAAATTAATGGAATTATATAGCATTTTTTTATAAAAAAATAAATTATTTTCTTAAACATATTTTAAATGAATCAATGATTAATATGAAGTATTAGAGCATCTATTTTTGAAAGAAACATTTTTTTATTTTCATGTTTTAAATATAGATTAATTTTTAAGAAAAATATATTTATTTTAATTTCACACACTTTGAAATGTGTGTGATAATCGATATAAAAAATAACTAACCAAATAGTGATTCACCTAACAGTACACTTGGTTTTTATGTCAGACCATTTGGTCAACTATTAAAACAAGAATGATATATTATTCTATCATTATGTATGTATAACATATATTATCCAACTATAAAACCAAAATTATATTATTATTCTTAAATGAAATAAAATAAAATAAATTTAATTTTTATATAAACTTGATACATACTATTTAATACAAATAATAATTTGTATGATAATAAAATAAAAAAACACAAATATCATTTTGATATTCTTTATCATTCTTGATTTTTAATTTTGTTTAGTTAAATTCATTAAACATTAAAATAGTACTAAGATAATATATATGTCTCTATGTTTTAATTTTAGTTAAAAATGTGGTAATATATTATTTTTTAAATGTATTCATAAATATTTGTAAATATAAGAATAATATATATTAAAATTAAGGTTATATACTATTAATATTATAGATCTAAATTCGGATAATTATCCAGAATCATCTAAATTGTTTTCCATAACAAATACTAAACTTTCATAAATTATTCAAAGGAAAAATGGTATTCAGGATGATCCTCTATGTTAATGATTTTGACAAACATTTCAATGTAATAATTTTGTGATACCCACTAAACATAAATAAATTCTGATGCCATAATGAATTGTTGTCCAATGATAAATTAATAAAAATAAAAAATGACTTCCATTGACAACATGACATCTATAAATGGGTTTCAATAAATATATAATTAAAATCAAGGTAAAAAAGTAATAATATTATATAAAATTAAATTATTCACCACCAAAATGAACATCGATATCATGAATGAGATGAAATTAATAATAACTATTTCTTTGGATATGCGGGAATAATTATGATATAACATAACTAATTTTGACATAAATTCTTTAGCATGGATTAATAAAATTTAATTAAATAGTTTTCTTATATAATAACATAAAATAGAAATATTCCACTAACCATTAAGTAATTTACAAAAAATAATGCAATGCAGATATTGTGAAAAAATTTCATTTTCACTCTATATATGAAATATACCAATCTCATTGATATCAATATCAATATAATTTTAATCTTACACTCCACATGTGTGGTAAAAAAGTCAAACCAATTATTTCATTAAAATTGGAGAATAATTACCCAAAATGATTGAACAACAAATTTGAATGATTTGGTAAATACTATATAAATTAGAGGTATTATCATTAGTTTTGGAATTTCATGAGTCTTTTGAGACCATGGTTGTTGATTTTAAACTCCACACATCAAACCTACACCATCATAACTAAAAAATATTTCCCAAGCTTCCCAAAATAACCAATGGATCTACCTTTAATATTGTAGATATTTCATTTCAAATCCCACCCTCAAGAGCCCAAACCCAAAATAGTTCCATTGAATCCTTCTCTCCTTGAGACATCTTTAGATGAAATTATCTCCACACACCATTATTTTCAGGTATTTTTCTTCATCGAATTATTTATAGGGAGGCCTTCTTAATTTATCATGGAGACTTAGTAATGAAAAATCATCCAAAACAAAAGTCAATCGTCAACACCCGAATGTCTTCAATTGATGCCTCAGAGATCCCCTCATACAAGATTGTTCCTAAAAGAATTTATTCAAGAATACATTTTGTACATTTACCATACATTGTAATGGGATTTTTAGGGAAAAACATGCATTGAAATGTTAAAAACCCTTATAATCATGAATCCTTTATTAAAATATTTCATGAAGCTAATAAAATTCAAAATATATTTTCTTAAATTTGATAAACATAATCTCCCCCCCCCCATTTAGGAGTGTAATAATATCTGAGTCATCAATTCCACCATGATTCTTGACTCCCTGTTTATGTGTGAAGAACCATTTTTACTTTTATCTTCTCCCACTCACCCACCATGCCACGATTTCATGCTCCTTCATCATGCTTCCCATTTATTATCTCTTTTAACACCTATTGTCATGGATTATTTGACAATATATTCACCACTAATATTTAATCCCAAAATCTACTAACATTAGGATTAAGTTTGTTAAAAATGAACCATTATGAGTTTTTTAATAATTTTTTTATATTTTCAATTATATATATAAATATATACATATTTCAATTTTTGTATATTTATTAAAATATTTATATAAATTTATATAAATATTTTTAAATACATTTTAAATATATGAATACATATTTTATATTTAGATATATATTTTATAATTATTTTCACACATATATATGTATAAATATTTACACACAAAATTTTATAAATATACATATATTATTACATGTAATAATATATATACATATAATTTTTTTATAATATATTTGTACTTCTATATTGTAGATAAGTTTTTAATCTATATTTAATGATAATGATATATTTTTAAAATACATTTATAAATTATATATTAACACAATATTGAAACACACATTCTAACACATAAAATATCATATTGTTTTGATTGAAAATATGAATTGAATTAATATATTGGGATTAGTAAATTAAGTAGATAAAATAAAACAAGGGAACTCATCCATGTAAATGTGATAATTTCTAGTGATTTCACACATTTATAGAAAATGTGTATCCTGATTCCTTTCTTTTTTAATGATAGATAAGGATCACACTAGAAGGAGGGGGTGAAGAAAGAAAATCGTCAAGATAAGAAATCCATAAGATGGGGGACCGACAATCATATATGTTATTTAATTGATGATACAGATGAAGTCTACATCCAAAATGGAAGAATTCCAGCCTCTCTTAAAAGAAAAATTGAGGCCTATAATAATGAATTGGGACTTTTCCAAATATGGAAATTATTTTTTGTAAGGGATTTAGTTATTTCCTTCAAAATTATTAAAATGAATCATAGTTGGTAAGACCAACCCCGAAACCCATAACTTGATGAATTATTTTCTCTATTAATAATCAAAAAACACTTAGGAGAAGAGTTTTAGACATTAGGGTAATGTTTTACTAATGGGTAATCAATATTTGGATTATAATGGATCCATGTATCCAAGAATATAATGACCATATCATCATATAAAGATAATGTTTTTCGACTTTATTGTAGATATGATAATTTATTCAGAACCAAATTATCTAGGACACTGTAAAAATGATATTATCTTCTCGATAAAGAGGAAAAAGTACAACTCCATTAAAATATCCATAGTTCTAGGTGAAATATATAGAAAATATTGTTTACCATTTATTTAAATAATGAAATATTCTTATCAATAGGACAATAAAGGATTTCATGGTATGTGGGAAAAATTTCATACAATGAGATCGAGGAAGAAGGTTAATGGGCTGCGCGGTTTTGGAAAATAAAAAACATTATAAAAATGATACCCAAAATATTTTATAAATAAAATACATTGAGGAATTTGGTGGTGAAATTTTGTTTCCCACAATTCAACCACACATTTGTTCTTGGATTCAAAAGATGTTTTACAACTATATTTCTCATTGTTTCTACCAAATCCATAATAAAACTAGAAATTTTTTTGGTCCCATATTCCTCACCAAATGGATTATATTAATAATAAATCTATCTCTATAACTAATCAATTGATAAATATTCTTTGGGAACCATCTATTCCAAGCCTAATTAAACAAGTAAATGCCTTTATAATTATCTAAAATGTCAACTATAGTAGACATTTCGTCAAAGTGACCGTCCTTTAATAGCTATGTGTCCTTCTTGTTCTCGACAGTATCCCTAACACAATTTATCCAAAAGAACAAACTAAATTGTTGGTCGGGTGATTCCCGAAGGAATATCAAAAAGAATATGGGATGAGTTCCAAGAGAATCCATAATGATTTTTGAGTAAGGGAAGGATACATCATGAATAAAATGTGTGAAGAGGAATTTTCGGTCATGTATAAGACACCACACCTATATGGAAAATAGAGCATTATTATTGTTTTTATATAATAGAAACACATTCCACAACATGATTAGGTGAGTAAGAACATTTCCCATGAAATCCAGTGGATTTTGATTTCTCCACCATTGGTGATAAACCAAAAATTCTCCGGTCAGGATTGATGTAGATCAATAAAATTTCCATGAAATTTTAAGAGGGACGTAGATTAATAATAGATGTATTGATCCATGGAATTTATTATGGTATACATAGTATCCTTAGATATTTCTTTAGTAGTCTATTCCCACATTTTTTATCAACTACATAAAATCGTATTCCAAAATCAACTTTCATGGAGCATCTAATAAAATGGGGAAACATAAGATAATTTTCAGACATGAAAACCACATAGATAAAGGATAACAAATTAAGACCATGATTTATACATTGATGAACACATTAGATGAAATAATTTTAAAATTTATAGAATTTGATAGATTTCCTAGAAGCTAATTTATATTCGAAGATAATTTGGAATATAGAGTAACATTATATCAGGGTGGCCCTTGATATTAATTAGATGTTTTATACAAATAAACAAAAGGAGAAATAAGATGTCCATCATGACATATATTCACACCATGGAAATGATTTATCTTAAGATCCATTAAATAATATATGAAAAATATCTAAAACTAGGATAAAAAGTATATTAGATTGATGGTAACCATAGTGGATACTTCTGTAAGAGTTTAATCACTACATAACAACACTATTAATCAAGATCATGATAAAATTGAGGTAACTCATTTCATGAGGTACTTAATTAATTTAGGTAAAAATCCATATTCTTCATAAAAAAGTAATGGAATGACCATTCAACTTGATTTTAGGGTTTACTCACTTCATGTTTCAATGTTATATCACCTCTCTTAGTTAAGAAGAACATTTTTATTGGGTGAAAGACTACATGGAAACCAAATGAGTTGTCATTTATTATCCACTTTGAAATAGAGACACTCTCATTTATAGAAATAATAGAGCAAAAAAAATCTAATGTTTGTCAACCAGAATCCTTGAAAACATTTTATATGAAACATTTCATAAATAGATTTGTCTGGAATCCATAACTATGAATGGTATCTTTTATTCATATGGTGGTTGTGATGGTTTCATTTATAGGGGTGAAATTATCCTTTCCTGCGCAATGAATTTTCATGAGTCCCAAAATATATTTCCTAAAAAGTATACCATATTTTTTTAAAGAATAATCCATCAAACCCATATGGGTGTAATTCCTTTATAATGTTGATTTTTTATTGTCCAAACAAATTTATAAATTAGTAATAGCCCAAAACAGACGAATTTTCATCTCATTAAATACTACATGCCTAATTAAATCCTCAATATTGGAGGAAATGTTAGAATCCCCAAAAAATATTACACTTAATAAAATTAAAGACAAGATCTAAAATATCCAAATCATTCGAAACAGACTGTATTCTCAGATCAATGAGGTTGAAAATAAGGTTATTTTGTCATCTCAACAAATCCTATTGGTGGATGTAGATAGTATTATCACCACCATATTTAATATTAAAACCACACACATGATGTATCTAGATACCTTCCATGAATATGAGTGATTCATCCTATTGGGAGTCTATTTTTAATATTCATGATATAACCTCAACTTAGGGGGAGTGAATAAATCCCATTTATTCTCATTTTGATATAATAACTTTTAATTTTAGGTTTTTAGAATTTATAACGGATCCAATATATCATTTTTATATAATAACAATTATTTTAAGGATGGAGGAATTTATAATGGATTAAATGCATCGTTTTATAATAATAATATTTAATTTTTTGCTAGTGGAATTTATAATGGATCCAATGACTTGGTATAAAGGACAAAAAGGATTAATTATTATTAACATCAGACAACCACTATGATACCTGAGTGAACAACTTCCTCTCATTACTTATCCATATAATATAATCCATCAAATTATAAGGGAATACCTTGTCATATTATTCTACCATATCATGTGTAATTGATGAGGATAAGTGAATGGATTGACATAGTGGGTATATGATGAGAATCTAAGAAAAATTTATAATACTAACCCATTACATGATACACAAAAACCATTATAAACACTATTTAATGGTGATGTTTTTTATATATCCCCTCAAACACAGTAAATGGATTGATATAGAATCCAAATCACTAAGATATGTTTTTTAAAATCTACCTAAAGGATGCAGATCAAAGAATTAAATGTTATGATAACCCAAAATATCTTCAGTAGATAATGTATGATTTCATTTATGTCTCCACCATCAAGGAGAGTTCCATGAATTATCACCCTAATAGAACAAATAATCAATCAGGATATCAATTTAGCAATTTGAGCAGGCTTGCCATAGATACCTAAAAATTCATATATTAAGAAATATAGTTTAGGAAAATAATTTTAATGGTATTATATGAAAACATTATAACTCTCACATAAAATTTATCCGTTTAATGGTGAAAAGGAACCCACATTCCCTTATCAGGAAACTAGAGTACTCCAATGAATGAAATTTTTTTCCCATGCCACACATTTCTAAGAATTCAAACATGGTTTTATAAGGGAAATTACAATTTCAATGACACCTATTATGCTCCAAATATAGATCATCAGTGAAATTCATGCATTTTATATTCTCTGGTAGCTCTAGAATTAAATTATCATTATGTTTTGAGGAGATGGTTCATTCTAGCCTATGCCTATGATAATTCAATACTAGATCACTCTCTGATCATATTCCATGTTTTTTGAAATGGTCATCCACCCATTGAAAAAAAAAATTTTTTGCAGTGGTCAAAATAATTGGGTCTATAAAATATTCCCCTCTAATTTTTCTCCTCTATTTCTTTTTTGATCTTTTCATTATCAACCAAAGCAGGTATTTTCTTACCTAAGATAAAATCATTGAAAGGCCCTGATTATGGGGTTATCTGGCTCATAAGGATTAACAAAAAATTATTTTGGACTATTGGGGGGGGGTAAAAAAATAACCACAATCTTGAATGAAGCATGATGTAAGGATTATCACCATTTTAGGGGATTTACCAAGAAAGATATATTCCTTCCCCAAATCACTAGAGATATATTAGGGACTATCAACAATGAAAATTTTGTTCGTAAATAATTTCAATGATCATTATGAAGTCATGGATAACTTATTAATATATTATTTTTTATCATTGGTTGCATTAACAGTTCAATACATAATGTGTTTTTCCCAATCATGCTTTGTGTCCAAATGTAGAAAGAAAAATATTAATAGATTTTTACCATATAGAAATATGTAATTTAGAATAACCACATTCCCATTACCATTTTCTACCTTTTAAATGCACTATTTTTTCATAAGTCTTATGAATTTCATAAGGAATAAAAATATTTTTGTTCACAATCAGGTGATATCCAAATATTTGAGTTCTCCATGTGTAGAAAGGTACACCTTTGATGTGGGAGATAAATATCAATGATGAACCTTTTTTCATATTACATGCCCTAATGAAATCTATTTTGAACCATCACAATCATAAAATCAATGATGAGGTATCATTTTTTCCTCATAAATTGAATTGAAATTCCCTCAAAAGGGATGACCAAAATTCAATCAAAAAATAAAGATTTTGAGAAGGTAACATTAAACATGTGAGTATAGTATTTCAGATAACCCATTATGTTAACATGGATTTTAAAATTTGAAGGACTCCTTACAAATCCCATTTAATTATATTTATCATCAAAATAATTGAAGATAGAGTGCCTAGATATGATTCCTAATATAGAGGCTATATCCCCCAGATTCCTGAATGATTTAATTTTGTTCTTATGGGATGAAAAATCATACTATAATTAAGCAATACATTTTTCTAATTTTAGGTGATTAATTTGATGCAAGATGAAGGAATACACATCCTTAGTTACATAATAGGTTATTTTTCATATGCCATAATTGAGGGTAATCATCATTAATTTAATAAGGAGCTATACATCACATATCTTATCATGAAAAGAAACATCACGTGCTGATGAGAAGAAAAACCTAAAATAATTCTCTTATGGGTTGTGAAACCACCATAGATCCACCATAAATTATAAAGATAGTACCCCATTTAATAAATAATATATAATTTCTTAGGGTTTGATTTTATATATGGTTTATCCTAAATATATAACAAGATCAAAATTTATAGTCATTTCAAGTTGAAGGAATAATTCTAATAAATCAAATACAGTTTATTAATGTATTAAATGTATATGTCATCCAATTATTATTAACTGACCATTTGTCTATAATATTTAGAAAAGTATTAATTAATATCATTTCCTAATTGGTGTATATATAATTTTTTTATTATATATATTATATTTTAAGTGTAAATATATTTATAGTATTACAATGAACAAATTTTATGAAATATATTATATCTATATGAGTATAATTATAAAAATATATCAAAATATTATTATATGATTACATACAAATAAAAATTTTCTTCGAGATATATCTTTTATCATTAATAAAATATACTAGATAAAGAGCAATTTTTAGAAGTACTAAAAAATGTCCTAAAAAAGAGGAACCTTTTATGTTCTTTTAGTTAGAGATAATAAATTTTTGCACTGATAATAATAGATATTTTAATAGTTATTATTATGAAACTAGATATGTAAGTGAATACATTAAAAACTGCATTTCCTTTTCTACTAACATGATGAACATTATGGAAAATTTAAATGGTTCTGGTTCTTCCCCCATGAATAAAAATTGAATAAGAGAATTGTATGAAAGGATATACATTTATGATTTTTCCTTTCATTTTTTTACTACCCATCTCTTAAGAATCCTAATGTGAAGGAATATGATGAAACTATATTCCTATTGTAAATTTTATTTCATATATCTCGATTCATGTTCTAGCATTAAGGATGGTGGATGTTTCTTCCCATGATTTTTCTAACTACACGAGTGAAATTGAAGAATTCTTGACCATGAAAGCCAAGGTAGTCAATCGACCTCTAACACAAGGAAAAAGAGTATGTAATTATGGGAATATCTATTCAAAAATTTAGACCCTGATTATTACACCCATATCTTATTAATGTCTTATGTATACACCATTATATGATTAAAAAATTAAATAAAATGAATTAAAAATGGATCAAAAGGAGTTCATCAGTTTTTTATTCTAAAAAAGAATCTAGGTATGATAAACATATGGGATATTAATAATTTAGAAGAAAATGAAGCAGATATTAAAGATAACATTAACAATATCTCTTAGATTTTATTAAATAAACACCCTCTTAATTATCAATAACCATCTTGGTCATATTAGATTAAATCCTTGTGACCAAATATGTATGTCATGATTTGGAATGTGTTTTAAAAATTATTTGTAAAATTTCAGCAATTTTTTTTAAATTAACAACACATCCTTGTATTCATAATTTATTTTTAAAATGATTATATTCCTCTAAATATTATTTTTTGATTTCCTTTGATTAATTTTCTAATTTCTTTCAATATATAGATTTTTATATTTTCTCACCCTTCCATTATTTTATTTTGTTCTACAGTAGTGTAAATTGATAAGTATATGTGAGATATAGTTGATTTTATTAATAGTTATGAAATCTAAGAATAGTTCATTATTCTCCTTTATTATTATTTATTATGAGTTCATCATGATACTCATGTTGATATTTAGGACGTTGTTTACTAAAAATTGTAATATTAGTAATGTTTAACATTAAAAATAATAAAAAATTTGGAAATGAGATCCAATAAAAACAATAATGATTATATATATTGAATTTTTAGTATCACTTTTATTTATAGTGTTTGACAATATATTTTTTTAAAAAAAAATATAAAATAAAAATATACATTCAATAAAAAATTAATAATAAAACTAAATAGAATTTGATCATGATGTTTAATACATAAAATGATAGTATATTAAAAAATTATTCTCTTTCTAAAATGACATTTAATAATAATATATAAGAATTTATATTTCCTAATCCCAATAAATACTCTTCTTAGACGCCCATATAAGTGTTCAGACCCTCATATATTCTCCTTTTAGTTTTCACATTTTTTTAAATAAAGTATTTATTCTCTTTTTTGAGGATTATTGTTTCTTATAATAAAAATATAAAAATTAATTTTTTTCAAAACTATGTTGATTATTTTTATCTAAATCGTTCACAGTAATATATGGAATAAAATTCAAATTATATCATATACATATATATTATAAAATATTTATTTTATTAATCTATTGTTGACCCATAATATTACTATCATATATACTGTGTAAATAATTGAATCATGGTAATTTAAATATCACCTAAATGAAAAATATTTTTTTATAATTTATATTATATATTTATTAAAATATATAAATGTAGATCACGAGCAAGAAATAGGCCATGTAGCCTAGTGGACACAAACTTTGGATTTTTTAGAAGAGATCAAATAAAACAAACATTTACTGATGCGTCATTTTTTAGTATCCATAGTTTAAAAAACCGTTGTATTAGAGGACAAACCCTTGGATCTATAACTAATTGATTGTTAAAAGTAGTTTCATTTTGCATGAATATAAGATAATGGATATTTCGTAATTATTTTGAAAAATTCCGTCCCAAATATTCTACCCCATACTATCTTGGATCATGTTGATGTTTAACATACATAATAATAGATTCACATTTTTTATGAACTAACAATTGTCATTACTAAAAAGGAACTAAAAATTTGGGGACTTTTATCAAAACTTTTTAAACGAATTAATAAATGTGACCTTTATCACAAATATAAATGTAAAATGTTGAGGTTTTGTGAAATATTTTTTTTGAATTTATTTAATAATTTTTATTTTTTTCACTTCACATAATACTGAATATTTATATTTTTTATAATAAATACACTATTTATGGTTTGTATTATATACAAATCCATGTCATGATTTCACTACACACAACCCTTGGACATGCTTTTTGGATACAAAGCACTATGCTTGTCTTGTGTTATTCACAACGCCAAATTATTTTTACATCACTCATTAAACTATTTAAAACATTTATTCTACTAGGAACCAAATTTTCATTCATTATATGAAAAACCAACTTGGATTTTACTACATGAAAAACCAACTTTTTATACATTACACACAACACCGACTTGACATATGTTATAAAAAACACAAGGTTTCAACAAACCATTATTTTGTTGATATAATTGTGTAAACAAGGTAGTATTAAATTTGCCATTTAACATAGTAATATTAACAATAATAACTACATTTTGAATATTTATTAATGGTTTTACATAATTAATCCATATAATAATGAAAAATATAATTTTCTCTAGTGTTTTTATATGTTTTAAAAGGAAATTTCATAAAATGAACTAATTTTGATGTTCTTTAGTGAAAAGAAATAAAATTAATTTTGGACAAACATATAAAAATAATTTTATAAAATAAACATCATTATTTAATTTTTAATTTCAAAATTATCTTATGGTTAATTTTTTTGATTCATATATGAAACATCATTTATTGAATAAATAGTGAAAAAATACAGAATTTTAATCAAAAAATGAGTATCCATATAATTTATTTTTAATGTTAAATTATATATTAAATTGGTTTAAAATTTTAATTAAATACTATTTTTATCAATTAATACAATATAGGTCACTAGAATCAATTTCACTATAAAATTTGATATAAAAACCTCACAATCATTTCAAACCTTTTTTACATTAAAAACTTGTTATGTTGTCCCTTGTCTAGGATTAACGTTAAACATAATTTTACAAGTTCTATGATATTAGTTTTGAAAAAAAGGAACATAATAGGATGTAATAATTATTTTATTTAGAGTATAATAATATGAACATAATTTTGTACCAAAAATAATTGTACAATGTGATTAAAATTAATGACAGTGATTAACTAGAAACGAAGCCTAAAAAAGGACATAACCATACACCTATGGGCCAAAATGACCTATCTACTTGTCCAAAAACCATTGGTTGGAAATATTTTGTTAAATAACTTCCTTTATAGTGTTTTTTAAGGGTTTTAATTGATTTTTTTGTAAAGACCTAGAAATTCCATGGAAATTGTTTTTATATACATGGGATTTTTATGAGTCTGTGAAAATTTATGGCACTTGATTCTGAGGCCCAGTGTGCTCGAAAACAATTTTTTATGTTAAGTTCTAGTGAGTTCATCAAACATGCGAGTGTGATTTTATATCTTTTGAACCGTTGCTTGTAATTGAAATCTGAGGGCACTGTTGAACTCACAGTGCCGATATTCACATAAGAAGACTTTCACCTCGACGACAGTGGGTCAAGAATGAAAGTTAGTTTTTAGAGTTTTTAAGAGATAAATTAAATAAAAATAATGTTTTATCTTTATTTTATATTTGTGGTGGTTAAAATCTCCAAGAGGAGGTTTGGGGTAGGGGCCACCACACCATAACCTCTCATAAAAGGTTATGGTGGTGGGGCCCACCTGATGTCTAAAAATCTATTAGAAATTAATGAGGTGGGGACCACATGAACATTAAACCCCTTGAACTCTCTATAAGTGGGGGAAACCCTGGAACTTCTCCAATAAATGTGCCAAACCAAAAAAATTAATTAATGGAATTAATTAATTAATTTGAAATCTTTCGAATTGTTGTCCCATCAAATAATAGAAGACGTTCAAATATATTATTTTTCTGGTATGAATGTTTTGGTGGAGCTTTGGTGAAGGATAAGAACTCTCCAATGAAGAACGCGAAGAACGCCGTCTTCAACTTTGTCACCTCCAAACGTTCATCCACAAACGACAGATATCCTCTTCTTTGTCTGACATTGATGAATCGACGCCCGTATTTTTGTGACTTCGTCAACGATCAACAGTACAAGGTAGTTTATTTGAGTAGATTGTGTTCCTGTTATATGTCGTTAAAATTATAGAATGTAAATTGATGATTAATATCACCATATCAAGGAGGGATCAGACCACATGAACACAACCCAAACCTCCCCCTTTGTTGTTATCGTATGATGACGATGGAGGCAATGAAACGGAAGATGGTGTCAGGCCGACCTCAAAGAAATATGGATCCCAAGGGAACCCGCGGCACAAGGGCCACTGGGTCTCCAGAGGGGCGTCTTGCCGTTGCACCGCACGGAGAACTGGGCCGCAACAGACCAAGGTCGCCTGATGGCCGCCAGAGGGGCACATCACTGTCGCGCTGCACGGGTTGATGGGTCGTGGCCTAGAGGGCCATGCCGGTCAGATAGAGGGGCGTGGAACTGTATCCCCTCACGGAGTACTAGAACCGCGATGATGCCACGCCACATCGAAGGAGCTAGGAGCGGTCGACGTCAGGCCTGATGCCGGTGGTGCGGAACCAGCTGGCAGCTTGACCAGCCGGACAAGGCAGAACCCCCTGGGTCCCACGGCTTCCAAACCGTCACTTAGCACTGGTTCTATTTATCATGTAGTGGGTAAGACACCCCCCTCCCATGCATGGCCAGCCGGGCCACACAGGCCACCAACCAGCCGGGCCACACGGGCCGCCAACCAGTTGGGCCAAGCAGGATGCCAACAAGCCTGGTCGTGCCACCCCCTCGGCCTAGGCCTCATTCGGGCTGGGCCACCCCCTCAAGTCGGGTCACCCCTCGGGCCGGGCCGCCCTTGGGCCGGGTTGGACCCATGGACTCGGTCGGACCCTGGTCCAGACCAGCTTTGGCCTGTTTGTACCTTATTGGCCATATCATAGGCTACGAGTGTCTGATTGACGAACCCTCAATGGTGACAGAAATCTGAGAGAGAGAAATATCTTTTTGAATATCCCACTTGAGGTTTGGAAATAGTTGGGGTTCAGTCTGGTTTGATTGAACCAAAAAACCAACAGGGCCCCTGGGACGGAAATGTTAATAACTCACATACTGGGCATCCGATTGACGCGTTGTCTGTTGCATTGAGATCCCAATGATTAGGCGTACATTTGAGATACTTCTACCCGGGACTTCATGATAGTTGGAGTATCAACTAGTAGCTCATGGATAAGAACCTATCATAGATGAGAGAGTGGAGTACTGAGACATAATATTTGGCTAAGACCTGATGACTGATGACATTTTGACTCGGAGTGTTTCGAATTGCCCAGTGGGAAGCGCCTCTGTTTGACGCGCCATACCCACAGTGGGGAGCGCCTCTGTGTGATGCGGGAGACCCACAGTGGGGAGCACCTCTGTATGATGTGGCAGACCCACGATACTTGATAGGAGGAGTACATAAGGAGGCTACGAGAGGGAGTTCCTCTGTGTGACGCAGAATACCTACAGTGGGGAGTGCCTCTGTGTGACGCAACAGACCCACATTGCTCGACAGGAGATGTACCACAGTACTCTAGGATAGTGGGATGTGCCTCTGTGTGATGTGTCATGCCCACAACACTCTAAATAGAAGGAGTACACTAGTAGTAGTGCTTTTGATAGTTTGATAGGGATTGTTACATTTTACCACCCTATAATAAAATCCTGGTTTCGAGCTGAGTCAATGACATTGTGTTTTTTTGATGATTGAGATGGGTTACTAGATAGCATAGGTATTTGTATGAGCATATACCTAACTAATGTTTATCCATTTAATCCACACTTTTTGGTTTATCCGTGTCAGATTTTGTGAGACCATGAGGGTCACGGGGTCCCTAATGAGTATCATTATAATCACCCCTACATGGGTTATGCCCGCACCTCATTTTGTTGGTTGCATACAACATGACAACACTGATCGAGGTAGAGAGTATCAGGACTGGACGGTACCTGGAGGTTGACCACTCGGCGTGACAGTTCACGGAGTGGACATACGGACGTGGAGTGCTGAGGAGGCAATCAGTACCTACCCTTCAGGTAGAAACACCAGAGGAGGATCTAGTACCAGCTTTTATTTTCTTCAGTTGTACTAGTATTTCAGTTGTATTGTAATTTACAGTTGGGCTTGTATTTCCATCCCCTTTACTTCCATTACTCTTATTTTTATATAGTTATACATAGTGTTTTATGTCCAGTTGTATACTCTATTGTGTGTGTTTCATTTATAAAGGCAATTCCTTCCCAATTTATGGATTTAAGCCTTTGGTGCTAGTCTCAAACCCCTGGCCTCTGGAAGGCGGGCTTGGGGTAGTCACAATACGGGCAACAGGGGACCGGTCGTGACAAATTGGGATCAGAGGAGTTGGTTCAACAACCGAACATAGGAATCTAATATTTTCTGTGAGGTAATAGTTTTAAGGTTACTGAGTTTCGTTTTCAATTCAAGGGTCCAGTGTTGGTGTGGAAGCTGACGTATCCATAAAAAAGGACCCTGACTACTGATTTTTTATTCAGTGCATGAAAACTGTGATTACCTGTGTGTTTTCAAAAGTTTTCTTTATTTCATCTCACCCAGTTCAGCTCACCAGATATAATCTTGATGGTGTCGCGTCTGTTTCAATCAGGATACCTCCCCATGGATGACCACCTAGATTCCCGAGCATTGTATGTGAAGATAGCACACCGAGCGATGATTCCTCAGTGCAGGTCCCTTTTCGGGCAATGGCACCAGTGGTACCACTCTCAGTTTGGCCACTGATTCCACCAGCACAAGCAGTAGATGATCCACACCACTTGAGCGCGTTGCATGAGTTCCAGTGCTAGAGGCCACTGAGGTTATGGGGAGAGACGATCCCATAAGCATGTAAGGATTGGATGGAGGTTGTGGTGAGGGTTTTACGACTTGTAGGGACACCAGCCGACCTCATGGTGATTTTTTCTTCCAACCTTCTTCAGGTAGCATTAGGCAAATGGTGGAGCCTAATGCTTCAATTTCATGATGAGATGACGCTTTTCTAGGTTGACATCGAGAGCCTGTTTTGGGCAATGCTTTTTTTAGTGACTATTCGCAAAGTGCACATACATGAGCTACTTCATCTTCAGCAAGGCAACATGACTGTAGCTCAGTACTCAGTGAGGTTCACCGAAATCCCATGCTACTCCGCAGATATGCTACAAGACCCATTTTTAGGTTATAGACCTTCGAGAAGGGGCTCAGATGGGAGATCGGACCTCTGATGATCTCACTCAGCATCCCAACGCATGTAGGGGTGTTGGAGAGAGCCCTTTTAGTGTAGATTTTCCTTGCTGAGAAGACTCCAGCAACAAGACCCACCACTAGTCAACTTGTAGTGGAGTCTTCTGCAGCTGGAAGTAGACAGATGTTGCATAGGTCCAAGAGGAACAGACCAACAGGTGGACAACCGCATGACTCAGGATGAGTTGTGTGGGGAACTCGGAGTAGAGACATACATGCCATGAGCGAGCTGTGTTTCTCATGTGGCGGGCTGGGTCACATGGCTTGTGACTGTTCAACCCGTTGTTCAGATGATCAAAAGAAAATTGAGAAACCTCCCAAGCAGGGGGAGAGGTTTGATCGAGGCGGTCTGCTGGGAGTAGGCAGACGTGGCAGAGGAGCTGGTCGTGCAGCTGGCAGTGGATGATGATACAAGGTGCAACCACCACCACCACTAGGATGCCCACCCTGACCACAGGGAGTTGGTGGATAGGGGAGAGCTCAGATTTAGGCAAATGGGGCATAAAACCACGGCGCTATGGAGATGATTCGATGTACTATCTGTGTCTACTCCACCTTAGCTATAGTTCTTATAGACACAGGTTCCAGTCATGCTTTCATTACCACTACCCTCGTTCAAAGCTCGGAGATTTTGATGGAGTCGTTGGATCAATCTTTAAGGATAGAGACTCCTATAAGAGTAGACTCGACGATTACGCACTGGTGCTGGCAGTGCGAGCTTACACTAGGAGGCAAGTGCTTCGGCTGGGATCTCCTCATAGCGGCATCGAGGCCTTACAACGTCATCTTGGGCATTGACTGGTAATCTATAGTCCATTCTCATATAGATAGAATTATGAACAAAGTGAGGTGTGTTCTCACAGTTGGGACTAGGTATACCTACACCAGCGAGAAGGGAACCTCTGAAGCATAGGATAGACTTACTCGGAGTAGGGTTCAACCAATCACTTATCAGTTTCCATGCCTTACCATCAGAGAAGTTGATGTGGAGAGTCCGAGTTATCCTATAGTGGTGGATCAGTACGCGGATGATTTCCCTGGTGATGTTCAAGTACTACCTCTTCATAGGGTGGTGGGATTCTACATTGACCTATACCCTGAGACAACACATATATCTACTCCAGTGTATCAAATTGCTCCCACTGAGCTTCGTGGGTTTTGGGTACAACTGGAGGACTTACAGGGGAAGGGATTCATCCAACCTAGTGTTTCTCCCTGGGTAGCCCCAATTCTATTCGCCAAGAAGGCAGATGAGAGCTTGAGACTTTGTGTCGACTACAGTTTCCTGAACCAGGTGACCGTGAATAACAAGTACCCACTCCAAAGGATTGAAGACCGCTTTGATCAGCTCAAGGGAGCATGATGGTTCTCCAAGATTGACCTTAGATCAGACTATCACCAGCTCAGAGTTCGAGACAAGGATGTGCAGTAGACGGCCTTTAGGTTTTAGTACTGACACTATGATATTTTGGTTATTCCCTTCTTCATAACAAACGATCCAGAAGTGTTCATGAGTATCATGAACAAGATCTTCCAGCCTTACCTCGATCGCATTGTTTTGGTTTTCATCAATGACATTATGATCTACTCGACTACTGAGGAGGAGGATGACTACCATTTATAGGTTGTACTGGACACACTATGAGAGCACCAGCTTTATGGTAATCTCTCAAAGTGCTAGTTTTGTATTTGAGAGGTTCACTTCTTTGGACATGTCATCTCAGAGGCTAGAGCAGCAGTAGATCTATCGAAGATTGAGGTGGTACTTTCTTTGGGAGCCACCCAAGAGTGTGACGGAGGTATGAAGTTTTCTGGGCTTGGATGGATACTGTTAGAGGATCATTCTATGCTTCTACAGAGAAGAAACCCCACTATCATCCTTCAAGAAGAAGTGGAAACCCTTCAGGTGGTCTGAGAGACACTAGTAGAACTTTCAGATGCTGAGGCAGAGGTTTAATAGTTCCCCCATCTTGAGGCTTCCAGTGGAGGGCGTAGGGTACATAGTATATTGTGATGCATCATGGACTGGACTTGGGTGTGTCCTAATGCAGGAGTGAGAAGTGATCACATATGTTTCTTAGTAGCTATGTTATCATTTGCAGATCTAATCTTCCCATACCGTGGAGTTAGCAGCAGTGGTCAACGCCTTGAAGATGTGGAGGGACTATATGATGGGCAAGAATTTCACAGTCTACTCTGATCACAAGAGTCATAGGTATATATTAACTCTGAAGGACAAGAACCTAAGATAGTAGTGTGGGCTTGAGTTCTTTCAGAAACACGACTTTGAGATAGTCTATACTCCTGGGAAGGAGAATATTGATACATATGAACTTAGTAGGAGATCTGGTATACAGCTGCTAGGACAGGCGACATAGCAACTTCCTACATTACATTGTTATTATGTGGACTAAAATGGAGCAACTTTCCTTCAGTATCTTATAGTCACTCCTCTACTTCTTTAGTGATTTAGGGAGGCACAATGTGGAGACGTTGACTATGAGACACGACGTGATCTAAAATCCATAAGACAGACACCAGATAGATTTTGTGAAGGCGGGGAGCGTGTCATTCTCTTTAAAGCACGTACCATGGTACTAGTTGAACTTTAGGAGGAAGTGTTGGGAGAGTTCCATACTTCCCCTCTGGTGGTACATCCAAGAGTGGATAAGATTTATCAGGACCTCAGAAGATAGCACTGGTGGCCAGGTATGAAGAAGGCGAGAGCAGAGTTTGTCTCTTGGTGCCTCACTTGTCAGCAAGTGAAGGCGGAGCACCAGGTACCAGCAGGTATGGTTCATCTCTTAGAGGTCCTAGAGTGGAAGTTGGATGGGAAATCCATAGACATCATGACTTGTCTTCCACGTACATCCATGAGTCACAATTCGATACGGGTGATCATTGACTGACTCACCAAGTCGGCCCACATCCTACTGATCAGAGAGCAGGGCTCAGTAGAGAGAATGGAAAACCCCTATGTGTTGGAGATTGTGTGTTTACATGGAGTACCTTCTTTAATTGTCTCCAACAATGACACATGGTTTACTTCTCAGATATGGAAGGGGTTGCAGGAGGATTCCTGGACATAGCTACGTCTGAGCACCACCTTCAATTTTCAAATAAATGGTCAGACTAAGCGGACCATTCAGGCACTCGAGGACATGATCAAGGCATGTGTTTTTCATCTTTGGTCGTAGCTAGGAGGATCACTTACCATTGGTAGAGTTTTCCTACAACAACAACTACCACCTCACCATCAGTATGGAACCTTTTGAGGCCTTGTATGGTCGACCATACATTTCGACACTGTGCTAAACATACCTAGATGTGTCAGCACTCGTGGGACCAGAGATGGTACGTGCTACCACGAAGAAGGTGCAGATCATCCAAGAGCAGATAAGGACTGCACAGAGCAGGCAGAAGTCATATGCTAACATGATACAGATACTTCTAGAGTTCTAGGATTGCAACCACATCTTCCTACGGGTCTCAACACGATGAGGTCTACTGAGATTTGGCAGAGATGGCAAGATATCTCCGCGATTCATCAGATCATTCCAGGTCCCCATCAAAGTAGGAACAGTGGCATATTGTCTGGCTCTTCAACCTCAGTTGCACCAGGTGCACGACATCTTCCACGTATCTCAGGTGAAGAGTTATGCGCATGACCCTTCCCACGTCATCGACCATGGAGAGATGAACATCGATGATGGGGCGACATTCATGGAGGTTCTAGTAGAGATTGAGGATCAATAGGAACGAGTCCTATGTGGAAGGTTGATACCTGTACTGCGCATTCACTGGTAGCATAGAAACCTCTAAGAGAGCACATGGGAGCGGGAGGCTCGGATTCATGCTCAGTACCCCCATTTGTTCCCTTAGTTCCAGATGTAGCTTGTGAGGATGTAAAGACCTGAGGTTTTGAGAATGTAAACACCCTGAAATTCTGTGGAATTTTTGTATATAAATATGGGATTTTGACTTGTCCACAAAAATTTACGATTCTTGATTTCAAGGCCTTGTTCGCGTGAAATAAATATCTGATGTTTTGTACAGGTACATTTAGTAAACGTGAGAGCGGAATTTTATATCTTTTGAACCGGTGCTCAGAATTTAAATCCAAGGGAACCGTTGAACTCATAGTGTAACACCCCGAGATTTTACGAAAAATATTCTTTTTAATTTCATTGATGTCTTGTGTCATACGCTACACCAAAAGGTGATTGTGCTAGACGTATCCCAAACATGGCTTGCATTACACACAACCACGACCTTCCACGATAACATATATTGTACGCAATACCGAGTTTTACTAAACAACGATATGTTATATAAACTAGCCGTTATGAATAGTAATACCCACTTTTTGAAATTTTATTTTTCAAAATGGTCTTAATTTTTGGATTCGGAATATCGAAATTAGATTTGGGTCAAATTTTTGTATTTTTCTGAAAACTTTCAATTTTTGATGAATAGTTAAAACACTGGGTTACTATATAAAAACCGAATTGTTATCTAAATAATTATTTTTTTATTTTAATTTATTTTATGTCAAAATTGATACATAATACCTATATATGTTCAATTTAATTCATTGGGGTTATTTTATAATAATTTTAGATATACATAAATTTTATTGAACTTTTCACTGTCTTTTACCCACCTTCTAAGAAAATTTGGAAATTCACATAAAACTTAATTTTACCGCTTCTATGTGTGGAATTTCAAAAATCCTAGAGACATGGTCAATATCAATGACTAAAATGAGGTTCAATGAGATGAAAATAATTTTTGGTGAACAGTAACTTTTTACTTTTATTTACCACGGTTTAAAGTAAATAGGGTAATTAAGGGTAAAAATGATATTATTATTACCCTAACACATGTCCTAATTCTATTGGATATGTTTTTTTCGTCAAAAAACAACCTTAGGAATAAAATATGACCATTTATATCCACTTGGATTCGATTAGGACATTTATTATTAATTTATTTAAAGAAGGGTTAAAATAGTTAAAATCAATGTTTAATGACTAAAAAATTTGTAATATAGGGTTATACAAATGATAACTTAGACAATAAATATTTATTAGTAAAATAAGAAGAGTTCTGACATAATGGTATTTTATTTTTAATTTTTAGACATTAAATAATTTAATTTATATATGACACAATGATGATGTAGTAATTATCTTATTAATGAAATATTAAGATAATTGATGTTATAAATAAAAAAATAAATGTAATTTGAGACTTTTTATGAATTCAACTAATTTTCGTGGTTAATATGACATGTTAGTATTGATTTAATTAACTTTTTCAGAACTAATAATGCTTCTATGATTTTTACAAAAAATCAATTACCAAATAGTGTACAAATTGACATGAAATAGTTTTCAAAACAAATATTATATTATTAATTAATATTATATTCCTAAAAATCTATGGTTCGGCCAAGATACTTATATCATTATAGGTGTATCATTAATGGACCACTTGGGATTCTATTGGATGTATATTGTATGTTTATGAACTATATAATATAAATATACAAAGTTACATGGTAAATGTCAATCTAATTAACTAAGAGTTAAAACTAAAACATAAGGGTAATATAATGACTCAAACCTGTATAAAATATATTGGTTGAGAGTTTTTCAACCCATACCAACCTTATCTTCGAAATAAATCAATTTGGATCTATTAAAAACCTATGAAGACATTATTATAAAATAATATTTTAAGTTTTTCCAAAGGTTCCCCTCTCCTCCATTATAAAAAGGGCACCCTTCCCTCTTCTCTTCACACCCTTTTGATCCTTGAAGCTTGGCCAAACCCTGACCATTTATATTCTCCACTTCCCTAGAAACATTCTGGAGGTAATGTTCTTCTCAAATGACCAACTCTACTTCCTTAAGAGAAGGCATAAATGAGGTGCGTCGAAAATAAGGTAATCTCTTCTTCGGATTTTCGCAAGTTTCTTTCTTGTTCAACTTCTTCTTATATAGTTTCCTTTTTATAAAGTAATAACATCAGTATTACTTATATACTTATATGTTATTATAAATATGAAACAAACATATTTCACCATCTATCCATCCTATGGAAAACGAAATCACCGCGCGTACGTACGTACAGAATACCCTCTCCACGCCGTGGTGTAATCTTTTTTCGACCACCACCTTACTTGGATGGGAATAATAATTAAATAGAAAACTATATATGATTAATATAATGTGATATTGATTCAGAAATAGTATACATACACTTCAACCCAACTCCACGATCATGGGAATGGTATCATCGCTCGTGCGTACGTACGGACTACCGTCTCCACGACGTGATGAGATTCATTCTACATGTTAACCATTAATGAATGATTATAAATTATATATAATAAGTAATAATGAAATTTATGACATAATAATACTGTATTTATGTATATACATATGTATGTCATCTACTTAATTCCATTCAATTAAATAAGGAAATGAAAACAGCATTCATGCGTACGTACAACATACCGTCTCCATGAACGGTGTATTTCATTCTATTTATCAGTCTATCATATATATATATATATAATATATATTTATCATGTTTTACATTATATAATTAATTAAATCAGGATATAAATAAAAATATCATGAAAAACAATTCCAAACACGTACGATAAATAAAACGATTTTACCCGAAATGCTACTTTAACATGGAATTTACAAAAGAACGGGTAATATAAAGTCATAAGTGAACAATTTAAGACATCATAACAATGAATATGATTCTGTAATAAGTCAATGAAATTATTTGAATCATCATGCCGGAGTTTTGGATTCGTATGAAGTTTATCAGACCTAAGGTAAGGGATAATTATTCCAATCTCATTATTATTTGAGATTGTTTATTCGTAAATATTTACTGGGGGTTATGTTTATTATCCATGTCCATATGTTCTGAAAATGTTTTCAAAAATTTTTTCATTCTTTCCATGTATTTTTAAAGATATTTTTAACCTTTTCTTACTTTTACCACATCGTATGGATGGAATCTTTCTTTTGTTTACCATACGAGATACCTTTTGACTTTTCCGACAAAAGTACGAGGAGAATGTTTTTTTAACCTATATGGCATGAACAGATTCTTATTGTTTCATAAAGTCTTATTACTATGAAGATTCCTATGAATGTTTTCATTATTATTTTCAACATAAACCTTTTATTTTGAAATTGAATGGAATTTTTTGAAAAGATAATGATTCAGAAAAAGAAAGGATATTTTCCTCAAGAATTCATTTCAAGAGTTTTGTCAAAACTATTTTACATCTAAGATGAAATTATTTAATAGGTTTATGTTTCAAGTGTAATGTCTCTATTATTTATATGGTTTCACTTTTATTATGAAGAAATGATATCCATTTTTTTATATGGATTATGTTATGATGGGATGATATTTATGAAACCCATTTTATTCATTGGGTTATTATGAATGATGTATGTTTATTTTGTGGCGAAAGTAAGAATGATTTCATTATGATATGGGTGGGACCTATATCTCCCACCAATGAATTGGGTATAGATTTATATCTTATTAGATAAACATGGCTGGAACAATAAGTTAATCTGGTTCAGTGATACAGGACTGGAACGTGGAGTGAACTCTATTCAGAAAGGGACTTTGTCCACTAAGATGGTCTTCGCAGCAATGCCTTGGCTACTATGGAAATTATAACAAGTGTTGAATGGTTTCCACAATTACATTATTTATTCCCATGATATTTTATGAATATTGATGTTCCTTTATGATATATTCCTTATGTACTTCTATGATTTATGTCTTTGCTCAATATTTTGATGTTTAGATTTTATGTTTAAGCTTTTTCATTCAAATGATTATGGATTCCTTTATGTTCTCTATGCTTACCCTTACTGAGAATTTGAGCTCACCCTTTTTATGTTTTCTTTTCCCCAGGGTATAAATAAAGTGTTTAGGTAAGAAAATAAATGAGTAAGATATTAATGGGAGGAGTTGAAGATCTTTCACCACGATTAGAAGATTAAATTCCGAGTTTCCAAAGGCACTAAACTATTACGGTCCTTGTGTGTCTGTTTTTGTTATGTATTAAGTATTCTACAAAAGTAATGTAATGCCCATGTACGTCAAGCTTTGGGTCTCGGAAGATGGTATTAGAGGAAAGGTTTAGTCAACCTTTGGAAACTAGGATGCGAGAACATTAGTGAGATCCCTTGAGATATTTCTAAGGTATGTCTAGGGATGTCCCTTAGGTTAAGTATAAGTATATGTTATATTACTAGAATTATTGTAACGATCTTAGAATTTAACCTAAGATGTTATATATTGAAGGTAATCCCCCTTGATTATGATGTTGGCCTCTCACACTATTCTTTTTGGGTTTTAGAAAATGGCTAGGAAGAGGAAGATTCACAATAATAGAGGATATAATGGATAGTGGAATGATATTATTAATGAGAAACCGAATGAAATTGGATATGGATGTCCACATTTTGTAATTATGCCTAATCAGTAATCTCATAATACGATCAATAATCTCATTTTTTGTATGTTTCCCGACACAGTTAATAAGAAAAATATGGAGATTAATGATGATCATAGAGGAAGGAAATTTCAATTTCTATCATGTATATCATGTGGGAAGAGGCATCAAAAAGATTGATTCAAAGGAACTAGAAGATGCTTTGGGTGCAGAAAAGAAGGACACAAATCCAGTAAGTGCAAAGAAAAAGGTCTAGTTAACACAACAGATAAGAATAATGTTATTGCTACGACATCAACAATGATTAAATGTTTTCAATGTGGAATGTATGGGAATTATGAAAATAAATGCCCTAAGGGAAAGTCACATGAAGAGAATCAGCGTGGTCATATGGGTAGTATTTATGTTGTTAATGATAAAGAGACTACAAATGATATATGAGATGAAATAATTGTTAATGCTCAGTCAATGGTTTAAGAAGGTAGTGGAATGATTGTATGTTTATCAAGAGATATGTTGTATAGTTAATTTAATGGTACTATGGAATAAAGAAACATCTAAGGATTGTTACACTATGGTTTTTCCTAAAGTATTTGAAACTATATATTGAATGGTACTGGTAACCATTAATGTTTATTCAGATATTTTTGGAAAGAAGATGATATGCACATAATGAATGGATAAGGAGGAAATAATATATTTGATAGTATTCAGGAGATAATGATTGTTATATGAACTAAGTGATATCACAGTTTGAGCATACAAAATTTTGGCATTTTGGTATGTGGAAAGAGTTTACCTTTGACACAACTCATGTTTTCACTACGGTTCAATGGGTATTTATTTTTCAAGAGAATACATGATTAAGGCCTTTGAATGTTTTAAATGTGACTGAAAAAACATATCTTATGATATATGGGGATCAATGATGGTATTAAAATTCTTGTAATATGAACTCTCTGGTAATCGTTTTCACTATAATATGAGATTGGACAGCAGTATTTTGGATAAGCATAAAGATTGGAATGGATTTTGTTGGACATATGTTAGTATTGTTTAAGGCTAGAACTTTTTCGATATTATTGATGTAAAGTTATAATAATGTATTTTTTAAAAAAAAGACAACCTGCAGGATGGGCGACAACCCGTCACGTCGGACAAGTCTGTGGGAATTGAACCCACGACCGAATTGCGACATGCCCTTATTTCCTTCCACTGGCCTACAGGAAGTCCCTGGTTAGTAGAAACTAGTTTTATTTAATTATGCAGGATGATAGATGAATTATAAGTCCATTTTTGAACCATTACTGATTAATCTCACCATAGATGGACTTATGTATATAACTTTTGCTAACTAAAGTTTGAGATAGATGGAATGACCTATCATTCTATCGCATGATATGATAAAACTTCACCAAATACAAATTCAACTTCATTTATTAAAGAGATGAAGTGGAAATTTTTCATGGCACGAGAAATGGTGTGATTTTACCAAAATAAATTATGTATTTCTTCTAATTAAAATTATTCATCATTCGGGAAATGATCTTGAAAACCAAAAATGTAGTCCTAGTGCCCTTATATTTGATGAATCAGATGGTACCCTAGATCATAACAAATTTTTGGATTTGTGATTATTGGATTTTTCATAGCCATGTTCTCTACCACTCTCAATCAGAACATGACGGTCAAATATCTCTTCCATATCCATATTTTCACCTATGTTCTCCTACATGGAAACCCAGTGATTAGATAATTTGGGTAACCATTACGTTTCATACTTTTGTTTTTAAAGATAAGTTTTTGTATTCCTTTTTACGATGTGGGTTTCTATTAAAGAAACTTTCTAATAGTAAAGCATTTATAACCCCTACAAATTTCGAGGGAAAAATTAATATTAAGGGCGGTAGAATGCGACACCCCAAGATTTTATAAAAATCATTCCTTTTAATTTCATTTATGTATTGTGTTGTACGCTACTCCAAAAGGAGTTTGTGCTACACGCATCCCTAACTTGGCTTGCATTACACGCAATCGTGACCTTCCACGATAGCGTATGTTGTAGGCAATACCGATTTTCACTAAACAACGATATGTTATATAATCTAGCCGTTATGAATATTAATACCCACTTTTTGAAATTTTATTTTTCAAAATGGTCTTTATTTTTTGATCCGGAATATTGAAATTAGACTAGGGTGAAATTTTGGTATTTTTCTGAAAACATTCAATTTTTGATGTATAGTGAAAACACTGGGTTACTATTTAAAATCAAACATTTTATTTAAATAATTATTTATTTTATTTAAATTTATATTAGTTCAAAATTGATACATAATACCTATATAAGTTCAATTTAATTCATTGGAGTCATTTTATAATAATTTTAGATATATAAAAATTTTATTGAACTTTTCACCGTCTTTTACCCACCTCCTAGGAGAATTTGGAAATTCACATAAAACATAATTTTACCGCTTCTGTGAGTGGAATTTCAAAAATCTGAGAAACACGGTTAATATCAAGGACTAAAATGTGGTTCAATGAGATGAAAATAATTTTTGGTAAATATTAACTTTTTTTTTATTTACCACGGTAAAAAGTAAATAGGGTAATTAAGGGTAAACATGATATTAGTATTACCCTAAAACATGTCCTAATTCTATTGGATAAGTGTAATTAGACCAAAAAAAACCTTAGTATTAAAATATGACCATTTAGGTCCACTCGGATTAGATTAGGACATTTATTATTAATTTATTTAAAGAAGGGTTAAAATAGATAAAATCAATGTCTAATAACTAAATCATTTGTAATATACGGTTGTACATAAGATAAATTAGACTATAAATATTCATTATAAATATAAGAAGATTTAATACATAATGGTATTTTATTTATAATTTTTATCGATTACATAATTTAATTTATTTGTGACACAATGATGATGCAGTAATTATCTTATTAATGAAATATTAACATAAATGATGTTATAAATACCAAATAAATGTAATTTGTGACATTTTTATGAATTTCAATAATTTTATTGGTTAATATGACACTTTAGTATGGATTTAATTAATTTTTATCGAACTAATTATGTTGTTATGATTTTCAAAAAAATCAATTACCAAATAGTGTCTAAATTGACATAAAATATTTTTTAAAACAAATATTATATTATTAATTGTTATTATATTCCTAAAAATATAAGGTTCGGCCAAGATACTTATATCATGATAGGTGTATCATTAATGGACCACTTTGAGGTCTCTTGGATGTATATGGTATGTTTGTTATCTATATAATATAAAAATACAATGTGACATGGTAAATGTCAATCTAATTAACTAAGAGTTAAAACTGAACGATAAGGGTAGTATAATTACTCTAACCTGTATAAAATTTATTTGTTGAGAGGATTGAGAACCCTACCCACCTTAGATTAGAAATAAATCTATTTTGATCTATTAATAACCGAATATGACTTTATTATAAAATAATATTTTAAGTTTTTCCAAAGGTGCCCCTCTCCTCCCTTATAAAAAGGACACCCCTTCCCTCTTCCCTTCACACCCATTATAGCCTTCAAGATTGGCCATACCCTGTGCACTTATCTTCTCCACTTCCCTAGAAAATTTTTTGAGGTTTCGGTCTTCTCAAAAGTCCAACTCTACTTCCTTAAGAGAAGGCTTAAAGGAGGTGCGTCAAAGAATATGTAATCTCTTATTCTGATTCTCTCAAGTTTCATTCTCTTCAACTTATTCTTCTTTAGTTGTATTATTATAATGTAATAAAATAAGTATTACTTATATACTGATATGTTATTATACATATGAAACAACCCAATTTCACTTTATATCCATCCTACGGAAAACAAAATCACCGCGCGTGCGTACATACGGAATACCGTCTCCACGCCGTGGTGTAATCTGTTTCCGACCACCAACTTACTTGGATGAGTAAAATGGTGTAAATAGATAACAATATATGATAATATTAATTTGATATTTATTCTGAAATATTATACATACACTTCAATACAACTCAATGATCATGGAAATGGTATCATCGCCCGTGCGTACATACGGACTACAGTCCCCACGACGCGATGAGATTCATTCTCAATGTTAACCATTCTTGAATGATTATAAAGTATATATAATAAGTAATCATTAAATACATGACATAATAATACTGTATATATATATATATATGTCATCTACTTAATTAAATTCTATTCAATAAGGAAACGAAAACAGTGTTCATGCGTACGTACGGCCTACCGTCTCCATGAATTGTGTATTTCGTTCCATTTATCGATCTATCATATATATATACCTATATATATTATATATAAATCATGTTCTACATTACGGAATTAATTAAATTAGGATATAAGTAATAATATCATGAACATCAATTCTAAACACGTACGATAAATAAAACGATTTTACCCAAAATGCTGCTTTAACAGGGAATTTACAAAAGAACGGGTAATATAAAGTCATAAGTGAACCATTTATGATATCATAACAATGAATATGATTCTGTAATAAGTAAACAACATTATTTAGATCATTATACAGGAGGTTCAGATAAGTACGAAGCATATCGTACCTAAGGTAAGGGATAATTATTCCAATCTCATTCTTATCTACGATTGTTTATTCGTAAATATTTACTGGGGGTTATGTTTATTATCCATGTCCATATGTTCTCAAAAAGTTTTCATAAAATTTTTACATTCCTTCAATTTATGTTTAAAGAAATTTTTATAGTTTTCTAAATTTTACCACATCGTATGGAAGGAGTATTTTTTTTGTTTACCATACATGGTACATTATGAATTTTCCGAATAATGTATGAGGAAAATGTTTTTTCAACTTATACGGCATGAACAGATTCTTACTATTTCATAATGCCTTATTTAAATGTAGCATCATGTACATTATTTCGTGATTATTTTCATCATAATCATTTTCTTTTAAAATAGAATGGTTATTTGTGAAAAGAAAATAATTTAGAAGATGAAAGGATATTTTCTTCAAGAATTCATTTCAAGAGTTTTGTCAAAACTATTTTACATCTAAGATGAAATTATTTCATATGTGTAAGTTTCAAGTATAATGTCTATATTATTTACATGGTTTCACTTTTCCTATGATGAAATTATATCCATTTTTTTATATGGATTATGTTATGATGGGATGATGTTTATGAAACCCATTGTATTCGTTGGGTTATTATGAATGATGTATGTTTATTTTGTGGCACAAGTAAGAATTATTTCGTTATGAGATGTGTGGTACCTATATATCACTCCAATGCATTGTGTAAAGATTTATATCTCATGAGATAAACATTTCATGAAAGGTAAGTTAATCTTGTTCACTGATACAGGACTGGAGTGAGGAGTGAACTCAATTCAAAAAGGGACTTTTTCCACTAAGATGGTGGTGGCAGTAATGCCTTGGATTCTATGGAAATCATAACAAGTTCTGAATGGTTTCCACAATTACATGATTTATTCCCATTCTATTTTATCATGATTGATGTTCCTTTATGATATATTCATTATGTACTTCCATGAATTATGTCTTTTCTCAAGATTTTTATGTTTAGATTTTATGTTTGAGCTTTTTCATTCAAATGTTTATGGATTGTTTTATCTCCTCTATGCTTACACATACTGAGCATTTGAGCTCACCCTTTTTATGTTTTCATTTCCCCAGGATATAATGAAAGGTTTTAGGTAAGAAAAAAATGGAGAATATGTTTATGGGAGAAGTTTAAGATCTTTCACAATAATTAGAAGATTAAATTCTGAGTTTCCAAAGACACTAAACTATTACGGTCCTTTTGTGTCTGTGCTTGTTATGTATTAAGTATTTCGCAAAAGTAATGTAACTTCCATGACTGTCAAGAATTGGGTCTCTACACACAGTGTTGGTATTCATTTAAGAATACTTTCACCTCGATGATAGTGGGTCGAGAATGAAAGTTATTTTTCATAGTTTTTAAGAGTTAAATTAAATAAAAATAATCTGTTAACATTATTTTTTATTTTTGGTGGTTAAAACCTCCAAGAAGAGGTTAAGGTGGGGGTCACCACACCATAACATTCCAAAATAAGTTATGGTGGTGGGGCCCACCCTAGGTCTAAACATCTCTTAGTAATTAAATAGATGGGGACTACAAAGACTTTAAACCCCTTGAACTCTCCAAAAGTGGGGGAAACCCTTGAACATCCCTCATAAATGTTCCAATCCACAAAAATTAATTAATGGAATTAATTAATTAATTTGAAATATTTTTAATTGTTGTGCCAATAAATAATAGATGACGTTTCCATCTATTATTTAGTTGGCATGATTATTTTTGGGGGAGCTTTGTGGAAGGAGAAGAACTCTCCAATAAAGAATGAAAAGAACTCCGTCTTTGACTTCGTCACCTTCGAATGTCCATCCGCCAACGTCGGATATGCTGTTCTTTTTCCAACATTGATGATTTGACACCCGCCTTTCTGCAACTTCATCAATGATCAACAATACGAGGTAGGGGATTTTAGTTGATTTAGTACCAGTTCTACGTCATTCAAATTATAGAATCTGAATTGCTGTTTTATATCACCATAAAGAGGAGGGCTCAGACTGCATGAACACGGCCCAAACCTCCACCATTTTATCTCGTTTGTTTATGATGTAGGAAGAGCAATAGAGGCCTACATTCGGGCCGACCGTGAAAAAATATGGTTGCGAAGGGAACCGATGACGCAAGGTTCACCGGGTCACTAGAGGAGCACAACACCGTCGTGCTGTGCAGAGAACCGTCTCGTGGCTATCAAAGGTAGTGGCAGAGCAAGGTGGCCTGATGGCCGCCGGAGGGGGAAGGCTTCGTCGCACCGTACGGGTGGAAGGTTCGTGGGAGTAAGACGGAGGGGCGCAGCATTATCGCTCCGTGGAGGAGGTGCCAGGAGTGGCCGATGTCGGAACTGACAACCAGTGGTGCAGAACTGAATGGCATCTCAGCCAGCCAGATAAGGCGGGACCCCCCTGGGTCACGCATCTTCCAAACCGTCGCTTAACACTGGTTCCATTTGTCAAGAAGGGGGGGGGGCACGACACCCCCTCCCTGATGCATGGAAATCCAGGCCACACAGGCAAGATAGCCGGGCCACGCGGTCCACCAGGTAGGCCTCGTGGGCGACCAACCAGATGGGCCATGCGGACCGCTGGCCATCCGGGCCGGGCCGCCCACACGAGATGGGCCACCCACTTGGGCCAAGCCACTGTTGGTTCGGGTCCGCCCCGCGGACTGGGTCGGACCCCGATCTGGACTCGGGATGGGATGTGTCAGTCCGACTGAGTCGGACCGGACCCGGACCCACTTTTTCCTATTACACCGTTTCTCGCATATCGTGGGCTATGTGTGTCTGATCGATGAACCATCTATGGAGAATTAAATCTTTGAGCGAGACGTTTCTTCTGAAATATCCCACATGAGGTTTGGACATAGTTGGGGTACGGTCATTTTGGTTTGAACATAAAAACCTACTGGGCCTCCGGGTCGGAAATGCCAATAACACACAGATAGGGCACTCGATTGATGCGTCATCTTTTGCGTTGATACCCATATGATGAGGAGGACCCTTGAGATACATCTACTTGGTATTTCCTCACTGTTGGAGTATTGACCAGTAACTCTTGGAGCGGATCCTCCAAGATACGAGTGAGTGGAGTATGAAGATGTAGTAGCTGGGTGAGACCTGACGACTGCTGAACTTTCAACTAGGAGTGTTTCGACTAGTCTAGTGGAAAGCGTCTCTGTGTGATGCAGCAGACCCACAGGGTGGAGTATCTCTGTGTGATGCGGCAGACCCATGGTACTCGACAGGAGGAGTAACTCAGCAGGCTACGGGGGGGGGGGGGTCGCCTATATGTGATGCGACCGACCCACAGTGGAGAGTTCCTCTGTGTGATGAGGCAGACCCATGATGCTCAATAGGAGGAGTACCAATGCAGTACAGGATAGTGGGAAGCTTCTCTGTGTGATGCGGCAGGCCCACAGTACACTAAAATGGAGGAGTACACCAGTAGTCATGATTTTGACAGATCGACTGGGAGTGTTACATGTTACCACCCTAGAATAAAATCTTGGTTTTCAGCTGAGTCAATGAATTTGTGTTTTCCTAATGATTGATATGGGTTACTAGATAACTTATGTATATGTATGGTCATATACCTATATAATGGTTATCCGTTGAATCTATACGTTGTGGTTTATCCTTGTCAGATTTTCTGAGACATTGAGGGTCTCAGAGTCCCTACTGAGTATCGTTATTCTCACCCCTGCACGGGCTATGCTCGCACCTCGTTTTATTAGATGCAGATGACGTACATTTTAGAATGAGGTAGAGAGTAGAAGGAATAGATAGTACCTGGAGGTGGACCACTAGACATGATGGTACACGGAGTGGACGGACAGATGTTGAGTGCGGAGTAGGCCATTAGTACCTACCATTTAGGTAGGAACACCAGAGGACGGTCTAGTAGATGCTTTTCTATTCTTCAGCTGTACTAGCATTTCATATGTATTGTACTTTACTATTGGGCTTGTATTTTCAGTCCCGTTACTTCTAGAACTCTCTTTTGTATACAGTTTTATGTAGTGATTTACTTCCAATTTTGTACTCTGTTGTGTGTGTTTCATTTACAAAGGAAATGCCTTCTGAGTTTAGGGATTTTTGCCTTTGGTTCTAGTCGCCAGCCCCTGGCATATGGAAGGTGAGATTGGGGTAGTAATTATATGGGCCTCGAGGTATGGGTCGAGAGATGTTTTATGTAAGACCTTGTGTACACATTACATGTTTTAAAAAAATTCCATGTGTGTCCTTTCTCTTCCCTATAAAAGGAAACAAACTCTCCCACTTCTTTACAACTCTATAACCAATTAGGTTGTAACCATTATACACAAATAGTATCCCAACTTCCCTATCCCCCTCTTAAAATCCTCATTTTTTTTAGAAATCATTCCATGGAATCCCTATGGTGAAAACCAGAATGATTGACCTTATTAAGAGGTAACACCCTCCATCTAGCTTGTTATGTTTACATTTGTACTCCACCCCTTTAATTATTTTTAATATGTTACTTCATATCATTATATATGTTGAAAATATACATTGATTATTTTATGAAATGGGTTCTACTGACATATACACACACCTCAACTTAATTGGTAATAAACAAAATGTTTATGTGTAGGGTGAACTACCACCCCACAAAATACTGATTGTTATTTATACCTTTACCCACTTTCATGGTGGGTATTATGATGGAGAATCTATTTATATATGATATATATGATATATATTATTACTATAATCATATGTAAATATTTTATAACACCTTCCTTAACACTTTACGTCTTCGGAAAATACTATAATATTTGTTTGATGAAATGTTTACTACCGCCCCCTAAATGTGATGTGATTCGTTTAGAAACTACATGGAATGTATTAAAGATCGATTTTGTGAAATTACAGAATAAATATAAAATTCTAATTCTAATATAATTATATTATTTACATATATAAATATATCTCATTTACATTAATTATTTCAATATGACATTAATATAGAAACAACGTTTATTTGTACAAACAACCTACCACCTCCATGAATGGTGTATTCAGTTTAAAATTTAAATTTTAACTATATTTTTAAAATTAAAATGTACTTAATATAATTCATAATTATATCATGTTTTAAAATATAAAAATCATGATTTATGTATAATAACCAAAGATATAAAAATTAAGACAAATGCAAATAACAAAAAGGATATTACTCGATGTGAAACCGTAACATTGAATTCCTAACAAGATAGTAATATAAAGTCATAATAAAAAAAATATAATATAAGTTATGAGAATATGATTCTGTTTAAAAAATATATAGTTGTAATAGATGAGTTTTGAATAAGTATTTTGAGATCCATATCATAAGTTAAAGGGATTTCATCTAAATTTTTATTTCTGTGAGATATATGATTTATTTACCATAATTCTTTTTGTGTGGTCTGTATATTGACCACGTATTTTTTAAATGTTTTTATAATAAAATTTATAATTATTTAATTATCTGTTATATGATATTTATTAAATTGTTTAATATTTTAAAATCAACAAAATTTTTAAGACAATGTTGTCTCAATTTTCCTTCATTCGGACACATTTTTTAATTATGCACCAAAATTCTTTTTCAAAGTGTATATAATTCTATATAAAATGTCATATCTTGTATCATAATATTTTCATTATATGTTTTTCTTAATTTATATTCCTTTTATTACATGTAGAGTATGATTCAATGTTACCAAGTGGTAAGAGTTAAATGAAACAATTTCATCACATTTCAAGATGGTTACTCATTATGATTCATTTGGTTAAATCATATGATCCACCTATCATGAACACTAATGAAAATTTTATACTATTTTTATTCTTGATATAATAATTTATTGGTAATAGTTTCAAATCGTTGGTACATATAGTGATCTTGAATGTGTTTTTAAGAAATTATGAATTTACCTCTCAATTTGGTTGGAAATCAATGCAATTTCAAAACCTAATTTTCTAAAAAAATTAAATATTATTCTTGAGTATTCAATTTGTTTTTAATAATTTATTTAAATATGGTTTCAAGATTTTGTAAATGTATTCCATGTGGTTTTGATGAAATGGTTTTCAACCCATTTTGATGATTATTTTACAAGTTTTCATAGAAAATTATTTTCAATATGCTTTCAATAATTCAGTATAAGTTTTTAATGAATTTTTAATGTAATAGTTTTCAAAATGTTTTCATGATTATTTGAAATGTATTTAATGAAAATTTTTTTGTAATAAATTTAAATACATCTTTCAATATTTTCAAAGAAAAACGTTTCCACAATGTATTCAATGATCTCATTATATATAATCATGTAAATTTTTAAGAAATTTTTTTCCAAATGGTTTGATGTATTATAATTCATTTTCAAAAAAGTGATCATATTTAAATCAATAAATGATTTAAAAAAATTATTTCATTGTTATTTTCCATGAAAGATGACATTTTTTGATGTTACTAAATTCCTTCATGGAAACAATCCAAATGTTCAATTACTTTCCTTCTTGAATGGTTTATGTTTTTATACAATTATTCTTCTGAAATCTATTTCTATTTCATGTGAAATAGGCTTTTGGAACTTCTTCATTCAAGGGTTATGATTTTAAAAAAATTATTAAAATATTATCTCTTTTCTATATGTTATGATATGAAAAATTCTTAATGATACCCATTTAATTTCATGTGTTATGATAGGATGTTTATAAAACCCATAACTTTTACGGGACATGATTTTTTGAAAATTTATTATCATATAGAATATGTATGAATGATTTCATTATGATTTGTGTTGGACCTATATATCCCTCCAGTGCATTTGGTAATTATGAATGAATCATGAGTATAAATGTTATACGTGAACATGATTACATGTTCATAATGTTATGCATGGACTTGGTTGCATGTCCATAAGTTTGTGTGTGAACTTGATTACATGTTTGAAATTTTATGAGTGGAAATTATTATATGTTCACAATGATATACATGAACCTGATTTAAAGTTAATAATGTGATTCATGACCCATATTTCACATAAACAACATTATGTGTGATCCTAGTAACTTTTAAATATGTCTATGAGAGGGCATGATTACATGTCTTTATTTTAATATGTTAACTTGTTTATACATATACATGTTCAATATGTTATATTTTAATGTGTAAAAACCCATTCAATGTATTATTTCTATGTAATGATTTCATGGTGTGTGCTCTTGATTTCATAAACATTCATGTCTTATGAAATAAAAATAGATATTCCATGATTCATTTTATCATAGTTTAAATGAAAAGTATGATCTTCTAATGTTCATGATAATATTATTATACCCTAATGTTAATGATATACAAATACATTTCATTTTTTTACCCTTACTTAGAATTAGAGATCATCCATTTTTATATTTCTTTCCTTAGGTAATGAAGATAAATTTTTGAAATGATATGTCTAAGATGGGTTTCAAACATGGAGAACCCAGTGTGATATAATATAGCATGTCCATGAACTAGAGATTAAAGTTCCATGTTTCCAATGTCACTAAACTAATATGGTATTTGGGTATTATTTGGTATAATGTAATAAGTATTTCACAATAGTGATGTAAAGTTAATGTATGAAAATTGTAGGTCACTATAGTTGGTATCTGATCCAGGTTTAATTACAAATTAGAAACTAGTATGGGAACAAATTAGTGATATATCTAGTTATATTTTCATGTATATGTATACAAGTGTGTCTAAGGATAATTATAAGGATGATTTGAAATATTGGAAAATATCTACGAATATTTTTAAAGGATAGAGTAACTGTATTCTATGAAATAAATCCATATCTGGATACTACAAGAGGATGCAACTACAGAACATATGTACCTGGGATTAACACCTCTAACAAGTTGTTTCTGGCCTGACTTAGGGTAATCTAGTATGTGACAATGGTTATTTCAACAGACCTAGTTTGACACTCCTAGGGGAGATTCATTGGGAATTCACAAACCCTCCACAAACCATTAGGAATTATTGAAATAGATTTTGTATGTGAATATATTAGTATAAATATAATGTTACATATAAGAAAGGTTCCATTATTTAGACATCCTATAAGTATTTTTTCCTGATCATGTGGGGTTTTTATGTTATATGTGTTTTTCACCCAATACATTATGGTTTCGGTCAATGGAGAGAACAAGAAGGAACATGATTAACGATAAATATTTTATATGTGGGATGTATAGGAATTATAAAAATCAATTTACAATATGGAAATATCAAAAAGAGAGTTTGGTAGGTGTTATGAGTATTGATTATAGTTATGAACATAAAGAGACTGCAAACAAAATTGGAATGTTATCCGATGTTCTTCCGGTATTGTTTACATTAATCATAATAATCATAGTTATATTGAGGTCATGGATCCTTAATACATGATGTATATTTCTTATTATATGAAAGATGTATTAAGGAATAAATGTATGAATCATGAGTAATGGTTTAAGATTAATATATAATGAATAAAGAACTTATGTTTTGAAATTAAGAGATTATGTTATATAAATCCTGAAATATGAAAATATTTTCATTTTAAGTTTTCATAAATGATTTAAAATGATATGTTGAATGGTGATGGAGAAATAGAAATGTGATATTTTTATTAGGGTAAGGTAACCCTTAATGCGAAAATGTTGTTAATAAAAAATCGGAGTCGTTTTGATTAAGAGATAAATGATTTCAAAAAAGTAAACTGAATAGAACTGATTACAGTAGATCTGATTAAGAATTCATTAAAAAAGTGGTATATTTTCTCATGGAAGAAGTTTAAAACTTCTTGTATTTATGGAATATATTTAGTAACCTTTTAAATAAACAATCATGCATGTTTTCTGAAAATGGTTATGGAAATTCATGTTATTACCATGTTTCAAAATAATATATAGTGAGGGCATTAAAATATTTGTCTTGTGACTACAAAGAGCTACATTATGATATATGTGGGATCAATGTTACGATAATTTTGTGTAATTATATTTCATGTTTTATATTTTGATCATTTAGATGATTTCCGAGGTTATTCATTTATGTGATGTTTATGTTAATATTTTGATGATGTTTGCATGTTTAATGTATTATCTATCTACATGTGGACATTCATATATTGGATAGTGTGTTCTAAAAACAGGTTTTTCATGATATGTGATGATATATGGTAAGTAATAACATGGATATCAAGATATTTTTTGTTCCTTAGGAGTGAATAATTAACCATCCTTTTTCAAGAAATAGGTGATGTGGATTAATGCACAATAATATGTGAGCTTTTCTTGAAATCATTCATGTATATATTTTACTAATAAGTCATCTACATTTAGAAAATGTCCAGGGAATAATATTTTGTCGTAATACATAAAATTTTGTTGAATTGATGGAATTTCAGATCTTCTGAGTGTTATGACTTTCAGGCCCTCAAAATTCTATGGATCATTTTATTTTTTGTGAATGATTATCTCAATCTCTCCCTATAAATATTTATGCTTTTACTCCATCTCTAATACTCACTCCCAACTTATGTTCTCATTTGTGGAAATCCATTTATATATCCCAATCGGTAATAATTATAGTTCCAAATTTCCATTTTAAGGGTTGTTTTGTTAATTATGCTTTCAATATGTGTTTTTATTTATATAACTTACAATTATTAATCCTTTGATAATAATAAAGAATTTCATTGGAGAAATTCATTTTATGGGGGGTAGAATGTAACACCCTGAGATTTTGTGAAATATTTTTTTTGAATGAATTAATGCTATTTTGAATTTTATATTTCACATAATACTGAATATAAGTATTTTTATATGAAATCCACCATGTCTAGGTTTGGTTATATATTTCTCCAAGTCATGATTGTTCTATACACAACACATGGACAAGATTGTGGTATATATATTACAATTCTAGGCTCGTGTTACACAAAATACTGAGTTCTTTTGACATCATGCATTACACTATCTCAAAAATACAATTAATATGGAACCAAATTATTTTTTGTTACATGAAAAAAAACACGGATTTTCCTACATGCAACACTAACTTGGTGTACATTACAATCAACACCTACTTGGAGTTCATTACATGCAACACCTAGTTTATACGAACTATCATTATGCGGTTTTAATTAATTAAGAATGTATATTATAAATTATCCATTAAACATAGCAATATGAACATTATTAACAATATTTTAAATAAATTTTAAAATGGATTTATATAAATAAAAAATATTCAAAATGAAATATATATTTTTTGGTAAAGACTTTGTATGTTTAAAAATATTATTTTCGTAATTGAATTGATTATAATTTTATTCTAAGAAAAATAAAAAATTTAATTATAGAAAAACATAGATATATAAATTGATAAAATAAGCATTATTTTTCTATTTTTAATGTCAAAATTATCATATGAATTTTTTTTTGGTATTTTTTCGGAGAAACTAATTTTTTTAATGAATAGTGAAAAATAATGAATTTTAATCCAAAAATATTTTCCATATAATTTATATGTAAGGATAAATTATATACTAATTTTTTTAAAAGTTTAATTATATAATATTTTTATCAATTATTCTAATGTAGTTCATTATAATCATTTTCAATTCTAAATTGGATATAAAAACCTAGAAAATGTTTAGTGCTTTTAACATTAAAAACCCACTATGTCGTCCCATCTCGGGGATTGACATCAATCAAATATTTTCCAATTTTGTGAGTCTAATATCTAAAAATAAACACAAAATGTTTTAAAAAAAATGTTATTTACTGTCTATTATCTTCAAATTAATTTTTTATGAAATTGATTAATAAAAAGTAATTTAAATTAATTCTAGTGGTTATGTATAAATTAAGCCTAACAACAGACACAACCATACTTTTATGGGACCAAATATCCTAGAAACATGTCCACAACCCTTTGGATGTCCATATATCTGGAATACACCATACAATATTTATTTTTTAATGGTATTTGTTAGTTATGACCATGGGTGAACCTATCTTTTTTTCCGAAATTTCTAGTGTGTCCTTTAATTTACCTATAAAAGGACATTGCCTCTATCACTTCTTCACTCCCAAAAACCACTTAGGATAAAAAAAATAACATCACAAATAGTTTATAAATATCCCTATTCACCTCTATTATGCATACCATATGGCATAAATCAATCCAAGGAATCCCATTAGTTCCAACTAAAATGAGTAACCTTATTAAGAGGTAACACCCTCCCTAAAGCTCCATCATTTTACGTACTTTATCCAACACATAAATATTAAATATTCTATTCTTACATATCAATATATACATACTAAATAAACATATTTATTTTTATTAAATTTTTTGACCTACACTTACACACACCTCGATCTAATGGCTTTCAAATATATTGTTTATGTGTACGGTGAACTGTAGCCTCACTAAAAGATGATTGTTCATTCATCTTTTACCACCACTCATGGTTGGTTTGATGATAGAAAATATATTTAAATATTATATATAGGATATATATTATGTATTTTTTGATATTTAATTCTTATATAACACATGACTTTATACATTCCATCTTGTGTAAATACTATAAATTCTTTTGAGTAGTACAGAAAACTGCCCCATCAAAGTGATGTGATTCATTCACAAACTACATAGACATTATTAAGTATGGGTTATGTTAAATAATACAATATATAATATTAATTTCTATTATAATGATTTTATATACATATATAAATATATTTCATTTACATTCTTTCTTTTAACATGACAGTAATATAGAAACAACATTCATGCATACGTAAGACCTACCATATCAATGAAAATTGAAATCTATTTAATACTTATATATTCCTTATATTATTATAATAAAAATATAATAAATGTAAATTATTTTTATATCATCATTTAAATTATTAAATAAATATATAAGTATAATTACCAAAGAAAATTAAAATTAAGACACATGCGGAGAATAAAGTAAATAAAACTCAATGCGAAACCTTACCATAGAATTGTTGACAAGAGTTTCATATAAAGTCATAATTAAAATATAAATGATATTATAAATTAAAATATTTTTATATATTATAAAATCAAATTTATTATAATGCAGTTTTGAATGAGTATGATGAGATTCAAGAGAAAATATTTGGGCATTTAATCTCACTTTTTATTTCTGTGAGATGCATACTTTATTCACCACCAGTTATTTTTTTGTGGTGAGTATACTGACCATGGATGTATTCAATGATTCAAATAGCAAATGTTATGGGTGTTTAAACTTCCATTTTATGATCTTTATTTTAAGGGGTTAATATTTTAAAAGCTACTAAATCAATAAGATAATTTTTTCTCAATTTTCATTCTTTAAGGAACATGTTTTAGTATGCAACTACATTATTTTTTTGGTTGTATATAATTATATTTGAAATGATATATCATGAATAAAATTATTTTCATGAAATTGTATTTTTAATGTAATTTCATTTCTTACATATAGTGTATGATCCCACATTACCAAGTGGTAAAACTTTATTGAATCAATATCATCACTTTTCAAGATTCCTAATGATTATTCTGCATTTAATTAAATAAAAAGATATAGATATCAAGAACATTAATGAATTTTCTAATCCTATTTTTATTATTGATATATTAATGTATCATTACCAATTTTCCATTATTTGGTATTTACAATTATTAAGAGACTATTTTAAAAAAATTATTAATTCGCATCTATCTCCAGTCAGAAATCATTGTTCCTTCAATCCCATATTTTATAATTTTTATAAAATACTCTTCATTGTTTTTATATCTATTTTGAATAAAAATGGTTTTCATATGTCTTCAATGAAAATTTTATATGTATTTATTTAAGTTTTAAATATTTTTAACCTTATTTTCAACATTATCAATGAATATGGATTTAAATTTTTTTTCAATCATTATTTATATGTTTTTATAGTATTTTAAATGAATTTGTTTTTATATTGCCTTTAGGATTATTTTATATGGCTTCATGGAAATTGTTTTTCAAAACATGTTCAATTTCTCTTTATAAGCATTCAAAGAATAACTTTTCTAAAATATTTTCAAATATTTCTTTATAATGATTCATATATATTTTTTAGAAAATATTTTTCGATAGGATTTATGTTTTATAAAAAAATTTCAAATTTTAATGTATATAATCCTCAAGAAAATTTTTTAAAATATATTTTCATGTTTTTTTCAATATAGAAATACATCTCTTGATGTTAGTCATTCCTTTCTATGAAATGATCCAAAGGATACAATCAAATCTTTTCATTAATGGTTTTTGTTTTTATAGAAGGATTCATATGACACCCATATTATTCCATGGGTTATATGCTTTTTGAATAGACTCTTTTAATTGGTTATTCTTTGATGAAATGATTATAGGAACTTCTATTTTCCATACGAAATGGTTGGATGAAATTTTAATGATACCCATTTTATTTCAAGGGTTATGATAGGATGTTTATAAAACACATAGTTTTGTTATGGGTAGTGAAAAGATGAATATTTTAATATCTTTTGGAATATGTATGAATGGTTTTATTATGATAAGGGTGCTAGATATATCTAAACCTAATTTATTGAGTACTAATGGATGACTCAGGAGTATAAATGTTATGCGTAAGCCTGATTACATGATTAAAATGTTATTCATGGATCTATTTGCATGTCTATAAGTTTATGAATGAACCTGATTAGATATTAAAAAAATGATGAGTGAACCTTATTATATGTTCATGATGTTATACGTGAACCGAATTTAATGTTCATAATTTCAGGAATGAATCTAAGTTATTGTTCACAACATTATTTTTGGACCTGATTTCACGTCCATAAGTCTATTAGGAGCCTTATTTCATGCCCTTAACTAATTTTGTTACAATTTTACTTCTTATACATGTTCAATATTTTAAAAGTGGATGTGTATTCCACTATTGTAGGTATTATTAATATTTTATGTTTTCAAGGCTTATTCTATTTACATACATATAATTCATGTTGTATGAATGGAAAATCATTATTCAATGATTAATTTTTAAGATTATTGATATGTATGGTATGATATTATAATGATCATGATCATGTTATTATACACTTATGATCATGATATGAAAACACATTTACATTCTTTATTCTTACTAATAAACTAAGATCACCCTATTTGTTATTCCTCCCCATGGTAATGAAGATATATTTATTGCATGATTTATATAAAAGGGTGTTTATTATTTGAGAACCAAGTGAAATAAAATGTATCTCACTCATGTACACTTTTTTATATTTCCTTTTTTCAAAAGATACTAATCTAATATGTTCTTCAGTTGTCCATTTGTATAATGTTTTATGTATTCCGAAAAATTGTTGTTGTTTTAATGTATGAAAAGTGTGGGTCGCTAGAAAAAATGTGTTGATAAATTCCATAAAAAATTTATAATGATATCATAGATAACCTATTAAAAATAACTACAAGATATTCCAAAACCTTTTCTTTAATAGTCATATTGCGAAAGGATGTCACAATTCATAGATCAAAACCAAAAACATTGTGTTATTGTGTCACATCCAATATTTAATTTCACAACCTGATTTTTTGATATTAATTATAAATAGATATAAGTTAATTTCCACACCAGAAAATCAACGTCAAAATTAATCCTAATTCAACATTACAAACCACGATTCCATAAAATTTTCTTCCCACAGAATATGGCACCGCTAATACTCCCTTTTTATAATCCTTCAGAATAACTTATGAAAATAAAAAAATATCCCAAAAAATGGAAGTCATATTTATGGAATGTAATAGGGTATAAAAATAATAGATATCATTTTATCTCATTTAACCACCACCTAATTTGGTATTAAAATTCACAATATCCCCCCTCATCATTCCAAAGAAGGATATATCATCTAAAAACATTAGTTTGATATAAAATTTTTTGGAATCCCAAAAAAAATATCATAAATATAAAATATGAAAGAAATAATTTATAGGACTAGTAAATACATGAATTCTCACCATATAGAAAAAAATATGTTCATATATCTTTATCATACATATTTCTATGTTACCTTACTAAAACATTATGGAACCAACCAAACATAAAACCACCATAATAAATATCTTCATATAATTAGGTGTACATGAAAATAGTAAATCTTTACTCTACTAAACATCTCCCAAGTAGATTGTAACCCTCATCAAAACACAATGATCACTGATATCAATAATATCTTAATTCATGGAACTCTCTGAAGAAAAGGGTTTTTGGTAAGACCAGATTCATCAGACCAAACCTACTTCAACTCTTAGATACTCTTCATACATGTCAATGGAATTTATATAATATATCATGAGTGGATCACCAACAAATAAGAAAATATCATCCATCCAAAGTAAATTTTTATTAAGATAAGTAGAAACTACACAAAGAGGACTACGGAGGTCTAAAGAAATGCAAACCAAGGGCATCCCCTCTAATCAAATGAACACCTTCCGCCTTCAAACTGTTAATCCGTAAAATTTTTGCGTCTGTGGAACTGTGGTCAGCCATGGAGGCCAAAAAGTCTGCAACCTTATTCCCCTCATGATAAATGTGAGAAAGAGTAGTGTTATGACCAAGCATATGACGACAGTTCCTGATCACGTACTCTATGGACCACGGAGTAGAGCGTTTCTCTTTGAGGCAATCTAGGAGGACAAGTGAGTCCACCTCCACTTCCGAGATGGCAACCTCCTCTTGAATGCACAAGGAAAGTCCTGTGAGAAGAGCCCGAGCCTCTGCTAGAATGGCATTTCCCCTGCCCAGAAAACAAGAGAAAGCCAGGATCACATCACCCTTATTATCTCTAACAACCCCCCCTCAAGAAATCACCCCCGTTGCGCATGCTCCATCAGTATTGAGCTTGTACCCTTCAGCAGGGGGGTTCCATCGAACCCACTTCCCAGGTCCTACATCCTCAGGAAGGGAAGGATAAATGTTGTTCTTCTGCATGCATGGAAAAGGGAAGGACCACTGCTGCTTTTTAAAGAGCCACGCCATGTCGATAAGCTGGAAACGTATGCGCGCGAGGATAGCTCTAGTTGAAGGTCTGACTCCTTCGTATCGGGCTTGGTTCCTGGCTTGCCAGATGCACCAGCACCCCACATTAAAGGGGATAGCACGGGAAAGGCGAGTCTTCTCCGAACCAAGCGCTCCTTCAAACCATCTTTCCATAAACTCATACTCTGTCTCCTCAGATCTTGGAGACCTGACTCCCCCAAGAGAAGACCAAACGTTCAACGCCCATTCACTTTTGAAGAAGAGGTGATCCAGGCTTTCCTCTGTTTACTGCTTGCAACAGTGGCATCCTGAGGCCAAACTGATCCCAAGTTTCTTGATACAAATAAGAAAATATCTCTTATCAATAATATTCATCTCTTCATCACAATCTTCTATAATGGTCATGTAATGCGTTTCAAACATCCAACTTGTTCATAGATGATTGATCATCATCTATTAAAAATCTCATGTTCCTATAATTATTAAGTGTATATAATTATATCAAATTATGGAATATAACTAGAATAATTCTCACACCTCTAATGATTAGCGTAAAACCAATATTTTTAGTGATAGAAATATCACAATCACTGATGAAATAAGAATAATATTTATAAAACATAATAAATCTACCAAAGATACCCTATTTGTTTAAAGATAATATTTCCCTTTATAGTGTAATATGGTATGATTCTATTAAATCAACAACCACTTCATTTTATATATAATACATGTGAAAAAAATTTCAACATAAAGTAATCTAACTATATCCTCTTATAATTTACCCTTTTTCCTCAAATATAGTTTCACGATTCTTCTTATTTTTGTAATTATTTTCATAGAATAAAAGTTTCTCTACACATGAGACTAATTTTCAAAAAAAATTATTTTATTTTCCTCTTATATTTTATTGATATCTATGACTATCATGTCCATTTTTCATAGCCATAATACCTATATTACCTTAAGTATCAATATAAATAGTGTTTCACTGAGTCTTAATAATGACCAATGAAGATACCCCATCATCCAAAATCAAGGTGTCTTTTAAATAATTAAATGTCGTAACAAGAAAATAATATAAAATGGTAAATATACCATGAGGTTCAATGTTTTTTTATATGTCATTCATTTCAATAGAAAACACAATACATTTGTCACTGGTCTTGAAAACCAATAAATATAACATTAGAAGAAGATTTGTGAACTCACCCAGATAACTACCATAATCTCCCTTATAAGGTATTCACAAGTGATATAATATTTTTTTGATACTAAAAAAAGTGTTTCTAATTCATACATTGTATAAATATTTTCATAAATATCCTTGGTATTTATCTGATTTATCACCTCTTGTAGAGTATTATAATCCAAATACATCAGGATTGTGGATTTTAATAATCTTACAATATCCATCCAGTCATTATCACCCATCTTCATTGTCATTTCTTAATTTTATTCCTTCAATTCTTCTATTTTAATCTAATTTACCATGATATGTTTTACACATTTATTACATAGATTAAAATTATTTTCCCGTTAAACTATTTTATGTTCGAAAAACTACATTAGCATGAAACAGATTTATCAAATCAACAAGAAACATTGATAACCTAATTTGATAACAGTTGTTGGGGAGAAAACTGATTTTTCCAATGATAAAAAAATAGATTGTAAGATAAATATTTTGAGAATATCCAATGAAAATAGAAGTGAAAATATGTTCAAATTAAATTGAGATATATATTATAAATGGGGGAATCTCTATGATATGAAGGATTAAGAAAACATTGGAAATTAATGAAAAAGAACACTAAAATTTGAGTAACAACAAAACTCATGTAAAATGAAAAAATGTGAATTAAATTGAGTTTTCAAAAAATATGAAGAAACACACAGTAATACACCTCCACTATTTTCATGATAATCATCAAATGGATTTTTCTATTTTTTTAGAGATCAAAATTAAAGACATGGAATTGTTACTTGAACTCCACAACATTATTATATAACCCAATTTCTCCCTGGTCATTATGGCATACTATATGCTTCTACCTGAAACTGAAAGTAATTCCCCAAATATCGTCCTGATGCAACATTTCAAAAAATGATTCAATAAAATTTACCCTCATATAATTCATTACTCAAGATTACCTCTTTTTATATATGATTATAATCCCATCAAAAAAGATATAAATATTATATCTCAAACACAATAGAGGAAAACATCTAATCACATTATAGAATTTTGAATAATTCAAACTCTAATTTATATCATTTTTATCTCAAATCAATTAGTTAAAAGGCTAGACAATAACAAGACACCCATATTTCTCCGATCTAGATTCACTTTCATCCAATCATAGTCTCACAGTCCTCCAGTAATCCTAAGAATCCCGACACAGACATCCAGTGCCCCTCACCACTTCCTAGCTCCATTTATATAAACAAAGTTGATCAAGATTATTTTATTAATGGATGGTGATAAACAGTCAACCAGGATACTTTAAACTGTGAGAGAATTTATTTTTGTACTAAATTAATGATGGGATGAGGGATGTTTAGGGGAAATATGTAAATTGGAAAAATATTATCAGAAATATATATTGTTTTAAAATATTTTTTAAAAATATTTTGAGTTTTCAATAATAATATACATTAATTTAATTAATCTAAATATGTTATTTAACTGAATAAAATAAATTTTAATAAACTTAATAAATAAAATTGGAAATTAAATTGAATGCGATATTTTTTGAAATTGACTTTATGTGAGAATTATTTTCTCTCCCAACCATGCTATGATATATATACCTTGACTATTATTCCAAAATGGTAATTTTTGATATCAATATAAGTTTACCAACATTCAAATTGAACATGATTTTGTTTCAACCACAACCTAAATTAAACTAATATCTGTGTTAGATATAACACCACATCCTTAGCAATCAAGGGAAGATACAATTAAAATTAGAACTATTTTTTATGTATACAAGAATAAAAATGTGGAATATATATTTATTAATTAACTATATATTGAAATTGACTCAATGAAATGCCTAAAAATCAATGGTCCTCCTAAACTCAAAAAAATATCACAACATCGTATATAATGCATTACATGATCAATGAAATGGTGTTAATAATTTTCCCAAATAATAATGTCCATTAATTAATAATTTTATTTTAAATAAAAAATGATATTTTTGGACATTTTAAAATAATTAGATATTTAAATTTGTGGTTTTTCAGAATTATAAACGCTCATTATACATTCCAAATGTTTAACCTAAGGTCACCACCCCTACCATTATTCGTATAAAACATTAGAAATGTTTTTTGATGATATGTGATTGGTTAAATTATATTTCTATTACACTGGTGAGATGTTACATGAATTCCCATGGTCACTCAATAACCCCAATATTTGAAATTTCAGGTGCTTTAAATTATAGTTGAGTGGAAGTCAGCTGACTTATTTAACAATTTTGAAACCACATAAAAACATTGGTAGACATTATTTAAAATTTAATAGGATAATACAAGAAAAGATAATTTCCATTGATAATTCTCGAATTTACACACACCTACACACATATAATTTTTATATAAAAAAATACTGAATAAAATTAAAAAACTATATAATCTAGAATTCATAATTTCAAGGCTAGTATAAGTAATTTTGAGTTGATATTTTTTTTATTAAATCATTATAATATTTTTTTGATGAACTAACTTATATTCAAACACTATATTTTAGTAATTTATTTACATACCATAATGTCAATACTTATTTAAAAAATCATATTGATTATCTACTTCAAATAAAAATTTAGTGACAAAATTTATAAATTGAAACCCTATGAAAATAAGTCTAAAACATTAAGTTTTGAACAAATATATAGATAAAATATAGAGATGGATTTTCCTAAAATAAATTGGGTTGTTAATGAAAATTACTCTTAATAGAATTTATTTTTAGTAAGATCGCTGAATGATATAAATTGTTTATAATTGAGTGTGTTTTCAACTGAAATATTTTTTTGAAGAATAATAATGTAATATAACATCTTAGATTTATCCCTTCATGTAATATACCCATTGATTCTATTGTCTAACAAGTCAGTTTAATTTTTAATCAATTTATAGATTTTAATTTAATGCACTATTTAGTGGGTGTGATTATATATATAAAAAATTAGTCATCTAAAAATAATACATTCAAAGAAGTCATATTTCTTATTATTTTGGAGAACTACCTTGACTTTTTTAATGCAACATGTACTCTAAAATATTTTCATATAAATTATTCATAGAAGAATCATCCCTATTTGATAAGACATTTATTTTATTTTAGTTCATTGAATATATAGGTAATATATAGGATGATGTAGATTCTTCTAGGGAACCAACATCAATAGAATCTCATTTACTCTTGAGATAACTATTAGTGAATTTTATCCCATTATCTATCACATGTAATTTATCAGTATACAATGATAAGACTTTATTAATGAGATCCATTAGTCCCCCCTCCATGGAATCACTATATACAATGATCTCAAATATCTATGAAAATTCTATCAAAGGATTATACACCTAAAATTATTCATCAATTTGTATGAACAAAGATCCTTGTCTGAACACATTTTACTATAACATTGTTATAGTAAAATGTAATGGGATATTTACTGTTAGTCAATGCATACAAGATATGATGATTTTTTAAAAATAAATCATTAGTTTCATTATAATCCATAATGTAATCTATATCTTTTTTGAGTCAATTGTAATTTCTAATTTTTAAGCATGAAGAACATGATATCCAAGAAGTCACTATTATATTTTCTATAATTTTCCATCATTGGGTTTTAAACAATTAATTACCATTCTATAACATCAAAATTGAAGAAATATTTTTCCTACATCTATTTAATTACAAAATAAAATTTAAGATAAAATGGGAAGTTTTAGACCCTATAGAAACTAACCAATAAAATCTATTTATAAGAAATAAAATAAAAAACCATTAGAGGAAATTACCCAAAAAATGTAAAAGATTATCAAAATTACTCCTGAAATGATGATGATGACTGAAAGGTATATTTATTTCAAAAAAAATTATATAAAAAATAAAATATGAGTTATCTATCTTATTAAAACGATTTCATTATAGAATCAATAAAGTTATCTACTTGGGACTTTAAAAGTTTTAATTTTAGTTAAAAATTACTTTTAAATTGAAACTCTTTGATATAGGTGTTAGAATATCATTCGATTTGTATCTAACAAACTATTGATTCACCATATTTATTTCATAGTTCCAAATCTTATCATGTGGTCCCATATTATTTATTTTATGAAAAATTACTCTCTCATTCTATATCTATCTCAAGTATTCTCCAAACCAACTAAAAAAATATTATTCATAAATTTATTCAATATACGATAAAAAATCCATTTATATGAAATATATTCTATTTATAAATAATTATACTAATTATTCTAATATAATAAACCATATAATTAAGAAATTTAAATTCTTAAAAAATGTTGAATTATCCCAACTATAATTTTATAAAATTATATTTAATATAATATATACTAGTTATTAATAATATATATATGTGACAATTTTTTTAATATATATATATATATATATACTATTTTTTTGTGTGGTTGTTTTTTTTGTGGGGGGGAGGCACGTTCCATAGTTTTAAGACCCCGGCCTAGCATGTTTTCTATATTTTTCATTCAATGAAATCTTTTTATATAAAATAAAATGTATTCAGCAAAATATTTCACTAATACATATTTTAAATATGTTAATATAGTGTTAAATTTAAAAATTTAAATTCATGGATGTATAAATCATCATCCCGCATTATTTAGACAAATTAGGAAACACTTTTTAATGGTTAAAATTCTGGATGAGTTTTATAAAATAATTATTGGATTTTTTTCATTGTAGTTTGAATTAAAATTGTAATATGTTCAGCCAAATTATATATGAAATTAAACTCCAAATCCATTTTTATTCTTATTTCATAATTATTTAATTATTTAATATTTAATGGGATATTAATTATTATATACAAATTATTAAATTTTCACAACCAACTATAGTTTCTTATTATTATTCCTTCAAAATATTGTAGTCTGTCAACTAGGAGGTAAAGACGAGTTTGGATATCCTATTTGAGAATAATTACAATGTGTTAAATAATGTTGACAATTTTAAATTCGAGTATTTTTTGTGAAATCTGAATCATATTTTAAAACAAAACTATTCAATACTTAGTGGGAAATTGTATTTTCATCTTGAGAATAACCATGGGGGGATATTATTAATGAATATGAGTTCATTAGTAAATTCTATTTTAAATATCACAGGAAATTGAAAATTCAATTAATATTGGATATGTAATTTTTACAAGAAAATTAAGATTTTTGCGTGGAGGAATTTTATGTGAGCCTATTTCTTTAAATTTTTCCATAGTTCCTTTTTGGTTTTAAATTTGTGTTGGTTTATAAATGAAGTTATTTTTTTTGAATTAGTTGAAACTCACCATTATTAGTTGAAAATGGTATTCAATTATTGTATTAAAATTTTAATATTTTGTCCTAAATTTTAATTATTATTCATAATTAAATTTAATATTTTTGTTAGGAAAATGAATTTTTATCTTTTATATGGATTTAATTTTAGATTATATTTTGGATGTTTTGGTGATTTTTTTTGTTTTAGAAATTATTCTTTCAAATTATATGCATTTAATATTTACATTTAGTTTTTGTAATAATGATTTGTTTTAATAAGTTATTTGTATTTAAATTATATTTTTACTTCACAATTTTATGATTTCATAAAGATTAATTTTCATTAATGTTAATATTTTAGGAGAGATACCATAGATAAATCATTAATGTGACTCCATATAGTCATTTTGTTTTGGTAGAGAAATTTTAATTTTTTGATGATTCTAGATTATTAAAACCAGTATCATGATTAATTTCTTCATGTTAATTTAGATAATTTCTAATTGAGCATCCAATTAAAAAATAATCTACCAAAAGTATTTTCAATTATGATTTATATACATGTCTACTTAGCTGAATTTCCAATCCATATGTGTAACAAAAATTTTAACTATTATTACATAGAAAATTTAATAGGTAGAAGAATATTATTCATCATAAAAATCCACATTTAAGGGTTAACATGTATAAAATTTATTCATGTTCAAAATTAATGTGATACATGAACAAACATTACACCTGAGAGTTATGTTTTTTAAGTGTTTGATTAATATTAGAACATGGATTAAATGGTAAATTAGTTTTGTGACATGAATGATAAATGTAATGATTATGTATTTCAAAATCATTAAATATGAAATTAAATCCAGTCGATTGAATAAAGTAGGATCTGATATATTTTTTCAAGCTTAAGTGGTGATGATTATCTAGATCCTAAGGGCTGGATGAGCTCTATAGATTGAAGTATTTTGAAAAATGTGATGCATATTTATTTTATCATCCATTATTAATTATCTTAATGTTCAAAATATTATTGATTTTAGTAAGAAACTAATAATGATGTGATCATGATCTCAGGAAAATGGAGATTTTTTTTCCTGGATAAACCATAATAAGTTTGTGCTCTATGATTAGAGTCAAACCAGAATTATATTTTTTAATGAAGTTTAATTATTGTGTTTATAAGTAGATAACACCATGGCATTAAAATAATTTCCATGTGTTTAAATGAATAAAACTAAAAGAGTCTATATTAATATAGTTTTATATAATTGTGAAAATTCAAAGTAAAATATGATCAACAGAACGGGTTCCAAAGTTATCTAATAAGGAATAGAATTTAAAATTTCTCAATCTTCATTTGGAACCCATTAGGTCAATATTGAATGTAAAATGGATAATTTTATGAGCGTTTTTTTTCTGAAATTCAATTATGAATAAATAATTAATAATTTATAGTCTTTTTTATTGACGTAGATCAATGTTGGGTTCAAAATATTAGATGAATGACATTTTTGGTTTCTTGAAAATTGGAGAATGATAGAATGTAAGACAACTAAAGATAATTAATGTTATATAATATACTGGAATAAAATAAGAAAGTAGGGGGAGTAGTATATTATTTAACATAGGGGAGAAGCGTCATTTGTAGTTGTTATTAATGGTATATGATTGTCTACTACTTTGTATTTTTCTATTTTAGGTTTTCAATGTTATTTATAGAATGATAGTTTTATGGGGAAAACTCAATTTTGGTAAATATATTCTATTAATTTTCCCCACATCACACTATTGTGTTGGAATGCACCATTAATATACTCACTCAATGTATCTCATTTAATAGAACTATATAATACCCATCAGACACTCCTCCCTAATTTCCACTCTTTATTTTACAGAAATACCCTTCATCTGTCTCATTTAGTAGGGGTTGAGAAATTTATTGGGAATGATGGATTATCCCTTTTATAAATAATCTATGATAGTCATGGGTATTCAGTAGGGTGTTAATGAGTTTTATCTAAACCACCACAGATGGGATCAAGAGATCACAAAGAAGAATTATTTTCTGAAGATTGTTCTGTAATATATGAAAATAGCACGACTCAATTATTTTCAACTAACATGTTTTCTCCCATTCCAGGAACCATTGGGGATATCTCATACCCACTCAGTGTTGTCGGGACATGCACCTGGTTCCTGAAGTCTTTCATATACTCTGTGATCCTTCTTCAGTGAACCACAATGTGGTGATTTAGGAATTCAATAGACCCAATAATATAAATTTTCATAGAAATGTAAAATCATATTTATAAATTTATAATAGGATAGATTCAATTTTGATCCATATCATACAAGTTATAATGGATTATTATGGCATCCACTAGTTCACTGTCATTTTAGAGGAATGTCTTGATTTACCCAAGAATTTTTTCAATAACTTTAACTGGGACCATTTCAATGGTCATAATACCTTAAATCCTTCGATATAATTTGTGGTACTTCATAAACATAGAATTATTCAAGTACACATCAATAAAGATTAATTTTTTTCATCCTCACTACATTGGCTTCAAGAAAAAAAATGTATATTAGAGATTTTATTAATGGTTCACTAGAGTATATTTGGTCTTTGGCTCATATTCATGATCTTAAATCCATGGTTCATGATATTTACCTCACAGCTATTTTGAAATATACCTTATTTTGGGAATTACTCGCATCGTTGAGAGGGACAAGATTTTCATAAGGTGGATATGATACCACTATCTAGAGGCCACATTCTATTTTGATTACAGTAATAGAAATTTATCTATCTATTTAGCCTCTCTCAATATTCCAATTTATGTTACATTAAGGAACCCATTTTAGGTTCCTCGATATTTCTAATTAGTTGGTCACAGAATTCACTACATAACAACTCTTGATTGGGATGAGCGGTGGAAAAAGGGGATCTTTTTTTGTGATGTTTACCCAACACTCCCACACATCACTACATTGATCCAAAATAGAATATCATAATTTCTTATGGGGGTGACACTGATAGTGATGAAAAAGTAAACGATGTAGGTGATCATCCCACTTCTAAACCTGTAGGGGAATTTCAATTCTATATGGTTGATTTTAAAAATCATCAACATTGGTGTTTTTTCCAGAGGCCCGCAATGGGAAAAACTATTCCATGAATGATGTGGGACTAAAGTGGGGTCATTATATCTTACTTTTGATTAATATTAATGATTATAATTATATTGTACCACCAATTTGTATTGTCCTACTAATGATAAAAGTGCAGGATAACCAAAATATGTGTATTATGATATAGGTTGAAAATTAGTTGTTATCCTTTGAATTAATTTTCATGTGGTCTTTACTCATAGGTGAATATATATAAAATCAATGTGCATGATCTAGGAATAGGCAGGTTAGATATCGTACATCGAATTGACTGTTTACAAACTCTATTGACAGTCTATAAAAATATTTGAATGGTTTTTCTAAATTATTTGGTCTTGCAACAAGTGATATTTTAATGGTGTAACCCATCACTATAAGATGATGGTCACTTTACATGTTAAAATAAATCATTAGATAAGGGAAGCCTTCATTTACTCATGGGTGGAATTATATGATTGAACCCTTAATTTTTAGTGGAACTACTTCATTTAATCCAATTTCAATTTATGTCTTAGTTTTCACAAGTCTTCAAATATCCTATGAGTTTCCCACTTTGAGGAACAGTGGTAAAGATATCAATTTTATATATGGATGGGGGATAATGGTGGATAATCCTTATCATTTTCATCTCTTATATAAAAATAATATTAAATATATAGTACAATTCCTCTTATAGATGATATTAATATTATACACTATGAGTTCCTATTCGAACACAGTTTTATTGGTTAAGAAGAATAAGGGATCCTAAAATATTTTCTTTTACTACCACATTCAGCATAATCTGACTATTATTGATAAATAAATCAAAAAAATCATGGTCAAAAAATTATTATTATTGCTTAATTGTGCCCCATATTTCCCAAAAATCAAACTCATGTGAGGGATTGTTATATTCACATGAATAAATATGATGTGCACAAAATATTGACCCTAGATCATAAGGGAATGAATAATATTTAGTAATTTATTATATCCTTAAAAATTGAATATTTACGATTCATGTGATCATGAATTATTTCTTCTTTACCCTAATTCATAAATCTTTTCTAATATATTATGATATTTTATTTTATAGCACCAATTTTTAGGTAACATGAACCCCAATTAGATTCTTCCCTATGTTTATAGTTATAAAATTTATTTGGTTTCTAGATATTGAGTGGTTATTGATCAATCCATGTTTCATTCCATTATTGGTGATAAAAGGACCACTATAGGTAGAGTAGTATTCATTTTCCTTATCTTAATATGATTTTATCATCTTTTTCTAAAAAATATATATGACCATCAGAAAATTTCACTTTATCCTCGCAATAAATATTGTTTACACTTGACTTTATCATCATAAACTACTTAATTTCAGTTTTATAATCTCATGGTTCATTCCCTTGTCCCACTTCAACCTAATTCTTCAGTTAACATTGAAGTTAAATGTGATTTATCAGGGTGTCGTGTTAAGGCTACCCTCTGGAAAAATTATTGTCCCATCACTATATTTAACAATGATTTATCTAACCAAGTACATTTTAAATTAAATTACATGATGAAACTCATGATCTATGATTTATCCATTTATCACTTGTGTCACTAGATTTAGGGATATAATTTTCTCAACTTCTGAGATCAAATGACATTAACATTTTAGCCTCAACAACTTAGCACCACTTTTGATCAACAATGTTGTCTTATCAAGATATTTAGAAACCCTTTTGATATGAATATCAAGCCTAAATTTATAATTATTTTGTCAATTTATTGTCCATCTATTATGATATCTTCATTATAAACTCTTCCTTATCCCCCTCGTGGATGGATGTGTGTTACATGCTTAAATATTAGTTTATTGTCCCAAATATCAAATTATTATACATGACATAGATGATGGTTTCAAATCATACATAATATTCACATATCATAAAAGAAGACTATATAACAATGGAATATTAATTATCTCTTCTACCACCCCATGAGTATCCCACATATAAGAAGAGTTTAAATCATCTCCTCATGGAGGACACAATAGTTTCAATAAAAATAATAAATTTCATGCATAGACTTTATATTTTCATGGCATGCAACATTTTGTTTATTAATTTATATTGACAAGTTTGGTTGTCTAGTGTAAAACATACTCCACAATTTATAAAATAGGTATGTTACATCCTTTGAAAATTATTGCCTTCATACAGGTACAATAATCAATGGGACATATTTCTATCCTACCTTTGTCTAGAGGCATTGATCTCCTCTTTGTTTCGGTTGACTGAAATTCCATATATACTTATTTATTCTTCTTTAAACACCCATACATAAATTCTCGATTATTGGATATTCTATTTTGGGTGATTATTTATTTGATTATGACTCCTACATACATATTCATGGACATAGATCTGTCTTTTCACAATCATTTATGGATTATGATGTTATGTTTATGTAGTACTAATATGAACATTATCTCTTACATACAATTTAGAAAGGATGGAAAATTACGGTTGTTAACCAGTACCTCGAGACTTATCTACATTATCATTCATGGGAGAGACAAAATATTTAGTTGTGTTGGATTCAATGGGAATAATTCTCTTATAATATAAACTAAAATGGATTAATTATAATAACCCCATTGAGATTTTATATTGCTGTATTCAACCAACACTATTCAACTACCTCCAATTTGAAATAATTTTCACAGTACAAGATAATAAATTTTCACGCTGGTATGAGTCATTAAACCAACTAAGACACCACCTAGTTTGTTTCTAGGGCATGATGATCCAGCAAATAAAACAATTATCTATGCCTTTTATATTTATCAATGGTATAATAGGTCTATGTGAAACTATACCCAAATAGGTAGCACCACTTGTCTTGACGAACCTATCAAATGTTATCTAGATTTTCAAATAGGACTTTTGATATCATCCAACTGATTTCACCCAATTATTACCAACTCAACCTACACCAAACTACCCAATTTGTTTTCCATGTTTCTCAACTCATCTAGGTGTTGGGACGTCATATAATTCACAGATCGTTTCCCCTACCAAGACAACGCTAAATCTTAGCGAAAAAATGAAACTGGTTATTTACTATAGGACAGATTCCTTGATTTCATGTTTCAACCATATTTTCTGATCTAGTTGTATTTATATAAAATTGATGACACCACCTTAGATGATGAATATTTTTTTAGAATCCATTTCACTATTACAGTAATTTATGTAAGACTTAATCTCATGGGGTGTTCAATAATATAGTATCAGATCTCCCATGAAAATGTATAGTCAAATCTAGAAAGGTAAATATTTACCTTCAAGGGAAAGGCCATTTGGCCATTTGGGGAAGAATGGTTGTGTGAAACTTTTGATTAAATGGAAGTGTGTGTATACTAGGTGGTATGCGTTTGTTTTTTTTGGAAATTCTCATCTATTTCTAGTCGTAGAACCATAGGGTAATCATAATTTGGGTAGATATTCCTTATTCTATTCCCCTATTCAAACTATATTATCTCATTCTTCAAATTATATAGACTCAAATGATCTGAACATGGAACAATGAACTATTATAATCATATTTTGGAACAATTATCATAGGAGGGAGAACCAAGTTGAATGGTGTTTATTGTGTTGTGTTAGAGTGTTCATTGTATAGGAAAGTACCATTAGAAGAAGTTGAAGATATGGTTCTGCTTATTATTTAAAATTGAAGATTCTATGGAGATGAATTTAAGTTCACACCAGGGGCTTTACTAATTGATGTAATGAGTTTTGATCATCTAGACGAAATGTGATGTTATATTTGATAGATTTTTTTACATGTGTACATAGTTAAGAAACATTTTCCAATAGTATGGGTGTATGATATTTTTTTTATCAATGTCTAATTATAAATCCGGTCAAATTGAAATATTATATGTTATTAAGGAAATAGATTCTTTAATTACTTCATTACTTTTTATTTCAACTGGATGTGGATGGTTTATTTGTTATAGTCATGTTAAAGACACTTGGATATAGATAAAAGTTAAAAAAATGAGTCATTCTAATTAACAGCCACTAAATGAAGTGGAAAAATGATGCTTCTGATTTTAAAAAAAATAAAAAAATATTTTACTAATTAATACATATGGAGATGTAAATTTTTATGAATATTTATAGAGTGGATTAAGAGAATAGATAGATAATAAATCATCTAGATGTATTAGGTTGTGAATGTGTTTATTTAAATGTAGAAGATGAAATAGATACACATTGTCTTATTCTTCTTTATTTTTTTGGTGAATCTTTAAAAAATATATTTTGTAATTTCTTTATGAATTTTTTCTTAATTGATATGGGAAAAAATTTATTGTTATGATTAATATTTTTATTTTTTGATTATATAATCATTAAATTATAAATACACTTCATTATTATATGTAGTTGAATGGGTAAAATATTTTATAAACTATAAAAACATCCAATATCTTGTCATTATACTTGAAAGAGGATTTTAATAAAAGGTTTTTTGTTGTATTTCAATTATAACATAACAAATGAATAAATACATTCACCTAAAACTCCAAATTTCCCATACATATCATTCAATCTCATTATTAGCTCATCTTTTTTTCAATTTTCAATATGAATTTCATATTTTAAAATCTATATCTTCTTCCTTCATCATATATATTTAAAAATAATAATTTTTATTCGTTTCATTAACAAATGTGTTAATTTTTTTAATATATAGAATGATAAATTTACTTCCCTAATGTTTTTATACATAGCACACTTCTATCACGTATTTTTAGAATTTAATTATTTTATACTCAAGGTAATCACATCAGGAAATAGTGGATATGTTCTAATATACATAAATGAAGTCGTCTACTCTAATTGAGGTTATTTGTAGATATTAAAATATCCTTGTGCACATTTCATTGTAGCTTTGTAATTGTTGAATGTGTCATGGGAAAAATATGTTAATCCGATGAATTGCATGATTGTGTTATTTTATTATTTTTATTCACCACTTATTCCAATTAGTTATTTAGATACTTTTGCCTTTCTAGATGGTAATCTGAATATGTCCATAATAATAATAGGTTTCACCCCAAGGATGATCAAAGTCAACTAATATAATGAATGAGGTGGACTAGCCTTAATAATGGTAAGTGGGTTATAAGTCATAATTTCTACCATATATGCTCATAATCATAAAACTATATCGTAGTGTGGTGGGGTGGGTTTCCAATTCATATTATCATTTAGTTAGTTTATATAGTGTTTCATTATTATGATAAAATTCGTATTCATGATTTTTTATGGATTCATTAATTTGTAGATTTTTACTTTTTTGGATTAAATTAGAGATAATTTTATTATATTAAAAATATTTTTAAATTAAACACATATGAAATATCATTAGTAAGAGGTTTAGACTCTATTTTTTTCATAAAACAATATACGATATTACATGAAGTTTGCTCATGATTCATGTCTATATGTTTGTAGTTCATGTTGTAGAATTTAATATCATCAATTATTTGATTTAATGGTTTTTCAAATAGAATATCTACCTCCCATAAAACATGGTCATTTGAATATATAAAATAGTATATTATACTATATGGTTTGTTCATTATGGCTGATATAACAATATTATAATTTCACCAAGTTATAGCAATTTTTTCATAATTATTCATAATGTAAATTAGTTATATATATATATATATATTTAATTACATAAAAAAATGATACATGTTTAGAGATAATTAAACTAATAAAATATTGGACTAAACCAACTAGATCAGTCATATCTATTTTTTTGCTTATTTTTTGTAGTAATGTTGAATTTTTAATGGTAATTGAAAAAATTATTTTAATGATAGTTATTTATATAAAAATATTTTATGAATTTTAATAAATTAACAATAAAATTTTACCATATTACCAAATTTAGAGACAATTTTCCTTTGATTTATCAAATTCCTAAATATTCACTGTTCGTGTCTATTCATAGAGGAATGTTAGATTCCCACTCTGAGAATACGAGGGTAATGAAATTTCCATCACATTACACCACCTCCTGGTATATTACCTCCATATGAACCTACTAGTTTCTATAATGTAGGGATGTGTGACTACATCATCATTTGTCATCTTCCCATTGGTTCCCTAGTAGAGAGACAGATCCCAAAGATACATTTATTTCATTTTCATGTCGGAGGGATAACTGAAAATTGTGATGACATGTCCATTATGTAGGGCCACCCTATCAAGGGTGTTACAATTAATGATTTATTTAGTGAGTATAAGATTAATTTATTTCATTTAACATTATTAATTGAGGTGGGAGATGATTTTAGGTCCAACATATAAAGTCAATTATGCATGCCCTGTATAGATGAGAACTTAACTCATCTAGCCAATGATGATAATGAGATCACCACGAGTAGATTCGTAATCCATAAATTCTTGGACTTATTTGTTGTATAGTAATTTTTGATTATTCCTCTATATTTCTACATTTTATTTATTTAACATTACATGATGAATTAGGACCTCCTGGGAGGTATAGATGGGGTAATTGATCTGTTATTTATATATATATAGTGCCATGTGGTCTATATTGAATTATTAAGATATATATTACAAGATTCATTATTCTTATCTGGATTTTATCATGGTAGTTCATTCCATTCATATCTCTATATTCATGCATTCCATTACCCATAAATTTTTGAGAGGGATATAGATTTTATATCACATCAACCATCACATGGGATATTAATATGACAATATACTCTTTACAATTGAATTATCCAAATCACCAAACACATTTACATAGAACCTATAATATGTTTCAACAATCCTAAATCATCCATAAACTATTGATCCTCTGGAAAATTCACATATTTTAATTCCAAATTATCTCAAATATCTATCATTAGAAAGAGTACTATGAACAACCAAATTATGATGTATACCATGTACAAGATTTACACCACTCAAGATCATCAAACAACATAAATTAGTAGTGATAAAATATCCTAAACCCCGTGGAGAACATCATAATCATAATTCCAGATATTAAATATACCAATGAAACTTTCAACATTTGAAGAGATGTCTCCCTATTTAGTGAAATGTGGTATGATAGTGCTAAATAAAATACTCCTTCATTGTATAGGTTTTACCCATAATAATTAATAAAAATTGAATGTAAATTGAAATTATCCATTATATACTTTATGTAGGGATCTTAAGAATCCATGTAATGTTTTTTATTTTCATTCATATTATTTTTCAAATTATAAATATTTCTATACACATGGCCATATTTATCACAAAATAATCTCATGACATTCCTTATTGTCTAGAATTGAACATTTTCATTACCATTCCAATATTTCATAGCTAAAACTCCACTATTATGTGAAGAATTGATATCATTATCCATTAACCAAGCATAATTCTTTAACAATGATTAAAACATAAAATTAAATTTCCAATTGTATGTATTTAAAATTAATGAGGTGATGATATTTTCATATAAATCATCTAATGAAACAACAAGGAAAAAATATTTTTATTCTTAATCCATTTCAATAGGTAGCACATTAATAGTAGCATCGATCTTGTCTAGGACTAAAGAAATATTCATCAAATTTTTGGTGAAATAGTCACAATGGTTACCTAAATATCTACCCACTAGAGTTTACAAACTGTGTATCATTTCTTCATGTATTAATTATTTCTGAGATATTTTGATTTATAGATTCTTTTAATATTCAAAAAAATATTTTCAATATTTTTTATATTCATCACCTCCAAATAATTATTATCATACAATTATATTTTATTATTCTTTTCTCTAAGTCTCTCATATCAATTTAGCCATCATTCATCTTGTTTTGTATATTATCTAATTTTTTCTTCATATACTTCACTATATTCTCATGAATCAATATATTTTCTTATTTTTGGTTATATAAAGTAAAACCAGTTTTTATCTTAAATAGAATGATTATTATAGAAATATATTATCTGGATTAACCCATAACATATCCTTATTAAATTAGAATAGCTTCATATGATACCAATTGATTGAAAGGATCTGAATCTGTATCCGGATAAAAAATCTATAGGAATATAAATATTTTGACAATATTTAATAAAAATAGAATCTCAATAGAACTATTAGGATGTAAATTTTTAAAAAATATTTAATGTATAATACCCCTCTTATTCAAAGGATTTTGAAAAATCGGGAAAATATAAAAATTACATTTATATCTATAGATTCTATATAATATATGTAAAACATCAAAACATGATTTAAAATTTAATTATTGAAATCATATATGATATCACATGCTTAAAAGCCTCTTTTTATGATAATAATCCCACTAGAAGAAATCACCCAACAGTGATGATAACTAAACAGTTGGTGTCATTACTTCACCTCTAATAATCAATTGAATAACCTGATTTTATACTACTCATTATAACCCAATACGTGCTATTTCCCAAACCAAAAAATCAACATCCACATTTCTTCCAGATGAAACACTATACATCCGGTTTACGTCACTTTTTTCATACAATATTCTGCACCCAACTCCATCCTTTTTATAAACACTCAAAGTCCCTTAAAAAATGATCGAAAAATAATATCTCAAACAATAAGGAGATAAATATATTCCATATAAGACAATTTTAAATTTAGAATAATTTTTTGTTTTTTATCTATATTGGATTTGGGATGAACCATAATTGTAATACCTACCACTAAATTCCCTAGTTCATTATTAATGTTCACCAAATCCTATTACACCTCCCTCATGTTCTTCCATGAGCCACGACCTAACATTCCAATTCCCTTTTACACTACAGATCTCCTATAATAATCACAGTGTTTATCAATTTTAATATCATGATGGATTATTATTATAGGTTTGACATATTATAGGCAAGCTAATACACATTAAATATTGAACTAAATTCGTATTTGAATGAGAGATGTTGATAGAATGTATCTATACATGATTATCTCTCATAATAATAGATACAAAACAAAAGTTAATATATTCACATAATTAAAATAAAAAAAAAATTTAAAATAATTATAATTAATTAATAAAAATAAATATAGTAAATAATATATTCTATTAAATTACAATACACACATTTAACAATAATTTCAGTGAAATTGAATGTGATATTTGTGGAAACCTACCTATATTAATCCTATTTTCCCCATATATAATCTTATTATTAGGGTAACTCAAATAATATGACAATTTGTAAAATATGGAGGATCACTCTAAATTTATCCATAGTCACCTGGAACAAGCATAGATTGTTCCCCAAGCCCAAAATAAACAATCATTATTATTAAAATGAATAACACATCATAATCTGCCAAACAATTATTTAATTCAAATTAAACCAATGATTTGTATAATATTTGACTACAAATGTATCATATAAATTTATTAAATAAAAAATACATAATATAATATAATAAAATAAAATAAGCTAAATATCCTCTAAAACAAACTAAAGTCGTATTCTGATTTTGATGATGCAATTTAGAATGAATGATTATTTTTAATGAATTTTCCAAAACAAAATTTCAAAGTAATTAATAACCAGATTTTATATCTAAATTTCATATGCAAGGAAAAATTTAAACAATTAATTATTTATATTATTAATTGTTAAATAACTTGAAATACTCTAAATAAATTAAAATTTCTCAAACTAGGGTAACCACCCCTTCTAATGATCAACTAAAGAATTTGACGCTTCTTTAGGGGAATCTACTATGTTAAATTAAATATTAGCTGCTCAAGTGATAAAATACATAAATTCCAAAAAATATCAATAACATGAAAAATTAAAAATTATGTTGATTTAGAAAATAATTGATATTGGAAGATATCATACCATCTTACTAGTTTGGTTTCCACATCACAAAATGTCAAGAAAATATTTTAAGGAATTTAAAATAAACATCTTTGCAAACAACAATTCTAATGATAATTATACAAATAAAAATGAAATCACTCATATATTGTATACATTATAAATAAATCATGATAATTTAAAAATTAACAAAAATAAAGACTAAAGTATTTAGGCTAATATAATATATTGTGAGGTGAGTTATTTCTCAATAAATCCTACTAATAGTTTTTTGGGAAACAAATAGTTTTTTAATCCATATTTTTTAAAAATATATTTTTATTACAAAAACTAAAAATTTAGCTTAAATTTTATCTTGATTTATTTATATCATGTCAATATTGAATGATTAAATAGATTAATTTAAACTCTATGGATACTAGTCTCAGTAATTCATATTTGAGAGAATACTGCAAAAATTATCCTGAATGATAATTAACTATATGATTTTGTCATAGTAGACAAATATATATGGAGTGATGTATTTTTTCAATTAATATATATATTAAATATAGTAATCTTATATACACTAGTTTCATTAAATTGATCAACTAACTAATATTTTAAAATTATATAATTTGATCTTTAAAAATATTCTCTAATATTTGATCAAAACTCGATTAATACAACATTAAACCTGTATCATCTTTTTAAATGGAATTATTTTTTTTCAAAATACATATATAAAAAAATTATAGGTGAATATCTATGATATATTTAAAAAAAATCAACTCTATATTTTATTTTTTTAAAATATATTTAAAATAAAAATACCAAAGAAAAATTAAAATAATATGTTTTGTTTAATGCCATGACCTATTACTCTTCAAATTTAAATCACCCACTACTAAGTAGTTTATTAATTAATCAACTCATTCACAATATATATCTGGTTATACATAAAACAATAGATTATAGGATGACTAGTATATATACATATCTTCTTTTACAGTTTAATATGAAATATTAAAAGAGAACCAACTACACCAAGGTTGAACTTGATATTCTGCTTATTCTACAGTTCTAATGGTAGTGTACTGATAATAAGAATGAGATGCAACACCCCATTCTTCCACGTTATGTTTCCCTTTGAATAATATAATAGCATGTGTTGTACGCAACTTTGAGTTATAACACACCACAACCAATCAATCTAACTGTTATAAATAGTAATACACACTTTTTGAAATTTTATAAATTTTATCATTCAAAATGAACTTCATTTTTTTTATTTTTAATATCGAAATTAGCTTAGGGTGAATTTTTTTTATTTTTCTGAAAACATTAAATTTTTGATGAATATTGAAAAACACTGTGTTATTGTTTAAAAGAATATTATTATTTAAATAATTATTTATTTTATTTAAATTTATTTTAGTTCAAAATATATAAATAATACCTATATAAGTTCTATGTAATTCATTGGAGTCACTATATAATAATTATATATATATAATAATTTTATTGAACTTTTTACCGTCTTTTACCTTCTCCTAGGAGAATTTGAAAATTTATTTAAATTATAAGTTCACTGCTTCTGTTAGTTGAATTTAAAAAATCTGAGATACATGGTTGATATCAATAAATAAAACATGGTTCAACAAAATAAAAATAACTTTAGTTGAATAGTATCTTTTTACATTTATTTACCAAAATTAAAAGTAAATAGGGTAATTAAGGGTAAATATTACATTACTATTACCCTAACACAGGTAATAATTATATTGGATAAGTGTAATTTGACTAAAAAATATTAGGAATAAAATATGATGCTTTAGGTTTACATGGATTAGATTAGGACATTTATTATTATTTAAATCAAAGAAGAGTTAAAAGTTTTAAATTCATTGTTTAATAACTAATCCATTTTATATATTGTGTTATACATTAGATAAATTCAACTTGAAATATTAATTAGAAATATAAAAATATTTCATTTATAATGGTATTTTTGAAATATTTTTTAGATATTAAATATTAATATTTATTTATTACATAATGATGATGCAGTAATTACCGTATTAACAATATATTAAAATAATTAATATTATAAATAATAAAATATGTATAATTTCTGACATTTTATGAATTCCACTAATTTTATACGTTAATATGTCATATTTGTGTTTATAGATGAATTTTTTTATAAATATAATGCTGATATGAATTTAGAAAAAACAAAATATCGAATAGTGTCAAAATTGACATAAAAGAGTTTTTAAAACAAATATTATATTATTAATTTATATTCAATTACTAAAAATCTAGGGTTCATTCAGAAGACATATATATTTATTAGTGTAACATTAATGATTCACTTGGGTATATCTTGGACGTTTATAGAAAGTTTATTAACCATATAATATAAAAGTACAAAGAGACATGCAAAATGTCAAACTATTTAACTAAGAGTTAAATCTAAAAGATAAAGTTAATATAATGACCCAAACCAATCTTAAACCTATTTGTTCAGTTGTTTTCGTCTCATCCCCACCTTATCCTCTAAGTAATTTATTTGTATTCCATTAGAAAGAGAAAACTATTTTATTATAAAATAATATTTATAGCTTTTCCCAAGGTGCCTCTCACCCCTCTTATAAAATGGAACTCCCCCTTCCAACTACTTCACACCATAAAAGCCATTTTTCTTTACCAACCCCTGCCCAAATATACTCCAAATTTTCTCCCTTCATCCTAGAGGCCTTATATTAGTCAGAAATCCATCCTATGGATCCCTTTAGAACCAATCAAAATGAAGAACACGAAGAAGATGTAAGTATTTCATCACCACATTCAAGTTCCTTTATTATACGACTTCCTCTTTATTTGTTGTTTCCATCCTAAAATAATAACTCTAGTATATTCTATATTATGTGATGTTATTATAATTATGTAACATCCATATTCATTATTCTATCCATCCTTTGAATGACATTTCACCATACGTGCGTACGTAGGACTTATTGTCTCCACATCGCGGTGTAATTGTTATTCAATATATTATTATTTGGATGGGTATAATAATGATGTGTAATTGATGTAAATAATCAATATATCATGATAATGATTCTATGTATTTGATATACCATCCAATTATATTTTATTTTAATATCAAAAGAATGATATTGTCCCTCGTGCGTACGTACGGATTACCGTCTCCACGAACGTGGTGAGATTCATTCCCCATCGTATCCATTCAAGACTAATTTTCATTATATGATTAAAAATAATGTTTAAATGATTAATAAAATTCTGAATATGAATATGATATATCATATCCATAACAAACATTACATACGTAACTAATCATATAACAGAAATCAAATCAGTTAACACCTGAAATTATAATAATACTAAAATATTATTAACAAAGCAATGTTTAAAGACCATATATGATATCATATTAATGTATATGATTCTTCTATAAATTAATAACAATTATTTAACCATTATACCTGAGTTTAACCTACCCTTGTACAAGGAAAATTACAAGTTAAGTGTTAATTTTACAATATCTTCATTATCCGAGGTTGTTTATACATAATTATCTACTGGAACTTCTTTATCATCCACATTCGTGTTTTAAAAAAAATGAGTTTCAAAACATTTTACTACTTACAAGACTATGGTCTAGAGTTATTAATTCCATTCTTGGCTTTTATAAGCTGTTTTTGAAAGGAATATTTCCGTCGTTTTCCAAATAAGGTACTTTATAACATTTTCGACAAAACTAAGGTAAGAATATATTTTTTAACTTATACAGTAGGTGCAGCTATTTTCCACCATTATAACATCATAAAAGATTTATTTACATGATTATAATTATATTTTCAAATTAAATGTTTTCTTTTATAATTATATGAATTTTAAAATAAATCAAAACAGATAAAGATATTTCTCAAAAAAAGGTTTTGATTTCATCTACGTCAATATCCTTTGAGGTATTTTAAGCTTATTTGAAGTTGATTTATTATGATATAAAACTTTTATTTTGTATTGAATGTTTTGTGATATGTATTATTGTGGATGTGTTTTTTTACATCATTCATTGTTTATGGATCAAGTAATGACATTTCTTATGCTATTTTTAATACGAATGTTTATGTTATGTTTAAACCTATTCATATAGTGGATGCATTGGACTTAGTAAGTGACAGATGGAGCCTTCTATAGATCGTCGATGCATCGGTAGGTCTAATGAGACAAACTAGTTTCTTGGAACATGGCCTTGACAAAATATTATTTGTATTGTTGGCGCAAGGCCTTGACTATGTGGTTATGAAAGTCTGGCATTATGCATTCCATCATTATAAAAGTGGATATTGATATTGCATGTGATTATTTGACTAGTAGAATATCCATGTGAGTTAGTAAATGGAATTATTTTATTTATTTTTTCCATATTATGATGATGTTTGTGTTGAAAAGGGTTTTGTTTTAGTTTTATGAATTTCCTTAAATGTTTATGCTTATTTATGAATGTGTCTGCTATATTGTAATCCTAATAGAGCATTTAAGGTCACCCCTTTCTATGTTTTATTTCTTCCAGGATGCGAAGAAAAATATTATGACTGACATGCATGGATAGTCTATGGGATCTCAGTGTTTTCTAAGGAAACAATGTTGTTGTAGTTATCTATTTTTTGATGTAATGTAAACATTATAAATGTATCTTGTACCTCCAAGGCATCTAAACTAATCAATCTTTCAAGACTTGATCTTTTGGGATAATGAAAATTATACATAATAATGCACGGAATCTGGGCATCAGGGTTTGGGGTGTAACCGTTGGTATCAGAGAATGTTTAGTACAAAACATGGAAACTAGATTTATATAAACACTGATTAGAACACATAGCCCTAAGGTAGAATTTGAGGATTTGTATAGAATAACGTCCTTGTATTTTGTTATTGTTGAGATTTTGTGATAATTCCAAAAAATACATCCCTGTTTGGATACGAGTAGGTAGAGGCAGCTCTGGAACAGATGTACCTATAAGTAAAACCTGAAAACACCACTTTGAGCTAGACTCTAATGGGAACAAGTGCACGAAAACGGGTATTGTTGCACTATTCGTTATGAAACACCCATGGGATATGCTTAGGATAATTATCATTTTCATAAAAATACATTCTGAAGTTTTTATGAGTATATACTTCCTCAAATAAAACATTTTTTATGATTATGGATTATATGCATAAATTGTTCATTTAATGTTAAGGGTTTTATAAGTTTGGATTTATGTATATAGATTCATAAACTAGTAAATATTATTCCATTGTTTAGAAATGGCACCTAGTGGATGGAATGGAAACCATATCAATGCACACACTCCATGTTGGGATTTCCCTCCAACTCATGATAATTATAGTGGAGATGGTGATGCAACTGGTGTTAATCACCTAATCACCATACTGGGACAAATCAATTAGGTTATGAATAATAACCTTACCCATATGGAGCACCATGATCCATAGCGTGGAGGATCAATGTTAGATCGCTTCATTAGGCAAAAACCACAAATATTCAATTGGAGTACAAATCCATTAGTAGCTTACCAATGGATAAATTCCTTACAGAAAATATTCCATTTGTTGGGGAGTAGTGAAAGGGAAACAATTATCATTGAAGTTTACCGTGTCACTGGAGATGCTGATCCATGGTGGTCATTGATTCAAAACATAATGGAATGTTATGAAGAATCAAATATGGATTTGAAGGATTTTAATGAAATTTTCTCAGAAAAAAACTTTCCTCATGACCATCAAGCAGATACGGAAAGACAATTTTTGAGTCTGAGGAAAAATGAGTATGATAATGTTGCAAAGTATGAGGAAAACTATACAAGGATAGAGAGGCATGATACAGATTATATACATAACACATGAATTAATATTGATCATTTATTTGATAGGTTAAAACCATTTCTCTATCTACCATTAGCTTAACAATATTTCTTGTCATATAAAGATACTATCTCATGTGCTATCAAGATAAGAAAAAGAATTATCCTAGACATATGAATTTAATGCTATGAAAAAGAAGAAGATATATATTGAACACTCTGGAAATGAAAATAAGCGGAACAAGGGAAAATTTTAATATCCATCCTGTAGTAAATGTGGGATGAAACCCACTGAAACATGCATGAAGGGAATGGGAGTCTATAACAAGTGTGGTGGAAAAGTCCACCAAACTCATGATTGAAAGGGGAATAATGAGTTTGTCGATGGTCAATGATACAATTGTAGGAAAGGGGTATTTTTTGAATAAATTTCCTAATAATTGGTAGAACATACCTCAGAAAAGGCTTGGGGATCATGGACAATATTATGTTGACCCTATTGCTGAGATTGAAGCTCTGAAAGATGTTGTGGTTTGTAATTTAATGGTTTCATCATGTTTAGAAAATTCTTTATTTTATTCTGGATCATCGCATTGTTTAATATCTTCTTAGTTTTCTATGAAAATTAGAAATTTCCAATTTTATTTAATAAGGGAGTTGTCAGTCAAAACTTATAAGATAAGTATCATTGCAACAAAGGTTTTTGAATCAGTCCCCATTAGAAAATATAAATGTTCTTTATCTACTGAGCTCATAATCATACCCATGATTGAATTTAATATAATACTCCGTATGGATTGACTTTCAGACCATGAAGCAAAAATTTATTGTAAGAATAAGGAGGTTACTATTTTTGATGAGGATGATAAAGAACACCTTATCTTTAGAGTAGAAATGTCACCACCTACTTCATATCAAGATGCACCCCCAGTATCTCAACTAAATTAAATTATTGTGTAGGAAAAGAATGAAATAATTATGGGTTAGTAAAGCAATTTTAAAATAGGGGATGTACCTATTGTGAAAAAATATTTTTAGGGGTTTCCAAAAGATTTACCTAGACATCCTCTATAACGATAAATTGAATTTTCCATTGATTTATTTCATGGTTCAAGGACCATATCAAAGAGCCCTAATAGAATGGCCAATGTGGAATTAACGGAACTATAGAAACAAATAGATGAATTGAGTAATAATGTATTTATTCACCCTAGTGTTTCCCCATGGGGAGACCATATCCTTTTTGTAAAAAAAAGATGGATCTATCAGGTTGTGCATTAACTACATGGAGATCAACGCTATAACAATAAAGAACATTTATCCCCTGCCTCACATTGATGATTTATTTGACCAATTTCGTGGATTTCAATACTTTTCAAAGATTTTCCTTCGATTTGGATAACATTTGTTATGCGTGGTGAAGGAATAAATTCGAAATACAACATTCTGAACCAGGTACGGGCATTACGAGTTTACAGTAATGACTTTTGGATTGAATAATGCATCCTCTATCTTCATGGATATAATGAATAGAGTTTTCAAGGAATATATTGATTAATTTTTTATGGTATTTAGTGATGATATCTTCGTATAATCCAAAATTAATGAAGATCATGAAAATCACTTGTGCATTATCCCAAAGACTCTTAGAAGAAATGAATTATATTGGAAGTTTTTCAAGTCTAAATTCTGGCTCCAGGAGATTTTTTTTCTTGGCCATATTGCCTCCATGGATGGAATCACTGTTGATCATTATAAGACCAAAGCAAACAAAGAATGGCTGGCACCGACAATTATAACTGAGTTATAAATTTTTATTGGTTTTTCTGGTTATTATCGACATTTCGTCCAGAATTTTCCTTGGTTGGCTAACCCATTAACAAAGCTCACCCGTAAGGGGGATAAATTTGTTTGGACAAAGGAGTGTGAATAATGTTTTGAAGAACTGACAAGAAGATTAGTCAATTCTCCTATATTGATTCTACCATCAGGGAATGATGGGTTTTTAATTTATAGTGATTCCTCAAAGAAAGGACATTGTTGAGTCCTTATACAGAATGATAGGGTTATTTCTTATGCAACACGATAGCTAGAATTTATGAGAAAAACTATCCTACTAATTATATTGAGTTAGTATCTATAATATTTTCATTGAGGATATGGATACATTATCTCTATGGTGAAAATTTGAGATATATACTGATCTCATGAGTTTGAAGTATATTTTATCACAGAAAGAACTCAACATGAGGAAAAGGCAATGGCTTGAACTACTCAAGGATTATGATTGAACTATACACAACCACCCATGGATGGAAAATAAGTAGTCATATTATTTGAGTAGAAAAGATCATGGAGTTTTGAACAAGATGAGAGTTGAAAATTATCCGATATATATGGATCTAGTAAAGATACACATGGGAATCCCCATGGAAGGTGAAAAATCAATAATTTTTCAAATGGATTCCAAACTATCTTTACTAAAAATGATAAAGTGTTCTCAGACCGGTGATAAAGAGTTTCAAAAGAGGATTAAAGCTGTAAATGATAAGAGATTGAGTGGCATTGTGTATGAAGATGAAATTTTGAAATTTGGGAAGAGACTTTGTGTTCCCAATATATCTGATCTAAAATAGGAATTATTGTATGATGATCATATTTCAAATTTCTCAATATACCCAAGTTGCACTAATATGTATAGAGATTCGAAGGAACATTTTTTGGTGGGACAACATGCAGACAAAGATTTCTTATTTTGGGTCAAGATTAATGGTTTGTCGACAAATCAAAGGTGGAATGAAAAAGCCTGCCGGAGTCATGCAACCTCTTCCAAAACCTGAGTCAAAATGGGTAAATATTTTAATGGACTTTGTAATGGGACTACCAAATAATCCTAGAAGGAACAATTCTATATGGGTCATTGTTGATCATCTTACCAAGTTAGAACATTTTCTAACTACAAGGGATGATTTCCCACTTGAATTTTTATCAATACTATAAATTAATGAAGTTGTAATACTTCATGGAGTACCACTGTCGATATTTTCTAATCATAATCCCTATTTTACATCAAGATTATAACAATGTGTTTAGAGTACCCTAGATACTAAACTTTGTTTGAGCACTGCCTACCACCCCCAAACTGATTGTCACTTAGAATGGACTATTCAAACCATATAAGACATGTTGATATCATGCTCACTAGACTTTCAAGGTATGTGGGATCAATATTTAGCTCTGGTAGAATTTATCTATAACAATAGATTTCATTCAAGTATTCAGATGGCATCATAAGATTTGTTATATTGAATAAGATGTCTCACACCAACCTGTTGGGATGATGTTGGTGAAAGAAAACTCATAGGCCCAGAACCTGTGGAGGAAACGATCGAAACTGTGATGGTAATCCAAAACCACATCAAAGAATATCACAGATGGCAGAAGAGCAAGGCCGATAACTGAAAGAAGGATTTTCAATTTCAGGTAGGAGATCATGTTTTATTGATGGTTTCACCATTGAAGGGTGTTATACATTTCTGTAAGAAGGGAAAGTTGATTCCCAGGTACATCAGACCTTTCGAAATTCTAGAATGAATTTGGACTGTAGATTACTGTTAAGAAATGCTACCATGTCTCTCCAATGTTCATGACATGTTCCACGTATCACTATTGAGAAAATACATGCATAACCCAACACATGTCCTTACCTATGAGAAATTAGAACTAGGAACCGATCTATCTTATTTCGAAGAGCCCATTAAGGTTCTTGATGTAGGAGAACAAGTGCCGAGAAACTGGGCGACTCGTTTGGTAAATGTTCTATGGAGAAACTATAAGATGGGAGAGGCAACGTGGGAACCCAAAGAACTTATGATGAAGAACCACATGAGTATTTTTATGATGTAATATTGTCGAAATTTCAAGGATAAAATTATTTTATAGAGGGGAGAGTGTAACACCCCAAGCATCCACAACATGTGTCCCTTTGAATAATACCATAGTGTGTATTGTACGCAACTTTGAGTTCTAACACACCACAACCAATCATATGAGCCGTTATGAATAGTAATACCGATATTTTGAAATTTTATAAATTTTATCATTCAAAATGGACTTCATTTTTGGATTCGGAATATCGAAATTATCATAGGGTGAGTTTTTCGTATTTTTCGAAAAACATTCAAGTTTTGATGAATAGTGAAGAACACTAAGTAATTGTTTAAAAATGAATTTTTATTTAAATAAATATTTATTTGATTATATTTATTTTAGGTCAAAATAGATATATAATACCTATATAAGTTAAATTTTATTAATTAGTGATAGTTTATAATAATTTTAGATATATACAAATTTTATTGAACTTTTGACAATCTTTTACCCACTTCCGAGGAACATTTGAAAATTTACATAAAACATAATTTTACTACTTCTGTGAGTTGAATTTCAAAATTCTGAGAGACACAGTTGGTATCATTAAGTAAAATATGGTTCAATAAGTTGAAAATAATTTTTGGTGAATAATTACTTTTTAACTATTATTTACCACAGTTAAAAGTAAATAGGGTAATTAAGGGTGAAAATGAAATTATAATTACTCTAACACATGTCCTAATTCAATTGGATAAGTTTAATTCGACAAAAAAACCTTAGGAATAAAATATGAACCATTAGGTCCACTTGGATTAGATTTTTACATTTATTATTATTTAAATCAAAGAAGTGTTAAAAGTGTTAAATTCAAAGTTTAATAACTAATGTGTTTTTAATATAGAGTTATATATAAGATAAATTAGACTATAAATATTTATTAGAAAGATAAATAACATTCCTACATAATGGTATTTTATTTATATTTTTTAGACACTAAATAATTAAATTTATTTATAACTCAATGATGATACAATAATTACTGTATTAATGAATGATTAAAATAATTGATATTATAAATATCCAAGTAAATGTCATTTTAGACTTTTTATGAATTTCACTAATTTTATAAGTTAATATGGAATATTAGGGTTGGTTAGATTAATTGTTTTGGCAGTAATAATGCAGTTATTAAATTATCAAAAACAAAATACCAAATACTGTCAAAATTGACATAAAAGAGTTTTTAAAACAAGTATAATATTATTAATTTATAATGTATTACTTAAAATATAAGAATAGGCCGAAAGATTTATATAATGATAGTTGTATCATTAATAAACAACTTAGGGTTATCTTTGAATTGTATATAATGTTTATTAACCATATATTATAAAAATACAAAGTGACATGGTAAATGTCTAACTATTTAACTAAGAGTTAAATTTTAATGATAAATTTAATATAAGGACCCAAACCTATCTAAAACCTATTGGTTGAGTGGTTTTCGACCAATACCCACCATATCCTTTAAATAACTAGTTCCCAACCATGCATTTTGATGATGCCATAAATCAAATGCTATTTTTAAAAAAGATTCATTTTTTAAAAATTTTCTGATGAACATGAGAAAATATTTGTTAAGAAGTAGGTAATATTGAAAAATTTAGAGAATATACATCATAATATTAGTAGAAAACATTAATTATTAATGTGAGGTTATGATAATTCATTTTATGAAAGGAGAAATAGAAAACATGAGATATCCTATAATTAAATTAAGATAAAATAATTCTGAATATTGAAATTTTAATTTTAATATATTGAATGTGGAAGGGGTGACTAAGGGAATAGGGGGATATCAAAAATTTGAGTATTGATATATTGAAATTTTATAGAAGTATGTCTTCAAGAATGTCTCTTATTTTGGAAAATAATATTTTGTTTTTCCACAGAAGGTTTTGGTTTATAAATGTACATGGAAATAATAGAAAATCCACTAATATTATATTACATATCAAAAAATTATTTTCATCTCCCTATATAGTACATGATGTGTGAGTTAGAGACATTGTGAAAGAAATCCATTAAAATAAACACCATCTAGCAGTGGTTTCAACACATTCAGCACTGCAGCCCCTATCTTGGATGTTGGCATCATAGAGTTAAAAATCCCTGAAGTCGTGATAAATTTTGAGAAATAAAACCGTGTAATCTATTTTATGTACAAGGAATAGTCATCAGAAACTGAAAAATTGGGGAAAAACATGTTGAGATAATATTTCCTAAACTAAAACAAATAGTTCATGATGTAAATAAAAAATGAATTGATAATTTGAAAAGATCAAAAGCTTTACCTTGTCAATATTACCTCTCCATTGCACCACAAAATATCACTCATATTGTTCAATATTTTTGTTTATATATTTTCCTTTATTTGGGATTCTAGTCCATCATCATTTCTTGTTGTTTCTACAGAGTCTAGAGACTTTGAAACATTTTTTTTGACCAAATCATCAGCATTAAACTCAATGAATATATATCTATACAGAAAGAATTGACATTAAAGAATATGCACCAAATATTATTGAAAATTAAAATAATATAAACAAAATTCTGATCATTAACAGTAAACAATTGAGAGGAAGAAATGGGTTGTATGTTTTAATCATCGAAAAAACTCAAATGACATGAAAAATGATGTCTAGTTAGTACCAATGATGTCTTGAAACTGAAACTCAATGAAGATAAAGAACATATACCTTAGTACATTAAATAGTCATACCTGTTGTATCAAATACATTGTCAGTGTCACAACACTCTCATAATGATCCACTACATTGTTTTTCATGTCATCCAAGAAAAAAATGAATATTACAATAATGTGGTGTTTTTTATCTACAAATTTAAAATGGGGAAATTAAAAATAGTAGTAACTGGTAATGTTCAATTATAATTGTAAATCATCAATGCATTTCGAAAAATTGTAGGCACATCATATTGTAAGAAACATTTAGTTGAATATCTAAGAAAAATACAGTTATCAAAAAATGATGTGAGATAGATCATTAATACACCTATCAACAATAAGAAGATATTTCGATAAAGGCATTAAAAGTTCATGAAAATTCAAATAGTTAAATATTTTACCTTCAGAAAAAAAATCACACCTCTAATCATAATTACTGATGTTGTAATAACCTTACTTAGGAACAAAACATCATGAAAAGGCTAGTAGTCAAATATTTGACCTTTAAGAAAATAAATCACACCTCAAATATTAATTAATGTTGTTTTAATATCCTTATATAAATATATCAAGAGTGGCATCAATACCATGCCCACAAGTTCAACTTTTACTAAAACAAAAATTCTTTCATAATTAGATTACGTACTCTTAAAAAATGATGCCCAATGAGAATATAAAATTAGAAACATAATCAAACATAATCTACTATCATTCTAAGACTCATGGTATTTTATGATTATATTTTCAACATTAAGTAATCAATATTCATATATTATATGGATTCATTCAGTACATACTAAATCCGTATATGAAAATAAATACATAGAAAATGGAAGGCACTATGTTGTTATAATATCTATTGAAACAATTTTGAGAGACATAATATTTTATTAATACTACAATATGGTAATGACATGAATATAAATAATCTCGAATATTTTTTGTTTCAATCTTTATGAAATTCTATAGACTTCAGTCCAAGGTTATAAGGATGCATTTATCAAGTAATCTGGATTTGGTGGTGTCATGTAAGTAGAGGGGAAACCAGATTTCTTTTCCTTGATTATAGTCATTCATCCATGTTAAGCTGCTTCAACAATGAGATGTCAACAACATCATAAGACCCTACAACATGAAATAAAGGTAAAAAAATAGATAAATACATATTGAATCTTGTGGTATAATTTGAATCAATATCACCATATTATACTAATTCATAGTTGTATAAATAATAAGTGCATATATAATATAAAAACCCATATAAGTGAATGAATTTTAAAAAAAACATAAAATTTCCTTACTTTATTATTTTCATCATCACTACATGTGTCTAATGGAAGATCATCAGTGCTGATCCCAAGAATTTAAAGATTCAAACTAAAATTTAGTCGATCATGGTTATACAATGAGATGAATTTTTTTCATAATGCATGATAAAACATGGTGTAAAAACAAAACACCTTACAATGACCATATGTTATGTAATTATTAATAACATGAAGTTCACAGTATATTTAAAAAATAGTTCAAAACATTCTCCCAATCCTTTTTAAAAGGGTATCAAAAAAATTGAATTCTTGAAAACATGGTCATCCGTATCCTTCAAAATGAAATGAATATTGGAAATGAAAGACATAATTAATTATTTCCAATAAAACAATTTTGAAGGATTCATACATACCTTCATGAATACATCTAATCCATTATCCACAATATTTAGTCATTGTTGGTGTCACTCCTCCTTAAAAACATAATGATTGCATGGAACATACTTGAGTATGTAACATAAGAGAAAAAATTTTAAGTATGAATTAATATAAAAATATATCTGGAAAATTAGCTTGAATCTATGTTACCTTTATCCTCAACCAGTAATGAGAAGAATACATTGAAAGATAACACTCACAGTCATAAACTAAAACAGAAAACTAAAGATCCATCACAGTTCCAAAAAATGAATTTTATTAAATCAATCATATTGAGAGATGAAATGATCAAATAGAGAATCACTTTGGGAAATTGGATAAGCTTACATATGATGTGGTGAAGGTTTTCAAGGTACTAACTTCAACTGAACCATCACTCTACCATCCAAAATTTTTTTCTTCAATGAAAACTCATTTCTTAAAATCAATCAAATAAACACATCAAAACCCCATAAAATAAAAAAGATCCAGTAAGTCTACATCATACCACAAACGAATCAAAAACTATAGTATGTATTTACAGATAATTTCATATTTCATGGTAATAAGTCACTTTCCTTTAGGAACAGAAAATATTGTTCAACCTCTACCTATGATGGATTTAAGGGTTGAAGGCTAATTGAATTTACATTTCTCATCTATTCTACTTATATGATCAACATCATTACTCATTGACATCAGATAAAATAATAGTGCAGAATGAGAATAAGATTAATGTAAATAAATAAAATGAATAATAAACAAAAAATTAGTGAAATGAAAATTATAAATATGTTTTATATCTTATATAACAATTTCATTTCATATATTCTACTTTTTTCTCTAATAAAAGAATTTTTTAGTCTTTAAATTCATTTAGAAGAAATGATGGTACCTTTATAACCATGAGATGAGTATATAGCAATGATTTTGAACCATCACACTCCCAACTGAAAACATGTTCTTCTATGTGAACTCATTTCCTAAAATAAATAGAATTAACAAAGTGAAACCCCAAAAAATGAAAAATATGTAGCATGTCTGCATCATATAACAAAAAAATCATGAATTATAGTATGAATTTACACATAATTTTAATTTTTTTATGTAATTAGTCACATACCTTTAGGAACAGAAAATATAGGTCATCATATACCTATGATGCATGGTTGGATTAATGGCTGATTGAATTTAAATTGCACATCTGCTCCACTGATATGATCAAAATCATTTCTCATTAACAATATAAAAATAGTACTTCATAATGAGAATAAGATTAAGTGAACCATAATGTCATCTTCAACCAATAATGAAAAGAATACATTAAAAGATAACACTCCCAATTATGAATTCAAACAACAAAGTAAAGATCCACCCCACTTTCTAAAACATGAAGAAATATTTTATCCATCACATTTATAGATTAAACTATCAAACAGAAAATAACTTTGTGGAATAGGATAGACGTACATATGAAGTAGTGAGGCGTTTCCAGGTAATAAATTCAACTGAACTTTCACATTACCATCCAAAAACATGATCTTAAATGCGAACACATTTCATGAAATAAATCAAAATAACACATTAAAACCTCAGAAAAGGAAAAATATCCAGCAAGTTACATCATAAAAGAAATGAATCAAAAATTACAGTATTCATTTAGACATAATTTAAAATTCCGTTGTTAATCAGTCACTTCTCGTTAAAAATAACAAATATAGGACAACCAGTACATGTAATGGGTTATAGGATTGAAGGATGATTGAATTTACATTTCCCATCTATTCCACTGATATGATAAACATCATTACTCATTGACAACATAAAAAACAGTAGTTCAAAATGAGAATAATATTAATGTTAATAAATCAAAATAAGAATATATATAAAATTATTTAAAGGAAAATTATAAATCTGTTTTCTATCTTAAATAACAGTTTCATTTCATATATGACACTTTTTTCTCTAATGGCATAGTATGTGAGTCCTGAAATGCATGTAGAAGAATGGATGGTACCTTTATAACCATGAGATGAGTAGATCTACAGAAGTTGAACCATCCCTTTCCCATCTGAAAACATGTTCTTTGATGTGAACTCATTTCCTAAAATCAATATAATTAACACAACAAAAACCCCAAAAAAGGAAAAATATCCATCAATTATTCATCATATATCAAACGAATCATGAATTATATTATGAATTTACAGATAATTGAAAATTTATATGGTAATAAGTCACTTGACTTTTTCAACAACAAATATATGTCATCTTTAACCTATGGTGGATTGTAGGATTGAAGGCTGACTGAATTTCTATTGAACTTCTATTCCACTAATATGATCATCATCATTTCTCGTTGACAACAGAAAAATAGTAGTGCATAATGAGAATAAAATTAATGTAAATAAATCAAAAGAAGAATATAAATAAAATAATTTAAATGAAAATTATAAATATCTTTTATATCTTATATAATAGCTTCATTTCATATAAACATGAGATGAGTAGATCTCAATATGGTGCATGTAGTTTAAAAGATAGAGCTTGTGTTGAAAAGGAATTCAAAATTTATCAATCACTTCAGTTATAATTTGGAAATCAGGATGTAATATCATCTAATTGGAGATTCAAAACCTCTTCCATAAGCACATTGGGACACATTAAAACTTTCATGCAACATACAAACAATGTAAAAATCATGGAAAATATCGAATTTGGTAGAACATCTATCAAAATAAAATGACCCACTACTCTGAACTATTATATGCAATTAATCACATACCATTCTCAAGATCCTGTTTTGGAAAATCCCTTCAATAAAAATTCTATATCTATAACGATTTTGGGGGTTGTTTCCGACGCTTTTGTCGGGGCGTGCGCCTGTCCGTCCGCGGGGGAGGACGCGCAGCGCTTCTGTTTCCCCACATTCCCGCTTTCCAAAGGCGGGCGGAATTCGCTCCTTATTCATGGACGTTTGCTCCTTGATCGAAACGGGATGATGGGATGTCGGTTCTTCCTCCTGTGGATTCCTCCTCAGGACTCGTCACCTAGTCCGGGTCTCCCTTATAGATTTAATACGTAGTTCGTGAAACCCTTCACAGTTCCATGTTTCCATGGACACCGGTTAATTACACTGCTTCTTTTGGGACATTCCAAAGGGTCCAGTCAGGGCAGCAACCTTCAGTTAGGGGAGTAGTCACGTTGAGGCATCAGTAGCATGTCTGGATTCTGGGGTACCTGGCATGTCTGTCTGTTATCCTTGACCACAAGGCTTCTCGAGGGCGTGGAGGCTCAAGGCATCCCACATCGAGCACGAAGAATTATATGTCGTAGACACATATCTGAGGTTTTCCTCAGCTTCCCGTGCTCAACACAGGGTATGTCGCAAGTTTAACGTCCAGCGGAGACGGATCAACCCAACCAGAGCATTAGCTAGGATAGATCGGATTGAGGGATCCTACTTGAATGGATATCAATACCGGGGCCATCCCGCGGACGATATTGAACCCTGACGTGAATAAACGACGAGCATTGGGTGTCAGTGAACCAACATAAATGAGGGACCTTGGTCCAATGGGAGATGGGGGCTTGGCACACCGACAAGGAGACGGTCTGGGCCAATGCTCGTTGGTCTTGAACTTCAGAGAGGCTTCCTACGTACCATGCCTTGACATGGATCAAAGTCCTCGTAGTTCGGATTGGGGAATACAGTTTAACGTCATGCGGGACGGGGTGAAACCCGACGTGAAAGACGGGTGGGCTTGAACCTCGTGGAGGCTTCCTACGTACCATGCCTTGACATGGATCAAAGACCTCGTAGTTCCGGGGATGAGTCCGTCGGGGAACCGACGTGAAAGTAGACCCGGGGGTCCACTATTGGTGGGCTTGAACCTCATAGAGGCTTCCTACATACCATGCCTTGACATGGATCAAAGTCCTCGTAGTTCACAAGGGAATGTGCAGTTTAACATCATGTTGGACGGGAATGAGACCCGACGTGGAAGAACGACGGGAGGGCTTGAACCTCGTGGAGGCTTCCTACGTACCATGCCTTAACATGGATCAAAGGCCTCGTAGTTCCGGGTTAGGGATGTTCGGGGTCCGGGTCGGTGCTCACTCTAAGCCCACGTGAGTCATGCTCGGTGTTAGAAACAAGAGGTTGCAAGGTCCTGACGATCACGTCGCAACGAGTGCGTCCGTGAGAAGCGAAGAGGGGCGTACGCGTTGAGCGGCCCATGGTGTTGGGACTTACTCCGGGATGGAGGCCCAGGTGCCGCTATGGAGTGACAATGGTGGGTGGGGCTTACGCTAGGAAGCTGCCCGTAATGTCTTCCTCATGTCTAGCCATGAGGGCATCCCAACTCACTGATGGGTTGAGGCCTTCACCTATGCACTAGTGCACAAGCGGGGTAATGCCAAGGCCCTTGGAATCTATCCCAACAAAGGGACTTGACATGTGTGAATCACATGCCCAGTATTCAGAACATCGTGAGATTGGCGTGGTGATGGAGGATTAATGCTGACCATGTTCGCAACGCAGCATCCATATCACGTTAGCCAGAAATGAGGACAACAAATGAGGGTCGACCGTTGACCATGTTCGAAACATGGGACCATGTCACAAGTGTTGTCGATCAATCCTTCGGGACGTTGCCTAGGACAGTAGGCAGACCATGGGTCTAGCATCCATACTGTTAGGGGGTCCCTCCAGGTGTGATCAGTCTTCCGGGGCGTTGGCCCAGGACAGCAGGCGGACCATAGGTCGAGCATCCATACTGTTAGGGGGCCCTCCAGACTTGGAAGTGAATGACGATCCAAACGGAGGACATGCAAGGCGTGAGGTGGAGTGATGGAATGTTTGAATGGATTCCCACGCTCTTGATGTTACGCCACTGTGATCATGGCGTTAGGCATCTTATGCTTGGCGCACAAGGCATCTCTTGTTTAATGGAAGAGGCATCCTATGATTGGAACATAGGGATTACTACAGTTTAGAGTCATGTAGGTAGGACTATTAGGCAGAAGGTGCCTAGAAATGGTTGGTGTTGGGACTTACGCAAGGGCGGCCCAGGGTGCGACAAAGCGTGCGAAAGATGGACCTTGGACCAATGATGGGAGGTACCTCGTCCCATATCACGCCCTCCACCGACTTTAGTAGTGGGGAAGTACAGAGATGCACGGGTGCAATCATCCGTACGAAAGGTTAGGGGCTTACGCTCTGAGGCAGCCCTTCCCCTGCAAACATACACCACTCCGACAAGGAGGATCTCATTCCATGTGCGGAAGAGCTCCATTCCCGTGGAGACGAGTGGTGTAAAAAATGTTCTAGTTGGGGGGGACCCTTCGCGAGGGGCACGAGGTCGGATCACAGTTTAACGTCATGTGTTAAGGACGTGGTGCTTGGCAGTTTATCGTCCTGTAGCTCGGACAAGGTGGGTTCACTCCACACCCCTAGGACTTACATAACCGGTACCCTCTGGTCCTTGGGTAAGGGAAGGTATCGGTAAGGCCATGGTAAAGGGGGGTCGTGGAATCAACCATCGAGGGGTCCACGTTAGTGTGGCTATGCGAAGAAGCAATAGCCGTTAGCGTGCCTATGCGAAGAAGCATTAGGCGAAGCAACGCTACAGGTGGTATTGTCCATGGGACTTTGAAATCACATCGTGCAAACCTGGAGGGCCGCACGGGAAGAGGAATCGCTGAGCAGAGGAGTGTGCTTCACGAAGTGTAGTGACTTGGCCTTATCATGGGGCATAGGTGTGAGTGAAAGGTGCTTCGCGAAGTAGAATAGTGTTCGCGGAGCACTACCTCGCAAGGAAGGGGTGCCTCGCGAAGCAGGGTCCTGCGAAGCAATGTACTTCGCGATTCATAGTTATCCTGCCTTGGCATAGGGATTACTTTCATGGGTTGGGTGTTTCGCGAAGCATAAACGCTCCGCGGCTGCCCGGGTTCCCTTGGGAATCCCCTTCCTTCACGAACGCCCTTGAGCTTCGTGAAGGGCATCCCTCTCGGAAGAGGGGCTCAAAACGAGACAAAGCAGAGTCGTCTCGCGAAGTAGAAATACCTCGCGGAGCTCATGAGTCCCGGGAAAAGAGTGTTTCACGATTCGGGAGAGGAGAAGCCGAAAGGTCGGATCGTCCGTCCTCGGGACTCAGGGGGAGTCCAGTATTTATAGGGAAGGGGCGCCGCGAAGCAGGGCTCGCACGCCGCCTCCGGTGCTTCGCGGTGCGCTCGCAAACGTCAACGTCGTCCGCGGAGCATTACCGCCTCTGGAGCTTCGTGGCGGCTCGCGAATGTCAAATGGATTCGCGGAGGATTACCGCCTCTGGTGCTTCGCGGTGGCTAGCAAACGTCAAATGGATTCGCGGAGGATTACCGCATCTAGTGCTTCGCGGAGGCTCGCGAACGCCAAATGGATTCGCGGAGGATTACCGCCTCTGGTTCTTCGCGAGGCCGCGAGGGTCGGGGCGCTTCGCGTTGGTGCATCGCGGCGGGGCATCGCGGCTGGGCTTTGCGGCTGTGCTTCGCGAGGCAGCGCTCCGGCCGTATTTTTCCTTCCTTTCTTTCGGGCCGTATTTTTTTTGGCGCCAACAAATGCCCCCCCCCCCCCTCAAACATGGAGCCGCGGAGGGCGAAGGGTTGAAGTCTGAGTGAAAAATCGCCAAATTTGTCGGTGGTTCGCGATGCAGCATCGCGAAGGGGCCCCGCGATGCTCGTCGGGGCCGCGGATCCGGACGCGCCGTGATGCTTCGCGCGGGTGAGGCGCGCCGCGATGCTCGGGGTCGCCTCCTATAAATAGGGGGTCCGGCCTCTTTTGTCTTCACGTTCCTTCCTTGTCTTTTTGTGCTCTCGATTTTGCGACGCTCCGCATACTCCGCGACAGCACTCCGCGAATCGAGCTTCGCGGCGAACCGCGGGTCTCCGACCCTGCGTCCGCGCCAAGAGAACCACTGTTTGTCGGCCTTTGCTGGACTTCGCGGCTTGGTCTCGCGACCGATCTTCGCGATCCGTCTTCGCGATCGAGCTTCGCGGTCAAGCTTCGCGATCCATCCGGAAAAATCCTTTTCTGAGGGCCAGAGTTAAAATGGCCCATCAAGAAGCTGTCTTGGGGGTCCTTGCAGATGTTGCTCGTCGAGATGAGATGGCCAACCGTTCGGGCTTAGGGGAGATGATCCGGAGCCACTCGGACCACACATCCTTGATGGATCTGCTCTCGGAGGGTCAGAAAAATTATCCGCAGTGCAAGAAACTTCCGTTGTACGGCTTCGGGCTAAGGGATGACGTCTTCATCCCTAAGGCGAGTAGGGATGAACCAGCAAGCTGGTTCAGGAGCACACCGTGCCAGCACCAATGGTTCAGGGCGGCCGATGGTCGCGCGCGGGAGGACTTTACACCCGTTACCGCCGACTGTCTCTACAACCATGTGAACGACATCGACGGGAAGCCACTGCTGCTGGAGACTTCCCCTCCCCTCTACCCCAAAATGCTAAAGGCGGCGTTGCAGGATTCGAAGAAGGGATGGTCCGATGAGTGGGACCTGTGCCAGGGCGGCAACTTTACTGATGACTGGGCCTGGGTCTACTGGGTAGGCGCCTCTTGCGAGGAGTTCGGGGCCAAGTTGAGGAGAGTGGGGTTGTATGAGGTAGCATGGGCCTCCCAATTCCACATTTACCAACCGAATCAACTAATGCCAGAGTTGCTGAGTAGATGGTCATCTAGGACCAACACTTTTCACCTGCATCACGGGGAGGTGGGCATCAGCCTGCGGGATGTCCACCAGATTTCTGGGGTCCCAATCTTGGGGGCCATGTATGAAGAGTTCCTCCCAATTGCCAGCGCGTAGGGGGACGCGGAGCAAATGCCGCGACTGGCATCGGCGTTGATGGCGCTTGACCCTGGAGAGGACAAGGAGGCAGTGAGGGACGTCCAATTCAAGAGGTGGTTCAAATGTTTCCTGAATTTCCCGGAGAATTGAGAGTTCCCTCCGAGGCCTCGAACATGTCCAAGGGCGGCCCAACGGGGCAAGGGACACTCGTATTGGCGGGTCTTGGAGGACAGCCAATGGAAAACTTGGGGTTTCAGCGTCATCACTGAACAACAGCCGATAGTCAGGCTGGCGGTGTTCATCGCGGCTCTCATATGTGGTTGGATCCTACCGGTGAGAGATACAAGCATGGGGGTACGGCCCAGCTCGTTTATCATGGCGTCGATGATGGCCATGGGGCAGCGGATCAACCTGGGGATCCCGATGCTCACCAAACTGTACAGAATGCTGCGGCATATTAGCGAGGGCAAGAAGCCGCCAAGGATATGTGGGCCCTTCCACCTCCTGTATGGGTGGATCGCAGTGCATATCAGGGGGATTTACGAATATCCAAACCCCATTTCGCCACCGGAATCAAACTTTTGCCCCTCCATCCTGAACGCGGTCGGGAGCTTCCCATTCAAACTGGCCATTCCGATGGTACTGAATAGGGTGTGGAGAGCGGATGAGTTCAACTTTCATCCCATCCCACTGGCGACGGGGAGGCTTACTGATGATGGATGGGGAACGGAAGAACATCGGGCTTACCTCCTGGCCTTCCGAGGTGGAGTTTTGGTGGCACGAATAGATCATGAGCCAATCTGTGAACTGTACACCCCGCATCGTTTTGCGAGGCAGTTCCGGTGCCTCCAGCGGCTGACCCCGCAGGTATACTGGGAGGTGCGTCACGAGGAGCACCCGTGTGTGATGAGGCAGCTGTGGCTCATGTTCACACGTGAAGATGGAAAGATGCGGATTGCATTGCCTCCGACCACCGCCGCCTTCGGATTAGTGAAGGAGTACGCCATCAGTTGGGAGGCCGCTTATCCGGGGGAGATGCTGACGCAGCCAACGATCCGGGTTGGTGACGGTGGGCCTCCTCTATCTCGAGGTCGGGGTCGGAGGGCAGCTAAGGCCGCTCGCGACAGCGGGGCTGCCATGGCGGCGAGACCTGCAACGGCTGAGGGTATGGCGGTAGTGGTGGATCCAGTGATTCCGGGAGAGCAAGGTCATCCGGAGGGGCGGCCACCGAGAGGATTCCATAGGATATCCACTCAGGCTTAGGGGAAGCTCCTGTGTCACATTGACATGGCAGAGGACGCCGTCTTCCCGGAAGCTTGGGACATTTGGGACGTCAACCGAAAATTCCTCAGCACATACGAGATATGGGCCCACCTGAATCGCCTTGGGATGGAATTACTGGGTATAGGCCCAGTTCGGGCTGGATTCATGGCATCTCCGGCGGAGGCAGAACAGTACCTGGAAGAACTGGAGGATTACGTCCACTCCAGTGGTGTCCCTCGCCCAATGACAGACCAGGTGGGGGTACTGTTGAATCAGAAGGTCCCTCCACAGTTATCGGCTGCCGATCTGAGGGAGCGCTTCCCCTTGCCGGAGGAATCAGAGGGCTCCTCTCGGGAGGATGAGGCTGGAGGAGGGAGCCCGCTGGAGGAGGGCGAGGTCGGAGACCGAGGCTCAGAATCCGACGATTTTGTGGAGGCTCTCGAGGTAGCATTCCGAACTTCTCCCCTTACGATCTGTTCTTGGATCCTTATGGACTTCTCATCAATGTTTGAGGCATGTAGGAGGAACTTGTTCGTAGGCCTCGTTCTCGCTCCTTGGCGGGTGATGACGCGGGACCTTCAGAACCCGCGACTACAGCTGCGTCCAGTTCTGCGTCTGGTGGGACCAGGGGGCCCGAGGTGGCTCCTCTGGAATCCCCAGACCTTCCAACAGTATACGGAGGTCCTCGTCTCGGGGTCCCATCAGTACCGGCTCAAGAGCAGCGGTTGGAGGTCGATCTTCGTAAGTCTCCTCCACCGATCTCCTCGTTGTCACATGTGGGCCACGTCAACTAATGTTTATGTCCCTCTTTGTCGTGCAGTTCTTCGACTAGCGTGGGCTGCTGCGGCGAGGCTGGTCGGGATGTCTGGTGGCATCCCTCCTAGGGGCGTGCCAGGGATGGTGTCAATAATCCCTCCATCTCCTCAAGCTGTGACGCACATCATCACTGGCGGGTCTGCCAGCAGGGCCGTACCCGAAATCATTGAGGTGAACTCCGAGGAAGAGGATCAAACGGCCGGTCCCAGCTCTGTCGCGCCTGCTTCGGCGCCATGTGTCGCACTGGATTTCACACCGGATGTTGATCCTGCCGAGGATTTCCTACGGGCGTATCCCGCGTATGAGCCTGCCAATCGCGCAGACTGGGACGAAACGACCTCCGACAAGGAAGACAGCAGCATAGTTCGCCACCGGTCGTGGAAGCTGATCGCATGCTTTATCAAGGACACTCCCCAAGCACAATGGCTGGCCGAAATGGATAGGCTTCGCTCGTGGTTGCGCGAACTGTGCGCTGGGGGAGTGGATGCCCAACGTCCTCATGCACTCATCCGAGATCTTATGGCTGAGAAGATCCGGGAGCATGATCGTGGGCTCAGCGTGGGGTGGTAGCGGAGGAAGGCGACCAGCATCAAGAAGTTCCATGAGGCTGAAGGCGAGGTTCAACGGATGCAGACCCGGGAAGACGAGCTTTCAGCCTCTCTTGATGCACAAACTGAGCTGGTCTCACGGTTGAAGGCCCAGCTGGCAGAGGCAAAAGGGCATATGAGGCAAACCTCTGAAAAGATGGCTTCCGTTCAAGCTGATGTGGAGAGGGCCAAAGCCAGGACTGACGAACTGCGCCCCGCCGCTGCGAAGGAGGAGCGAGAGCTAGTTCAGCGGTAGAAAGCCTTGGATGCCGCAAGTCAACGGGTGACGGAGCTGCAACGCTCTTTTGACGGGGTCAACCCGTCCATGGGGGGAGTCAACCCCCGAGTACTGTAACAAGCCCAAAACCCTTTTATTGGTACTTTCGTGCTTCCAAATTTTACCTTTGTTTTGAATGCCGTAGCACGCACGATTTCCACTGTTGAATTGTCTTGTCACATCCCTACAATGTTTGCGGGACGTTTGACGACAATTCCTCAAGCCAGTCCAGATTCTCGAAAGATGGGGAAGGCTTGATCGGAGGAGGAACTTCCAAGATATTCGAATTACCGTTTTTCGACGTGCTCTTATGCACGAATGGGGCAATGACAGGGGTGCTGAAATCGGTCCAAACAGATGAAAATGGGGAGTGTGAATCACAATACCCAAGATTCGGAACACTGTGGGGATGGCATGACAATAAGGGGCAACCGTTAAACTTGGAGGAGAAACGGTACCCTTACTGCATTAGCCCGAAATGGGGACAACAAATGAGCATCGACCGCTGACCATATTCGCAACGCGGGATTTTATCAATTTTTCGTCGATCAATCCTTCGGGACGTTGGCCCAGGACAGTTGGCGGACCATAGGTCAGACATCCTTACTGTTAGGGGGTCCTTCCTGAAATGAAAGAGGACGAGGGTCCGAATAAGGGGCACGAAAAGCGAAGAATATGGAGTGATGGTTTGTTCAAACAGAATCCAACACTTCGGTAGTTACACCAACGTGGTGGGAGTACGCCAGATGGGCGCATCGGTCTGATCCTGGATCATTCTTTCTTCCAGATAGGGCCTCTCTGGCGAGGGCTGGAAATGGGGAGGAATATGATTTTGCGATTCCTGGGGATGGACCCTAGGTGAAATGCCTGGGTGTCTCTACGTATCCCATGACGATGGGAATCAAGCCATACGTAGTTCTAAAAGCGCAGTTTAACGTCATGCAGGACAAGGAACAGCCTGACTGTATTGGCATACATCCTACCAAAACTACTAAGCCCGCGTGAGTCGTGCTTGGTGCGGGAAACAAGCAGTAGTGGCGGGAATCTCCTAACACAAAAGGGGTAGGTTAGGGCAAAGGGACGCTCGGTGACTACTGGCCCAATGACATTAACATGATCATTTCGCGCACCTAGATCCGGGAAGAGAAAGAGCCAAGTATGATGGAGTTCCACTTGAACATATGGGAGTGGAAATGTGTGAATCATGACGCTCAAGTTTCGGATCGCAATGGTGGCGGCGTGACGATGGAGGATTACTGCTGACCATGTTCGCAACACAGCATCCTGTCGCGTTAGCCTAAAATGGGGACAAACAAATGAGGGTTGACCGTTGACCATGGTCGAAACACGGGACCATGTCACAAATGTTGTTAGGTATCCGTAGGGACGTTGACCCGAAACGATTGAAGGGCCCTTATGTCCAGAATTCATGGAGAACCCTTAAGCTTAGTATCCACATCGTCCGAGGGTCCTTTTGGATGTGGAAGAGGATGAGGATCCAAATAGCGAGCTCATGAAGATTGGTCATGGGATGAGGGTAATATCCATGTGAAAATCCCACGCTTCAGGCTCTTTGTCAAAACACATCTGAATACGGAAACGAAACGGATTAGAGAGAGGGAGAAAATTCCTTCCCCTTGGGGAGATCTTAGTTTAGGGTCATAGAATTCATACCATGAAACGTTAGACTGGGCCCGCGGGGAAGTACCCGGGCGCTCCTACGTATCTCATAGGGATGAGAATCAAGCCTTACATAGTTCTTGATGGACCTTAGACCATAAATGGGTAAAGGGAGCAGGGGACGCATGGCATCAAAACCTGACATGAAGGAGGACCTAAGCCCTACTTACCATGCATTCTCTGGGGAAGTGCTCGAGTCGAGGGACCGAACACAAGGGTTAGGCTGGGCCCGTGGGGAAGTGCCTGGGCGCTCCTACGTATCTCATAGGGATGAGAATCAAGCCATACGTAGTTCTGGAGGGTGACATGGTAGGATACCAGTGCCAGGGGAAAAGTGGAGTGCGGGTGTTTCCCTTGCACTAAAAGGAGCGGAATTTGATGTATCTTGTTTGTTCATTAAGGTGAATGGTTTTTTTTGTGAAGCGACAGGCCTAGAACAGTAGGTCGTGATGTCGCCATAAGAATCAGGCCGTGATGGGCGTTGACAAATGGCATGGCACGTGACCAATACCCAACGTGATGTCCTCTACAACGAGGTCACCACAATGCGGTGCCGTTTTTTGTCGTGCGGCCAAGACGATAATGTCACAGTTTAGGGTCGTATGATAGGACCAAGCATGCATTTTATCGTCATGCAGCGCAGACGTAGCAAAGACGATGCAAGGCGGGAAATGTGCGCAGTGTTATAAAACACAATTGATGGAGACATGATCCCACATCAGATTGTACGCCATCCGGAGAGGGAAACCTTAGGCCGAGGGGCCTATACAGAGGTGAAATAGGGAGAGAGACTGGCTTCCTGAATGGGTTGTACCCGGAGACAGGGCGTCTGGGCGGTCCTACGTATCCCATGAGTATGGGAATCAAGTTGAACGTAGTCCCGAATGGGTCTTAATTTATGGTCTTATAACTCGGACCATGGGATCCCCAAAGGACGCCAGATTGCAGCTTTGTCCCCCTAGCATGAAAAGGTGCACTGAGGGGTAGCGCCAAAAGTGTCGAGATTCCACCTAGACATGATGGGGTGGAAAAAATGATGTGAATCATGCAACCAACATTCAAGGAATAAAGGGGCTGGCATGACGACGGAGAATTAATGCTGACCATGTTCGCAACACAGCATCCTGTCGCGTTAGCCTGAAATGAGGACTAACAAACGAGCATCGACCGCTGACCATATTCGCAACGCGGGATTTTATCGATTTGTTGTCCAAAACCCTCGGGGGCGTTGGCCCGTATCGGTAGGAGAGCCCTTGGGCATAGTATCCAGGCCATTCTTGGGGGTCCCTCTGGGTGTGAAAGGTGATGGAAGTCCGAATAGAGGAGAACACGAAGCTTGAAAAGTGGAAGGAACTTGATCAAGTTGAATCTGACACTCTTGGTCCTAGACTAGAGTGCTCTTAATACATGGGTGAACCACTAAAAAGAGTCAAGGGACTCAACTTTGAGGGTGATCAAGAGATGGCAGGTTCCCAGGGGAAGGGGGCACGGTGCCCAAAACCTTGTATCATACCTACACCTCCCCCTCCTGGAGAGGGATAGGCCAAGTGGCTTAGGTGACCGGGAGATCAGGAGATCACCAGGAGGTGGGACTGGACCCGAATCTTAAACATCCAGGTGGTCCTACGTATCCCATGAGGATGGGAATCAAGCTACACATAGTTCTGAAGGGTGCCTTTTAATGTCATGAAGGACAGGGAATAGGAGGACTGAACCTCAGAATGGGGGCGTGCGTGGTGCAGCTATTGCAAACCCGACGTGAATGAGGACGTAGTCCCTCACTGCGCCACACAGCCCTGTGGTCGGGGTCCCAATGGTAGTACCCGAGAGAGGTGAACTTGCTGAACTCAATCTGGACCCAAAGACAAGGGGTCTTGAACATAATTCCAGATGAGAGACTTAGTTTATGGTCTTAGAGCTCGGACCGTGGATGGTGACAACTCCTGAGTAAGCACAGATGTCAACCCAATCCCTAAGCCCACGTGAGATAAACTCGGTGTGGGAAACAAGGGGGGTATCCTCATCGCAATACTTGGGGCGTCCACCAAAGGGGAGTTAGCAGAGAGTTCTGAAGGAAACTTTTGATGTAGCTTGTTCCTCCAACGCGCAGACGTGCACGGGGAAAAAGTACCAAGAGTTTCGAGACTCTACTTGGACATGATGAAGTGATGAAGGGTGTGAATTGTGTACCCGACATTTGGGCTTAAAGGGTTGACGTGGCGATAGAGGGAAACGGTTAACCATGATGGAAACACAGTGTCTGTATCGCGTTAGCCTGAGGTGGGAACAAAAAACGAGCATCGACTGCTGACCATATTTGTAACGCGGGATTTTATCGATTTGTCGTCCAAAACCCTTGGGGCGTTGGCCCGTATCGGTAGGAGAGCCCTTGGGCGTAGTATCCAGGCCGTTCTTGGGGGTCCCTCTGGGTGTGAGAGATGATGAAAGCCCTGATGCGGGGATACGCAAATCCTGGAAAGCGGGTGCGGACATGTCCGAGTAAAGCTTGGCATTCCAGGTAATAAACCAGAGTACTCTTAAGCACATTGGTGAACCGCCGAAAAAGGGATCGACGAAACAGCTCAGTAGGGGGGGAGCATGGCGTGGTCATTACGAAATCATCGTGAATGAGGACATAATCCCACACCACACCATATACTCCTATAAGAGGGGACCTGGGTCGTGGCCCGGAAAGGCCAAGGGGCCTATGGTCAGGCATCAGTCAGGAAGGCCTGACTGGTTTGCAGTTTAACGTCTTACATGAGGACGAGGGTCGGGGACCTGAGAAGGCTAAGGGGCCTGAGGCTGGGCCTCCTAAGGGGAGTCGTACGGCATGGTACATGGTCCCAACGTGAATGAGGACGTAGTCCTACACCACACCATACACTCTTATGAGGAATCGGGGTCATGGGCCCGATCGCTAGCACCTCCTGGGGGAAGTTTGTCGCCTCGGGATGGGGCAGAATGAATCGCTGTTCTTGATTCCTGGGACATCTCGGGGTGGACCCGAAAATCCAGAACACTGTTGACCATATTCGAAACACAACGTTCATATGGTTACTTGTATGGGGGCAACAAATGAGTGTCGACCGCTGACCAAATTCGCGGCGCGGGACTTGTATCGGCTTGTTGCTCGAAAACCCTCAGGGGCGTTGGCCCGTAGCGGTAGGGGAGCCCTTGGGCGTTGTATCCAGGCCATTCTTGGGGGTCCCTCTGGGTGCGAAAAATGACGGGATCCCAGTCAAGGAGTGGGTGAAGCAAAGTTGTATCCATCCACGAAAGGAGCAAACACCTCCAGGGGGAATGTGCAGCCGGGTCGAGGCTTGCTCGATGTGGGTCGGGGCAAAAGTGTGCACGCTACCATGTCTTGACCCGAGGGGAAGATTTTGGCTTTTGGGCTGGGCCTACGGACGAAGTGTCCGGGCGTTCCTACGTATCTCATAAGGATGAGAATCAAGCCATACGTAGTTCTCTAAGGCCATGCAGTTTAGTGTCATGCGGTGAGGACGTGGGAGGATAGAAGAACGGGAGTGGGCGCATGGTGCGACCCTTACAATCTTTGTGAAAGCGGGGTTGCATAAGCAGGGCTTAGAAAGCCTCCTCCCTGCTACACAAATATCCTCCAAGAAAACTATTCCTAGGGGGGATAGTCGAAGGGAAAAGCTTGGGGCTGGGCTCAAGACAAGGTGTCTGAGCGTTCCTACGTATCTCATAAGGATGATAATCTAGCCGCACGTAGTTCGGGCGATGCAATTTAACGTCGTGCGGGACGATAAGAAGCGTCTCATTTGGGGATATTTATGGTACGACGAGTAATCCGATGTGAATGAGGACATAGTCCTACACCATACCGTACAATCCCACAAGAGAATAGATCAGGGAAAACTAGGGGGCCTGAGGCCGAGCCGCGGTCAAGGAGACCTTACCAGCTTGTTGTTTAACATCTCGCAGCGAAGACGGGGCCGGGGGCCCGAGGAGGCCAAGGGGCCTGAGGCCGAGCCTCGTATAGGGGGGGAGTACGACATGGTACATGATCCCGATGGGAATGAGGACATAGTACTACACCACACCATACACCCCAGGTAAGAGATTGGGCGGAGAGGTCCGAGAAGGCCAGGGGGCCTAAAGTCAGGTATCAGTCAAGAAGGCCTGACTGGCTTGCAGTTTAACGTCTTGTAGTAAGGACGGGGATGCAGTTTAGGGTCATGCGGGACCATCTCACAGTTTAGGGTCGTGTTGGACCTTTTGCAGTTTAGGGTCGTGCAGGACCTAGTCGCAGTTTAGGGTCGTGCAAGACCTTTCGCAGTTTAGGGTCGTGCAGGACCAAGTCGCAGTTTAGGGTCATGCAAGACCTTCTCGCAGTTTACGGTCGTGCAGGACCACATCGCAGTTTAGGGTCGTGCAAGACCTTCTCGCAGCTTAGGGTCGTGCAGGACCACGTCGCAGTTTAGGGTCGTGCAGGACCTTCTCGCAGTTTAGGGTCGTGCAAGACCACTTTTGACCTAGGCAAAGTATCGCTTTAGGAACTTGGCATTGGTGGGAGGGGTTATACGCTCTCCATCCGTGGTCACCAAGGAGTATGCTCCATTGGGGTAAACCTTATGGATGATAAAAGGCCCTTCCCATTTGGGTTCTAACTTGGGCGGTTTCCTACCGGGAATCATTGGCACTCGAAGGGCCAGTACCAGGTCACCCTGTAGAAAAGAGCGGAGACGAACCTTCTTGTCTAAGACTCTCGCTATCTTGTCCTGATGCCTTTCCAGATTGTGCAGGTCACGGAGCCGGTTCTCGTCCAGTGCCTCTAATTCAGCTAGACGGATCTCGGCTACCTCATCTGATGTCTGGTGATCATAAATTACAGTGCGTAGCGACGGCAGCTGGATCTCAATGGGTAAGACGGCCTCAGCTCCATACACCAGGTAATATGGGGTCACCTGGGTAGAGTTGCGAGTCATCGTCCGGTAAGCCCAGGGGGCATTGGGGAGCTTGTCCGGCCAACTCTTCTTGTTTTTACCAACCATCTTCTGTAGAATGTTAGAGAGGGTCTTGTTGAACGCCTTGATCTGTCCATTCGCCTGCGCGTGGTAGCGGGAGGTATGGTTCGACCGGATGTCGTACTTAGTGTACAATTTCTTCAATTCAGCTGCTCGGAAGTTGGTTCCGTTATCGGTGAGGACGGCGTGAGGGACTCCAAACCGGTGGATAATGTTGGAGCTCACAAAGTCAACGATGGAACGGGCCTTGACCTCTTTGAGCGGAACTGCTTCTGCCCACTTGGAGAAGAAATCTGTAGTAGTCAGGATGAACCTGCACTGGCGGGATGTTGCCGGTGGATACGGTCCCACTACATCAAGTCCACATACCGCAAATGGCCAAGAGTACTTGGTGGGGTGGAGGGGCTCCAGCGGCCGATGCAAGAAGTTGGCGTGTATTTGGCACGCATGGCATCTCTTGGCGTATCCAATACAATCGTGGATCATAGTGGGCCAAAAGTACCCCAACCTACGGATTTGATGGGACAGTTTCGGCCCAGCTTGATGGGCACCACAGGAACCGGCGTGAACCTCTTGCATAACTTGAGGTATCTCCCCCCCATGGATGCAACGGAGGAGGACACCATCGAAACTCCGCTTGTAAAGGATCTGTTCGAGGCTGGGGCTGCTCCGGAGGGTAAATTGTAGCGCGCGGCGTCGGATTCGCTCGTATTCGGCCCGGTCGTCCGGGAGCTGACCATTTTGGAGATACTCGACAAAAGGCGCTCTCCAGTCGGGGGTGGTTTCAACCACTGCGTCCGACGAACCCAGGATTCCCGATACGGAGGGTCCGGCGGTGAGATGACTTACCCGCAGGCTATCACGGTCCTCTTGGGTGACGGGGGCAATGACTCTCCAGTGGGCCACGTGTATGACCAAATCATCTTGCTCGGGTTCTGCAAGCGACGCAGCTAAGCCAGCCAGGGCATCTTCTTGGCCGTTCTGCGACCGTGGGACATGGGTAACCTCTGGTCAAGAAGAGAACTGGGCCATTAGGAGGAGGGTGTACTCCAGAAACGGTGCAAGCTCTGGATTCCTGATGACGTAGTCACCGTTAACCTGTTTGATTACCAGCTCAGAATCTCCCTTCACATGTAGGTGGGGAACATGGATCTCAAGGTCCAACTCGAGGCCAGTGATGAGAGCTTGGTATTCTGCCTCGTTGTTCGTACAACCTTCTGACAACTGGAACGAGTACGGCAGGACGGCATGTGCCGGGGTAATGAAGACAATACCCAGGCCCACTCTGTTGAGCTTGGGATCATTTAGCTTCCTACTGGTGGGGCTCCGGGAGGCACCGTCGAAATGCATTTGCCAACACGGGGCAGCATGATCGACTGAGAGGATCGTCTCATCAGGGAAGTCCAGGTCCAGGGATTGATCCGAGGAGGTTGGATGGGCAGCTAAAAAGTCTTCCAATGCCTATCCCTTAATGGCCTTCTAAGGTATAAACCTGATATTAAACTGCTGGAGAAGCACCGCCCACCATGCTAGTCGGCCAGTCAGCATGGGGCGGTTCAGGATGTACTTTAGTGGATCTACCCGAGAGATCAATTTCACCTCGTGGTGTTGCAGGTAGTGCCGCAATTTCTTCACGGCGAAGACGAGCGCAAGACAGCTCTTTTCGACATGGGATTATCGAATCTCCATATCGAGAAGCATGCGGCTGAGATAGTAGAGACTATTCTCAGTACCCTCGTTGTTCTTCTGGGCGAGCAGCGCACCGAGGGATCTCTCCAGGGCGGTCACGTAAAGGACCAGCGGCTTTCTGGAGACGGGTGGCATCAATACTGGAGGATGGAGCAGATACTGCTTGATTTCCTCGAAGGCGGTCCGGCACTCCTCATCCCATTCGTAGGCAGCGCCTTTCTTCATGAGCCGAGAAAAGGGCTTACACTTTCCGGCCAGATTCGCAATGAATCGGCGTATATAGGCTATGTGGCCTTGAAGGCCTCGGACCTCCTGAATGTGTCTCGGGGGAGGCATTTGGCTGATGGCCTTGATCTTCTCCGGGTCGATCTCGATACCTCGGTATCTGACAACAAAGCCCAGAAACTTTCCAGAGGTGACTCTGAAGGCACACTCCAGCGGGTTCATCTTCAGGTGGCGGGAACGGAGGAAGCCGAACACTTTCTCAAGGTCTCTGAGATGGTCCTGGCGCTGATGTTACATGACTACGAGGTCGTCCACGTAGCATTAAACCAATGTCCCGAGGATCGGTTTGAATATGCGATGCATGGCCCTCTGATAAGTGGGACCTGCATTCTTCAAACCGAATGGCATTACCTGGTAGCAAAAGGTACCCTGGGGATCCCTGAAGGTAGTGGACTCCTCGTCTTTGGGGGCCATCCGGATCTGGTTATACCCGGAATACCCATCCATGAAAGAGAGGGCTTGGAATCCGGCCGTGGCGTCAATCAACAGCTCCGTCACCGGGAGTGGGAAGTCATACTTTGGGCAGTGGCGATTAAGATCGCGGAAGTCGATACAGACTCTGATCTGCCCATTCTTCTTCATGACTGGCACAATTTTGGCAAGCCACTTGGGGTACTGGACCTCCTTGACGAAGTTGGCTTTGATTAGCTTATCAACTTCGGCCTCAACCATAGCTCCATGGGAAGGGTGCATATTCCTGGGAGGCTGCTTAAACCCACGATGTTTTGCTGGGAGGCCCAGACGGTGGACGGACAATTGGGGATCCAACCCCGGCATCTCATCGTAACTCCAGGCAAACACATCATGGTGCTGTTTGAGGAAGCCTACATACTGCTGCCGCTCCTCGAGGGACATGGCTGCACTGATCAATGTGGGTCTCGGATCTACCTCGCTACCAAGGTTCACATGTACTAGTTCATCAACAGGTGGTAGAGACTCCTTCATCAAAGGCTGGGGGAGCATCCTCCATGTCTTCCTCCCCACCCGTAGGGGGACTTCCCATGATGGGGGGGGGGGCTTCTGGGCTATCAAAATCTGAGGGGCAGCTGGTGCCGGCTTGGGAAGAAGCGGTCATGACATCGGGAGACTCGCTTGCCATTGAGACCATAGCAATGAAGGTAGTCGACCCTATCCCATCTGGCCTTCGGCCTAAAGGGCCACGTTTGAGGATATCAAAGTAGTGGTGACATGTCGGCCTGAGTCGGTTAATTCCAGCCTGGTGGAAGAGACACGTATGGCGCACCGCCGTTGTCATCATCTTGACGTCCCGGTACCGTATAGGGGTAGGAGATTCCGGGATCACCTGAGCCTGGTTGATGTAGGAGTACGAGGTGATTTTCCGTCGTCGCTTGGACACGGGAACATGTGTTCCTTGCATACCCAAAACAACAAAACATTGTCCCATGTCGGGGGTCGTGGCCTCCAACCGGTGGATCGGGAGGATGTAGGCGTCATCCATGCTTGCCCAGGGATCACTTGTGATCGGGGCAGGCTCATCCTCGCTTACCAAGATTTTCTTGTCCTTACTTTTGTAATAACCTGCATCCAGATAGCGGGCCTCACAAGAAGCGAAAGGGGACGCGTCTCCTTGGAGCACACCTACTCGACCGTTGAGTGAGTACTTGAGGCACTGGTGATATGACGAGGGGACCACTGCATGCAGATGGAGCCATGGCCTACCCATCAATGCGTTGTAAACGGTGTCCTGAGAAACAACCATGAACTCGGTGCTAGAAATTAAGCCACCGAACTGAGTCTTCAGGTGGATCTTGCCGACCGGGGTTTGCTCTGTCCGGTCGTACCCCTGGATCCTGAGGTCAGAGGGAGTTAAATCACCTTCGGACAGACCCAGCTATCGCAGCGTTCGGGTCGGAATTAGATTGATTCCAGACCCAGTGTCAACGAGGCAGCGGCGGACTTCCACATCGTTGAAGTGGCCAGTGATATACAGTGGGCGAATGTGCCCCTGTATAGGAGGGTCCTCATCTTCACTGGAGAATGAGATAACCGCCTGACATTCGGCGTTTTCAATCGTCTCGGTATGGAAGGCTTCAGCAGCTGCTACTTCCGTCTCGAACTGGAGGGTGCTCCTTAGGGCCTCGGCGAGTGCCTCGCGCATTTCAATGATAGGCGAAGGGCCTCAAGGATGGAAAGCCTCGCCGGGATGCCGACCAGGTGCTTTAGAACATTATACTTTCGTGCCAAACGCGAACCTCTTCTTACAGGAGGTCGTTCAGCATGTGGATGCACAACGGGTCCGGCTGGCTGAACCGGCAAGTAACTAGTACTGGGTACATCTTGCTGCCTACCAGTAGAAGCCTGAAGATTAGTCACCGTGCTAAGATCGGACAGCGGAGGCTGGCCTGTAGCCAGGCAAAACTGGCTGTGATACGAACGAGGCAGATCCCCCCGATCCAGTAGCACGAACAACAGTGGAGGTAGAGCCGAGGGTGTTGGATGGGTTTGCGCGTGCTGAGATCTGCGCTGAGCCTACTGCCTCGTCTCGGTAGCGTGCACGGCTTGGCCATAGGTTCCTACTGATGTGCCTAGATGACTGGCGCGATTGCGGTTCCTTTGACGTTGATGTCGGCTGGAAACATTGGGGAGGTCTGCCTGGGGTTCCCCCTCGTCGGGAGTCATATAGGGCTTTACCAGCTCCACGGTGTTAACCGAAGCGTACCCTTGTCTATCGCTCGAGGAGTCATCCACCGCTGGGTGGATTCTGGGAGGGATCCCCATTTCAGGGGGCATAAAGTCACCGAGAGTGTGGGATGACGATGGCACTGGCGGTGCACGTTAATTCTTCTTGCGTCGCCGCTGCTTGCCATTTTGGGAAGAGGTCGACTGTGAAGATGATGCGGAGGCACCGGCTACTTCTTCTGAAGGTTCCGACTGCTTCAGGCGCGCCCGGATGATACCTTGGGCACGGACGACGGTTTTTCGAGCCATCCATTCGTCATATTTCTGGGACCCGTGGCTAGGGAACTGCTGCCACTCACCTTCACTGTCGGTGCCGATCTCTGATCCTACAAAGACACCTGCCACTTGCGCTGGTTCTGGTCCCAACTTGATTATGTTGTTGTTGACCTCGTCCTGAAGCCAGTCTTTAAACACATAGCATCGCTTGAGGGTGTTCCCCAGGATCCGATGATAAGGGCAGTAGTTGGGGTGATCGGTGAGATGCACCTCTTCCGGCCTTTTGCACTCAGGCAGACGCACAATCCCTTGCTCTAGAGCACTTCGGAAGTAGCCAGGGACCTGATTTTATTTGAACGAATAGGTCTGATACCTTCTTTCCGGATAGGGGGCCCTGGGGGCTTGGTCCTGATGAGGGACCGGAGGGGCCTGCCGAGGAGGTAGTACCTGGTTGTCTCGCCTAGGTGGCGGTGGCACGTTGCGTGGGGGAACCTGTCGGTTCTGAGGCGGTCGCTGCTGGGCGGGAGCCTGTGCTTGAGGTGGAGGACCTCTGCGGGGTTGCGGAGGTGGTGCCGCCGGAAGCAATTCCAGCTGCCTTGGGACTTCTATTTGAGCCACCGCGGCAGGTTCAGCCCTGGCGGTCCTCCTGGCTGGGATCATAGGGGGCAGCAAACGTGCCTGACTGGCCTGTTGCAGGGCTTCGTCGAGGTGTTGAGCCTTGTTCGAGAAATCTCTGAACCCTCCATGGTTGTTCTGGGTAATCAAGGAGGGTACCAGCTCTGTCTTGATGTTCCCCACAAACATCGTCAGTAATTGCTCCTGAGTCAGTGGCATATCGAGGGAATACGTAAGTCCTTTCCACCGAGCGATGAAATCTGCAACCCGCTCATCAGGCCTCTGTTTGCACATGAAGAGGTCCGCAATGCTAGTATTCACGTGGTGGAGCTGAACTGGTATAAGAAATGCCAGCGAAGATCCTCCCAACCGGTCACCGATCCGATAGGGAGCTGGCTGTACCAGACGAATGCCGGACCTTCCAATGTCTGTACAAAACATCGGATCTTGGCGACTTCTTGCTGAGCCGGGGTCCCTAGCATGGGGCCACACCTGGAAGAGAAATGAGCCAAGTGCTGGGGCGGGTCCCCTGCCCCGTTAAAAGGCGAGAAAGTGGGGTTCCCAAAACCAGGAGGCGCGGGCATATCATCCACCCATGCGGGATAAGGCTTTCCATCTGGTGGGACCGCCACCTGCCGTGTTTCCAACGCCTCGAGGCGGGATGTGAGTGCCGCAATAAGGTCCTCCGGGTGGGGGTCACTGTCTTGACGGGGATCCCTAACCACAAGTGCATTACTGGGTTCTTCAACATGGTAGACGGCTTTGGCCGCTCGGGGGTCAACTGGCTGGACGACCTGCGGGGCGACTTGGGGAACCCGGGTTGGGTTCTTCAGATTGTCCCGTCGCTCGAGGGGGTTTGGCGAGACATATCGCGCCCTTTTGCCGTATGTTCCGGCTTCCGCCCTGTCTGAGGCAGTAGCATGATCAGGGTGGCCCTGAGGCATCTTTCCAAGGGGGAATTGTTCCTTCCCCTGCTGCCCCGGCCTGGGATTACCATAGTCGGGTCGTCGCTCTGCGGCGCGTTCAGCCAAGAGTTCGTCAACCAGCCATTTCTGCTCAGCAAGCTGCTGGTGTAACATGGCCTTCTCGGGATCTTCATCCGTTTTCTGCACAGAGGCGGACGGGTCAGAGTTCTTGATTGTTCCGACGTGCTCCTTACCCTTGCCAGTGTTTCGACCGAGTACCAGCGACTCGGTGGGTACGGGGAGGCCTAGCAGGTTCCTCTACTGATGGGTAACTCTCCCTGACGGGTCGAGCAGCGGCGGTACGCCCTCGGGTGGTAAGTCACCATCAAGGAACTCAAGCTCATCTTCCTTATCCACAACGTCATCCATGTGGACTGCGACCCCTATTGAGGGCATATCCTCGATATCGCATAGCGAATCGGGCTGCCGTCGGATAGGCTCGAAGAGGAGAGCGGCATAGTGTCCCCAACCATGGACTTGCACATGGGGGGTGGCTTCCCTGACAATATTGAGGAGTGCTTTAAAACTCTGAACGCATTTTCGTTGAAGGGCGCTATGGTGGCCTGGCGACTCAGGGTGCTGGGCCACCAGAAGTGCGGCTGCATCGATCAGGCGGCATTGCTCGCCGATTTCTTCGAAGTGCTCACGACTTCTGGGGTACACCACCCGTTCACAATGGAGGCGGATGTGTGTCGCCCACAGGGTTCGACAAAAGCACCCCATGTCTTCAGGGGTAAGAGACTCTGGTATGCGGAAATTCAGTGCCGCCGTCAGCCAGAACTTCTCCGGGAAGTAATCCGCTGCAAGGATACTCCAGAAGCTCCTAGGCTCGGACTCAGGGACTGGCCTTGTGTTGCCCCACTCGTCAACCGGGGGAGGATGAAGAACCAGAAGCGGTACCGAGGTAGTCCTTTGGGATAGTAAGCTCGGCGGTGGAGAGTACGGCAAACGAGCTGACTGGCCGCCGAATTCCGGGCCATCCTCTGAAGAGTGAGGTGACCTGGCCACGATGTCACGATACGACGGGCTGATAATCACAGCATCCGGAACCGGACCCGCGGCTACCGACGACAGGTCGTGTCGTCTCTCTACCGTTGTTGGCCCCCAAAATAACTCTACGTGATCTCTGGTAGAGGTAGAGGGCTCTTCTGGTGACAGAGGCAATGATTGTGTGGCCGAGACCTACGGAATTCCTAGGATTTCTTCAACCTGGATGTACCTGCGGAGAGAGACGGGAATCTGGTGGACCTCAAATTCTAGGAGAACGAGGCTAACGCGTCTGGTTCCTGCCCCAGTCCTTGATACGGAGGAGTGGGGAGAAGGTTCCATCGCTGAATCGCATTCCGCTTCTGAATCGGAGAAGCGGGCAGGATTGATCTCCACCTGGGCCTTCCTAGGGTTCTTCTTGTGGCGGTGACGACCCGCTCTTCTGCCCCTAGGTGGCTCTTCGGGACAGGGTTGACCCCTATCAGGCAGCCTCGGGGCGGCGCTGGTGCCGTGGCGGAGAGGGCCCCCACTCGAGATAGCCAGGGTGCGAGGGGCATCAGGGAAAATGTCGAAGGGTACATGGGGAGGACCTCCATGAACAGTACCCATGTGGGTGGGGCCTCTGTTGGAACTGGCAGGAGCATGGGGATGACCTCCATGGTCGATGCGGGTGGAGCGAGGATGGCCTTCACTCCTTGAGTTGCTGGGGCGAGGAGGACCTTCGCCGGTTGCAGAGAGGATGTAGGGAGGGCCCCCACGTTGGAGAAGGACCGGATGGACGGTGCCTTCAGGTTGGCGGTCGGGGGCAGGAGGATGGACTTCGTACCCTGTATAGTGGGCGCGGGAAATGTTTCCGCGCTGAGCATCACTGCTGCGGGGCAGGTCTTCTGGAAGGATGGGGGTAGCACGAGACATGCCTCCATGACGAACCTTGGAGCGGGGAAGGGCCACGCTCTTTGAAGTAGTGGTACGGGGATGGCCTCCGTACGGGGTGTCATTACCGCGGGTTAGCTCGCGGCGATCACCACTTGGGCCTGCAACCCGGATAGTCAACCCAGCCTGCCCGTGGGGCGGTTGGGGTCTCGATCCTGGTTGGGTGAAGGAGTGCCCCTGCTTAGTTTATGTAGGGGCTTCAAGATGCACGTTGGAGGTGGCTCGGGCCACTGTAGCTGTCGACGTTGACGCGTCTAGGTGAGCGTCCTCAGCCCGGGCCCGGCGCCGACGTCGGGTCAGGCGGACAGGTGCAGGTGGTGCAGGGATGTAGTCTGCCTGCTCTTCCGGCAGGGCCGGACGGCGGCACTGACGCGGCCGGGCGGGAGCTCTCGCTTGGGGCCCTTGGGTCAGGACCCTGAGCGGGCTAAGCTGGACGGCGACCGCCTCTTCAGTGTAAGGCGAGGAGTCGTCAAGGTGTTCCGGAGACAAGCTCCCGAAGCGGTTGAATGTCGGGGTGGGGAGCAGAGTCTCCCTGCGCGGCCTGTTAGGGCAGCGTTGACGGCGGGGCCTGGAGGCCTCCAGGTCCGGGCGGGCCATATCCCAGGTTGGGATGACCCCTTCTTCCTCATACCTGCGCACGAGGTTGTGGATCACCCTTCGCTGGATGACCTCTGTTGGGGAAAGGGGGCATGGGCGCCCTGTATTCCGCGATATGGTGGCCGTCGTGGCGGTAGCGGCGCTACATGGGGTGGCCGTCGTGGTGGTAGCGGCGCTACGTGGGGTGGCCGTCATGGCGTTTCCCCTGCCTCTGCGTGGGCGAGGAGCAGATGGTGACCGCATCTCTGAAACAGCAACCTGGTTCTTGAGAAACGAAGGGATCAACTCATCAGTACTGGGAGGAAAAGGATTGATGGTCGGTGCCCCAGCATTCCTCCATTCTCCATGTCTGTGAGAAGGATCCACGCTGATACGCTACGGAACGGAGTGCCCCAAGTTCTACTGCCCCGACTTCCGGTGAGTTTCACGACAGGCCCACTATTTTCTTGGCGAGACCAGGCACCGTATATCTTGATCTGGTGACACGTCAATCTACTGGTGTCTCGGACGCTACTAATCTCCATATTGAGGAGAAGAATTTCACGTCGGGTTCACCATTTCGGTTTCCGACGCTTTTGTCGGGGCGCGCGCCCGTCCGTCCGTGGGGGAGGACGTGTGGCGCTTCTGTTGCCCCGCATTCCCGCTTTCCAAAGGCGGGCGGCATTCGCTCTTTATTCAGGGACGTCTGCTCCTTGATCGAAACAGGATGATGGGATGTCGGTTTTTCCTCCTGTGGATTCCTCCTCAGGACTCGTCACCTAGTCCGGGTCTCCCTTATAGATTTAATACGTAGTTTGTGAAACCCTTCCCAGTGCCATGTTTCCATGGACACCGGTTAATTACACTACTTCTGTTGGGACATTCCAAAGGGTCCAGTCAGGGCAGCAACCTTCAGTCAGGGGAGTAGTCACGTTGAGGCATCAGTAGCGTGTCTGGATGCTGGGGTACCTGGCATGTCTGTCTGTTATCCTTGACCACAAGGCTTCTCGAGGGCGTGGAGGCCCGAGGCATCCCACATCGAGCGCGGGTAATTATATGTCCTAGACACATATCTGAGGTTTTCCTCAGCTTCCCGTGCTCAACACAGGGTATGTCACAAGTTTAACGTCCAGCAGAGATGGATCAACCCAACCAGAGCATTAGCTAGGATAGATCGGATTGAGGGATCCTCCTTGAAGGGATATCGATACCGGGGCCAGCACGCGGGCAATAGTGAACCCTTATGTGAATAAACGATGGGAATTGGGTGTCGGTGAACTGACGTAAATGAGGGACCTTGGTCCAATGGGAGATGGGGGCTTGGTACACCGACAAAGAGACGGTCTGGGCCAATGCTCGTTGGTCTTGAACCTCAGGGAGGCTTCCTACGTACCATTCCTTGACACGGATCAAAGTCCTCTTAGTTCGGATTGGGGAATACAGTTTAACGTCATGCGGGACGGGGTGAAACCCGATGTGAAAGACGGGTGGGCTTGAACCTCATGGAGGCTTCCTACGTACCATGACTTGACATGGATCAAAGACCTCGTAGTTTTGGGGATGAGTCTGTCGGTGAACCGACGTGAATGTAGACCCAGGGGTCCACTATTGGTGGGCTTGAACCTCATAGAGGCTTCCTACGTACCATGCCTTGACATGGATCAAAGTCCTCGTAGTTCACAAGGGAATGCGCAGTTTAACGTCATGCTGGACGGGAATGAGACCCGACGTGGAAGAACGACAGGTGGGCTTGAACCTCGTGGAGGCTTCCTATGTACCATGCCTTGACATGGATCAAAGGCCTCGTAGTTCCGGGTTAAGGATGTTCGGGGTCAGGGTCGGTGCTCACTCTATGCCCACGTGAGTCATGCTCGGTGTGAGAAACAAGAGGTTGCAAGGTCCTGACGATCACGTTGCAACGGGTGTGTCTGTGAGAAGCGAAGAGGGGCTTACGGGTTGAGCGGCCCATGGTGTTGGGACTTACTCCGGGATGGAGGCCCAAGTGCCTCTATGGAGTGACAATGGTGGGTGGGGCTTACGCTAGGAAGCTGCCCGTAATGTCTTCCTCATGTCTGGCCATGAGGGCATCCCAACTCACTGATGGGTTGAGGCCTTCACCCATGCACTAGTGCAAAAGCGGGATAATGCCAAGGGCATTGGAATCTATCCCAACAAAGGGAGTTGACAAGTGTGAATCACATGCCCAATATTCAGAACGTCGTGAGATTGGCGTGGTGATGGAGGATTACTGCTGACCATGTTCGCAACGCAGCATCCATATCACGTTAGCCAGAAATGAGGACAACAAATGAGGGTCGACCATTGACCATGTTCAAAACACGGGACCATGTCACAAGTGTTGTTGATCAATCCTTCGGGACGTTGGACCAGGACAGTAGGCGAACCATGGGTCTAGCATCCATACTGTTAGGGGGTCCCTTCAGGCGTGATCAGTCTTCCGGGGCGTTGGCCCAGGACAGCAGGCGGACCATAGGCCGAGCATCCATACTGTTAGGGGGTCCCTCCAGACTTGGAAGTGAATGACGATCCAAACGAAGGACACGCAAAGCGTGAGGTGGAATGATGGAATGTTTGAATGGATTCCAATGCTCTTGATGTTACGCCACTGTGATCATGGCGTTAGGCATCTTATGCATGGCGCACAAGGCATCTCTTGTTTAATGGAAGATGCATCCTATGTTTGGAACATAGGGATTACTACATTTTAGAGTCATGTAGGTAGGACTATTAGGAAGAAGGTTCCGAGAAATGGTTGGTGTTGGGACTTACGCAAGGGCGGCCCAGGGTGCGACAAAGCGCGCGAAAGATGGACCTTGGTCCAATGATGGGAGGTACCTCATCCCATATCACGCCATCCACCGACATTAGTAGTGGGGAAGTACAGAGATTCACGGGTGCAATCATCCGTACGAAAGGTTATGGGCTTACGATCTGAGGCAGCCCTTCCCCTGCGAACATACGCCACTCCGACAAGGAGGATCTCATTCCATGTGAGGAAGAGCTCCATTCCCGTGGAGACGAGTGGTGTAAAAAATGTTCGAGTTGGGGGGGACCCTTCGCTAGGGGCACGAGGTCAGATCACAGTTTAACGTCATGTGTTAAGGACGTGGTGCTTGGCAGTTTAACGTCCTTCAGCTCGGACGAGGTGGGTTCACTCCACACCCCTAGGACTTACATAACCGGTACCCTCTGGTCCTTGGGGAATGGAAGGTATCGGTAAGGCCATGGTAAAGGGGGGCCGTGGAACGAACCATCGAGGGGTCCACGTTAGCATGGCTATGCGAAGAAGCAATAGCCATTAGCATGACTATGCGAAGAAGCATTAGGCGAAGCAACGCTACGGGTGGTATTGTCCATGGGACTTTGAAATCACATCGTGCAAACCTAGAGGGCCCCACGGGAAGAGGAATCGCAGAGCAGAGGAGTGTGCTTCGCGAAGTGGAGTGCCTTGGCCTTAGCATGGGGCATATGTGTGAGTGGAAGGTGCTTCACGAAGTAGAACAGTGTTCGCGGAGCACTACCTCGTGAGGAAGGGGTGCCTCGCGAAGCAGGGTCCTGCGAAGCAATGTGCTTCGTGATGCATAGTTATCCTACCTTGGCATAGGTATTACTAGAATGGGTTGGGTGTTTCGCGAAGCATAAACGCTCCGCGACTGCCCGGGTTCCCTTGGGAATCCCCTTCCTTCGCGAACGCCCTTGAGCTTCATGAAGGGCATCCCTCTCGGAAGAGGGTCTCAAAACGAGACAAAGCAGAGTCGTCTCGCGAAGTAGAAATACCTCGCGGAGCTCATGATTCCCGGGCAAAGAGTGCTTCGTGATTCGGGAGAGGAGAAGCCGAAAGGTTGGATCGTCCGTCCTCGGGACTCAGGGGGAGTCCAGTATTTATAGGGAAGGGGAGCCGCGAAGCAGGGCTCGCGCGCCCCCTCTGGTGCTTCGCGGCACGCTCGCGAACGTCAACGTCGTCCGCAGAGCATTACCGCCTCTGGAGCTTCGCGGCAGCTCGCGAACGTCAAATGGATTCGCGGAGGATTACCGCCTCTGGTGCTTCGCGGCGGATCATGAACGTCAAATGGATTCGTGGAGGATTACCGCCTCTGGTGCTTCGCGGCGGCTCGCGAACGTCAAATGGATTCACGGAGGATTACCGCCTCTGGTGCCTCGCGAGGCCGCGAGGTTCGGGGCGCTTCACGTTGGTGCTTCGCGGTGGGGCATCACGGCTGGGCTTCGCGGCTGTGCTTCGCGAGGTAGCGCGCCGGTCGCCTATTTCCTTCCTTTCTTTCAGGCCGTATTTTTTTTGGCGCCAACAGGGGTATTCCACAACTTTTCATTCCTTCGAAAAAAATAAAAGCATCAAAACATTCACCTAGGAGACACATACCATAAATAACTGCTTCAAAATATAGTTTTTCATAAATGGAAGAATGACTAAAATGAGATTGAAAAAAAATGTGGGACATATTTAAAATAGTCATTAAATTTAAACTATAGACAAGTATGGAAGAATAATGTACTGAATGTGGAACGACCCGTCGCAATTTCTTCTAAGGAATATTGGGGACAGATGGAAAAAATTCTTAAAATCAAAATAATTAACACATAAAACCCACAAAAAGGGAAAATATACAGTAAGTCTATATCATATAACAAATTAATCATGAATTATAGTATGAATTTACACATAATTTAAAATTTCTCTGGTAGTTACTCACTTACCTTTAGGAACAACAAATATAGGTCATCCTGTAACAATGATGTATGTTAGGTTTGAAGGATGATTGAAATTACATTGAACATCTATTCCACTTATCTAATCAATATTATTGCTCGTTGACAATAGAAAAAACAATTGTGTAGAATGAGAGTTTTATTAATGTAAATAAATCAAAATAAGAATATAAATTAAATTATTAAAATGAAAATTATAAATATGATTTCTATCATATATAACAGTTTCATTTAATATACCACTTTAAATCCTCTAACGAAAGAATTATGATTCTTTAAATGCATTTAGAAGAAAGGATGGTACCTTTATAACCTTGGGATGAGTATATATGAAGATGTTTCATGTTGTTTAATAATATGGGTCAAGTTATGAAATGGAAATGGAAATTTATCTATCACGTGAGTTATACTTTTGTTGGTAATCAGGCTATAATATCATCTACCTGGAGATTCAAAACCTCTTCCTTAAGCACACTGGGAAGCATTACAATTATCATTCAAAATAAAAACAGTGTACAAATCATGAATAACATCGAATTAGGTAGAACATGATTCAAAATAAAACGACCCGCTACTCTGAACTATTATCTGCAATTATGTAATACCTTTCTCAAGATCACCGGTTTGAAAAATCTATTCAATAAAAATGCTATAGAAATAAACATTTGGGGGTATTCCATAACTTTTCATTTCTTTAAAAACAATAAAAGAATCAGAAAATACACCTATGAGACACAGACCATAAATAACTATTTCAATATATTGTTTTTTTGAATGGAAGAATGAATTACTGGAGACAGATAAAACATAGTGGGGAAAATTGTAAAAAAAAGTTATAAAATTTAATGTTTAGACAAGTATTAAAGAACAATTTACTATTTGTGGAATAAACCATCACAATATCTTCTAAGGAATAGATGCATATTAAGTTTATGGACAGTGGATGCACCAGTGAAGTTGAAGAGAATCCGGTAGTAGTTGCTGGAAGAGCAGAATGTCGATTAAAAATCTTTAGTTGAAAGAGACGGATACCATAGACGTGTGACTAGGTTGACTGTGAATAAATTTCTGACCGGGTTTAGTCTTGCAGGATATAATAGAAAAAATATAGTGGGTACCATAGGAAGACCCGATGGAAACTGTTGTTATTGTGGAGGGGTATCGCAACCAGGAATCCTAAGAACTAAAGTGGAGGAGCTTGAGTCATAGCAGGCTGAGGGAAAGTGAGGATGAACAGGTGGAGGAGTAGCAGTCGGTGGTGGAGCAGGCGGAGGTGGAGCTAGCATTGCTGGAGAAGGATCTGGAATTCTTCTGGAACTCTATTCATAGTGGAGGAAAATCCTGAGTGTTGGACCGGATTGCGGGTCGCAATGAAGAAAATGTAAGGGGGAGGGTCGATGTGGAGGGCTGTGGGGGTGACACATATGTTTATAAAAGCCTGCTTTAGTATATATATAAATTCATTTTATAGCCATTAGAAACTGAAAAGTATTTTAATATAAAATAATATTTCTAGATTTTCATAAGGTGCCCCTCACCCCTATTATAAAAGGGCACTCACCATTCTCTCTAATTCACACCTTCAAAGTCTTTTGGTATAAGGAACCGACCATAAAAATTGCATAATATTGAATTAAATGAATTGTTCACATTTAGGATCTTTTTAGGTTTAGAGTTTTAGAGAATTAAGACATAACTATTACATCCCAAAATATTACAAGGTAGACATATCTACATAGTTTCCATTTTTTCATGAAATAAAAACTCTTATAAAAAGAGTTATGTCTAGTTCCATGTTTTAGATTGCATGACTTTTCCATGATACCATCCTTGACCTTTTTCACCTTTAAGTCCTATAAAACATTTCAAAACATGGGATGAGTATAAAAAGCTAAGTAAGGGATAAAAAAAGAATGAATTTTTTTTTTCATAAATACATAAAAAACATGAACTCTTTTACTTACCTCATGAAATCATAAGATTTATGAATGACACATAGAAATCATTAATCATAAAGGTAACTTGTGGAATCCATATCATACTTACATTGTAACTATCATAAATACATAGAAAATTACTTTGGAATACCCATCACAGTATATTCCATAAATCTCTTAGGAGAAACATTCACATTTACCTCTGTTACATTACCCAATGAAATGGAGAGCTATCTCGGGCTCACCTGTCCTAGGTTTACCATGGAACCACCCGTATACTTAAATAATTCCCCAGAACTATAACATAATCATAACACATAATATAATCATAAAAGAAAGATAATATTTCCACATTACAATTAAAAAAATCATTTCAAGATATTTAAATAATAAATCCATTCTCAAAATCATTTTCAATACCAAAATACATAAAAAGAGTATATGGTATTTATTATTCCTTTTAAAAACATTTAGGCTTGTTATGGAATCCAAAGATCAAATAATACCCGTAGTGGCAGAAAGGTTGTTGTCACTGGTTACATTAAAAAAACATTTATTTTTGTCATTTAGTGAAACACATCATATAAAAATATTACCTTTTAATAAAATGGAAATTCAAAGCGGTTTAATATATGTATTAAAACATATTTAATGATTTGGAATAGTTATATATACAAGATAAAAAATAATATTAAATAATGATTCTGTTGATAAAAAATGCCAAATTATTTGAAATGATATTCATTAATGGTTTATCTATTGAATACTCCCCACTTATAGAAAAAAAATATGATAAAATTAGAAAATCATGAAATTAATTAAAAACTAATAATTACAATTTTGTAGAATTGAAAACTTTTATAAGATCTTCCACACTTTTAATCAAGTGAACCGATCATGAAATCTAATGAAACAAACACTCCCGAATGGTGAAATTAAACCCTATAACTCATTAGAAAGAGCATTAACGAGTATAATAAAATTATAATAAACCAAATACATGAAAAATTGGATATAAATTAATTAATTAAAGGACTCAATTTTAATATATATGAAATTTATTTCATGTTTAGGACCATATCAGATATAAATAATGGGATTCAACCCATTGATACTTTTTTTCCTATCCTTCTCTTTACCGAATTGATGTTGTTTTTTACTTTTATGAGTTATTATAAATTTAATTATCTGTTAAAAACTCATGTATCAATATCATATCATCATTTGTTTTGGGGAAATACATTTTTTAAAGGGTTCCCTTATAAATTTCTTTCGATAAGAAATCACAATCTATGAGATCTTCTTGATTTATCCTCCATTTTCTAGTTCAATCTATAGTCTGAGTCTAGAGACAATTAATTTTCCAAAATCAGTAATTTTATCACGATAAAATATATTGGTTAATTTCTAGTTTTATACAGTTATTTATTATTTTTCCATTTAAGGAATCATTATACCTTTCCATTAAACGTCAAAAAGTGACTTTTTCTAATGTTTCAAAAATATTCATCATATATGATTTTCAAAATAGTTTGAAATGACATAATATGATCTAGGAATATTTGTCCACATGAATTCTAATTTATTTTCTGATTTGATTCATTAATGGACACCCTTATGATATGATCATTTGTTGTGCCTTATAACATGATTCATGGTACACATTTAATTCCATCAATAATAGTTTTTCATTTGTATGATAATTCTTGAGGATTAAATTTTAATGAAAAAATTATGATTGTTGAACATAGATATAAACCCAATGAATTGGTAAATGTTTAGTTCCTTGATACCTCATGTTCATATTGGGAAAAAACATGAATCCTTTTGTTGGACATTTTCCACCATGTGAAATTTCCATGGAAGTTATTTTGGAATCATGTTTATATCATGTTAAATGTTGTTGAAACATTTATATGATTCCCATATTTTATGTTAAAATCTTATACATGTTATCTTTAATTATGTTTATTCATGTTCCAATCCTTAAATTCCATATTGTTAAACCTTATAACCCATGTTTTATGATTTATTTTTATTCGTATTCCCTTTCTTGGATTTTTAGATCATCCTTTTGTTCATACATTCAATAGGATATCCTATGAATATGTTATGTATCAAAAAATGTTAGGGGATCACTTTGAAGATTAAATAATTTATGTTTTTATTTTGGTTTCATCATTTTTGTTTTCTGTGTCAAATCATCCAAATTCACTAGACATTATGGTCCTTGTCCTATAATTGTTGTTTAATTAGGTTTATAATCTTGTAATAACTTGTGTAAAATGGTTGGGTACACATAGTCTGTATCATAGAAATTACTAGTTATTTTTTTGTGATTTGGACTAGAGAACTCTTGTAAGATTCATAGGGATAATTATATCAACATGGATAACATTTATTGAACACTATAGAATCCCAAGATAGAATATATTTTCCATTTATAATTTTATCTTTCTGTTATTAATGTTTTAATTTATATGCTTATTAGATAAGTATTTGAGCACCTGAATCACACATTTTTCCTTAGTTAATGTAAAGAAATATCTGAAAACGTTCCAATAATCAATGTGATAGTAAATGTGATAATTTTCCTAGTAAATGAAAAATATGTTTTGAAAAATTTATCAAAAAAACATGATATTACATTCTCAACAATCTCATGTAATGAATAATTACATGAACCGTCTATAAATCCATCCTTACTATGAGATAGAGAACGTTTTTGTTGAATCCTTGATGTGGAATGACCTCCCATGTTTTGTGAATCTTATGATACCCTCATGAAATAATTTCTGTTAAATCAACACATTCGATATTTTATTTCTTCTAGTTAATAGAAGATGATATGGTTTTATTGGAAGTTTATTATTTTGAAGGTGAAGTTGATCAGTAGTAGACTGATCAGTAGTGGACACTGATCAAAAACATGAATTCCAAGGAGGTAATTGATTCTATGTAATGGGAATATTTTAATAAACTATTTTTTCAAAAATATTTTCCCCAAAATATTTTTCATAAAATGAAAATGGATCTCCTTGTACTGAAGGAAAAAGAAGATGATTCTATCAAAGCATTTGAAGAAAACATTACAGGGCTTTCATGGTACAACTATAGATATTTTCTGAAAAATTAAATCAATGTGGATCTCTTATTTAGAAACATAAATCCATGTCTATGAAAATCATTAGTGATTAATTAATCTGACATAAATAATGTAATCCTCCATCATTAAAGTAATGCTTAAATGGTTATTAGAGGCCCTATGTGGTCTCGTTGTCCCATAGAAATTTTTTTAAATATCGATTGGTATGGGTGGATCAACAAATAAATACCATGATGGAAAGAAGACTCGACATCACACATTTCAAAAGTGTGGGAGGAGGAATCCTGGAAACAACATAAAGGGAACCAGGAGATGTTTCTATTTTGCAGGAGAGGGGAATAAGGATAATAACTATAGAAAATATATGAAGAATCCCACTATACATGAAGGATAAATGATGATTCAGATCAATGCTCATCTAGTAGTGCAGTGTTTCAACATCATGGAACATGTGTATTTTTCAAACCAATGCCCTAATCCTTGGGTTTTTAGAGGCAATAAATTTGAACATACAATGAATGAAAGAGTGGTATATGTAATCACTAAAGTAAAGGTGGAGTCAGAAAATGATGTGGTTACAAGTATGTTGGTAATTCATTCAATAATAGTGAACATACTATGTGATTAAGGTTCTCTGAATTCTTTCATATATTGCATGTTTAGTAGAACTATTCAAACACCACCTCAAAATATGGAGGATGAGTTATCTATTTAAACATAAAATGGGGTAATTATTGCATCCAATGTACATAACTCATGACAAATTATGGATTATGGACATAACCTCTTAGAAAAAAATGTCTTATTTCCTTTGGTGGAGTTTCATGCTATTTTGGGAATGGATTGGATGTCTTTATAAAGACCAACATCAACTATTGGTAAATGTAGCTCATAATTCCTACCCAAAGGCATCCTATAATTCTATACAAGTGTAAGGAGGAATATGAATCTCCTTCAAAATCATTGTCTAATCTGTCTATATTATTTCTTTATGTGAAAGAATATCTATCACATATGATTAGAGAAGTAGAGATAATGATGATTGAGACATCTATATTATGAGGGACTACAACGATGTTTCCTAGAAGTGTTAATTGTTCACCCCCCTAATGTGAAGTGGAGTACTCAATTGAACATATTTTGGTTTATAAGAATATATCCAAGGAATCATATAGAATGGCAGCTACTGAGCTGGAAAAACTAAAGATATCGATATATGGGAATCTGAGAAAGGGGTTTATATGCTTGACTACTTCACCATCAGCTGCATCGGTCCTATCCATCATGAATAATGGTGTTTTAATGAACATATACTTTGATTTTCATGAGATATCCTAAATAAAAATAATGAGAAGTTATCCCCTTCAATAGACAAATTACATGTTTGATCAACTACATGGTTTCATGTATTTCTCTTTGGTGGACCTTTAGTCGGTATATCACCAAATAAATTTGAGGAAGGAAGATATTCTCAAGACTTTCATTCAAATGAAGTATGGTCAATATGAGTTTATATTTATATGTTTCGAACTTTATAATGCTCCATCAATTTTCATGGACATAATAAATAGAGTCCTTAGAGATTACCATGACAAATTTGTCTCAATATTTATCGATGATAGTCAAATATACTCCAAAATCAATTAGGAATATTAGGAGCATTTGAATAGTATGATATTGAACATTAAAAGGGATAAGATCTATGAAAACTAAAGTAATATGGACTTTTTGATAGAGGAATTATCATTAATTGGGAACATTATCACTAGAAAATAAATATATGAAGACCCATATAAGAAAAAGCCTTTGAATAGTGTCTCAAGATGACATCTATAATTGAGATATGCAGTTTACTCGATCTAGCTCGGTATTGCAGAATTTTATTATGAATTTAACACATTTTCTAACCTAATAACCAAGATGACTCAGAAAGGAGTGATGTTTTCATGGACTAGTGAATGTGAAGACTGTTTCAACCAGTTAAAAAAGAATCTTATCACTACCCCAATACTCACACTCAGGACTAGTGGGGAACATGTTGTGGTGTGAAATTGTTCTTAAAATAATGATTCAAGATACATACTTCAAAAATCATAAAGTTATAACCAAATTCCTCAAGGATGTTAAAATTTTATTAGAAAAACAATCTCATCGTTGATCTGGAGTTGGAAGATGTGATATTTTCATTGAAAATTTAATAGAAATATCTCTTAGAGGTGAGATATATACGGAACATAAGAGCCTAAAATATATATTCACACAGAAAGAGAATAATATGTGGCCATGAGGATGGTTAGATCCCATCAATGATTATGACTACTCAATAAAATATCATCATAGTAACGTAAATATGGTGGAAGATTATCTATGTAGAAAATATCCTTAATTTTTATCATTGAAGAGAATTGAGAAGGATCAAATATTATTGGAACATTAATGGAAGGATAAGAGAATCATTAAACAAGGAACAACATCAATACTTTCCAAAAATATTTTTAAACCATCACATATGGATATATTAAGGATGCTACATGATAGGATGTGGGTGTTCAAAAAATGGTAGATGATATCTAAAATGGGAAATTATCCTAGTTTAAAATTAACGTGCAGTGAGTCATATGATTTTAGTCATGATTATGTGTACCATATGGTCCAGAGATAAAGAATTATATTCTGAATGATAGATAGTGATAAATTTTTTTCTATTCACCCATGGAGAAAAATATGTTTTGAGATCATAGATCACTTAACTGTTTAGACAATAAGATGGAGGAAATCACAGAAAATACATCAATGTTCAATTTATTTCTATAGTTGGGATCTTGAAGGAAAATTATAAGGGGATGATGAATCCATTTCCCATTGCAATATATAAGTAAATAAAACATAACGATGCACCAATTCACAAAACATCCAAAGTCATCTTGGGTAAATAATTCTACATTAATCATTCTAAATTGTCATACCTAGATTACTAAAATTATCACTATTATAGAAGACTTTTCACTGAATAAAATTATAAGGATATAAATCAGGGAAGTAGTGAGGATATATATGGTACAACTATTTATTGTATCTGGTCAAGATCTAAGATCCACCTAGAATTTCTGAAAATGTCTCCAATATGCTTTAAACATTAAACTAATCCTCATTTTGATATATCATCCTAAAACTGATGAAATATCTAGCTAACTATTAGGACATTAGAATACATTATTATACTCTATTCTATATATTGAATGGGAGGATGGAAACAATATCTATAATTGGGCATGTTATCCTACAACAGTAGTTTCCACTCATGCTTCCCAATGGATCCTTATGAAGCCCATTAGGGGAAGAGATATAGAAAACCATCATGTTAGGATGAAGTCCGTGAATGTATGTAGCTATGACATAAAATAGTCGAAGAAATGGTAGAAAACATGAAAACATTCAGGAGAATTCTTGGGTAACAAAATATATATAGAAGACCTATGAATAAAATTGTCAATGAGACTTGGAGTTTGACATTACATACATGGTACTTCTCTATATAATTCAATAAAAAAGGAACATGGTATTTTCAAAAAGGGGAATACAATGTCCTTGGTACATTATCCCATTTTAGATTTGAGAACAAGTTGGTGTTGTGGCCAATAAATTAAGAAATCTACCATCCATGTCTCAAGTAGACAATGTATTTCACATATCCCTATTAACTAAGTACAAACTAGATCCCTCAAATGTACTAAATTCATATGTTCTATAGCTAGAAATTGATCTCTCTTTTGAGGACCAACCAGGGATGATCTTGGACTGTAGAGATAAATTCATACCGAATAAGACTAATCGCCTGGTTAAAGAACTATGGTGGAACCATAAGTATGACGAGGGAAAATGGGATCTAGAGGAAGTAATGATGGAGAAGTACCCTCACCCATATAATGTGTAGAATGTAAAAAATGATATTTTTATGGTGAAATTTCATAAGAGGGGATGAATTTAACAATCCAGAATTATATCAATGAAATTTTCCTTCTTATTATTATTCTATTTTTTATAAATAACATTAAACCACACATAAGACAATATAATCATTATTAATGTATAATGACTTAAATAAGAGTCCTTTTTAAAAGTTAAATAACACTTACCAAAAGAATAGTAACTTGAAATTTAGAATAGTAACATTTCCATTTCAGATAATAATATAAACAATATAATAGTAGCCTAAAATATGAATTTATAAATAAAATTTATGGTTCTTTTAAATGTTAATATGATATAATTATATCATATTATGAGTAAATAATTGTTCTAGATATTATTAAAAATGTGTTGATAATTTTATAAAATAAAAATATTATTTTAAAATTTCATAATTTGTATAACGATGTAATAGAAATTTTATTTCCATAAAATATACTCTTAAATTAATATTTTGTTTCCTTATTATTCTGAGATCATTTTATGCGACCTTAATTAATTTTTGAATGTTCCATAAAATTAGTTATAATCATAAAATAATAAATTTCTAAATAAATAATGAATTTATTTAAAATAAAATTTGTCATATATGAATAATTATTTTAATAAAATTGATTATAGTTATGAATTATACACATAAAAAAACTGGGATGATTTTTTTGGGATGTTTCTAAAATATTTGATTTTTTTGGTTAATTGTGAAATATTGTAATTTACAATAAATGAAAATTATAAGTTCAATATAATTTTCCAAGAGTAATAACTAATTAAAGAATCATAATCACAAACATCGATAAATAAATGTAGATAATTTTGTGATAATAGTCAATTTATTCATATCCATTAACCAAAATAACAATCTAATGGATAAAATAATGAGAAAACACCCCACTCCTCCACTACATAATACATCCCTCACAAAAAATTATCCTCCAACATAGTAAGCCATATATTATTCCAATGTTATAAAAAATCCCTCTTGAAGTCATCTACCAATTCTTTATAGACTTTGGTATCAAAAAAATAAAAAAAATCATTAACATAGAGAGGTTCTCAAGGAGAAAAAATTATAGAGGTAAACTCCTTCATTTTCTTTTAATTTAATTTCATGTTCCTTTCTTTTTTTATCTTATCCAAACCTAACCCTGTAAAATTGAAATGAAAAAACATTTATAATTTCTATAATTTAATTCAATCATGTTAATGGATGATACTAAATGAAACTACTTTCAAAAAATGAAAATGTCATCTTTGAGTTTCTTATTTACTACCTTCATGGATGCCATGTTTTATTCTTTCAAATCCACCATTAAGGATATTCAAGGAACAATTTATAATGTAATATAAGATTATAATATATTTATTAAAACCTAAAATGTTATTGAACAATTATATAGGAATGATACTAAATAATATACCAAAATAAGTTTGTGAATATAAAAAATAGAAAATTAGTCTAAAAAATTATAATAGTGCTTTATCTAATGTTTCAGCCTCACTTATTGGAAAAATGATATATATATATATAATGTAATTAGATCCTCTTGAAGTTCATTAAAAATTTATAATCTCAAATCTATATAATCATCCTAATCATTATCAACATATAGGCTTTTATAAAAATGAAACCATCATGAAAATCATGGAAATGAACACTCAAAAATGATGAAATTGGACATTATAACTTATCATAAGACAATTAATTAACATAATTACATTTTAGTTAGTCAGATAAATGAATAATATGTTATTAATTAGTTAATTAATTGATTTAATCTGTAAATCTAGGACATTAAGTTCATTTTCAAAACGGCTTTAGACATTAGGTAATGGATTGTACCAGAACATCCATTATTTATTTTTTGTTACTATTTATCTCTTATTAACCCAATGAAATTTTTTCTTAAATTTTATTTAAATAATATTCCTTTCAATGTGTTTCATACTCATGTTTCTTGTTCATATCATCTTTCTTTTATATGAAAATTCAGGTTTCCAAAGGGTTCCCTTCCCAATTCCTCTTAATAAGCAGGCCCCGTATTACGGAAATTTGTGATTTATCAGCCATTTTCAAGTTCACTCCATAATTTGTTTAAGAGAAGATTGTATTTCGAATATCAGTCAATTTATCATGATTAAATATCATGGTTCATTTTTAGTTTTACACTAACAATTATTACCCTTATTTTTAAACAATCATCAATATTTTATATTCAATCGCACTAAATTATATATTCTCTAAAGTTTCTAAAACTCTCATCTTACATGTTTTTCAATTCAGTTTGATATCAGTTGTCATGTTTTTTACTTTTTACCATCATGAATTTTCATGTTATTTTAAATCAACTATTTTATTGAAACCCTTTAGACATGGTCATTTGTTACACCATATGACGTGATTGAAGATACCAATTTCCTTTTACGGATAACTATTAGGTTTATGTATGATTATTATTATAGAATAAATATTAATGGAAATTTTATTCTTTTTTCATTAATAAATCTCCTCAATTATTTTGTTAATATTCAGTCTCATAAAACATCATGATGGTATATTGAGGGAAGCAGATTCCTTTATGGGACTTAGTCCACCACATGATATAGTCTTGGAAATTAGCTTTGAATCATGTTTATGTTAGGTTAGATGTTTTTCCCAATTTCCTATGATTATATTATTATTTTTTCCAATGTTATAAATGTTATTGTTTATTATGTCTACTCATGTCATGTGCCTTTTCTGTCATCATGATATGCCTTCTAACTAGTGCACCATGTTTTATTCCTAAGATTATTACAATAATCTGTTTTTTAGTTGATCACATTGTTCATTCATTACCTAGGATTTCCATTGTTTATGTATGTGATAAAAGGATTTTTGGGGATCATTATGAAGATTAAATAATTTATTTTTTGGTTTTTCTTCCATCTTCGCAGTTTTATGTATCTAATCATAAAAATAAACAAGACTTTAGAATCCTAGAATTGTAATTATTGGATAATTATGTTTACATTTATGTATGAATATGTGTAAAAGGATATGGTAAATATTTAATCCACTAATCATACACTTCTTTTATAGTACGAAATAGTTGATCTACTAAGTTCAGATGTTGTGGAATCAGTTACAAATTGTACTACCTTGGACTTTCTTTGATATATTCATTTGAGGTGGTTCTGTATGAGGTTTTATTAAGAAATAATTACATCCACTAAATTCTAAAACATTTATTTGATTTTTATAAATATTTATGTTTAATATAGATAAATTCATTTTCTAATAAGGTTTAGAGTATAATTATGTCTTTGAAATGTAAAGATATTTTTTAAAAATTGAGACATGTTAAATCAAATTCCTATTTAAAATTTCAATCAATAATTTAAGGATAAAATAATAATATATTTATGAAAAACCCAACAAAAAACATAATATAATGTCTACATTCAAATACAGACATAATATATTATTACCATAGATTAATAAAATACAAGTAAAGGAGGTTAGTTGACTATCGATTTATGGTAGGTATACTGACCACACAAGTAAAAAAATTATAATTCTAGTAACCATTTGAGTTATGATTAAGGAAGGTATAGTGTCCTTTTGACATACTATTTGTAATTACCTAACTAACCACGTGATAAAAAACTCATGGCCATGAAACTGACCACTTAAACTGATCTATATTGTTACTTTCATATTAAAGATAAAAGTTAAGAATTATAAATAAAATTTATATTAAAATATACGTTAAAACTAAATTTAGATATTTATAAATATTTTTTCATTGAAAAGTAATGTTTAATAAAATTCATTTTCCCAACATTAAAAAGTATTATAACTAAATTTGAATTTTTATGTTCAATACCAATGAAATGATGTGTAATATATTTCATTTCACAATATTATAAAAATTGATTCTGTATATTAATATGTTTTTTCCTTTAAAGGGATAAGATATTTCTAGAAATGAAGATTCCACATGCATTATTATTGTTTATAAGGAGATGTCGAAATTGATATCCATAATCAAAAAATGGGTGTTTCATCCCCATAATCTATACATAAAAAATCTTATAATATTTATTAAAATTCAGTTATGTATAATACAATTAGGTTGTAATTTATAATTTTACAAGAATATAAAGACATTTACAAAAAAGTTAAAATTTCTAAAAGGTTATTTTTCTATCAACAATAGAGACTCTGAAGTCATAATCATAAAAACTAATTAATTTTAATACATGGACTCAATAGTAAACCAATCATATTTGGTTGTACTTTTGAGTTATTAAATATATCAACTAATAAAATGTGAATTAATTTCTTCAAAATTTGATTAAATATTTTCACAAATTTATACACTAAACATAACATTCAGACAGTTATAAGTTATGTACAGTAAAAATATGATTATAAATTTATATATGGTTTAACTAGATGATCCCATAAACTCATCAATATCAAACACATATCTTGTAGTCATGAAATAATAAATAAGTATGATTTTATTCATACCAAAATATTTCAAAATGACATTTTTGTAATGGTTTGACATAATATGATTCCTTACTTATTTAAAAAAAATTTAAAACAATGATGAGTTTCAAAACATCTATCAATATCTATTATAATTAATTCAATATAAATTTAAAAAATTTAATACAAAATATATTTGGATGATCCAAATATTATATCATCAATAATGATTTAAAATATTAAAAAAATAATTAAATAATTTTAGTAATTTATGCAGGATCAGTTATACCCATAAAATCATTATGAAATCAAAAAATACACTACTCCGATCATATTATGTTCTAGGAACATTTGTTAATACATACTATGCATTTTTTCAATTTAATAACATTATTTGGAAGGTGAAGGTTTTTAAAACCAATTTTTTTCATCTAAAAAACTAATTAGTTATATATCTATTTAAAAAACACTTAACACTTATTTTATATAATTTGATGTTAAAATGTGATGTATAGGACTGATGCATTTTAACAACTTCATGTATTTATAAAAGAAATATGTATTCATCATATCTAATTCCATCCTCTCATCTATACCTATGTGAAACCAATCTTCATTATTTATTAATATAGTGTGAGACACATAAAACATGTTCTTATATGGCTATATAGTTCCAGTATTCATGGATATCTTAGTTCATGGTACTAGTTACATTATATTGTTTCTTTCAAATTTATTTAACACGTTTGTAATATATATTATCCAAAATTAATCTTCAATTACTTCAGTGATGTTCATACATTTATTAAATTTTAAGAAAGATTGGTTTTCACCATTTTTTCTATTAATTTCTCTAGACTGGGTTCCACTATCCAAATATCCAACTAAAACACAATGTGGTGGTCCTTGAGTCATAATGGAACTAGGGATAGAATTATTATTTTTTAAATCATTCTTGTTAGAATATCTCTTTTGTGATTAGTGTTTTTTCTATAACTATTTTTCATTAGAATACCTCTATTTTTGATTGAGGTATTGATATTATGATTTGAAATATCATCCGCAAGGATTTGTAATGACTTCTTAGGTTCATGTGTATATATTTAATACTATTTGACATTTAATGATTCATCCTTAATTTATTTTCAATTATTAGGAACATGATAAGATTTTCTAGATGATGAATAACCAATAAATATTTTATTATCAGAATTGGATTTAAATTTATTGAACCACTCCATTATATAGCGTATAAAGTACCTTCATAAAAAAATATCAAAAAATAATTAATCTTCTATTTTATTTAATTTCATAACTAATATGGAGGTTTTTTACAATGTGGCCTAATAACTACCCTATTATTAATATGGAATGATTTATTTTTAAACTCTACCTAAAAACAAGCGTGTTGGATGTACTCATTGATCATTATCCTAGTAATCTCTTTTCTATTTTTATTTTTTCATTCTACAACACCATACTATTTAATAATCCTTAGGGATAAAATTATATTATTTTAGCCATATTTTGAGAATAAATATTTAATGTCTGGATTTTTTAACCCATATCCATGGTCACACTATAAGGACTTCATAGTATGTCCAAAAAAATTTCTATTGGTTTTTAATATTTGGAAAAATAGGTATAAAGGTTGAATTTGTGAATTTTATATAATACCCAAGTGTATCATGAAAATCCATCTTTAGGAGCATAAACATACATCATGCCATATAATCTAAATACTATATACGTTTCAAACACCTCTATGTGAACCAACATTAGGGGTTGAGAAGATTATATTTCAATATTTGTTTAGAATGATATCATATGTTTCCTCTCAATTTGACAAGGTTTATAAAACTTTCCTTTTGGGGAATCTAATTTAAATTGTTACATAAATGATCATGTCCTACATATCTTTTTATGTGAGTAATGGTTGTATAGTCATAGACTCCTATACCAATTCCATTTCACTTTCTTAAAATCATTTAAAAATGAAATGTTTTATGAAAATAAAAAATGAAAATAAACATCATAAAAATTTTAAATAAGTGAGGTTTTAAAATATAAATTATTCAAAGAATGATTATTTTTGAAATAATTATTTTCAAATTTAACTTGATTATTGTCATCACAAAATGGAAAGATTCAAATAATATTAGACTAACCCCCATCTATAAATATGAATTTAGAAAACTAAATTTTAATTGAATTTCCAATTTCTTATGGTTTCATTATATATCAATTATTATTGTTACAATTACTGACAAGTACACTATTCACCTAGATAAGATTCTTAACACTATAGAATTCCCCATTCATGTACTAGGAACATCAACTGATGAGATATCATATGTGTTTTTTGGTACTCTTCAATATGTTTTCTTTCATACAATTATATAAGATTTTTTTAGCCACACATTATTCGGTCTAGAAGTGTTAGATATAAAAAAATTTAGAATCAATAGATGTTTACCACTTTTCCCAAAAATAGATGATTGAATTTTAGATATAACCCATTATTAGGTCCACATGAATAAATTTATTTTTATTGATAGAATATATTGAGATAGGAAAACATTTAATCTTATAGATTATCCTCTAGGTTGGTAGGTAAACAACTTCTATATTATACTATGGTATGTATTGTATACAAATCTTCCTATTCATGGTTTCTCTACCATTATTACATAAATCCTAATCCTTTTTATGTTTATCTTTCAACAGTTTTGTTTCGTTATTTTCATTTAATTACAAATTATTCTTGTCCACTTACAAGGAAGATTTATATATAAAATGAATAGATTAGGCATGTTTTTTTCATTATACTTTTATATTTATCCTTACGATCATTAAATTTTTCCTCAAATATATTAATACACATGAAAATACCATCACATGAAATTATTTTAAACTCATTTCCAATTTCAGAATGATTTTATATATTTACGGGATATGAAGGAATAAAAATTTATAATACCACTTTGTTTTTAACAAAATATATGTTTTCTCTGGAATTATTGTCTTAATTACTAGAGAAAGACACCCTTTAACAATCCTCCTATGTTCTCTAAGTGGAATTCTTATCAATCCTATACATTTTTTCAATCATCCTTATAAAATATATGTTGCTGAATCATTGGAAATTCTTCATTTATATTTCTTTTCCCTTCGATATCAAAATAGGTTACTTCACCAAATTTATTTCCATTCTCAAGATCCCTTTTTGATCATATTTTCCAAAATAATTTTAGTTTTTTGTCAATTTATTCATCTTGAATTACTTTATAAAAATCTTCTTTCAATTTTAACTTTATTTATCACTATTTAAAATTTATTCTTCTAAATTGGAACTTTTTTTCTTGATTTTCTCTATTAGACTCATGTAAGATGACTTGATAGATACTTATATTCTTTTATGTCCATCTACTTATATTTGTTAAATTTCTATTTGTCTCTATAAATCATAATTATTCTAATATGATCCTAAACAGGATGTTTAATTACATTACTAGATTCAATATAGAAAATGTTCTTCCTCTCCATATATATGGTATGATTAAAAAAAATCCACATCACTGGATCATTATCTTAAATTTTATTATTAGTTTCTTGAATTGTGTTTAAAATATTATTGATCTTTAGATACACATTAGAAATAGATTCATTATAATTCATTTTGAATGCATCGTATTTAATATTTTATGTACATAGATTCATTTTTAACATTTGATATTCATACATATGAAATATAATGTGTGTCCCAAATTTCATATGTAGTAAAAAAAGAATAATTTTTTTTAAAATTTTTCATCTACTAAAGCACAATATAATTCATTAATTTCATTAGATTTATAATCATAATCATCCTTAGTGTAATAACATTGTGAAACTATTACAACAGTGGGTTTTTCATATTTTTCATCAATCAATGTGAAAATATCAATCCCATTCTTTCAATATAAAATTTCATTTCTATTATCCCCTGATCATAATTAGTTACATTATAATAGTTACTTTGGTAGGTTTACATCTCCCAATGATTATTATTAGCAATTAACTTATAAATTTATAAATAAAATAAATTTTTATTTTCTTGGTTATACTCAATAATGGAGGGAAATTATACAATAACTATGATACTAAATGTTGGATTGAGTGTACAACTCAATGCGGGTGAATTTATTCTCCCATTAAGAAAGTTGATGATTGAATTTAAAATTAAATCACCTAATTTATTATAAATTCATTTTATTCTAAAATAATTTAAGTATATAATTTTATATTTCAAAAATATTCACAAAATTTCAATCACATCTCAATTAATGTAATTTTATAACACTTTTAACATTTAAAACTCTTTTAATTTTTTAAAAGACTTTATATAAATCTAAAACTATAGTCACCTATCAATGCATTGTTTTTGAAAAAAGTTATAAATATAATAGATTACTAAGATAAATGGAGTTATAAAAACTAGAAATAACAAAAATTTGAATTAAAACATGAGGTATTATCTCAAGACAAGTCCTTGACCCTCCAACCTATAAATATACTATTGCGAAGAAGTTAATTGATTAATAAACTAGTTCACAACATGTATTATGATTTACATAAAACATTTATACCTAGGTAATCAATGATATACAAGGACTCTTCCATAGTTATTTGTGGGATAAAATATTGTAACAATCGTATAAAATAAGTCAGGGGTAGACAACATCTTCAATTGTACTTTGTTGGAGTAAATTTGTAAAATAAATATAGAGATTTTCTAGAAAAATACCATAAAATATTTGATCATGTGTTAATGAATTAAGAGATTATAACAGAAACCTCATGAAAGGTATGTTATAATAGAATGGAACTTTTAGAAAATGTGATAATACTGGATACATCTTGATTAGATAACCATTGGTTATTAGTAGTATCTTAATAGTCCCTTGAAAAAATTTAACTAAACATTCAACAAGAATTCTAAAAATGAATATATCATGAAATATCTAGAATGTAATCTTCATATTATTGTATCTCTAAGGAACATTAATATTCACTATTATTACCTATGTGGGTAATTATAGGTCATATTTATATTTTATTTAACTAGTTCTTCATTTTAAGGAGTACATAAAATAAAATATTTCATTCTAGGATATTCATTGTTATCCTCAATGAACCAATTCTCCAATAAATTATCCAAATAATATCCATTATTGATTTGATAATACCTCACTATAAAAGTTTATCATTGTAACTTATTATTAAATTAATCCTTGATTAATTAATTTCATGGTTACATCACCTGATTACATGGAACAGTTACATGACATGGATACATAATATGGTCTTATAGTGGCATAATTCACCTTGTGGTAACTACACCTTATCACAATGTTAATTGATTTATTCATTTGGGGGTCTATCTACTTATGTGGCGGATTTTTTAATTCATGTGGTAGCTCCATTACATATCATGGTGGATTATTTTATTTACATGGTAACCTTTTTATATCTCAAAATATATTCATTACTTCATGTGGTAGGTTCATTTCTTATCATGGTCACATGATTTCTTCTTTTAGTCAGTACATTAAAAACTTTTCATCAATTCATCACATTGTAAAATTCCAACCACATATTTCCTAATGGATTGGTTTTTCATGTTATAGGTTGAATAGTTCATGTTACCACTTAATCATTAATATATGTTATATACTATACATATGTGGACACATGGAGTATAACAAAATGTTACATCATGTCTTGGAAAAAATAAGTTCATCAAACAGATGGTAAGTTAAGTGTACACATGATCACTTGAATTTAATAATGTGATCACTACCTCACTTCCACCTATCAATTATGATAAGTCTATATTCTCCCCAGGTTAGGTTCAATTAACATATTGTAACTTTTCATAGTCTCATTCCTATATATAAAGTTTTTTCATCTTGAAAAAAACATACAAAAATTTATCATTAAATTCATTTTAAAAATAATAAAACTAATTTGTGATCATCAAAATAAAGAGGTGAACAAAAAATTGAAAAATATTCTTTATTTTTGGAAAACCGTAAATCATGACATATTAAATGAAATTAAATTAGTATCTAAAAAACTGAATATAACATTTAATTAGTAAGGAAACCAACAACACTTTATTTTCTTCATTTATTTTGACAATTTATAACACATTTGAAATTGTAAAAAAGTATTCTAGTGGTAAAGGATGATTAAATGATAATATAACAATTTTATGGACAAATAAATAAAATATTAAAAATAAATATGATGAAAAAAATATTATTTCATTTATATCTCCAATGATAATCAAAAACTTTATATGTATTATCCTCATCAAGAATCTAAACCCGAATAAGAATATGACACATCCTAGATCCCATAAACAAGTATATGGTAATTTCATTTTATGATATATGTTGATGTTGGTTGGGTATGTGGTATAGGTTGCGGTACAAAATTGTATTTTTTTCCTGAATTTCAACACATTTGGAATCTTGTCGAAGGTGTTTTACTGCATGTATATGATAAAAGGAAAAAGAATTAAATAAAATAGTTGTAGAAGGAGGATTCGATGTAATGGGTAAAAAATGATTTCATATGGTGGCTATGATGGAAATGTTGTGGTAGGTTTCTAATAATTTTTTAAAATCAAATACTACTGGGATCCAAGTTCCTTTTTTGAAAATAACTATCCTTATTCACCATGAAGGATTATATAAAGGAGTTATAACTATCCAATTTTCAACAAGATTAAAAAAATGTATGATCAAGTGATGAAACCTCAAATAACTATCACATCATGTAAAGTTACCAATAAGGTCTCACATGTTAAGGATTATGGTAATTAAATGTCCATCTCTCGTTTTCTAGTATCTTCTTATCATTTAACATCATTGATATGTTTTCAACCATACAACAATGTTCTAGAAGAAAGGGTATAAAAACCATCAAACAATATATCAATTGATTATTAAAACTCATCAAAAACTACATTATAATTATTTATAACGAGTCTACCTATTAATTAATCACCAATAGTAGATGGTATTGGATGTATAGTAGGTGGGTTAGTTGACGTAGAATCATGAAACACAAAATTCATAAATATTTGGTCCATCATTAACATTATATCTAGAAAACATTTTCTTCGGCACATATTTCTACTCTAAATTAAAAAACTCATTTTTATGAGTCCCATTAAGATATGAAAGAAATTGGGGAAATGTGAAATGATTAAAGTTATTTTCTTCTTAATTTTTACTTATCTAATTAGCTCTACTGATTTCCTAGGAACAACAAAAAGTTCATTCAACACCCATGTTATATAATATTTGAACTAATCCATATCATTTTTTCCCACATTGTATGTATAAGGAACATGATGTGTAAGAAAAATTACAATTAATAATGTGATAAGTAGCCATATACCAACCATATATCTCATCTTTTATCTCTATAAACTTTGTTACCATAGAATAAAATTCATCTTCACTAGTAACTTCTCTTCAATTTAATAAGGATCAATTTTAATTATTCTTTCTTGTTTTTCAATAGAATATTTAGGATTATGTAAAAACATTGCTTTCTATACATAATCGTATTAGGTACATATAGGTTAAACCTTTGGTTTTTATATTCAATCCTAGTTATGAATGAACAATACAGTTCTCCTTGAGGTCAAATGATGGGGGTCCACTATAATGAGGTGGACTACCACCATTATAAGCATTATTATGTGCCTCAAAGTAGTAGTCTATAGAAATATCAATTGATCCAAGGGACTTATCTACCTTATAAAGATTCTCTTCTATGCTAAATTATGGAGTGCGTCAAATTCTATGATACTTATTTCAACTATATTTATCCTCTTCTAGTTATCCATAATCATCCCATTTAGCTCCATCTACAAAACTGTAGATATAAAACTGTGTGTAAAAAATTATAATCATCTTGAAAGTCATATTTAATATAGTGTAATGATATAATAGATTAATGGATTCCAACTAAAATCATAGGATAGGTTCCTTGGTAATCCTCATGTGCTACCTTTACATGCACACTATAATCATCAATAACTATCACATCTCCCTCAACATCCTCTTCTTCCACATAAATAACAAAATCATATTTATCGTCATGAGAATACATAGGTATCTCACAATATTCATGAACCTGATTTACTATATCCCATGGTCTAAAACGATACATGACTTGATCAAACATTCTATATAACTTCTCAGAATAAACAACCCATTCTTTTTTCTTGGAATAATAATTTTTTATAGGATTATATATCTTCTATGTCATGCATTAACCATATTAGGAAATTATCTTTTACATCCATTGAGGAACTAAGACATTATACTATAGCAGATCTATTATAAATGTTGGATATGGATAATAATTGAATATAAAATAGTTACCATATTACACTATTAAGAACCTCATCACATACATAGATAAATTGATATGAAAAAATTATTCATCAACAACTAGATGGTCAAATTTGGGATCTTAAGGATACTAATGTCCCATTATCAATGACATATCAAATGTTGAATAAACATTTATAGTATACAAAATTCACCACTGATCTCTACTCAGTTGGTCTTCTAGGTGTTAAATTCATAGTTAGTTCTTTGAGAGAAATTTGAAATTCAATTTGTGAATGGATTATAGGATGAAAACCTTGATTGTAACCATTATCGACCCTATGAGGTAATCCTATGATATCCCCTATATTTTTTAGGAAAACACAAAATCATCAACAAATACCATTTCCTGATTGGTGTAACATTTATATCAAAGGATAATTTCAAAATGGTTATATAATTCATTATCTAGACATGGGTATTATATATTAACATTATTCATTAAGCAATCAAACTAACAAAAAATCTAAATCTATATTGATAATAAAAATATACTCGACTAATTCCACTACAAATCTGAAACTTTTTCATCGTAAAATTATATATCTAAGAGATTATTTATTTTAGCTTCACTATTGAATTCATACTACCTTTACTCTTTAATCCCTTCTTTAGAGGTGATTCTCTAAGATGTATTCAACCTCATCACTCTCAGGATTCGATATAATTTCCTAGTTGTTTTTCTTGTGTGAGAGAGATAGGATATGGTTCACAATAGAGGATTTTAAAATAAGGAAGGCTACAAATGGAATGAAATATTTTTATGATATATAATTATTGAATTAGATTATTTTCTAGAACTTGACTCAATCACTTAGGGTCAAAATTATAACATATTTAAGAAAAATAACACCAAGAAAACATAATAATGATTATTGGTACAAATTGACATGATAGGTATGACTAAATTTTTTTAATGAAAACTAAGGAATATAGGTATATTAAATATGGATTAATTGTAGTAATATTGACTGCATGATTAAAATATTATCGAAATTATAGTCTCTATTTTATGTTAATTTCATGGTTAGTTTTTAATTTTAGGATAGACTAACCACAGTTACGTAACTAACTGCAATAAGAATCACACAACCACTTAACTGAACATGTGAACATATCTTTATTGTTAAATTAAAATAAAACATATCAGTTAATAATTATAAAAATAAATAGACTCGCATAAGATTTACAAATAAATTTAAATAATTATAAATATTTTCTCATTCCTTATTATTAAATAATGTAAATAATGATCCTTTAATTAAAAGGCATTATAAATATATCATTTATCTAATGTTCCGTGCTAATTTATTCAAGAGTAATATCTCCCATTTGAAAATGATCTATGAAAAAGTTATTTCTTATATAAATGTTTTTTCCCTTGCTTGTGATACAAATTTTTTTAGAAATATTGATTGCTTTGGTATTATAATAGTTTATATAGACATGTTAAAAATGGAATCTAAGTCAAGTAATGTATCTTTATCTCATATTATATATACAGATAAATTACTTTATGTTATTTATTCACAATCTCTAATGGATAACACCACATAGTATTTTGTTCACTACACCATGAACTGAGTTACTTTCTCAAAGAGTATCATGATTTGTGGTTCTTTTTAAATGAAACATAAATCCACTGAAGTGACCATTAAAATAAGTAAATAAATAACATTATTTCCTACTAGATTAGAAAAATACTAAAATTTTTTTAAATTTTTTTATTTAATAATTCTTTAGAAAACATGTAAATGTGATTATTTTTATTTGAATGAAAATGTGAAAATATTCCCAAAGGAAAAATAGTTTTTATTCTGATAATAATTTTTTATTGTATGCTTCTAGTCACACCTCTATATATATTTTTGTATATTAATATACCAATTTCATAAATATCTAACATATATATTTTAATAACGGTAGTATCTCTATCTTTGGTATTATCTAGACAAAAATGATTTTAAATTTATATAATATTTTTAGATTTATTAAAAATGATTCAATCCTTATTTTAAGAGATTTTAAAACCAAGGATCAATTTTTTCTTACCCTCTAAACTAATTTCAAATTAATTTTTTCATTAGTTTTTAAAATTCAATGCTAAATGATTTTTTTGATGATCAAAAAATAATATCAAAATAATAAAAAAAATAACGACTTGAATTTAATCAAATTAAAATATCTATGATCATTTTACATCATATGATCATCATCATAACGATGTCATTGACCCATAACTTTCACTCATTATTGTTTAAACAAATCAATCAATATGTAACTGCTCTATAAATAAAAACTATTCCTCACCTTATATGGTATTATTTTTTCATTACCATTTTATGTTGACTGCCATAAACCATAGTCATCCACATTTTTTCCTTTCCTTACAAATTTTTCTATTTACGAGATATTCAATATCATATTATGCACCACTAAAAATGATTTTATTGATTTATAATTCTTATGTTTTGGTCTCTCAATTTTGTTCTTTAATGTTTTAAGTATTCACTCATCCAAATAAAATAAAATATCTATAATATTACTTTAGTCTTTTTAGGTTTATTACCCTCATATTCAATATGTATATTCAATTTAATTAATTTCTAGTGGATAAATATTTAATTTAAATATAATTTAAAGTTCTATAATTATATACAACCATTTCAATTTAATGTTGTTTCAGATTTCCATAAATTTATTTCATCTTAAATAATAGCTTATTCTTAATTTTCTATCACTAAATCATTAACCAATTTAAATTATACCAATAATTTGGTCTCCTAATAGTTTTCCTCATTAATTTCTCTGAATTTCCTATACAATGATTTTTTCAGACTATGCATACTATCCAATTATTGTATCATATAATTTTAATTAATTTTTAACAAATAATATTATATATATATAGTTATGGTTATATATAATCATGTTTTGGTTTCAATTTCAATGAAAATTTCTTATAAAATTATTTTAACTCATTATCCTATCAAATATTTTTTAAAATTATTTTTTATAATTTAAATTAATTTCATTGATTGTGATTTAATTAAATGAATGTTATGAATATTTATGCTCTATGTATATTCAATTTAATAGAGGTTTTGATTAAGTATATTTCTATTTTATATGGATGTTTTTCAATATTGGTAGTTCTCTCAATTAATTTTATATACTGATTAATCTTTTCTTATATAATAATATTTAACACACATTCACTATATTGTTAGATTTACATTGGGTATTTTTTATAATCCATATACATTTGTTGTTTTGGATAAATTGAACCTTTGGTATCTATTTTTTCGTATTTGTAAATTTTGAATCATTAATTGGATTTGTTAACATTTACAAAATTCAATTGGCATTAAAATATATTACTTCACTCCATTTACAATATAGATTCAGACATTTAATTCATTTTTTAATAGTTTTACTTCAATATATTTATAACTTTAAATTATATTTTTATGTGGATTCTCATCTAATCTAATTTTTTTGTTTATATTTTGGAACAATATTATTTTTACATTTCATGATATATTTCACTCAAATTCATTTGTTCTCTTTTAAATAATTATTAAATTTATTATTATATCCTTATTACTAGATTCATGTACATTTTTAAAAGTGCGGATATCATAGTGCATCCGGTTACCAATGTAAATTAGCATGACTAAATTGAATCAATAGTTATTTCATGAGATTTTTTTGATCAAATTTTCTCTATTCATTAATTTTTAATATTTATCCATTGAATATTATGGATTTTCATATCAGTTAAATAGATATATATTTTTCTGTGATGAGAAGTTCATTCTTTTTTATTATTAAATAATTAATAGTAATCATGTGTATTCTCCTCTGAAGCGATGATAGGAAAAAAAATTCTATCTCAGATGATATTTGCTTCCATCATTAATGGATTTTTAATGATAGAAATGTCAAAATCTCAAAACAATCTTTTCGTTTTATTATAATTTACAACATCTTGAATGATTTAAAAGTATATATATATTGTTTGTAGTGGAATTTGATTAACTTTTATGGTATGTATATTATTTTTTAAATCACAATTATCTACCTAATATGATATATTATATAACCTTTAAAAATGTTTCATCATTTAATTGATTAATTTTTTAAAAAATAAATATTTTATTCTAACAAAAATTATTTATCTAAATTCCAAAAAAATTTAGTATTCAACTTATTAATGTTATAAATAATTATTGATTTATATAAATATGTTTTATTCATAAATACTATGACCTCTTATGGTTTACCATCATAAATTCTCACAAAAACGAAGCATAAGTGCCTTTTATATTATACAATCGAGGAATCTATGGATATTTATATGGATATGGATGTTTTTCTAAAATATGTGTTTTTTTACATTATATCCAAGAAAGTGGAACAAGCTGTAATAGAATTTTATTTTCAACCTCTTGACGACATTATCTATAAGCACTTGAATTTTAATGTTTATTGATAAATGATTATAATTGATTTGATTTTTGGAGTAAATTAATAATAATCATTGTATTTCATTGGAAATTTCCCTCTTTCAAATTTTCCAATAGATATCTATTATTTTTCTTTAGATGTAACATATTGGTATTTCTTCTAGATTATTTTAAATGCATGCCCCCTTTTCTAGATTAATTTATATATTTATTTAATATGTTTGACTATTTTTCTGCCTCTATGGAATCAGATATAGGATTTGAAAATGCACATGGATGATTTAATTTAGGCTATATAGAAGTATGTTATGCATTCATTAATTCATATTAAAGCATTTTTAATTTGATGGTTTGTTAATTTAATTTAATGTGTAGATATATAGGTTATGAGGGTTATCCTAGAAAATTTCTATTATTGAACATTGATTTAATTCACATTATATTATTAATAGATATTTTTTATTATAGTTACATTAAATTGATATAATATAGAAAATATAGCCCAGATGATATTTTTTTCTTCATTTGACCTTATTTATTTTTCTCTCTACTAGGATTCCCTTATAATATTGTACTTAGATGACATGATCAGTGATTCAAATGATTTTTATTTTTATGTTTCATCAATGGAGTATGTTGAACATGAAATGGAATTTTAGTTCCCAATATAAGATATCAATACTTATATATGCTTACAAATTTGGATCATTATATTTAAGATACTATTTTTTATTTCATTCCACAGAAAAAATGTTCACAGAAATATATTAAGTCATCATAAAACACTAGAAATCCATTTGTTTCTATATATACTGCTTTTGTTTATGAATGGTTTATAAATAAATCAACAGTAATTTAATCATTCCTATTATATTAACATCTATTCCATTACATCGCAATTTAAAAATAAAGATCATATCTTGTATTTTTGGTTTTTATACATAATAAACCATATGAATCATAAATTAATGTGACATTATTTAATTTTTTTACTAAAATTATTTTTATAAAGAACATATAAGTACACATAAATTATAATATATAAAGAAAGTATTTTTATATTCTCATTCCACTCAAACCTCTTCTATAATCACTGCCAAAATATTAATATGATTACATTGAATAGTATTATCCATATATAGTATGCATGCACATAATACGATAAAATTCATAGTAGAAAAATTAAAAAAAATATATTAGAAAACACAAATTCAAGGTATTTATATTTATTATAAAATTATATAATATATAACACAATTTTTACGGGGTTTATTATTCATTCATTGCAACATCCAGATTATGAAATATCATTTTTTCACTAAAAAAATTATTCATATGCATCGACTTATTAGTTTAAATTCTTATAACAACGAATTATTATTATTATTTTAAATATTATTTAAAATATAATAGTGTATTAACAAAATAGACTATGTATATTCAATTTATACTATGTTTTAATAAAAATTTTGTTATATCCTGTTAGATCCAAAATAACTATCCCACAGTACCAATTCATTCTTGAATGCCCCCACCCCCCCTCGACCATTCCTCCCACCACACTGAACACTAAGACTCACCCCCACCCACTGTGATGTTAAGACCTTGGCCACCTCCCTCATCAATGATTATTGACCAAACACATCATCTATTAATAATGATCATAGAGAAACCTATTGAAGGATCATCTCTCAAAGATGATGACCCCTCTTTCAAATTTAATGATATTCACTACCCCCAATGCAAGTAAATCCCAATCCCTTTCTCCATTAGCATTTATTCATCTATTCCATTATGATTTTACATGATTTTATCTATATAAAATTTTGCTGGGCTCATATCCCTATCATCCACTATATCAATTTCACTCTCATCACCCCAGTATTCTTATTCCATGATAGTTGTCCTTGTTATTTTTTAGGTTAATCTTTATTCATTTATATTTTTATTTTTTCTAGGTCTATTCGAATAATTTTAATGTTAGGTTTGTGTTCTATTAATTCAATACACTATTCTAGTCATTGACAATGTTGGGTGATTCTATAATGTGGTTGAAATTGTTTCACTGAAAATATATATCATTATATTTTAATGTATAGAGATAAGAGTGAAAATACAATTTTGGTTGATATAATTTGGATTATGTCACCTAAAACTAAACCTCGATATTCCAATGGTTTGGATTTATTTTTAGATTACACTATTATAAACTAACCATTGAATCATAGAAAAAAATAGTATTATCCAGACTGTAAATTGATGTGATTGTTAAATATAAATAAGTAACATGAGAACTTGATATTGTAATAGAATACTTCTAAATATGTATGTTCTATTAAAAATTTCTAATAATATGTTATGGATAATCAAATTATGATTATCTAATCAGTGATACACACTTTGTCCCTCATAAGGAATATAAATTTGAAATTATACATATCATAAATTTCAATTTGTAAGAAAAAATCAAAACATTTAAATAGATCAATAAGACATTTAGATGATCCTATGCAGGTTAATCATGACCTTTACATTAGTGACAAAAGAATGTGTTTTTCGATTTTTTTAAATAAGAAAAAAAAATTATACAGGTGGTCGCAAATATTTAATATCATAATATCTATGAATGTTTTATCATGTCAATTTTATTTTTCAAATTAATAAGAAATTATTTTTCTATGATTTTGGAGTTACATTATGATGCATTTAGTGAAGCTATGATCCCAAAATTATTCTATGAGATGAATAAAATCATTAACAAACCTAGATAAGAGTATACAATGATATAGGAATTCCCTATTGATTTCATGTTTTATTAGAGAAAAAAATAGGATAATGAATGATATACAATATATCATAAATGAATATGGATTATAATGAGTTAAAATGTAATTAAAAATCAATGAAACATGATGAATAAACAGAAGAGGAAGAAGGCCCTCATATTTTTATTGCATTACATTCCTATGAAACAATGATTAAAAATATTATTAATAATTTATAATAAAAAATAAAAAATTGTGTTGAATACTCAGGATTTTAAGAAGAATGTAGTGATGGGAAATATAAAAGTTTCAACAGAAATAACATTGATTGATTTATTATATGCACATTTTTATTTAAATTATTGGAATATATGTTAATAATTGGATTCTAATGGTTTTAACCAATTTAGTACCTCCATTCCTAATTATCAGATATTTATGTTTCTTCAAATCCTCAATATTATACCTATATTAATTTGTATAGAGAATTATACACTCATTTTCTAGTCCAATTTGAAATTTTTGTTTTCAACATAAATAACTATATCATTGTATAAATCTGTTTTTTTGTGTCTTTATCAATTTCCAAATGCTTCTCCTAAATTCATGTTTAAAAATAAACAATTCAGTTGAGATATTTAATTGATAAAATAATCCATGGATTACATTTATCATGAATATTTTGATAATAAATGAATTTCAAAATAATTTATTTATAATTCAATAATTTTATTAAAGGGGCCTGAGGATTTTTAGAAGTACAATATCTAAAGAACCTATAACACAACCATACAATAATGATTATATTTATAATACTTTTTTATTAGTATTTTAACATGACAATCCATATTCATTATTTAATATATATTTAGAATAATTTTTGTGGTAATTTAAATTTTATTATAAATAATTAGAAGGGTGAATCCAATGATCATCTTAATGCCCATAAAATAAACTAATAAATATATATAATTCATGATATATTGGAAAATGATAATGGGAAGTGTCATTATTATTATTTTAAAATGATAATTCTTACGGAATAAATATCAATAGAACATTAATTAATGAAATAGTGTTAGATGGATATTAATGTGACATTTCTCGGTTCGTTGATGTGAAACATCGACTGTTACGTGGTTTTAAATGTCATGACTAATAGATTATAATGTTGAAATTGTATTCATTAATAATATTTGGAAAAATACCTAATAGTGTACCAATCTTTTTATTTGAGTTATGTGCCTTCATTAGTGAGATTTAAAGAAAATAATTCAAATCCCATTAGGCTTAGAAAAATAGGATTACTTCGACACATTACATATAGAGCTATTATTCCCCCATCATGTATAGTAGTCAAGATTCACATTACAATTAATTTTGTTGAAGAATATTGGCATGGTGAACTAGTAATTTATCGATAGTTATGTCCAATTTTGATGTAGAGTAAGATTATTTTTATTTTTATTAATAAATTCAAATTTATTAAATCATTGTGTCAAAATTTTAAATTTTTATTATTTTATCTCAAGAGGATAGGTCACTTCAAATCCTATGTGTTGTAAATATCCCTAGTAAAAAGATCTATATGTAGATGTTACATAGATGAAAATTTATTGATCAATTGTTCTTGTTATTTTTAAGAGATTAACAATTGATTTAATTATGTTAGACTTGTTGGAAATACATTCACATATTCTCATTCTGAGAATATCTATTGGGTATTTTCAATATTGGGTGAATTTTTGTAAGCGGTCAAATTTTACACTGACTAGATATCATTCACTACAATTTAATAGATATTCTGCATTAAATTCTCTTACTTTGTATATATCTATTTATGAATTGTGATGGAAAAAACATTTATGACTAAGGGATCAACATCAAAATAAAGAGGAATTATAAAAACATGTTAAATAGGAATTTTTTGAATGGTTCACCAATCATGTTTGTATATAATCTAAATCACATTACTAATTTTATTTATTTTATCAATACAAAATTAAACACATCATATATTGTTTTCTAGAGTATGAAAGGTGAAAGTCAATATGAATTATTATATTTTTTTTTGTTTTTGGATTGAGGTTATCTAATGAAGTTTAACTGATTTGATTCCTAAAATATTCATGGAATCAATATTAAAACAATTTTTCCTAATTAATATATTAAAACTCAAAATAGAGGTCTATTTACAATAAAATAAGAGTGGTATATTAGAAATATGATTGATATAACCAAATTTAAATATCATTATCAATTTTTTAAAATATTATTCAAATACATGTTGGTAAACATTCATAGTGGTGAAATGAAATAATCATTACATTTTAATTATATAATATCTTTCACGCAACTCATAATTGTGACCATGAAGAACATAATCTATTTGTATTGGATTGATAATATAAGTTTCTATATTATTTGTATGATGAAATCAATTACATCTAGATAATTACTAAAAAATAAACAGGGATACTTGTATGATATGTGTGATGATGGTCAGTAGGTAAATTATGATAATTAACCTCTTCTACCACAAAACATTAAACAATTTTACCCAAAACAAATTTAAACATTAGATCTCCATTGAGTCGGATTAAATGAAGTGCTCATCAAAATGAGGTTTGAAAAAAATTAAGAAAACAAATATAGAGATAATTTGGAATAAAAATTATTCACAAAATGATATTAAAAATTTTCATTTATAAAATCTTTATTTATATTTCAAAGGTTATGTTTCTTCATATTTTCTTAACATATTTTTATATTTATATTTTATAGATTGAATTTATTATTTTCCATTTGAATTTCTAGAATGTTAAAGAAATATTTTATCACATAGATGATCAACATTATAGGGCACACTACCACTACCATCATATTTTGGGGATCCAAGGGATTACATTAAACCAGAGAATTCTTGATTACTACAAACTTCGACAAATGTTTTTGGTTTCCCACCATCTAATGCACCTTCGATGATGGAGTAGAAGGTCACCCACCCATCTTGGGGATATTAGTGAGTTACCATTAATTATATGTATGAAATTGTGAAATATTATATTTTATTAATTTTTAATTATTTTCAAAAACATAAAATGATGACCTCATAAGATATTAAAATATAAACATTTTTTAAGTATGGATAAGAACTTATATAAAAGTTATTATTCATTTAAATGAGTTCAATGTTCTTACTGGTGATTCATCTGGGATCTATGGTCATATGATTGGGATGATTTCTTATAAGAAAGTGAGCTTACCAATTATTTATAATGATTGGAGGAATTTTCAAATATCATGGATAAATGAGGTGTCTGATAGAATGTAATGGGAAAATTTTTTTAAAAATAATTTATAATTAATAAATAAGGTGAGATTATACTTATTAATATACATATTGATTATTAGGTTTTTGTAACTAGTTTTTTAGGTACATAAATATATTTGAATTCAATGTCCCATGAAAATTTTGAGTTTGATTTAGAGATAGTTTACATAGAGATTATGGAATGAGTCTAATGAATAATATATGAGTTCTTTATATATGTATGAGAATGTTCTATAAGAATTCACTCATGAGTTGAGGAAGGTGATTTTCTAATTTAGAATATATGCATATCATGAGAAAATTATATATTTTAGAGAATCATAATAACAAAAATAATGAATTTATGATAATATTTAATATTTTGAATTTTACAGTAGTTATCAGAAAATATACAATAAATCATAAAAAACGGCATTCATCATATCACTGGGTCAAATGTTCTTCTAGAAAATAAATCATGGTTTTAATTTACTATTTTTATTAATATTATTTTATTTTAACAAAATAATTTTTTAAACTTGTTTAAATTGTTTTGTAATGGATAAAAAATTATGTCAGTAAATTGGTTGGAACAATATTTTTATTCAAGTTCATTGGAAACCTGATGGATGTTTACTGAATTAACCTAAATGAAACATTACAGTTAGTACTTCTCATTATTATTTGTTTTTATTTCATTAGTATAAAAAATTATTGTAAGAAATACATTAAAATATTAAAATTTCATTAAACCTAATTAAAAGGGGTCATGTAAATGGATGAAATAGATCCATCTAGCTATATTTTCAGTGTTTGATCCTTCTAGTAAACCCCAATTAATTTCATTAAAGGAATTTTTTTAATATTTTTTCCATCAATATGTTTCTATTTTAGTAAAACAACATTAAATAATGATGATAATTTTTCATTTTTTTAATATTATTATAATTAAATAATTTAAACGATGATTTTTTACCTAATATTATTAACTGGTTAAGATTCAAGATACCTACGATATTTATTCTTCAAAATCATCATTAATATCCAATAACAATGCCTTTTTTATCATAATCGATATGGATAATCTCAGGAATGTCTGAGGTATGATTTCTAATAATACCCAATCAGTATTCTTCTTTATGGTTTCATTATCATTTACAATTACACCTAGTGTCAGATCTAGTAGTGTAATTGATTGGGAAGCAGAGTTATAAATTTCAATGTATAATAAAAAAATATGACTCCTATAGGAAAAATAAGGTTAGTTACAGTGTATAATGGGGAACTTCTAAGTTATTAAATTTTATCATACATATGGATGATCCCCAATGAAATTTCATGTTTACCAAAAAAACATTTCTAGGTAAATTTTAAAACCCAATCTAGGGCTCAATCCATGGATTTAAAATAAATCTATGTTTTCTAATATTTGAATTTGCGGAAAAAAAACAGTAATGCAGTGTCTTATGGATAATAAATTTTTATAAAATGAATATAGATTAATATTTAAAATATATGAATCAATGAAATGTCAATATAATTTATGGTATTGTTGAGATGAATAAAATTGAATTTAAGATGTTTTAAAACAGTACTACATTAGTGTAATGATCAAAACAATAAAAGACATCCCCATATTGGTGTAAATCATGTAAAACCCGACACAGAATTATTTTTGATGTGTTCTAAAAGAAAAACATCCATTAAATGTGATGTGTTCTTGAAGTGACTCAACAAGAAATTTTAGAAGATTTAATCATCTAAAAAAATGTCATTTATGAGTCAGAACTAAAAAATTAGTGTCAAATTGATGTTAACGCACAACATAATGATCGAAGAGTGATTTTAGATAGTAGGAACTCACTCCTTGTCGATTCAAGTTACGATTTTCAAGGGATTCTCATAAGTAAGTTTTTAGTGTTTTATAACACTAAAATGGAAGTTTAACAGTGAAAAATAAAGTAAATGACCATGAATTGAGGTTAATTCATACTGAACCCCAATTTAAATTTTTTATCTGTAAATTTAGGCAACACATCTATACGATGTGTGTTCTGCAAGTAATGTCTCAATAAAAGGTTTTAAAGAGATATGAATGTCTTTAAAATCATCTAATATGGGTTCTAAACAAAAAAAGTAATAAGTTGACCTAGAAATCATTTATAAAATGACCATATATTAATATTTAATATATATTAACAAATTCATCAAAAATAAGATATATGATTTTCCTTAGATGACCTTTATCGAATTTTTAGTGTTTTAAAACATGAAAACAAATTTATTATGGTAAAAACCAAAGGAAATAGATTCGTATTTAATTGAAATTAATCAAAAACGTCATTTTAATATTTTTTATGTGTGTGATAGGAATCAATTTTCATCTGACATGATTTTTAATCAAAAAAACTTTATTAGAATATTTAAAAGATATCAATGTCATTAAAATGTCCACTAGGATATCAAAACTAGGATAACTGTGTCTGGTGGATATGAAATCATTGTGTAATGACCATAAATTTATTTATATCATATAAAAATTTAATATATGTAAATAAAATATATATTTGTTCTATGATTTTGGTAAACACATTTTTAGTGCTTTAAATCACTAAAACGCGAGTGTAATAGTGAAAACCATAGGAAACAACATTGTATTTTACATGAAATCATATAAAAACCACGGTTAAAATATTTTATATTTGAATTATTAGAAAAAATGCCTATCCAATTTTTAGTTATCTAAAAATGACTCAATATGAGGTTGTCAAAATATAAAATTATTTAAAAATGTGTGCCAGTGGATCAAAACCATGACAATTTATTAAAATTAACCTGAAATCATATGAAAATAATGGTAGATTTATTTGATTTATATATTAACTGATTCACTGTTAAACCAAGTTATAATTTCCTAGTGATTCACATAAAATTGTTTTTAGTGTTTCATAACCATATCACATGTGTGTAGTGTTCTAAACCATTAATAACAACCTCAAATTACTGTAGAATCAATTAAAAACAACTGTTAAACTTATTTTCACTTGTACTAGTATATACCATTTCTATATGATGTTTAATATGATCATAATAAAATAATATTTCTTTTATAATGATATCAAGGAGTTTAATAACATGCACTAGGAGGTCAAAACCAAGTAAAAAACATCAGATAACTATTAAATCATAGAAAAATGACAATACATAGAACTCTAAATTTATTAAATGAAAATACTTTTGACATAGTTATGGTCCATCCAAAAAAAATTTAAATCCATTTTTAGTATACTAAAACAAAATAATGTTCATATAAAGGTCATTACCAATGGAAATGAACTCAATTAAATGTGAAATCATGGGATAACCACCATTTAATTATATGTGATATATAATAGAATATGACATTTACACATATGTGTGATGTTCTCAGAATAATTGAATATGATGTGTTAAATGATGTTCAAGTCTTTACTAACATTCTCCATGTGATCAAAATGAATAATACAACCTCATATTTCCCTGAAATTATATGAAAATGACTGTAGAATCAATTTTTAAATGAATTAAAATAGACTGTATCAATTCATGTGGTGGGTTTCAATATATAATCATATTCATATTTATAGTGTTTGAAATCCTTGAAATTTCCTTGTAATGAAAAAAACAATAGGAAATGACCTTGTATTGATGAAAAATCATGGATATATACCATGGGATTATTTAAAACATGTTATAAAAAACAACACATCTATATAAAATGTGTTGTGCTTGAAAAGACTAAATGTGTAGTTTTGTAATATATCAATGTCTATAGAAATGCATTCTAGGGGTGAAAGAAATTAAATTACCATTAAATAACAATTAAATCATAATAAATTAAAATATAATTTTTCCCATAATGTAAGTACTTATTCTCTGTCATTATGAGTAATATATCACTCGGTAATCCCATAAATGTGGTTTTACAGTTTTAAAACAGCAAAACCTACGTGGAAAACTGAATACCATAAGAAAAGATATAATATTGATTTGAAATCAAGGGAAAACAACTAGTGGATTATTATTTATTAGTATGAGACGATAATGGATCCATATGGCATTCAATGTGCTAAGTATAAATCAATATGTTGTTTTAAATTAACCAAATGTCTTTAAAAATGTGCATCAGGGGGAACAATCGTGGAAAAAAACATATATAGATATGATAACATAGAAAAATTACCATATATTAATTTTGGAAATGTTGGAACTAATACCAAGGAATTTAAAGTTAAGATTCTCTAGTGATGCTCAATCACACATTATTTATTCTTTAAAATACTATAACTTGGGTGTAACAGTAAAAAAAAATAATATACATTATATTTACAAGATTTAATAGTAAAAATCTTATTTTTTTTAAAAAATATAGGATATTATTCAATGTAAATTCCTTTTTTGTTCTGTTATAGGGTAATTTTGAGCGCACTACCAATCAGTTCAAAATTGATTCGATTATTATATACTTCACCCATTTGTGGTCCAAGTTTTTAATCACATCTAAAATAATAGTGTTTATTTTTTTAAACTTTTTCTTAATGATAGATCACTTTTAATGAATTATAATAACTTATCATAGAATTAGAAATAAATTTTTTTGAGTAGTTTTTTGAAAATAAATTGTGTTTATTCTATTTCAATTATCATTTCATAGATTTTATTGTTTTTTATTTTTTGTGAAAAATGATAGAAATTTGTAGGAGGTTGAATATTCTAATCCACAAATTTCTATATAAGATAGCTATGGTAGTTCTTATTTTTTTGTATATATAATTATTATGAATGATTCTTCTGTAATCTAATTTATTTTGTTTAGTTTTGGTTTCTATTCTTTTATCCACTTGAATAAATGAATGGGGATGTTTTGAATATTATTATACTAGGTAGTGAGGTATGTTGTGCAGTGGATTTTATTGTATTCAGATGATTCCCATGAAATTATAGTGGTTTGGGGACGTATTTTATCTTAATATATTTATTATTGAAGATACGAGTTGAATGGTGGTTGTATATCTATATATAACTATGAAGGTATGATTTTGGATGAATGATGAGTTTGTTATGAAATTATGTATTAGTTTATTAAATGTTTTATTTTTCTAGATGAATATTATATTTTATATTTTTTATTAAAAATAATATTTTCTATAGATTCTCAAGTGGTTGTTTCTCATAATCAATGCCAAAAGGATTTTATTTTTCCCATTTAGTGGAAATTTCGAATAACCATAGATAAATATACTGATTCTATTGATTTTAGTAGTGGATATGTTGATTCTCCAAATTTTATTTTCTTATTCTTATTTAAATAATATACCTTGAATATAATGAAAAAACACTACTATGTATAATAAAATGGCACATATAAAAACTTTTGGTAAAATATTAAAACCTCCATTATATTATTTATGATCATGAAATACACAATTTTTAATATAATTGTATCTAAATTATGAAGTGATTAGTTGAACCTCTTCTATTAGTCAGAAAATGAAACTAATGCCAATATTTGTTTTAGTAGCAATATTCATGACTTTATTTACATTTTAATTTCCCAGGTATTGGAATCCATTATATTATTTAGTTTTTTAAAAATAAATGTTATTTTTAATTCATTAAAAAAGACACTATATCAAATGAAAATTCAATAGTGGGAATCTAGTATATTTATTTTGATTCTACCTAACCCTTATATGATTTATTCTGAAATTCAATTTCATTATCAAGTCATTTCATACTAGAGTGACATTCGCAAGTGGGGACTACAACTCTACTATCAGAATTATTTATTCTTTGAATGTTGTCCCGCCATTTGATTTTTTTAAAGGGGGTAAAAAGTGGTATGATTCATTTGTGGCCATCCTCACCAACAATCATGTATTATAGGATATTAATGTATAATGGGTCGGAAACAACATATAAAATTAGGTTCTACAATCTAAAATATATAACAAATATCAGTAATTTTCTCATATATGGTTGTGTGGTATTTGGTGATAAGGATTCCCCATAAATTTTATACATAGATTCACAAGTGTGTTTTACTTATAATAGTGAGTGTCTGTGTTCCCACATTTTAACCACATTATGGTCCTATTATTTGTTGTGGTTCTTTAACACTTTAATTTGGGGTTTTTCCCATGTTACATCAAGTGACTATTTATTTCCTCTTTTTTGTAAAATATTATATATCATAATTATCATCTCAATAATGGGAAAATAATATTATTTTTCCAAACAAGTGAACTCATTGAATGGTTCTTTTCTAATGATGTTTACCTTCTTGGTTACTAATAATACACTTATTTATGAGTAATATTAGTGATTGATATTTTGGTTGACCATCCGCATCATGAAATATGTATTCATATTATTAATATCAAAATTATGAAATATTTAACAATATGGGATGACGAAATATCCGGATGGAGGGGGAAATCATGATCAATAAATATGATAGGAATAACATTCTATTGTAGAAAATGTAGTATCATGTGGTTTTGTAGATTGATAATTTCAAACTAAATGTTGGTGAAATAAATGTGGTTTTTAGAATGATAAATCAAACAATGTGGATGTTAATTCTATTTGATAAATGTATTTTTCTTTAGATGATGGGATCTATTCAAGAATTTGGGGGAAATAATTGTGAAAGAAATGTTGAAAACTCTTATGATTATATAAGAGGTCAAAAAACTATAAAAAATTACAAAATAAAAATTGTATACTCTTCAATTGGAAAATTCATCTTCAATAACCAACCACAATAACACCCTCAATTCACCATTCTCCTAGCTTACAATATCTGGCTATAAATGTTTCAATATTTTGAATTTAGAGATTATATACGAGATTTTTCTAGATTTTTATGATCACTTACTAATGAAACTTATCAAAAATATCTGGACGAATATGTTTCTTTTCAATGGTGTTGTGGGTGATTTTCATGAAGAAAAATGTTAGTGAAATAATAATGAGGATAGATAGGAAACATTGAACCAAAAAATAATATATCAATGATTTGTGGAAAGATGATGGAATGTGGTTCTAGTTGGAGTGAAAAACAATGAAAACCCAATTCATGGAGTAATAAAAATAATTACAAATGTAAAAATTGTAGTGAGAAGGGTCATGTTGAAAGAGATTTTGGGGAAAGAAGAGAATGGAAATTTTCTCTCTAGGAAATGTTTTAAATGATTTGGGTAATGGAGATATTATATTATTTGAAGCACCGTCATCTTCCAAAACAAAAACAAAACATCTCAATGACACATGTAGAATGAATTAAGGTGTAAAAATACACATGAAATCTCAACATGAGTTGTTTTATCTATATAATACATTTCTAGAAGGGATTTAGTACATATAGAGTTTTCACATATTTATGATCATTGGATTTTGTACCATCAAAATGAAGATGCATTATGGCAGTGTTCGAATAATCCAACCATTTTCCCATGTGATGATAATGATGATTATCACATTGTATTTGAGATTATTTGATGGTATTATATAAAAGACTCACACCTTGAATGGATTGATGGGAATGGTTAAGGGAATTCTTATTGTTAATAAGGTGGAGACGATCTCAATGAACCTATATGTTTTTATCAGTTAAATTCTCATGGTTTTGAAGATATTTCTCACATAAACTACATTGATGGGAAATTTGATAAAATCATTATATTTAAGGATTGGCCTGAGGTTGAATGAGAGTAAATAATCCGACAAATTAAATGTTTTTTCATGGACATAAGAATGAATACATACCAATTTTTGAACAATGTATTTTGAGAATGAATCTTATGATAATCAATGTGAGGTCAATATGATAAAATAATGAGATCATATATTTTAAACATTCCTATATTTAGAATAAATATATTATAATCCTCGGAGGAGAAATATACCATTTATCATTCATTTATTATTGTTGCAAGATATATAGGATATATTCGATCAAGGGGAAGTCATATGATTTTGATGTATTCAAAATAGTCAAACCATAGAAGGATCTTGAATATTGGATGAAGATAAAGTGTTTGAGGACTTATATTGGTGGAGAATAATAATATATGATCTTGAAAAAAATCAATAGGAAAAAGTAAATATATTGTTCTTGGTGATATACACTTCTCATTTTAATTGAGTGGTAGAAAAGATAAAAATAAGCATGTTGGATAGAACAAGGGAAATTATGAATATTTAATAATAGTCTAATTATCGTTGGTTACATTATTTTCGATGCCATGTAAATAAAATTTTGATTAATAATGAATGTTCAAATAAAAAATGGTGATCCAGAAAATGTATCATGTTGTGGTACACTTAAGGTGCGAAGATGTATAGTTTAATAGACCACATAGCCAAAAAACATATCACCCATATATATATATATATATATATATATATATATCATAATAAAAGGTAAAAATAGAAATTTATGAATAAATAGATGAATAAAATAAATCATTCGAGGTGAAGGAAAAATCCAACGATGAAACCGTCTCTTCTAAGGCATTACCAGCCGATGATAATCATGTAATGATTATGTCTGGGACATGACTGCCAAATCAGAGAAATGGGATTCATTATGGAATATAGAATATGCACAGTCATTAATATTGTTTACATATTATTGATGAAGGATTTGGAGCCATCATCATTGGTGTAGGTGACCCAAATTCCATTTAAATCATCATGGATAAAAGTATTGGAGTATGAAATCGAATCCCTACAAAATAATATGGATCAGATGCTATTTAATTACCTTATTAAATGAATATTATTGATAATAAATGTTTCACTGAGAACGTTATTTTTGGAAATGACAAGATGGAATGACATCATACATGATTGGTTTATAGTGGATATTATTATAAGGAAGTTATCTGTTTCAATTGTATGTTTTCACTGGTTTGTTTAACAAAAATATGTTATGATAGTTTTGGTGATATGTTCCACACATAGATTAAATTCTGTTCATTTGGATGTGATGACAAACATTCTATATAGTCATCTACTTAAAGATATATATATTCTCCAACTGTAGGATTTTACAAAATATCTAAATGCGAACATGGGTTTCTTGTTCAATATATCTCATAACAATATCTAGCATGGGTAGAGGTATTAGTACAATATATTCTTTCAAATTTCATTATCCTTTGATATACCCATATTTAGTTAGTTCCTTTTTAAATTTCATTTGTTTGGACGGTAATGATTTCCTCATTCATAGGATTTATGCGGATAACATATATGTTACAAGCCCAAAAAATGATCATATTTGTGAGGAAAAGGAACAATCTGCTAGAGTGTTTTATATGAATGAATTTGTACAAGCTAATGAGAATCTTAGGATTCAGATTTACCAAGATAAGAATTGTTTTAATATTTGGATATCATAGAATTATTACTTTAATAATATCTTGGAGAACATCAACATGAAATACTATAAGGAAATATCTACCCCTCATCATGTTAATTAAAATTTATCGTTTCTGATGAGTCTTAATAGTGAAAGAGAGAGGATAAAAATATCTAGATATAAATATACATTCATTGTGGAATGTGTGATGTTTATTATCACTAGTACTAGACCATATATTGAAAATATAGTGATAGATGTTATTCAATACATGGAAAACTCATGATGGTAGCACTGAAGACTATTGAATTTGATCCTAAGATACAACAAGGATACATCAATTGCTGTATTATGTTATAGAGGACCATATATTGCAATCACATGATATTGATACATTTATTATGTATGAGATCATGAAAAGAATAAATCCAATGTTGGTTATATGTTCACTCATGATAGAGGATCTATGTGAATTCAATGTTATAGTTAGCTATTGTTTTATCCCCAATAGAGGTAGTGGAAATTGTAGCTCCATAGACCTGTAAAGAGGAAATTTGGATGAGAATGTTGTTGGAGGATCTCATACACCAACAGGTATTATTCCATTATTCATTTATATTTAGATAACCTTTCACATTGAATGTAGACCATAGTGTGTTAATATGATAAAGCCTATTGGGTTACAATATCACATTTTCTGATATGTGGGGGAGGAAGTAATTGTAGATATGAAGAAAATTTACAATAAGGAAAATATTTTATATTAACTAAGGATGTATATTGTCTCAATTATGTTCATATGGTGTTGAACCTTTAGTTTACTTATAATAAACTATACAACATGGTTTGGGAGATGAAAATGTTTTTTGGGGATGTGATTTGTTCATAATCTAATTTCTATTCCATAGGAATTTTTTAAGAATTCATTATTTGATGGATGATGTTTCCACATCATTATATTTCATAGGTGATGGTATTGGAAGGATTTAATGGTTTCTAACCTCCCCAACAACCTAGTGGTATAGAATAAATCTGTAGGAGGGTTGGTATAATCCAATAAAATGAGGCACTCACCTGTGAAGGATATCTTTAGCTTTATCAATTTTCCCTAATTTTTGTGTGTGTTATTTTCAAGTAAGAGTGTTACATATTAAATATATATATTTTCTTGTGGTTTGTCAACTATAATAGATAGGGAGTCTTTATCCTTTTTTCAACAATTATATCCTTATATTTTTAAATTTATTTAAATCATTTAATTTGGATATTTTTATTGTTACATTGGTTGTCTATTTATTTATGAATTTTATAAATTTATATTATATCCATGTTATCACCATACTAACGGGAAAATAAATTTTCAGTACCAAAACACTCATGTTTCTTCCCTGATCCCATATTCTCCCCTATTGATTCAATATAAATATAACTTTTGATTTCATAAATGATGAATTTAAAATACTCTCTAACAATTTCGGTGGGTCTGTTTTATGTAGGTTCTCTAATGGACATTACTACATTAGGTGTGTTTTTTATTAAATAATAAATATACAATATTTATTTTAGGGTTGGGGAATTATCAATTTTTTGTTTGAATAATTAATGCCTTTTTTGATTCATTGGGATCTATGGTGAAGGCCAATTCAACTTACTATTGTCTATATCACCCTTAGGTCTCTTTTATTTCAATAATGGTCAATCTGGTGGGTGATATAAATATATGGGATTTGATATGATATATAATCATTCACAGTTATTCATGGAGTTTGTTTGTTGTGTTATTATTGTATATTCCTAGTGTTTCCATTTTCAGACACTGGTAAAATTATCATTGGGGAGGGGTTGAGGAGTTTGAACCATCACCCACTATATAGACCATGGATTACATATATGATATTCCTTATTTTAAGAAACATACCAATTTTCATTGATGCATTGGCTCCATGCACTATTAATCTACATATCTTGTTATTAATAAACATATTTTTCATCAATGCAACCAATAATCTATAAAAACAATAAATTTGTGGAGAATTAAAACATAGAGTATATGACATGTTGGGAACATGACGATTGAGATAAACATGCTTCAAATAAAATATGAACTCTTATTTACTTACATTATTATACATAATTTTTCAATTTTTTCGTATATCTATAAATAGGGTGTTAGTTCTGTTTTTTATTGTCACCCATTTTGATGAAATAAAAGCATGAGGATTCTTTTGAAAATTCGATTGCAATCACCTCCAGTGATCTATGTCCAGATTTTCTCAAAAAAAATCCTTCATTAGTATCATATAAAGTTTGAAGCTATTTATACTTATTCTGTGATATTTCAATGATATAAATCAGAACAATATCAATAGTGGAGAAAAAATATGATGATGAATTTATCTATTCCTATATATTTCATATTATTTCAAAAAAAATTATTTCTCATGATTTTTTCTTTTTCCCCATTAAAATTTTCTAAACGTGGAATCCAATTTTCCCTCTCTAAAGGTGGTTTTTCCATAATGATAACCATTCATTCAATTTTCTATCATTCTCTCTCCAAATTTTCCACCCATCATCATGCAAGGTACCATTTTTCCATATTATTATCTCTCGCCATGTCACCCATTAGATCATTATTATCAATAAAGGCATCCAAAATAATCATTTATCCCAAATGGATAATATATCTCTTGTATTTATAAAAACTATTCACCCATTAATTTGTATTATAAAATAAACTGTAATATAAAATTTTTAAAAAACGTTTTGCAATCAATTATAAAAAAACCATATCAATTCAAAAATATGGATATCTAGATCTCTATTATTTCATTGAATAATTTTTTATCATCCAATAATAATTTTTTTCTCATGAGTTGATGGAAAACTTGATGAAAAATAGTTACAATAAATGGGTTGTCCAAATTTATCTACTACTTCACACCCAAGATTCCATAGACATCATTGAGGTTGGCTACACTAAGCCAGAATAAAAATTATTTAAGGCTGGCCTCTGGATATTCAAATGAAAACTCATTGGGTATAGTGGGTATAGTATTACAAGGCCGAATACGTCATCTATCAAGGTCATGATGACACCACATTTGAAAAAAATATCCTCTTCAAAATCATTATAGGATATATGGAATAATCATCATAATGAATTCAAAGGTGCAGATATAGTGAAGAAGATACTACTTCAATGTCAATGTGGGGAGTTGAAATATGAGTTTATGAAATAATATAATACCATTACCCATCTATAAAAATTACATAAAATCATAATATTGTCATGGTTATAGTGAACCATCTATAATGAAATCGGGAAAACCTTTCTATCAAATGAGTGTGTGAGATATTTTGGTGACCCTTAGATATAAAATATTAATAAATAGTTATTCCCTAAGAAGAAACTAAAATAAAATAGGTTACCATTGTCATAGAACTCTGGGGGGTCACTACAAGACAAAAAACTATAGGTAAATCATTGTAGTGATACCGACAAATCTAAAGTTGATAAAGAGTTGTGTACCAAAGTGGATGAGGTAGAGGATTGTGTAGAATAGAATATGATCTATAAATGTAAACTGAATTTAGAATAATCTAAAATCTAAATTATGAAATTTTTATTTTTATTAAAATTTTTTAAATTAAATAATAATTTTAATGGGGATGTGATATTCAAGGGCTTACTTGACATGCAACCATTGGTTTCTCTGATGACTTATGTTGCTCACAATGTTGAATCATAATGAATAATAATAATAAATTATTATTTTAAATGTTAGTTAATTCCTAGTCTATTTTTTTAATAGAAATGAATATAACTAAACACAATATGATTATACATGTTTGGTAATTTTTTTTACATTTATCTAACCAAAGTTAGAGGATTAAAACGTGAATGAATACCATTTTAAGCATAAATACTCTAATATTCTTTAAATGGCTGATTTAGCTCCTTTTAATGGAGAACCCTCTTTAAATATAGTATTGGTCAGTTTTATATGGTATATATGAATAAATAAAATTATTCTTTAGAATTGAGATATCAAAATTTATATAGGTTAAATTTTTGGTATTTTTATGATAATGTTCATTTTTAATTAATACTGAAAAATATCATATTTTAATTCAAAATTGCCTTTTAATATAATTTATTTATATATTTAGATTTAAATTTTAATTGGTGATAAATTTTAATTGGAATATATTTTTACAATTTAATCAAATTTTGGCCGTTGGAATTAATTTCAATTTTAAATTGGACACAAACAAGTGTCAATCTATTGATAGTTATTATTTCTTAAAAATGTGCTTTTTGTTATGAATGCGGGAATTAATTTTAAATTAATATCTTCCACATATGTGTTTTGAATTTAAAAAAATGGATTCAATATTTGGAATCAGGCGATCCAATTTATGTAAATTGGTAACTTTTATTTTTATACATTATGAATATTTACGTCTGTAAATATTTTATTTAACATGGTTAAATGGAAAATCTAGTAAATAAGGGCAATCAAATATTATAATAAAAATATAAAATTACCATAACTAGTTTCCTAATACCAATGGATAATACATTTTCGACAATGGTAATCTTTGGGTTGATTTTTGGACCCCATAGAGACACATAAGTGTGATAATGACACTTTATATTAATTATTTTAACGAAAAGAAAAAAATGACATAAACAAATATATTTTAGTAAATCAATTATTAAAAAAGGTTATATAAGTTATCTCATTGACTATAAATTTTCATTTGAAAGCTAATAATATTTCAATAATTATGGTTGTTTTTATATAATTTTTAGACCTAAAATAAATAATAATGTTTATGACACAATAATGATGTAGTGTTTACCTCATTAATGAATGGTTTAAATAAAGAAGATGATAAATACTAAATCAATATATAAAACCTGTCCAATTCTTATTGGATTATTGTATTTTAATCTTGAGTAGTATTATATCATCTTTAATGATATTTTGACCTTTTCAAAACCCATGATATGTTTATAATAAAATAATTGTTTCAAACATTTTATAAAGAGCCCCTCCCCCCGTTAAAAAAGAACACCACTTCTAACCCATTCATTAAAACTCTAAATCCCCTTTCCTCATCCAAAATATACCAAAATAATCTCCCCACATCCCCCTCCACATCTTGGAAGCTTTATATTTGTCATAAGACAGTTCAAGAAACCCTTTTGGTTCTAACCAATAAGAGTTACCCAATTTAAATTTAATGTCTTCTCTTAAGTACTTTTGTTTTATTTTACTTATATAACCCCCTAAACACTTTGTATTCCTTTCTTTTATAAAAACACATGTATCCTAAATATACTAGGTTATTGTTATTATATGTATTCAAATTACTCTTACACACTCCTCCATATAATGGGTAAAGAAAATATTGTTTCTCTATATGGAAAACTAACGTCTCACGAAGCGATCATTGTTTAATAATCTCCAACCCCCTATTATGGTGGTCATTATGATGGAAATGTATTTATAAATGATATAAAATATTCTTATGTTTTCTCTATTCTAATTTTATTTTTTATTTTACAAAAATACCGTCATGGTTTCTAATATGTATAAACATGACAATTTCATTTGAGTAAGTGCAGACTACCACCCCCCAAGGTGATATGATTCATTCATGACGTACATGGAATGAATAAAATATGGAGTTAATGAAATTATGTAACATTATATATCATATTATATTATAATTTAATTATAATATAACTATGTATCAATATGTTTTCATTTGGGTGCATGGTCATTATATCAACAGATGTCCTACAATGAATTTTCAAGAATAGGATCACCATGATCATACTAATATTGGTTTACCAATACCTAATGTCATTCCGATTGAGGATTAAGAAACTGACAATGGCCAATGTAAGGTATGGATTATTTCTTAACATATTTTTGGAGAATGTTGAATATTAGGATATGAGGCATGATTTTTTATGTATGAAAGAAGTATTTCAGAAAAAGTTGGTAAAGATAAGTTAATGGATATGGAATAACATTGAATTAGTATGAATTCAACATATAAGGGATTCAAGAGTTATGTTAGATTTTAAGATGATGAGATGGTTAAAGGTATTAAGGCACTTTTCAGGATTGTATTAGAGTTTAAGACTTTGTATGGTATGTGTAACCCTGAAGTTTGTTATATGAATAATTTATTCAAGGATTAATTATCTTTTCTTTTTTGGATATATTTATAAAGAACTATTTTGGTTTACATGATCCATGAATTTGTGGAAATGACATGTTAATATATTTTGGGATGAAAAATGAATGTTATTGATAACATTTGTTGTTAAAATATGTTATGGTTATTTTTGATGCATTTATCCATTTTTTGTTATTTATATAAAATTATATAGTTTTTGAAAAAGGAAACATGCAGACCGCGTGACAACCTGTCACGTCAGACAATGGTACCAGAATCAAACCCACAACCAAAGTGTGATTGAGATTTATCACCAACCACTGGAATATGTGAATTCCCCGGTTATTATGACTATTTTTTTTAGTTTTATGATTTTATGAATATAGAATAAGATATTTTTTGGTTATCTATTGAAATTATTAACTTATCATAGAGAAAATGTGATTATGTAAATTACACTTTAGTATTAGACATTAAGAGTAGTAGATCTTTTTGAAGATAAATATTAAGATTTACTGTGGATGACTATGTGATTTAAATCCTTCTGAATTTTGGGTTTCAATACTATTATTGATTATTTTTTAGAATTTTGAGGTCAATTGTATATTGAAGGGTCTATCTTGAACTTTTGGTACTTTTTTTGGATTTTTCAGAATAAGAGTATTATTTATTTTTATAAAAGATTATCCCTTTTGGGATTACCTAAACTCGTACTAACCCATTTTGGTTTTGGTTAAATGATAGGATAAATATATGGTTCATATTTTTTTTGACCATATTATTATATAGAAGTTTATTTTAGATCTTTTTATGTGTTTACGTCAACTTGGAAACTCATCATTTTGAGAAAAGAAGACTTTGTAGTAGAAATGTAGTAAAGGATGAATGTCTACATGACAAGTAAGTATGTTTCCTTATGTTTTAAGTCAGGATCATAAATAAATTACTCAAAATTATGATAAGGAACTTAAAAAAAATTGTCTATTTACTTTTCCTACTGGGTAACCAAAGACCCTTTATCCCATCACAAATTTGTGTTGTTCTTGTTATTAACTTTATCCTAATCATGTTTTCTATCACCCTGCATCAGAAATTGACACATATTTTCTCTTCCATATACACATTTTAATGGAATCCTAGTATGGGTTATCTTAGGTGAACTTTGTAAAAACCATTCTTTCTTTTAAATTGATTGTTTATTTACTCTTTTTCTGATGTGGGAGTTTCAATGAAGTTTCCATGCCCAATTTTAAAATTGCGAGAATGCAATTTCCAAAAGGTGGGAAGGATGTAACATCACAGGAAAATAAATAATATGAAATTTTTATATTTATAAATATTTTTGGAATTAAGTATTAATTTTAAAGGTGATATTATATTCACGGGTGTACGTGTTAGGAAACAATGGGTTTCGTCGAAGTCTTATGTTTCACACAATATTGAATCATACTAAAGCATTATAATATATTAATATTTTAAATGGTAGTAAACACCTAGAAATTTTATTATCATAGATTAACAGAACTAACAAATATATTATTATACATGTTTCTTAAATGTTTTACATTTATCCAATAAAAGTTACATGCTTAAAATGAGAATGAATCCCATTTTAAGTACAAATACTCTAAAAATCATTAAAAGGTCAATTTACCGACTTTTAATGGTAATCCTTATTTATATCTAGTTTTGGATACTTTTATATGTTCTATTTGAATAAATGAAATTCATCTTTGGAATCAGGATATCAAAATTTTCTTTGGGTAATTTTTTGGTATTTTTCTGAAAGAGTTAATTTTTTAACGAACAGTGCAAAAGAATGTTTTTTATTCTAAACTTCCTTTTAATATAATTTATTTATATGGTAATTTTATCTTTTTAATTGGTTTTAAAAATTAATTAGAATATATTTTTACTATTTAATAAAAAACATTTGTCATTGGAAGTAATTTTACTTCGAAATTGGACGTAAACAAGTGACAATCATTTGATAGTTATTATTGCTTAAAAACGCTTTTTGTTTTGGGAGTGGGAATTAATTTTTAATTAATTTATTCAATTTTTTTTTGAATTAAAAAATGGATCTATATTTGCAATCATGAGGTCTAAATTAATTAAATAGGTAAATTTTATTTTTTGACATTATTGTAAGAACCCAGATCTTTTTTTCAGGTATGTTTTCTTTCTTCTGGTCATTTTTTAAAAAAGGGGGAATTTCTAGAAATTTCTAAAGTACACGCCATGTATTTTATGAGTTCATTTCATGTACTGTGTCGCTGTAGGAGGTTGTGTGCTGGCCGGGTCATGGCCACACACATGACCATGTGGGGGAGACATGGAGGCCGTCTAAATCGGAGTAGAAAAAAGGCAAGTACACATAGTGTACTTCAAAACTATACATCACCTATTTTCTTTGTCTTAATTAAACTAACTGATGTCACGTCTAATCTCAAAAAGGACTTATTCTAGGTTTTGTTCAGCCGAGATCTCTTGTACAGCCGCGAATCTTCTCTGAGCCCCTGACCGAGTATCCGTACTCTAATTCGACCATTGTCGATTACACTGGGATCACCTCGGTAAGCTCTATCTTTTGCTTGAGATTCTTTTCCCAATTATTCCTCTTTCATGAGTTGTCTTTGGTTGAAAATTTTAGATGTTTTTTAGAACTAATATGTTCTTGGTCAATTCACGGCTTGAGGTTCACGTATAGAGATCTCCTAACACCAAGGTAGGTGGTTTTTTCCATTCCATTTGATGTTTTTGAGTTATACCTTAAAATTTGTCTAATACCCTTGAAAGAGGTATCACGTGTTTACCATTTTAACCCTGTTACTTTCCTAATATTATAGTATGATTAAATAGAGGTTAATTGGAAGTGAATAGGGTTTTTGGCCATGATTATGATGTGTTTTTTCCATGCATGTTCTGTTTATGGCCGTTTGGTCATGTTTTACCGTTAGGTACCCTTGATGTTTCCCAGTCCTAGAAATGTAGAATGGAGTGATTATTTTATTTGACATTCTTGAAATGTTTTTGACTATTTATCCATGTATTTATTGAGTTTTACCATGATCTTATTGCATTATTCTGCTCGTTTGACTTATATAGGCCTCTGAGAACCCGGTGTAGTAAACATTAAGGGGAATTGACCATGTGAGATTCCTCATAGAGTCATTATCATTTTTTACTATAAGGGGAATTGACCATGTGAGCTTCCTCCGAGAGTCGTTATCAATTTTGACTATATGTGGAATTGACTGTGTGAGCTTCCTTAGAGAGTCTTTAATGCTTGATACTATAAGGGGAATTCACTGAGAGAGATTCATCAGAGAGTCATGGTAGTATCCTTGTTTTGGTTGAACTAGAGGGGTAGGGCTGAGAGAACTACCCAGCGTGGTACCTGCTTGTTTTTCTATTGTATATATATGGAACCGATTGTATTGAAACTATAGGATTGGTTACTGTAGATTACTTCCTTGTTTTCTACATTCATTTGATTATTACCTTCCATATATTCACTGACTATTAGGCACAGTTCTTTTGGGGATTGCCTACTCAGATTTATTCTCTCACCCTGTTTGGGCTATGAATTTGGGCCCAAACTGATTATATTTCTACAAGTATTGATAAGGGAAAACAGTCATCTAGTTTAGGTACTTGATTTGCTGTGTAGGTGGAGAGCATGTGACCAAGGTGGGGCTTGCGATGCTAAGGAGTTTTTTATTTATTTTATTTTGTACTTTGGCTTAGTAATGTTTTTCATTGAAGAATTGTAATTTGTTCATTTTCCTTCCTAGGAGTATGTATCATTTATCATTTATATATGTCTGTGCTCCAGTTTATTATTTCCAGTCTTCCACTGATTACATTTTCATAGATTATTACAACTTCCATTTTTTCTATTTGTTTACATCTGTTTTGTAACTCTGCCAATGAGGGCATAGTTTCCCCACTACCACACGCAAGGCCCTCTCTACTAGTCGGAAGCCACTAGCGTTAGGGGAAATGCGCTTGAGTCCGTGTGACCGACCTGGTATGGGGTGCCTCTGGGTTGCTTCTGGAACCGGGATGTTATAAAGTGGTATCAGAAGAATTCTTTTCTCTTCACTTACTGTTTGGAGCATATAGATTGGGATAAGAATGAATTTGTCCTTGGTAATGAGTTGTTCTTATGAGTATCTAACCTATGTATAGGGAACACCCAATTTACCTCGTTTATTGTAATTTTTCTAGTTTTGCAATTATTAAAGTTGATTTGATTTCACCTTCAGTTATTATCATGTTTTGTGCTCTTATTTTTGATTTTATTGATGTTCTATTTCTGTTGAAACCCAATGATATGAGTGTATGTCATCTCATGTATCATACATACACTTTCTAGGCCTCAGATTTCATGTATTCATTCCATTACATATAGGGTGCATTTGAGATTGTGTGTTATTTTGATAGGTGTTGTTCTATATATGCATGTTTTTGTGATATATTCCTTGATAAAAATACATACTATTTGATATGGTATTGTGTTTGTAAGGGTTTTTTGAATTAATGTCAAAATTTGGTTCAGGAGGTGTTATGGGCCCTCATTGATGGGAATTTTGTGGAATATTGCCTAGTTTTTCTTATTATAACATCTACATGATGCAACGATTTTTTACACAGGGAGTATGGGCCCTCAAAGATTAGAATTTGGCACCTTGATGTTTGTTTCAGTGTTTTTCTAGGCTCTTGAGTAGTTTTGGAGGCTTACAGTGTAGAATAAACCAGAATAAATGCCGGGTAGATTTAACTACACGCCATTTGTTGTTTTGTTCAGAATGAAATTGATTTTCTTATGTACATGTCGTGTACCTTATATACAAACCTTATAGTCTCTAACCATGTCATAATCTGTGTGGGAAAAGACATGGGATAGGGAGATTCTTGTGGGAACACTTAGTGTACCGGTTGTACATGTCGTGTCGTCTTGACCCTATGTCCGCACATGTGACTAACAACACAGACAGAGAAATATTAAGTTATACATGCCATGTCAGGTTAAAACATGGAATGTAGTGTAATATTTGAATCCAGTCATGTAAATAACAACACGACACATTTAAATCTTCTTGTGCACGTTGTTTCTGGAACTAAAACACCGTGTATAGTTAGTTGTGTGTTCACCTGTGTGACTAACAACCCGGAAAGTTGAAACTTATGCGGTACACATCGTGTCCAGCAGGGAAACACTGTGTAGGGTGAGATGTGTGACCGGATGTGTGACGAACAACACGGGTTCGTGAATCTCTTCAAGAACACAACATATCTTGAACAAAAACATCATTTAATCTGTTTATAAGGATAACCATGTGGCTTAGCAGTGTAGATAGACTCGGGAAGGGGAAGAGAATTCAAGTACATGCCATGTGTAAGCAAAACACGTCGTGTGTTTGGGGTGTTACATGATAGGTTCTGGGAGATGTACACACCCATGTGAAAGGATTAAGGTATCATGCAGTGTAGTAATTATACACGCCATATAGTCTTGTTTTGTAAATAATTAATTTTTTTCTTTCTCTTTTACCCTCATTACGCTTCTAGTGTTTAGTCCTTGATGATTTTGATATAAGATGTGCATTTTACCTTGGAGAGTCAATCCACCATGATGCCCTATGGTTGTCCTCTAGTTACAGCGTAGTGATCAGACAACGGATACAGCTGATCAGGGACAACCGAAAGATCATCCAGTTGTGCACGTCTTGGCACTAGTAGTTATACAACACATCGGTGATGAAGCACAGTTCAGGGTGGGCCTTATGAGGATGATGCAGACCATCCAAGGAGCACCACCTCCTTCACCATCAATTGAAGAATTGATGAGGGTATTTAAGCAGTAGTATCCTTTGAATTTCATTGGGGAAGGAGGACCTCATGCTGCAGAGTCATGGATAAGATCCATAATGATGATCTTCGATAATTTGGAGACACCTCCAGAGAGGAGGGTCATGCCCGCTAGGTACATTCTTCGGGATTCCGCCAAGAGATAGTGGGATTTGATCTCACAGGCGGGAATCCAGTAGAATATTCCTTGAGATGAGTTTCAGTGCACCTTTTATGATTACATCCACCTAGAGACATTGAGGGCTGATCGGACCCGATATTTTAGGAGTTCGGGGTTAGGTACTCTTTCTGTTTTAGAGTTTTCCTATCGCTTCACCGAGATGCAGCACTTTACAACCATTACAGGGGCAGATGAGTTGTCCCTTGCACAGAAGTTTGAGGACAGTATCATGAAGAATATCTGATCTTAGGTGGACATCATTACATTGAATTTGATATATTTTATAGTCAACCAGGCGCTGATCAACGAGAAAAAAGTAAGGGTTTTTGGAGATGTGAGGTAGGGCGGTTCGACATCAAGAGTTATTTTTCTGCCAGCTGATAGAAGGAAGCACCATAGGGAGACTGTAAAAGGCGTTCAGAGTAGGAGGAATGCATCTTCTAGTAGCATGTTTGTATGCTACCAGTGTGGGAGGAGTGGGCATTTGAGGTCACATTGCCTGAGGGACCTAGTGGATTGCCGATCTTGTGGCATGATGGTTCATCATCAGTGTTTCTGTCAGTTCATTTCCCCAGCACCTAGTGAAAAGGTTTCTTTTAGGAATCCTCATTTAAGAGTAGTACCACCCGTTTTCCAAAAGTCTAGGAACTTGTGTTCTTCCATCCGTTCAGGTCGAGGAGGAGGTCGTGGCCATGGTATCTAGTCACCAGTCTTTCAGTGACAATAGGGTATATCAGCTCAGAGTGGCCAGGTAGGGTCGTAGGGCAACAGTGCATGTCAGAATTTTACAGGGGAGTATACCCAACAAGAGTAGGATCCCAGACCCTCAACAGTTTTATTTATTATCCTAGTTTCCTCATTTTTATCTTCCTCTCTTTTCAATATAGGATCTTCCCAATAGCTTTATATATGTTTCTGTTGTTGAGAGCCTTGGGCTCTACATCATTTTTTATATAGATATCGTGATTCTAGACACTTCGTTGGCGAAAAAACGACTACTGAAAATTAGTGCAAGGAGTGCCCTCTTGATGCAACACCCCGAGCTTCCACGATACACTTCTCTTTCAATAATGCAATAGCTTGCATTGTACGCAACTTCGAGTTGTAACACACCATGACTAATCAATGTAGCTGTTATGAATAGTAATACCCACTTTTTAAAATTATAGAAATTCTATATTTCAAAATGTACTTAATTTTTGTATTCGGAATATCGAAATTATCCAAAGATGAATTTTTTGTAATTTTCTGAGAACTTCCAATTTTTGATGAATATTGAAAAATACTTAAAAAATACTTTTTTAATCAAAATAAATTATATTGATAAATTATAATATTTAGTGGTTTTAAATTAAAATTATAATATATTTTTACCATTTTATCCAATGGTGGTCATTAGAATTAATTTCACTTTGAAATTGGACATAAACAATTGTCAATCTTTTGATATATATTGTTTCTTAAAAACACGCTATTTGTTGTGACAGTGGGAATTAATTATAAAATTAATTAAAGAAACGTACATGTTTGGAATTTTGTAAAACAGACATAATTATTGAATTCGGAATATCAATTATAGATTAGGGTAAAATTTTGGCATTGTTCTGAAAAACATAAATTTTTGATGAATAGTGAAACCACTAAGTGATAGTTAAAAACTGATTTTTCGTATAAATGAAACATTACCACATCTGTGATTTTATTTTCAAAAATCTGACATACATGGTTGTCATTACTTAGTAAAATGTGGTTCAATGGGATTAAAATAAATTTTTTTGGTGAATAGTAACTTTTAAGTTTAATAAATCGGATTAAAGGTAATTAGTGAAATTTAAGGTAAAAATGATATTATAAAAATATGAAAAGACCCTTACACATGTCCTAACCTTATTTGATGATTCATGGACGACCAGGACAATCTATGGGTCAACTTGGGGACCCCATGGAGCCACTTGGGTAAGAAAATGACATTAATAACTTTTTATTTAAAGTAAAAATAATATTGTCCCAAACATATGTCGTTTTACTAAAAGAATTATTACATAGGGCTATATAAGTTAACTTTTCGACTATGAATATTCATTGGAAATATAAAAACATTTCCTACATCATGATATCTTTTTTATAAATTTTAGACATTAAATAAATTAAATTTTTTATGACACCATGATGATGCAGCGATTACGTCATTAATTAACGATTTAAATAAAATAAAAAGATAATGTAAAATCTAAGACTTATACTTGTCAAAAACCTATTGGATGAGAATATTTCGAACGCTTATCACCTTATACTTTAAATATATAATTTTGGGACCATTGAAATCCGAAAAACACTTCATAATAATGTAACATTTCATTACTTTCAAAGAGTGACCCTCCTCTCCTCTTATAAAAGGCCCCCACCACTACCACCATATTCACACCATCAATCCATTTGGCTCATAAATCCTCTACCAAAATACTCTCTCAACTTACTTCTCTTACTCCTCGAAAAATCACTTTGGGAATAATTCTTCCCATGGAATCCTTTGGATCAAATCAAAAAGAGTTACCAGATTTTAAGGTAATGTCTTCTCTTATGTTATTTTGTTTTATTTTTCTTCTCCAACCCCTTAAACTCATTTGATTACTTTATTTTGTAACCACAACAGTAGATTAAATATAATAGGATGTTTTTATGATAAGGATTCGAGCTACACTTACACACTCCTTCGTCTAATGGTTAAAGAACATACAGTTTCTGTGGTTGGCGAATTTTTAACTCATGAAACGATGATTGTTCAATATTCTTTTAACACCTCTCATTGTGGCCATAATTATGACACTATTTTTATATATGATATATATTATGTTTTTGTTTTCCTTATGTTTCTGTATTTTTCATTTATGGCATACCTTTATGATTTCCATTACGTGTAAAAGCGATAATTTAATTTTAGGAAGTGCGGACTACCACCCCCTCAAAGTGATTTGAATTGTTAATTCCATATGTGGGATGTATAAAGTATATAGTAAATGATATTATAAATTATATTATACTGGAATTATATTATACCTTTATATAATTATAATTTCATTCCATTAAATACGAAATAGAAATGAAAGTAGCGTTCATGCGTACATACGACTTACCGTCTCCATGAACGGTGCATTTCATTTCTTACCTCTAAATGTTATGTAATATTATAAATGCATATATATACTGGATATATATGATATATATGATATCTATATAATGAATATAATTGTGGATATAATTTATATTTTTCCACATGAACAACTTGTAATTATAAGATATTTATTTTTGACTCAAGTACCAAAGATCTAAAAAATGACCGTTATTAACTTAAATAATTACATAATGTTCATAACATGGTAATAAGTGATATAGAAGGAATAATGAACATGAAAAAGGTTCTTAAGCTATTAGAAATTAACTCTAGTTTATTATTCAGGAGGTTAAAGAACGATCGAGCCAAGTCAGACACGAGGTAAGGGAACTTCTAAACCTAATTTTTATTCTTTGGGTTAATCTCCTAATTTCAAATTATGTCATGATATTATTATTTCCAATCTATTATTTATACATTCTTTACATGTACATAGATTGAATAGTCATATTATATCTATTTTATTTAAAAATGATCTTTGTAAGGAATTTCATCTCAATCTTCTTTCATTGAGGAATATTTTATTTTATACACAAATTTCTTTTATATGGTGTATAAAACCATTTGAATTTTACTTTTAGTCAAAAGGAATATTTTTATACAAATCTTTTTTACTAAACGACAAATGGAATTTTTTGTCTTATGTATGCGGTGACAATGACTTCTCCGCCACTGTGACCATTATTTGAGTTTCGTCTTCATCTGCAAGTCATAATTTTTTTTAAAATGAAAAATAAATACCAAGTTTTAATTTTCTTTTATTTTGGTATTGACAATTGTTTTATTATATCAATTTTTGTATTGATATCTTGTGATTTAAATGTGTAAATGTTATGTTTCCTTTATGCATGTTTTATCAAATTTGATTATTTTATGGTTTATGATATGTTTAAACCTGTTCATATGAGGATTGCATTGGACTTAATAAGTGACAGGTGGAGCCCTCTATAGCTCCTCGATGCATCGACATGTCTCATGAGGCAAACTAGTGTCTTGGCAAGAGGCTTTGACAAAATAATATTTGTAGTCTTGGCACGAGGCCTTGGCTATGTGGTTATGATAGTCTGGCATTATGCATTCCATCATTATGAAAGTGGTTATTGATATTTTATGTGATTATTCGACCAATATAATATCCATGTGAATAAGTAAATGGAATTATCTCATCTTACTTTTTCCATATTATGTTTAATATCTAGTTTAAAAGTCTTTTTTTAGTTATACATTGCCTTAAATGTTTATGTTTATTTATGAAAGATTCTGCTAAATTGTTATCCTTATTGAGCATCTATGCTCACCCCTTTCAATGTTTTATTTTTATCTGGATGTGAAGAAATATTTTATGACTGACCTGCAGGGATAGTCTGAAGGGGATAGAAGTGTGGAATATAGAGAATATGTTATTTTAATTTTTAACTTTATGATTTAATGTAACATTTATGAATGTATCTAGTGTTTCCAAGGCTATAAAACTAATCGGTCATTCGATACTTGAGATTTTGTGATCACGCCAATGTTACACAATAATGCACCGACTTTAGGTAACTGGGGTTGGGGCATTACACTTGAGGTTAGAGAATGTCACTTCTTATTGGACATTTATATCTAAGAGATGATCGGCTATGATGTCATTTACTGAATGGACTGGTTAGTTCCCTCCCAGTAAGTAGTCTATTTCTATCGTCGTTGGGTGAGATCCACATCACCATAAGGAGGTTCATTTCTTTATAAGGGAATGTGGGAAGTCCAGGCGAGCATAGAGGGACCTGAGCATTATGGATTGAGAGGAGATACAACCAAGATTTCTAGTATTTATCTGGATGATCAGGGGACTTCTCATATGGACTTTTCTTCAGAGATGGATTGTTCCAATGATGTATTTCTATAAAAATTATATGGTTTTCCCCCAGAGAAAGTGGTGGACTTTTCTATTGAGCTCGTGCCAGGAGAGGCACCTGTTTCCATTTTATCTTACAAAATGACTACACCAGAGTTACAGGAGCCAAGAAGTAGTTGGAGGAGTTGCATGAAAAGGGTTTCATCCGACCCAGTACTTCTCCATGGGGTTCACATGTCCTATTTTCGAGAAAGGCAGATGGTACCCTCCGACATTGTATACATTATCAGAAGCTGAACCAGTTTATAGTCAAGAACCAATATCCCTTTCCTAGGATTGATGATCTCTTGGATAATCATCGAGGATCCCAGGTGTTCTCTAAGATTAAAAAGAGATCCAGTTATCTTTAGTTTCATGTTTGACCATCTAATATACCTCTTATAGCCTTTCGGAGCAGGTATAGTATATATGAGTTTATGGTTATGTCATTCGGTCTCAAGAACGTGCCTGCAGTTTTCATAGAACTGGTGAACCGAGTTTTCCACCCATACTTGGATTCTTTCATTTTTATCTTTGTGGATGATATCATGGTCAACTCTCACACTCAACATGGCCATGATACCCATCCTGATATCATTATGAGTACACTGAGAGAGAATCAGTTATATGCTATGCTCTCAAAATACACTTTTGGATAGACCAGATTCAATTCTTCAGTCATGTTATCTCAGAGACATGAGTATCGGTATACCTAGAGAAAGTGAGATGAGTAGTTTAATGGGAGCAGAAAAATAAAGTCATTAAGATATGGAGTTTTCAATGGCTTGGTGGATACTACAAGCATTTCATACAAATAATTTCATGCTTTTTAGTACCACTGATAGGTCTCACTAAGAAGGGGGAATGGTTCTTGTAGTCAGATTCTTGTGAGTCATCCTTTTAGGAGTTGAAATCGAGGTTGACTTCAGCACTAATACTAGACATTCAAGAGCCGGGAAAGAGATATACTATTTAACGCGATGCTTTAGGTATCAGGATGGGGGTTGTTCATATGTAGGGAGAAGGAGTTTTCATGTATGGGTCTCGGCAGTTGGGGCCACATGAGAGGAATTACCCAACTCATGATCTCAAGATGGCCACTATTATTCATGCCTTGATCTGTAGGATATATTTTCTTATGAAAGAGAATTCAGTGGTTTTCACTGACCACAGAAGCCTGAAGTACATCTTCACTCAACGTGACTAAAATTTGAGACAACGAAGGTGGGTTGAGTTCCTTTAGTAATTTGACTTTGAGATTGCCTATACACCTAGGAAAGGAAACACAGTGGCTGATGCATTGAGCAGGAGGACTCAGATACTGGCAGTTCTCGAGGCCAATAGTGAGTGGCATCTTATGGATCTATTCTTGGAGATGAATTTGGTGGTTCATGATAGACAGAGGAAAATTTTTCTTTCTTCTATGGTTGTTACCTCTACTCTTCTTGATTGACTGCGAATGAGGTAGATATATGATAAAGAAGGCCTAGTACCACAAGAGAGCATGTCAAGAGATGACCCTATTCCAGGATGAACAAAAGGAAAGGATGAGATCTTTTGTTTCCAGTGGTACTTATGGGTTCCAACAAACATACACGAGAAGCTGACACGAGACTTTCATTCCACTATTTAAGCAGTCCATCCTGGTGTCACCAAGATATATCAATATCTACACCATCAGTATTGGTGGCTAGGTATTAAGAGGTATGTTGCTGGTTTCGTTATAATGGGTTCTACCTATCAGCTAGTTAAGGTAGAGCATCAGCGACTAGCAGGGATTTTGTAGCAGTTACCCATTCCCTATTGGATGTGGACTAATGTCATGATATATTTCGTGACAGGTTACTGAGATCACCTTGTGGGAATTATGTAGTTTGGGTTTTCATTTACTGAATCATGAAGGTTTCTTACATCTTGACGACCAAGGAGACATTTAAATTTGATGAGTTGGGAAGGTTGTACATACTATAGATTGTATGTCAACCTTGGGATCCACACACTATAGTTTCAGATAGGGATTCCCATTTTACTTCTCATGTCTAGAAGGGGATTCAGAAATCTTTGGGTACACTGGAACTTTTGAGTACAACTTACGATCCCCAGACAGATGGCCAGTCCAAGCGTATGATTCAGGTGCGTGAGGACATGGTTCATGCATCCATCTTGGATATTGGAGGTTCTTGGGAGAAGAATATACATCTTGTGGATTTTACTATAATTATAATTTTTATGAAACTATTTAGATCGCACCTTATGTGGTATTGAATGTTAGGTCATTCCGATCGCCCTTATGTTGGTTGGAGGAAGGAGAGGCAGCTATGCTGGGACCTCATCTTGTCCAAGAGACCACTGAGCAAATAGAGTTGATACGGAAGAGGATGGCTATTGTGCAGTCTCTACTAATGACTTATGCTAATCAGTGGAGACGACCTCTAGAGTTAGAGACCCGAGATTTGGTTTTCCTATGTGTCAAATAAAGGTTGGAGCACATGAGGATTAGGAGATAGGGTAAGCTTTTGTTGAGGTACGTCAGACCATTTGAGGTGTTAGAGATATTTGGGCTTATTGTATATCAGTTGATGTTTCCTTAGAGGTATCGAGATTTTCATGACATCTACCACGTTTCTCAGCTTCGACATTACTTCAAAGACCCATCTCATGTCTTCCAACCTGAGGAGGTTGAGTTGGAAGTAGATGCATCTTTTGAGGAGTATCTGATCCGAATTGTTGATCAATGTACAAAGGTTCTCTGTGTCCGGTATGTTCCTCGTGTGTGAGTGTTATGGCCGCACGGGTGAGTACATGATGAGAATTGGGAGAGGGAGGCTGACTTATGAGCATAGTAGATGGATTTATTCGGGTTTTTTCTTCTATGTTGCCTTGCAAGGGAAATTTGGGGACGAATATCTTTAAGGGGGGACGTTTGTAAGAACTTGGATCTTCTTTTTAGGTATGTTTTATTTCTTCTAGACTTTTTTTATAAAAAGGGAATTTATGGAAATTTTTAAAGTACACGCCATGTACATTATTAGTACACTCCATGTACTAGGTCACCACAGGAGGCCATGTGATGGCAGTGTAATGGCTACACACAGAGCCATGTGGGGGTGATATGGAGGCCGCCTAAAGTGGAGTAAGGAAAAGGCAAGTACACACCTTGTGTTTTAATTTTTTTTCATTAAACCCATTGGGGTCACATCTAATAACCAGAAAGGTATTCTTCAAGGTTTTGTTCATCCAAGAGGTTTTTTATTATAGCGAATCTTCTCTCAGCCCCCAACTGAGAATCCAAACTGCGATTCGACCGCTATTGATTGCATTGGGATCGCCTCGTTAAGCTCTCTCTTCTTATTTAGCTTTGTTTCCAAATTTTTTCTATTTCAGGAGTTATCTTTAGTGAATGTTTTAGAAATTTTTGTAGATCAACCGTGTTCATGTGTGATTCATGACTTGAGGTTCACGTATAGAGGTCTCATGACACCACGGTGGGTGGTTTGTGCCTTTCCATTAATCGTCATTGAGTGTTTTGTGAAAAATTTTCCAATACCATTTAACGGGGTATTGTGTGTTTACTGTTTTAATCCTGTTAATTACCTACTCTGTTGGTATGTTTAAATAGCGGTTAATTTTATGTGAATAGTGTTTTTTCTATGCATTGGATGTGTTAGCCCATTCATGTTCTATTTATGACCGTTTTGTACTATTTAGCAGTCAATATTCCCCGATGTTTCCCATGCCTAGTACTATAGGATGGATTGATTATTTTACCTGACATGCTTGAGATGTCATAGACTATTTAGCCATTTATTTATTGAGGTTAACTATGGTCGTATTGCATTTCTATGCTCATTTGACATACACAGGGCCATGAGAACATTGTGTAATTGACTATAAGGGAAATTGACCGTGTGATCTTCCTCAAAGAGTCATTATCACTTCTGACAATAAGGGGAATTGACCGTGTAGGCTTCCGGAGAGAGACATTATCACTATTGAATATATAGGGAATTGACAGTGTGAGCTTCCTCCGAGATTCGTTAATTATTAGGACTATAAGGGGAATTGTCTAAGAGATCTTCCTTAGAGAGTCTTTTTAGTATCCTTGTTTTTGTTGAACCGGTGGGGTTAGACTGAGAGAACTACCCAGAGGGATACCTGCTTGTTTGGTTGTTATTGATATATTGAACTGATTTCATTGAAACTGTAGGATTGGTTACTCATGAGTACTTCCTTATTTACTACTTTCTTTTGTTTATTACCTTCCATATATTCACTAACTGTTAGGCACATATCTTGTGGTGATTGCCTACTGGGAGTTATTCGTAAACTGTTTTTGGGTTATTCATTTGGTCCCAAACAGATTATATTTATGGAGTTATAGGTAAGGGTAAACACCCCTCTACTTTAGGTACTTTTTAGTTGTGGAGATGGATAATGTGGGACCAAGCTGAGGCTTGTGATGTTGAGGAGGTGTTTATCTGTTTTCGTTTGTAATTTGTCTTAGTACTATTTTGTTTTACAACATTGTGATTTGTTTGGCTTCTTTTCTAGACGTATGTATCATGCATCATTTATATATATGTTTTCTCCAGTTAATTATTTCTAGTCCTCCATTGATTACATTTGTATGGATTATTAATGCTTTTATTTTTTTCATTTTTTCACTTCTGTTGTGTTACTCTCCCAAGGAGGGAATAGTTTCCCAACTATCACACTCAAGGCCCTCCCAACTACTCGGTAGCCTTTGGTGTTAGGGGAAATATTCTGGAGGCCATGTGACCAACATGGTATGGGCGCCTTTTGGTGGCTTCCAGAACTGGGATGTTACAATTATGAATATTTACTTCAGTAAATATTTTATATACTATGGTTGAAGGGTAAATCTGGTAAATAAGTGTAAAAAATATTGCTATAATATTAGAAAATTAACCTAAAACGTTTTCTAATACTATTGGATAATAAGTCTGTAACCATGGGCATCTTTGGGTATATTTTAGGACACAATAGATCGCCTAATTAGTGATAATGACACTTTATATTAATTATTTTAATGGAAATGAAAAAATGACATAAACAAATATATTTTAGTAAATCAATTTTTACATGGAGTTATATAAGTTATCTCTTCAAATATAAATATTAATTTGAAATATAATAATATTTAATACATCATGTTATGTTTTTTATAATTTTTTGATATCATATAAATAATATTATTCATGACACAATAATTATGCAGTGTTTACCTCGTTAATGAATGATTTAAATAAATAAGATTACAAATAATAACAAAATACCTAATCCTATTCCATTCTTATTGGATAATTTTATTTTTAAAATGAGTCATATTATATTCATCTTTAATGATATTTGGACCTATTTAAAGATAAGATAAGTTTATAATAAAATAATTTTTTCAAACACTCATATAAAGCCCCCCCCCCCATAAAAGGACACCACCTCTAACACATTTCTTACACCGCTTAATCCCCATGACTCATCCAACATCCACCTAAATAATCTCCCTACATCTCTATTTTACTCCTAGAAGCCTTTCCTTAGGCAAAAGGCACTTTAATAAACCTTATTGGTTCAAATGAAAGGGAGTTACCCGATTTAAAGGTAACATCCTCTCTTAAGTTCTTTTGTTTTATTTTAATTCTCCTTCCATATAACCTCATGTTGTTACTTTATTTTATAAGAAAAACAGTATCCTAAAAATACTATGTTGTTTTAATGAGACTAATTAGAACTACACTTACATAGACCTTCTTATAATGGGTAAAGAACATATTGTTTCTATGGATAGCAAACTAACACCTCTTGAAATGATGATTGATCAGTTATATCCTACCGACTCTTACAATGGCCATTATGATAGAACTGTATTAAAATATGATATATATTTTGTTTATGTTTTCTCTATTCATCTGTGATTTATTATTTTACAAACATACCTTTATGAATTCCAATATGTGTAAACACGACAAGATCATTAGACGAAGTGCGGACTACCTCCCCCTCAAGGTTATATGATTCATTCATGACATACATAGAACATATAAAGATGTAGTAAATTAAATTATGTAACATATATATCATATGAATTTATAATGAAATTATAATAAAATTATGTATCATTATGTTTTAATTCCATTAAATATGAAATATAAATGAAAGTAGTGTTCATGTGTACATACAACTTACCATCTCCATGAACAGTTCATTTAATTTCTTATCTCCAAATGTTATGTAATATTATAAATACATAAAAAATGGATATATATAATTTATATGATATATAAATCATGAATATAATTCTTTAGATAATAAACTTTGGACCACATCTTCAACTTGTAATTCTAAGAAGTTCCTCTTTGACTCCAGTTCTGAACATCGACAAAATATCCAATATGAACTCAAATCATTAAATAATTGTTATTGAAAGGTAATAATTAATATACTAGGAATAATAAATATGAAAAAGGATATTAATTAATTATAATTTAAATAATTTTATTTTTCAGGAAGAGCATGGAACCAACAAGTCAAGTTGGACACGAGGTAAGGGATTTCTTATCTCAATTTCAATTCTGTGATATTTAAATTGTTTGCCACTTATTTATTTCATGTGGTGTATTTGATAGTGACATATGATATATATTATCATGATTATATTTATATTCATGTAATTATGTGATTAATTTGGTGGTTATTATCTTTTGGTCATACGACTTGATTGATTACAACGTGGTATGGTGTTTTCATCTCACTTTTTATTTTGGTGAGATTCATGATATATTGCCAGTTTTTCTTTTGGAGGTTTATTTACTTCACATGATTGTATTAATTGTGTAATATAATTAAATTTATGTGTATTTACAACTTTATTTTATGATCCATCTTTAATGGGGTGTATGTTTCGTATGTTAATGGATCAGTAAGGGAACATTTCACCATCCTCTTTTTAAAAGACTTGTTTTTTGTTATGTATTTTAATATACATCTTATTATGTTGGGATATATTATTATATATCCTTATTGTCTTAAATTTTATGTGCATGTGATAAGATACCATTTTCACCCTAATAAATTCACTTTCATAATTTTAATGGGACGTCGTTAGGCTGTCAAATTTTGGTAAGTGATATTTTCACCGATTTTCAATTCATTGGGTTAAACATATACTTCTTGATTATGTCATTCTATGAATATGTGTGAATGAAATCTGATTGTTTCACTCTTAATATCCACTTATATTGAGTGTATTCTTATTTTTCTCACATTTTTTTGTAATTGATTTATCCTTAATCTAAGGATACAATTTTTATAAGGTATTTCGTCTCAATTTACATTCCATTGAGACTTCATTGTTGTTATGAACCAATTCACTCTCTTGGGGTCTATATACTATCCTTTGAAATATTATATCATTAATCATTTTATTATCATGATATTATAATTATCTTATTAAATGTTATTCCTCAATTATATGTATTCAAGAGTCTATCATTTTTTTAAAAACTCTTTATCTAAAATTACATTTTAAATGTTATAATGATTTATTCTACTAAATATTTCACATTAATATCCATTTTTTCAAAATGGTTTTTTAGAATTATTTATATCGACATCAATGGTTTGAAATGATAATTCATTTAAAAGATTCAATGTGGTATGGAACACTTTGATTAAAAAATCCCTTTATTAAATGTTTTAAATGGTTTTGAAAATGATTTGAAAAAGAATTGAATATTTAAATATCTTGATTTGATATATTTTGATTGGAATGTTGAAATGTTATATTAACTTTATGCTTCTGTTATGTGTAATGAATATTTTAAGGATATTGGGCATTGTTTAAGTATACTGGTGGGTCTGAGATAAACCTAGGGTAGGTGAGCCTGAGATAGCTCTCCAATGCATTAGATAACGTGACAGAGGTAAAAATTAATTTTTCTCCTAAGAGATTTATAGAATATACTGTTATGGGTATTCCATATGTGACTCCCTATGTATCTTTGAAAGCTAAAATGTTTGTATGTTAGGAATTCCATAAGTTACCTTTATGATTTATGATTTCTGTCTGTTATTCATAAATCTTATGATTTGGTAATGTATGTTATGATTGAAAAGTATGGTTTAATATTTTTATTTATTGATCAGATAATATTTCCTTCCTTATTTTATAACCCTTACTGGGTTTTTTTAGGTTTACCACGTGTTTTTTAAAATTTTTCCACGTGACTTAAAGATGAATATGGTCAAGGATGAGATCAATGAAAAAGTCATGCGGTCTAAAACATATTACTAGACATGTTTCTTTTTAAGAATTTTTATTCTATAAAAAATGGATACTGATTAGTAGTATCTACATGTAATATTAATGTTGTTATCTAAAATTTATTGTCTAATTATATAAAACTCTAATACTGAAAAGATCCTCAATGTGAATTATAGATATAGTTATTTATTATTTATTATTTAAGGCTAGGTCCTTATAATAATGATCACAACCCTTTTATTTTTAAATTCCTCTTCCAATTCCCATTTACCACTTTGGTCTTTTTGAATTGGATAGACATGATGAAAAAAGTTTGTCATGAATTTTTACATTTTTAAGTTTTTTGAAATAAAATAAAACATTTTTTTTTCAAAAAATATTGAGGACTTTATTAATGATTTTGTTTTATAATTTTATAATTTATTTATATATAATACTTCAGTTTCTTGATAATTTAATTTCATATATGTTTTAATATATAGAGGCTTATCATATTGTATATATTAATTATTATATTTCATTCCAAGATATTATAAAAATTTATAAATTTTTTTTGAATAGTTAAAAAATCAAGAGGTTCATTATTTTTTATTTTTATTATTTGTTTTCAATTTATCACAATATTCATAGTGATCATTGGGATGTCCGTGACCCAAAATAGAAATATGTAGTATACTGTACATTATAATAAAATAAACAAATTTGATAATAAATCGATGAAAATATCAAATTGTTATTTATGTTTCATTTTTATTACCACTTTAGTTTAGTATTATTTTAAAAAGAAATTTTTTTAATAAAAAAATCCAAGAATTATATCTTAGAAGGAAAAAAATTTGTTACTATAGTAAATGGAATTTTAACATAGTAATACACCTATTAGAATAATATATATAAAAGTATAAATTATTTTCTAAATAGATATTAAATAAAAAATGAATAAACTTATATTTCTTACTCTAACAAACTACATTGAAAGAGGGATGACCCACTTACTTTTAATTTTTTTTTCACAAAACTAATATTTTTTTTCATATTATAGAGTTTAATGTATTTATAATGAAACATTTAACTATTTTACAAACCTTAATTATTATTCTGTAAATACATTCTAAAATATAGAATTTCTAACACCATTCCACATACAATGTATAAATATATGTATATGAAAAAAATAAACATTATTTTAGTGTACATTTGACCAGAAATATTACTTAAATTATACTAATCTAACTATATAGAACAATATAATAATATACGAAATCCCTGATGAATAGTGTTTTAAGTGTACCAGAATAAACTGATAGGCATGAATATAAAAAAATAATTTTTGAAATGTTTTTTAACGTAATACATAATATAAATATTTTGGTAAACACATATAATTAAGAGCTACTTTTTTATAAAATAGTAATATTTAAAAAATATTTTGATTTATGAGAGAAAATATTATAAATAATTTTTGGACATTTTAGAAATTTTATATATGAAATTAACATCATTTATGAAATTTATAAATCAATTTTTTTTAATAATCCTGGATTTTATAGGAAATTTTAGTTTTTCATTGAATATTTAAAATACAGATATTTATAAAATTGATAATTGTTTTAATAAATTAAGTAAAATTATTATTTTAATTTTATTTATTGTTAACATAAAGTTTATTTAGTTATATGAAATCAAAATAATTAAATTATATCATAGTTATATTTTTTTGTATATTTCTATTTCAGTCATTACAATACATTACATCCGAAAATTGTTTTAATAAGAATAAGTTTTCTCCGTATAAACAATTAAAACAACTCCATAATGAAGAGTGATTTAAATTATTTTTGTCATTTATAAATGATATTTACCATAACTCTCCTAATAATATATCTTAAAATATGATTTAAAATTCATTTAAATAGTATTACTTTTCATATTTTTTAATTTGAGAGCCTCTTTTTCATAAAAATTTGTTTTACAAAAAAAATTCCTTTTTTAAAATTCTTAATGGTTTAAACTGAAATAGATTTTTAACAATTATATGAGATGAGTTTATATATATGGGTTCAATTTTTTTATTAAGAAACATATATTTTACATAATAAGGTCAAATTAGTTTTTAACCTTAATGAATAGTGAAAATTGTAAAATTTATTTTCCATAATTATGGTAACAACATGCTTATGTGGGGTGGGGGTTAAACAATAATGATAAGGGTTAAAAATGATCAAAATATTGTCATATATATTTTGAATTGTCATATTATGACATTATATTCTCTATGTTTTGAAATTGACTTTTTCGGAGACGTGTTGCATGAAAAAGAATATGGGTGTAATTCTTTATTTTTTTAAAATTACAAGTGTGTCCTCTCTAACACTAATAAAAGGACACCCCTTATCTACAACAATCCCTACAAGGAAAATACATTAGTTCCTATAATCCTGACCCAAATAACTTTCTTAATTCAATCATATCTTTCTAATATCCTTTTCCTAGTCATAAATCTAATCTATGATTGTTTTTGTAGAAAACCCAATGAAGTTGTCCGATATACGGGTAATGTCCTTAACCAAGAATTTTATATTATTTTTTATCCATATCGATAAGATTTTATAATAAAATTAATCTATAAAAGACTCTATAAACTCTATATATTTAGAGGTTTTCATGTTTTTTCTTACTTACTTCCACATCCTCCTCCACTAAATGGTAAATGATCTACTGATCATTTGTATTCTAGACTACCACTTTATAGATGGATGTAATTCATTTTCTATAAATTCTTCTCGTATATGGTTATAATGATTTTTAATGATCATATATTGTTTTTATGATATAGATGTACTTATGGGATTATAATATCATGTAAAATTTTATACATTCCATTTCTAAGGGAGTACAATAATGGAACTCGTGTGTTTAAAAGACTACTAACACATGAATTGATGCGATCTTTTTTCACTTTTTCTTTACATTAAAGTAAATATGGATTAATTTTATTTTTATATAATTTATTTCTGAAATATTATTATCTTTTTAGAATAAAATTATCATCCATAATCATACCTTAAATACATGGAATAAATGATAAAGTCATTCAATTCTTAGAAGGATTCTTTCTTCTTGAACAAATGTGATTCATTTTTGCTACTACATATTATAGATATATTTTTATGGGAGTTTTTATATATACTATTGTATTTATTATAAAATGATTTTCATGTGAGTATGAGATAACATTCACCTTTTTCCCACCATGATCAATGAAAAATAGAAATGTTAATTTTATGTACACATAAACTACAATATCCATGATTATAATGTAGTTCATTTCTCTAAAAAAATCATGGTATGTTTGCAAAGGATAATTTATTTATATAATTGACTATTAATCAATTATTTAAATTATATATATATGATTAAATAATAATAACATTGACCTTTTTCAACATTCCATTGTGATTTTGGACATATGATTCTTTTATTTCTAAACGTCTAATGTAAAATTAAAAAGATATGTAACTGAACATGACATATGAAAAAATAAAATAAAAGTAACGTCAATATTTAAAATTGATGAAAATAATATGTGAAATTTTATTATTTAGGAAGATGAAGAACACACATTGAAAATCAGGCTCAAGGTATGAGATCTCTCTAAACTACACATTCTATTATGTTATGTACATTATCATTCTCAATAAAAAATTCACTATTTTATGTTATTTTATTCAACTAAATTATATTTATATGTCTATCAAGTACATATCAAGCATGTTCTAACTTCCATTGATGGAGTAATACAGGCCTTAGTATCTTTTCTCAAATGTATTTATTATAAAATTTCATTTGATTTTGATGGGTCATAATATAATGTAACCCTATTTCTTTACAATTTTAATTATATTGACAAGAATTTTGATTCCTTCCATTGTGTTGGAAAAAAATCATGTACTTTTTATGATTCTTTCCCTAAGAACGAGAACTAAGGCATTGTGTAATGATATATTTTCATGGTGAATAATGTATGCGAGATAGGAGTAAACCAATTACAATATGTGACTTGGTCCATATTGTTATATTTTCTAAGAAGTAATCCATTGATCATGTTAAAATAATGTTATATTATGATGTGAAATTTTTATATGATTACATGATCTTGTGATATAATTTACTTTATGTTATGATTCCGTGTGATTACTAATGGTCATTTTTTTTCAATTACATATTGTAATTCATTTGATTAGAATTTATGTTTCTATATCACATTTATTCCCATACTGTTTCTTATACCACCCCTTTAGTTATATAATCCCTTTTTAACCTATGCAGTTTTGGGAGATCAAAATGTTTTTAAAATATCATTATTAATTAAAATATATGGATTTCGTTGTATATGTTTCTTTTTATATAATATAAACATAGCCTTCCAAAGGCAATATATCTCACGTTATTGGGATTTTTACTTGTCGGATACTCATACTTAATACTCATTTAATAATATCTGATAAAGGATTGAATCTATATTTATACTATTAGATAAATGGTCTAGTTATCATTTATAACTATAATGAGAATACAGTAGTTAGATCCATATATTTAATTATAATTATAGGGATAAATATATAAAAATATCATGTAATATTGGTGAAGTGTAGTGAAATAGGATTTACTGAAATTACATCCCTTTTGGGATCTTATATGTTGATGTGGTTCTGAAAAATATTTACATAATGGTAGTTATATTAAAAAAATAATTTCAGGCATAACTCGAGAATTAAAAGGTACATAAAAATGGTCCATAATGAGAAAATGGAGTGATACTATATGGGGATATGTTTTGGAAACTATTAAACTCTATACAGACCATGATAATGAACATAAAAATTTAAAATTGTAGAAAACATAACGTGGATATTTCTATTAAAAACCTAGATTTAAACTAAGTGAATTGAAATTTTGTATATATTTATCACTTATAAGTTATTCCTCTTATTTTTATATGTTTATAATTTTTTTTGTATGTTATGTGGCGTATATTGATATTGTTTTTCATTTAGTTAATGGGGGAATATAATAATTAATTGAAAAAACAAACATGATAGAAAATGTATTGATCTTCCAAATGATATGCCTGATCATTGGGGGTGTGGAAGTTAAGAATATAATTTAATTAATAGTTAACATAGATCACTTTATTAATAACTAAATGAATCATGTTTTATTCCCTGTCACTCATAAGAATGATCAATTTGAAATTGATTCTTTGATATGAAAAAGGCACTCTATGTTTAGTTGGATTTTGGATCACCTTATTATATATAATCTGATTAATTCCATTCTGACATTATTATAACTCATCCTTAGTAAAATATTGTAGAATTAACCTCCCATAAAATGTAGACAAACTTCCTTTCATATATTTTGATAAAATTATGGGAATGTATTTGATATCTTTATATAACTTCCTCATCACCATTTGATGGTGGAGGGCCATTCTCTATGTCCTCAGTGCCTGCCCCACTTTTTAAGTATAATAACGATTATTAACATCCCAAGGAATACTCATCTCAAAATGGGAATTAGTTCCATATATTAAAACACATTTCACCTAAATAAATGAGAAAAATTATAGAATCTTACAAAAAGCCATTTTCAATTTAGGGGATTATAGTAATGTTTTCCTCAATAATTTTTCAGGATTTCCTCTTGAATTTGATGTTGGCGTATCATTTCAACATATATATTTATCATTTACAATATTGAACCCTCCTTATAGGATGGCCACCATTGAGTTTAAAGAGCATTAGAACCATTTAAAACAGAATCTAGAAAAGGATTTTATATTCATACGTGCCTCACTATAAGGTATTATTGCCATATTCCTAAAGAATAAGGATGGATAAATGTTATAATAATTTTTATTATCATTAAGTAATAAATAAAGATATAGAACAAGTACCCACATCCATATAAACATATAATGTATGATCAACTATGTGGATCTCAATATTTCTCTAATTTGGATCTTCATTTGGGATACCATTAGTTAATAGTAAAGCATGATGATATTAACAGTACCATCTTTTATATAAAGTATTGTGAATATGAGTTTACATTGATTACATTTTAACTCAACAATCCTCCAAGAATAATTATTTATATAATGGATATTTACTTTAGTAATTGCTTTTAAAATTTTTTGGTACTCATTAATGATTGAATTATAAATTTTACTAGATTTTAAAAGGAGCATGGGGAAAATTTTAATAATATGATAAATGATTTGAGAAAAGAGAATGTATATGAAAAGTATATTAATTTTGAGTTCAGGTTGATGAAATTTTCATCCGTAGGGAATATTATCACCAACAAAGTTATATCTCAGGAACTTTTTTAGAAAATGGAAATTTATAATTGGATTAGACTAATTTTTTCAGGGAGATCTAAAATTTCATTTGATTTTCAATGTATTGCTGATTATTTTTTATGAAAACCCTTTTATTTTCAAATAAATTATTCAAGTTTAATAAGGAAGGATATGTTTTTTATAGCATAGTTAATGCGAATAGAGTTTTGAGGAGTTGAGAAATAGGCTTATTACTACACTAGTACTTACTCTTCAATAATGCAGGGAACATTTTATGGTTTATAGTGACAAGTTGAAGAAGGTTTTGTTCTATAAACTAATGGATAATGATAATGGGATAGAATATTAATCAATGTAGGTAGGTTTCATCCTCTATATTTTCCCACACATGTCATATAGTTCGATGTAGTGACATTCCCTTTGTACACTTGGTGGCATTAACTCTATGGGGAGAAGTTTGAAATATATACAAATCACAAGACCCTAAGCTATATATTCACATATAAGGATCTTAACGTTATCCAATGAAGATGATTAGAGTTTGGAAATGTGAATGCCTAATAAATCCATTATCAAATGGTGAAATAAATCTTATTTTCTGATGCTCTATGTGGAAAGTGTCCTAGAATTTTATCAGTGGTCTCAACTGAGAGGGATCCAATAATCGTATATATCCAACGGAATAATATTAGAATAGTAAAATGGTATCCATTATATCATGATCAAATAAATGATTAGCCATCCATTTTATAGATGATCCAGGATGACCATAAAGATGATAAGGTGATAAATATAATTATTCTGAATACATTAGAGTTTTAATTTTATGAACATTTAGTAATATGGTTTGGATCCTAGATATGTGTCTCATCAACGCCGGTGATCAATAGGTAGCTTCTAGATTATATGTGTATCTCACCCTTTATTATTCATAAGGTTGAAAATAATATTTATTTCTATCTTTTGAAATGTTTGAGTGGGATACCCAATGATGGAGATTATGGAGTTTCTATCGCAATGCATAATATTCTTCGACGTCTAGTTTGGATGACAGATCTCGGAATGGTATAATGAAAAAAAATCCCATACCATTATGAATATATGAATAAAAATCTATGAATTCATCTCTAGTATCCCTAGTATATCTGATTGAAATAACAACATTTGGGTGGTATTTCATCTCTTTACAAAGTGGATAATTTTCCTTATTGTTAAAGAATATTTATCACTTGAACCCCTTTATATGATATAAATAAGGGATGTGGTAGGATTTCATGAAGTTACACTCTATATTGTATCTAATTAATATCTAAGCTTTTCATCATGGTTCTATTGTATCCTTGACAAGTGTTGGGTTATAACTCTCTTTAAGAACATATTATCTCCCTAGGGTTGATTTTTAGTCTGATAGTACCATCTAAAATCTAGTGAATCTAATAAGACTAGGTTCAAAGTATTTCAATGTAGTTGTGATTAAAACCATTATCTGTTTAGTTATTATAAAAAAAATCTTTTATAGTATTAATATAGATTCTTATAAGGATCTTTATAGGAAATCATGTTAATCTATGACATTTCAGGATGATGTTGTAAAATTGAAGCTGACCGGACCTAATCTTGTCTGAGCGATGATAGAAAAGAATCAAATTATTTAGTGTAATAAGAAATAGAGCCATATTCAATAGATTAGGTATTAAATAAATCCCGAATGATTACTATGTTTAGATGATAGCGATAATTATTTCATCCATATATCACCATGGGAGGATGTTATGATGTTTGGTAGAATGGGGAAGCTTATTCCAAGATACATCAGCCCCTTTGAGGGCATTGATCTCATTGAATCAATGGTCTACCGACTACCGCTCCCACCTAACCTATATCAGGTACATAATGTATTCCCTGTATCCCTATTTATATAGTACATATCAAAACCCCAAAATTTAGTTAAATTAGAGTTGATTCCATTATGGATAGACCATTAATTCGAGGATTATCAAGACAATATCTTAGATTATGGAGATAAAATTCAATGAAACAAGACAACTAACCCTTTCAAAATTATGTGTTGAAACCTCATGTCTGATGAAGAATCATGGGAAACAAAATTGTTGGTAATGAATAAATACGATCACATATTTTCGTATTTTAATGTAATATAATAATTTGAGGGTAGAATTATTGTGGTTGAATCATTTGACACCCATTGTTTTCAAAATAAAAAACTATTTTTGATAGCATGCATGACACACCATAGTTAACTAAAATGAACCACGAATATTTAAATAAAATCATTTGACCTAGTCATTTAATTAGTAAGTTTGAATATGATTTAATAATTAATTATTTATATATAAGATTACTTCCCAATATCAATGTATTGTTATGAACTGAGGAGTAATTTCAAAATTTGTAACAAAATATTTTAATTCATAAAAAAATTTATTTATTTTTATGAGAAAATATTATAAATATTATTGGGTAAATATAAAAAAAATATTTATTAAATGAAAAAATTTATAAATCATCATATTTTTATTAACATATGGTTAAATTTTGGTATGATTCATAAAATATTAATAATATTTAGAATAGTGAAATTATAATTTTTATAAAATGGTAATTTATTTTTAAAAAGTTCAATGTCATTGATTTTTATCCGTAAATTTATAATAAAAAACTATTATTTATATGTATTTAATATAATTATGTACATTGATATCATATTTGAACTATATTTTTGTATAAGTTTTTTAGGCTTAAAACATTTTTTCTAAATATTATTTTAATGTGCCTATGTTATCCATTTTAAATAATTCAATTAAAACCTAAAGATAAATGATATAAATTAAATTTTTACATTTATTTATAAATACTAATTTAAAATTAAATTTAACTAATATTACATGTGATACAGTTAATATGAGATCATCTGTTCATTAAAATATACATTTCATGAATTTCATTATTTTGACACTACTGCAGGATTATTTTTAAATTAAATCATACATCTTTTGTAATTTGAATAAATAAAATATATTACATAATTGAAATAATAATAATTTATATTATATAATTAATCCTGATTAATGTTTAAACAGAATCAATAGTGAAAATATTAACAATTACATAGTTCATTTAAGGAAAAGGCAAGTTTACCAAGGTTAATATATATATATATATATATGTTGGTTAAAAATGACACAGAAATGGTATATTTCATATTTAATTTACATATATAGAAATTATACCTTCTATTTATTTATAATTGTATATTTCTTATCCTTATTAATTGATAAAAATGTGAGTAATTTTTTCCTTTCAAAAATTACAAGCATGTCCTCCCCCACTTTAAATAATGACACCCACTATCCTATTAGTTACACATTAACAAAACCAATTTGACCATATACGAACAATCTAAATAAGTTTCATAATTTCCAACACCCATCCTATAAAACTCTAGTTAATATTAAATCCATTATAGTATTGTTTTGGGTAAAAATGTAACACCCCGAGCTTCCACGATACGCTTCTCATTTAATAATGCAATAGCTTGCATTGTACGCAACATCGAGTTCTAAAACACCGTGACTAATCAATGTAGTCGTTATGAATAGTAATAACCACTTTTTAAAATTATCGAAATTTTAAATTTCAAAATGGACATCATTTTTGGATTCGGAATATCGAAATTAGCCTATGTTGAATTTTTGGTATTTTTCTGAGAACATCTATTTTTTTTTGAATAGTGAAAAATACTTAAAACAACTTTTTAATAAAAATAATTTATTGTGATAAATTATACTATTTAGTGGTTTTAAAGTATAATTAGAATATATTTTTACCATTTTATCCAATGGTGGTCATTAGAATTAATTTAACATTGAAATTGGACATAAACAATTGCCAATCTTTTGATATAAATTGTTTCATAAAAACACGCTATTTGTCGTAACAACGGGAATTAATTATAAAATTAATTAATTCAACTTATATGTTTGGAATTTTTTAAAATAGATATCATTTTTGAATTCGGAATATCAATTATAGCTTAGGGTGATATTTTGGCCTTGTTCTGAAAAACTTCAATTTTTGATTAATAGTGAAACCACTAAGTGGTAGTTAAATAACTGATTTTTCATTTAAATGAAATTTTACCACTTCTGTGATTTGATTTTCAAAAATCCGACATACATGTTTGTCATTAAGAAGTAAAATGTGGTTCAATGATATTAAAATAATTTTTTTGGTGAATAGTAACTTTTAAGTTCTTAATCGCGATTAGAGGTAATTAGTGTAGTTTAAGGTACAAATAATGTTTTAATAATATGATATGAGCATGACACTTGTCCTACTCCTATTGGATGAGTCATGGCCGACCAAGACAACCCATGGGTCAACTTGGGGACCCCATGGAGCCACTTTAGTTGGATAATGACATTAATATATATTTATTTAATGTTAAAATTAAATTGACACAAACATGAGGTATTTTACTAAAATAGTTTTTAAGTAGGGTTACACAAGTCAAAATTTTTACTATAAATATTCATTAGAAAGCTAAAACGATTTTCTACATCATAGTATTTTTTTTATAATTTTTAGACATTAAATAAATTAAATTAGTTATGACATCATTATGATGCAGTGATGACCTCATTATTTAACGATTTTAATAAAATGAAGAGATAATGCAAAATCCAAGTCTTACACAAGTCCAAAGCGTATTGGAAGAGGTGATTTCGAACCCTTATCACCTTAGCCACGAATTATATAAGTGTGGGACCTTTATAATCCGAAACGCATTGTATAATAATGTAACAGTTCAATCTTTCCAAAAGAGCCCCTCCTCTCCACTTATAAAAGGCCCCCACCTCTCCCACCTCATTTACACTTTAAAGCCATTTGGCTCGGCCAAAATCTTCCCAAATACTCTCCCAACATCCCTCTCTTACTCCTAGAATCCTCACTTTGGGAATAACTCTTCTCAAGGAAGCCTTTGGCTCAAATCAAAATGAGTTACCCGATTTTGAGGTAATGTCTTCTCTAATGTTATTTTGTTTTATTTTTCTTATCCAACCCCCTAAACTATTTTTATTCATTTCTTTTGTAACAACACCAGTATCCTCAATATACTAGGATGTTGTTATAAGAAGGATTCGAGCTACACTTACACACACATACATCTAATGGTTAAAGAACATACAGTTTCTGTGGATGGCGAATTTCTGCCTCACGAAACAATGATTGTTCAACACTCATATAACACCTTCAATGGTGGCCATTAAGATGTAACTATTTTTATATGATATATAATATGTTTATTGTTTACTTATGTTTCTGTATTTCTCATATATGGCATACTGTATGATTTCCATTATGGGTAAAACTCGATAATTTCATTTTAGGAAGTGCGGACTACAGCCCCCTCAAAGTGATGTGAATCGTTAATGCCATATGTGGGATGTATAAAGGATGGAGTAAATGTTATTATACACTATATTATACTGGAATTATATTATACATTTATATCATTATGATTTCATTCCATTAAATACGAAATAGAAATGAAAGTAGCATTCATGCGTACGTACGACTTACCATCTCCATTAACGGTGCATTTCATTTCATACCTCTAAATGTTATGTGACATTATGAATGAATGTATATACTGTATATATATGATATATATGATATCTACATCATGAATATAATTCTGCATATAATGGATATTTCACCACATGAACAACTTGTAATTATAAGAAGTTTATTTTTGACTCAAGTACCAAAGATCGACAAAACGACCGTTATTAACTTAAATAATTACATAATGTTCATAACATTGTAATAAGTGATATAAAAAGGACAATGAAATTTATAATGGTTCTTAATAATGTAGATATTAACTCTAGTTTATTATTCAGGAGGTTACAGAACGGTTGAGTCAAGTCGGACACAAGGTTAGGGAATTTCTTAACCCAATTTCTATTCTTTGGGTTAATCTCCTACTTTAAAATTATGTCATGATATTATTATGTCCTATATTTTATTTTTACATTATTTATGTTTACATATAGTGAATATACATAATAGAAATATTTTATTTAAAAATGATCTTTTTAAGGGACATCTTCTCAATCTCCATTCATTGAGGCATATTTTGTTTTATACACAAATTTCATTTATACAGTGTATACCCTTTGACTTTTACGTTTATTCAAAAGGAATCTTTTTTATACGAAGCGTTTTACTAAACGAAAAAAGGGAATTTTTTTATTTACGTACTTATGCGGCGACAACGAATTCTTCGCCGCCGTGACCATTATTTGAGTTTCGGCTTCCTCTACAAGCCATCACTTTTTTTTAATGAAAAATAAATACAAAGTTTTAACTTTCTTTTATTTTGGTTTCGAAAATGGTTTTCAAAGCCTTTTTATTATATCAATGTGTTGTATTGATATCTTGTGATTGAAATATGGAAATGTTATGTTTCCTTTATGAATGTTTTATGTGATACGATTATGTTATGGTTTATGATATGTTTAAACCTATTCATATGAGGAATGCATTGGACTTAATAAGTGACGGGTAGAGCCCGCTATAGCTCCTCGATGCATCGGTAGGTCTCATGAGACAAACTAGTGTCTTGGCACGAGGCCTTGAAAAAATCTTATTTGTGGTCTTGGCACGAGGCCTTGGCTACGTGGTTATGATAGTCTAGCATTATGCATTCCATCATTATGAATGTGGTTATTGTTATTGCATGTGATTATTCGACCAGTAGAATATCCATGTGAAGAAGTGAATGGAATTATCTCATTTTACTTTTTCCATATTATGTTCATGTTCAAGTTTAAAAGGATTTTGTTTTAGTTATACATTGCCTTAAATTTTTATGTTTATTTATGAAAGCTTCCGCAATATTGTTATCCTTAATGAGCATCTGAGCTCACCCCTTTCAACGTTTTAATATTTTCCAGGATGTGAAGAAGTACTTTATGAATGACCTGCAGGGATTGTGAGAAGAGGATATGAGTGTGGACTTTGGAGACTTTGTTATTGTAGTTTTTCACTTTATGATATAATGTAACATTTATGAATGTATCTAGTGTTTCCAAGGCTACTAAACTAATCGGTCTTTCGAGACTTGATCTTTTGTGATCATGCCAATGTCACGAAGTAATGCACCGACTCTGGGTAGCTGGGGTCGGGGCGTTACAGTTGGTATCAGAGGCAGTTTAGTACTAACCTTGGAAGCAAGATTTAGATAAACTCTGATTAGAGCACATAGCCCAAAGATAGACTTTGAGGATTAGTATAGAAGAACTTCCTATAATTTTGGTATTATAGAGATGTTATGAGTTTTCCGAGCAATACATCCCTGTCTGGATACGAGCAGGTAGAGGCGGCTCTGGCACAGATGTACCTAGGGGTAAAACCCGAAAACACCGCTTTGAGCAAGACTCGAACGGGAACTGGTGCACGACAACGGGCCTTGCTGCACTCTTGGTTACGACACTCCTGGGGGATATGCTTAGGATAATTCTCATTTTATTTACAAACCACTATGAAGGGTTATTAGTACATACTTCCTCAAAGAAAATATTTCTTTTTATGATTATGGATTATATCCATAAATAGTTAAATTTATGTAAAGTGTTTAACAAGTATGGAATTATGTATTTTGATTCATAAACTAATCTAGTTTATGCCATTGTTTAGAAATGGAACCTAGTGGAAGGAATGGAAACCGTATCAACGCACGAACTCCTTGTAGGGATTGCCCTCCTGCTCAAGATAATTATTGTGGATCTGGAGATACAACTGGTGCCGATCAGCTAATCACCATACTGGGACAACTCACGCAGGTTATGAATAATAACCTTACTCGTATGGAGCACCCTGATCCGCAACGTGGAGGATCAATGCTAGACCGTTTCATGAGGCAACAACCACCAACCTTCAATGGGAGTACAAATCCTACAGTAGCTGAGCAATGGATAAATTCCTTAGAGAAAATATTTTATGCCTTGTGGAGTAGTGAAAGGGAGAAGGTTGTCATGGAAGTTTACCGCCTCACTGGAGATGCCGATCAATGGTGGTCACTAATTCAAAACACAAAGGAAGATGATGACGTATCGAATATGGAATGGAGGGAATTCAAAGAGTTGTTATTAGAAAAATACTTTCCTCGAGACCATCGAGCGGATATGGAAAGGCAATTTTTGAGTCTGAGGCAGAAGGTGGATGAGAATGTCGCAAAGTATGAGGCTAACTTTACAAGGTTAGCAAGGTATGCTTCAGATTACATACGTAACCCAAGGAGTAAGATTGATCATTTCTTTGATGGGTTAAAACCATTTCTTCGTCGAGCTTTAGTATCACAATCCTTCTCATCATACGAAGATATTGTCTCGTGTGCCATCAAGACAGAAAAGGAATTCTCTTAGTCTTATGACAACAAAGTAAAGAAAGAGAAGAAGAGAAAGGTGGAACAAGAGATAGATAAAGGGAAAAGGGGAAAGAATGATTTTCCATTATGTGATAATTGTGGGAAAAATCACCCTGGTACTTGCCTAAAAGGAATGGGAGTTTGTTATAAATGTGGAGAAAAGGGTCACCAGGCTCGTGATTGCAAGGGAAAGAAAGAGGCTATCAAAGTTGAATGCTACAATTGTAGAGAAATGGGTCATTATGCAAATGAATGTCCTAAGCGTCAGGGAAACTTACCTCAGAAAAGGCCAAGGGATCAAGGACAATCTTATGCTGTTACTACAGTTGAAGGAGAATAACTAATGTAATGGTGCTTTTGGACTCATGGATTATATTATGGTTATTATAATAATGTGATATATATATAAGGATTGTACTGCAGTACTTGTTGATTTCAGTAAGTTTTTAATATGATGAAGGTAATTATATTTTTAGTATGTGACAATAAGAGAAACTTTACTTTGTTTGGGGAATCTGAAAAATTGATTTTGGAATTAAGAGACCTTTTAGAGAAAGTCTGGACAGAGGTATTTTGGATAACTATAAATGTTGGAGTGGATTAAGTTGATATTTGGATAGTATTGTTTAAGGTTAAAATAAATTATGAAGATCATTTTTGGAATATTATGATACTATAGTTTTAGGAAAAGGACAACCTGCAGGGTAGGGCATAACCCGTCGTGTCGGAAAAAACTGCAGGAATCGAACCAACAATCATAGTGCGACATGCCTTTATTTCCTACCACTAGCCTACAGGAAGTCCCTGGTTATTACAAAATAATTTTACTAATCTAAATGGTATGTGTTAACATTTGGAACCTTATACAATTAGGATAAATAGAATATTTTTGAGTTCTATTACCATTTGGAGTAAAAGTTGGGTTTGTGGTAAAAATTTATTAACGAATGAAAGTATACATAACAAGTATGTATATTCCCTTACGTTCTTAGTAAATCTCCTAAATAACTTCCTCAACATTATAAAAGGTAACTTAAAACAAAAATGTTGTCGGTTAACTTTTCCAATTGGGGATTCAATGACCGTTTAACCAATCACAAGTTTTGTGATTTTCTTGTGGTTAAACTTTCTCCTAATCCTGTTTTCTATAACTCTCCATCAGACCTTGATGGTTGGTTTCTCCTCCATATCCATATTTTCATAGAATCCTAGAATGGGCTATATCGGGTGACCTTTGTACTTATCTTGCTTTCTTTTAATGTTATATATTTATTAACCTTATTTCCGATGTGGGTTTTCCTCAAAGGTATTTTCTCTTTTCAACCTTTTATTTTCAAAGAAAAATTTCAAATTGCGAGAAATCAATTTATTGAAGGAGGGGAGAATGTAACACCCCGAGCTTCCACGATACGCTTCTCATTCAATAATGAAATAGCTTGCATTGTACGCAACATCGAGTTCTAAAACACCGCGACTAATCAATGTAGTCGTTATGAATAGTAATAACCCATTTTTTAAAATTATTGAAATTTTATATTTCAAAATGGACTTCATTTTTGGATTCCGAATATCGAAATTAGCCTATGTTGAATTTTTGGTATTTTTCTGAGAACTTCTAATTTTTTTATGAATAGTGAAAAATAATTAAAACAACTTTTGAATCAAAATAATTTATTCTGATAAATTATACTATTTTGTGGTTTTAAGGTATAATTACAATATATTTTTACCATTTTATCCAATGGTGGTCATTAGAATTAATTTAACATTGAAATTGGACATAAACAATTGCCAATCTTTTGATATAAATTGTTTCTTAAAAACACGCTATTTGTCGTAACAGCGGGAATTAATTATAAAATTAATTAATGAAAATTATATTTTTGGAATTTTGTAAAATAGATATCATTTTTGAATTCGGAATATCAATTATAGCTTAGGGTGAAATTTTGGCCTTGTTCTGAAAAACTTCAATTTTTGATGAATAGTGAAACCACTAAGTGGTAGTTAAATAACTGATTTTTAGTTTAAATGAAATATTACCACTTCTGTGATTTTATTTTCAAAAATCCGACATACATGGTTGTCATTAAGAAGTAAAATGTGCTTCAATGAGATTAAAATAATTTTTTGGTGAATAGTAACTTTTAAGTTCTTAATCGCGATTAGAGGTAATTAGTGTAGTTTAAGGTACAAATAATGTTTTAATAATATGAGATGAGAATGAAACTTGTTCTACACCTATTGGATGAGTCATTTCCGACCCTGACAACCCATGGGTCAACTTGGGGACCCCATGGAGCCACTTTAGTTGGAAAATGACATTAATATATATTTATTTAATGTTAAAATTAAATTGACACAAACATGAGTTATTTTACTAAAATAGTTTTTAAGTGGGGTTACCCAAGTCAAAATTTTGACTATAAATATTAATTAGAAAGCTAAAAGGATTTCCTACTTCATAGTATTTTTTTATAATTTTTAGACATTAAATAAATTAAATTATTTATGACATCATTATGATGCAGCGATGACCTCATTATTTAACGATTTTAATAAAATGAAGAGATAATGCAAAATCCAAGGCTTACACTTGTCCAAAGCCTATTGGATGAGGTTATTTCGAACCCTTATCACCTTATCCTCGAATTATATAAGTGTGGGACCTTTTGAATCCGAAAAGCATTGTATAATAATGTAACATTTCAATCTTTCCAAAAGAGCCCCTCCTCTCCACTTATAAAAGGCCCCCACCTCTCCCACCTCATTTACACTTTAAAGCCATTTGGATCGGCCAAACTCTGCCCAAATACTCTCCCAACATCCCTATATTACTCCTAGAAGCCTCACTTTGGGAAGAACTCTTCTCAAGGAAGCCTTTGGCTCAAATCAAAAAGAGTTACCCGATTTTGAGTTAATGTCTTCTCTAGTGTTGTTTTGTTTTATTTTTCTTATCCAACCCCCTAAACTATTTTTATTCATTTATTTTGTAACAACACCAGTATCCTCAATATACTAGGATGTTTTTATAAGAAGGATTAGAGCTACACTTACACACACCTACATCTAATGGTTAAAGAACATACGGTTTCTGTGGATGGTGAATTTCTGCCTCACGAAACGATGATTGTTCAACACTCATATAACACTTTAAAAGGTGGCCATTAAGATGTCACTATTTTTATATGATATATAATATTTTTATTTTTTACTTATGCTTATGTATTTCTCATTTATGGCATACTTTATGATTTCCATTATGGGTAAAACGCGATAATTTCATTTTAGGAAGTGCGGACTGCCGCCCCCTCAAAGTGATTTGAATCGTTAATGCCATATGTGGGATGTATAAAGGATGGAGTAAATGGTATTATACACTATATTATACTGGAATTATATTATAAATTTATATCATTATGATTTCATTCCATTAAATACGAAATAGAAATGAAAGTAGCGTTCATGCGTACGTACGGCTTACCGTCTCCATGAACGGTGCATTTCATTTCTTACCTCTAAATGTTATGTGACATTATGAATGAATGTATATACTGTATATATATGATATATATTATATCTATATCATAAATATAATTCTGTATATAATGGATATTTCACCACATGAACAACTTGTAATTATAAGAAGTTTATTTTTGACTCAAGTACCAAAGATCCACAAAACAACCGTTATTAACTTAAATAATTACATAATGTTCATAACATTATAATAAGTGATATAAAAAGGACAATGAAATTTAAAATGGTTCTTAATAAGGTAGATATTAACTCTAGTTTATTATTCAGGAGGTTAAAGAACGGTTGAGTCAAGTCGGACACAAGGTAAGGGAATTTCTTAACCCAATTTCTATTCTTTGGGTTAATCTCCTACTTTAAAATTATGTCATGATGTTATTATGTCCTATATTGTATTTGTACATTATTTATGTGTACATATAGTGAATATACATAATAGAAATATTTTATTTAAAAATGATCTTTTAAGGGACTTCGTCTCAATCTCCATTCATTGAGGCATATTTTGTTTTATACACAAATTTCATTTATACAGTGTATAAACCCCTTTGACTTTTACGTTTATTCAAAAGGAATCTTTTTTATATGAAGCGTTTTACTAAACGAAAAAAGGGAATGTTTTTATTTCCGTACTTATGCGGCGACAACGACTTCTCCGCCGCCGTGACCATTATTTGAGTTTCGACTTCCTCTACAAGCCATCACTTTTTTTTAACGAAAAAACAAATACAAAGTTTTAACTTTCTTTTATTTTGGTTTTGAAAATGGTTTTGAAATCCTTTTTATTATATCAATGTGTTGTATTGATATCTTGTGATTGAAATGTGTAAATGTTATGTTTCCTTTATGAATGTTTTATGTGATACGATTATGTTATGGTTTATGATATGTTTAAACCTATTCATATGAGGAATGCGTTGGACTTAATAAGTGACGGGTGGAGCCCGCTATAGCTCCACGATGCATCGGTAAGTCTCATGAGACAAACTAGTGTCTTGGCACGAGGCCTTGAAAAAATATTATTTGTGGTCTTGGCATGAGGCCTTGGCTACGTGGTTATGATAGTCTGGCATTATGCATTCAATCATTATGAAAGTTGTTATTGTTATTGCATGTGATTATTCGACCAGTAGAATATCCATGTGAAGAAGTGAATGGAATTATCTCATTTTACTTTTTCCATATTATGTTGATGTTCAAGTTTAAAAGGCTTTTGTTTTAGTTATACATTGCCTTAAATTTTTATGTTTATTTATGAAAGCTTCCGTAATATTGTTATCCTTACTGATCATCTGAGCTCACCCCTTTCAATGTTTTAATATTTTCCAGGATGTGAAGAAGTACTTTATGAATGACCTGCAGGGATTGTGAGAAGAGGCTATGAGTGTGGACTATGGAGACTTTGTTATTGTAGTTTTTCACTTTATGATATAATGTAACATTTACGAATGTATCTAGTGTTTCCAAGGCTACTAAACTAATCGGTCTATCGAGACTTGATCTTTTGTGATCATGCCAATGTTACAAAGTAATGCACCGACTCTGGGTAGCTGGGGTCGGGGCGTTACGGTTGGTATCAGAGGCAGTTTAGTACTAACCTTGGAAGCTAGATTTAGATAAACTCTGATTAGAGCACATAGCCCAAAGATAGACTTTGAGGATTAGTATAGAAGATCTTCCTAAAATTTTGGTATTATAGAGATGTTATGAGTTTTCCGAGAAATACATCCCTGTCTAGATACGAGCAGGTAGAGGCGGCTCTGGCACAGATGTACCTAGGGGTAATAGCCGAAAACACCGCTTTGAGCTAGTCTCGAACGGGAACTGGTGCACGACAACGGGCCTTGCTGCACTCTTGGTTACGACACTCTCTGGGGATATGATTAGGATAATTCTCATTTTATTTACAAACCACTATGAAGGGTTATGAGTACATACTTCCTCAAAGAAAAAACATTTCTTTTTATGATTATGGATTATATCCATAAATAGTTCAATTTATGTAAAGTGTTTAACAAGTATGGAATTATGTATTTTGATTCATAAACTAATCTAGTTTATGCCATTGTTTAGAAATGGCACCTAGTGGAAGGAATGGAAACCGTATCAACGCACGAACTCCGTGTAGGGATTGCCCTCCTGCTCAAGATAATTATTGTGGATCTGGAGATACAACTGGTGTCGATCAGCTAATCACCATACTGGGACAACTCACGCAGGTTATGAATAATAACCTTACTCGTATGGAGCACCCTGATCTGCAACGTGGAGGATCAATGCTAGACTGTTTCATGAGGCAACAACCACTAACCTTCAATGGGAGTACAAATCCTACAGTAGCTGAGCAATGTATAAATTCCTTAGAGAAAATTTTCCATGCCTTGGGGAGTAGTGAAAGGGAGAAGGTTGTCATGGCAGTTTACCGCCTCACTGGAGATGCCGATCAATGGTGGTCACTAATTCAAAACACAAAGGAAGATGATGACGTATCGAATATGGAATGGAGGGAATTCAAAGAGCTGTTATTAGAAAAATACATTCCTCAAGACCATCGAGCGGATATGGAAAGGCAATTTCTGAGTCTGAGGCAGAAGGAGGATGAGAATGTCGCAAAGTATGAGGCTAACTTTACAAGGTTAGCAAGGTATGCTGCAGATTACATACGTAACCCAAGGAGTAAGATTGATCGTTTCTTTGATGGGTTAAAACCATTTCTCCGTCGAGCTTTAGTATCACAATCCTTCTCATCATATGAAGATATTGTCTCGTGTGCCATCAAGACAGAAAAGGAATTCTCTAAGTCTTATGACAACAATGTAAAGCAAGACAAGAAGAGAAAGGTGGAACAAGAGATAGATAAAGGGAAAAAGGGAAAGAAGGATTTTCCATTATGTGATAATTGTGGGAAGAATCACCCTGGTACTTGCCTAAAAGGAATGGGAGTTTGTTATAAATGTGGAGAAAAGGGTCACCAGGCTCGTGATTGCAAGGGAAAGAAAGAGGCTATCAAAGTTGAATGCTACAATTGTAGAGAAATGGGTCATTATGAAAATGAATGTCCTAAGCGTTAGGGAAACTTACCTCAGAAAAGGCCAAGGGATCAAGGACAATCTTATGCTGTTACTACAGGCGAAGCAGAATAACTAATGTAATGGTGCTTTTAGACTCATGGATTATATTCTGGATATTATAATAATGTGATATATATATAAGGATTGTGCTGCAGTACATGTTGATTTCAGTAAGGTTTTAATATGATGAAGGTAATTATATTTTTAGTATGTGACAATAAGAGATACTTCACTTTGTTTGGGGAATCTGATAAATTGATTTTGGAATTAAGAGACCATTTAGAGAAAGTCTTGACAGAGGTATTTTGGATAACTATAAAGGTTGGAGTGGATTAAGTTGATATTTGGATAGTATTGTTTAAGGTTAAAAAAAATTATGAAGATTATTTTTGGAATATTATGATACTATAGTTTTAGGAAAAGGACAACCTGCAGGGTGGGGCATAACCCGTCGCGTCGGACAAAGTTGCAGGAATCGAACCCACAATCATAGTGCGACATGCCTTTATTTCCTACCACTAGCCTACAGGAAGTCCCTGGTTATTACAAAATAATTTTACTAATCTAAATGGTATGTGTTAACATTTGGAACCTTATACAATTAGGATAAATAGAATATTTTTGAGTTCCATTACCATTTGGAGTAAAATTTGGGTTTGTGGTAAAAATTTATTAACGAATGAAAGTATACATAACAAGTATGTATATTCCCTTACTTTCTTAGTAAATCTCCTAAATAAATTCCTCAACATTATAAAAGGTAACTTAAAACAAAAATGTTGTCGGTTAACTTTTCCAACTGGGGATTCAATGACCGTTTAACCAATCACAAGTTTGTGATTTTCTTATGGTTAAACTTTCTCCTAATCCTGTTTTCTATAACTCTCCATCAGACCTTGATGGTTTGTTTCTCCTCCATATCCATATTTTCATAGAATCCTAGAATGGGCTATATCGGGTGACCTTTGTACTTATCTTGCTTTATTTTAATGTTATATATTTATTAACCTTATTTCCGATGTGGGTTTTCCTCAAAGGTATTTTCTCTTTTCAACCTTTTATTTTCAAAGAAAAATTTCAATAAGCGAGGACACAATTTATTGAAGGAGGGGAGAATGTAACACCCCGAGCTTCCATGATACGCTTCTCATTCAATAATGCAATAGCTTGCATTGTACGCAACTTCGTGTTCTAAAACATCACGACTAATCAATGTAGTCGTTATGAATAGTAATAACCACTTTTTAAAATTATCGAAATTTTATATTTCAAAATGGACTTCATTTTTGGATTCGGAATATCGAAATTAGCCTATGTTGAATTTTTGGTATTTTTCTGAGAACTTCTAATTTTTTTATGAATAGTGAAAAATACTTAAAACAACTTTTTAACCAAAATAATTTATTATGATAAATTATACTATTTAGTGGTTTTAAGTTATAATTAGAATATATTTTTACCATTTTACCCAATGGTGGTCATTAGAATTAATTTAACATTGAAATTGGACATAAACAATTGCCAATCTTTTGATATAAATTGTTTCTTAAAAACACGCTATTTGTCGTAACAGCGGGAATTAATTATAAAATTAATTAATGCAACTTATATGTTTGGAATTTTGTAAAATAGATATCATTTTTGAATTCGGAATATCAATTATAGCTTAGGGTGAAATTTTGGCCTTGTTCTGAAAAACTTCAATTTTTGATGAATAGTGAAACCACTAAGTGGTAGTTAAATAACTGATTTTTCATTTAAATGAAATATTACCACTTCTGTGATTTTATTTTCAAAAATACGACATACATGGTTGTCATTAAGAAGTAAAATGTGGTTCAATGAGATTAGAATAATTTTTTGGTAAAAGTAACTTTTAAGTTCTTAATCGCGATTAGAGGTAATTAGTGTAGTTTAAGGTACAAATAATGTTTTAATAATATGAGATGAGCATGAAACTTGTCCTAATCCTATTGGATGAGTCATGGCCCACCAAGAAAACCCATGGGTCAACTTGGGGACCCCATGGAGCCACTTTAGTTGGAAAATGACATTAATATATATTTATTTAATGCTAAAATTAAATTGACACAAACATGAGTTATTTTACTAAAACAGTTTTTAAGTGAGGTTAAACAAGTCAAAAGTTTGACTATAAATATTCATTAGAAAGATAAAAAGATTTCCTACATCATAGTATTTTTTTTATAATTTATATACATTAAATAAATTAAATTATTTATGACATCATTATGATGCAGCGATGACCTCATTATTTAACGATTTTAATAAAATGAAGAGATAATGAAAACTCCAAGGCTTACACTTGTCCAAAGCCTATTGGATGAGGTGAGTTCGCACCCTTATCACCTTATCCTCGAATTATATAAGTGTGGGACCTTTAGAATCCGAAAAGCATAGTATAATAATGTAACATTTCAATCTTTCCAAAAGAGCCCCTCCTCTCCACTTATAAAAGGCCCCCACCTCTCCCACCTCATATACACTTTAAAGCCATTTGGCTTGGCCAAAATCTGCCCAAATACTCTCCCAACATCCCTCTATTACTCCTAGAAGCCTCACTTTGGGCAGAACTCTTCTCAAGGAATCCTTTGGATCAAATCAAAAAGAGTTACCCGATTTTGAGGTAATGTCTTCTCTAATGTTGTTTTGTTTTATTTTTCTTATCCAACCCCCTAAACTATTTTTATTCATTTCTTTTGTAACAACACCAGTATCCTCAATATACTAGGATGTTGTTATAAGAAGGATTAGAGCTACACTTACACACACCTACATCTAATGGTTAAAGAACATACGGTTTCTCTGGATGGCGAATTTCTGCCTCACGAAACGATGATTGTTCAACACTCATATAACACCTTCAAAGGTGGCCATTAAGATGTCACTATTTTTATATGATATATAATATGTTTATTTTTTACTTATGCTTCTGTATTTCTCATTTATGGCATACTTTATGATTTCCATTATGGGCAAAACGCGATAATTTCATTTTAGGAAGTGCGGACTACCACCCCCTCAAAGTGATTTGAATCGTTAATGCCATATGTGGGATGTATAAAGGATGGAGTAAATGGTATTATACACTATATTATACTGGAATTATATTATAAATTTATATCATTATGATTTCATTCCATTAAATACGAAATAGAAATGAATGTAGCGTTCATGTGTACGTACGGCTTACCGTCTCCATGAACGGTGCATTTCATTTCTTACCTCTAAATGTTATGTGACATTATGAATGAATGTATATACTGTATATATATGATATATATGATATCTACATCATGAATATAATTCTGGATATAATGGATATTTCACCACATGAACAACTTGTAATTATAAGAAGTTTATTTTTGACTCAAGTACCAAAGATCGACAAAACGACCGTTATTAACTTAAATAATTACATAATGTTCATAACATTGTAATAAGTGATATAAAAAGGACACTGAAATTTAAAATGTTTCTTAATAAGGTATATATTAACTCTAGTTTATTATTCAGGAGGTTAAAGAACGGTTGAGTCAAGTCAGACACAAGGTAAGGGAATTTCTTAACCCAATTTCTATTCTTTGGGTTAATCTCCTACTTTAAAATTATGTCATGATATTATTATGTCCTATATTGTATTTTTACATTATTTATGTGTACATATAGTGAATATACATAATAGAAATATTTTATTTAAAAATGATCTTTTTAAGGGACTTCGTCTCAATCTCCATTCATTGAGGCATATTTTGTTTTATACACAAATTTCATTTATACAGTGTATAAACCCCTTTGACTATTACGTTTATTCAAAAGGAATCTTTTTTATACGAAGCATTTTACTAAACAAAAAAATGGAATGTTTTTATTTCCGTACTTATGCGGCGACAACGACTTCTCCGCCACCGTGACCATTATTTGAGTTTCGGCTTCCTCTACAAGCCATCACATTTTTTTAATGAAAAATAAATACAAAGTTTTAACTTTCTTTTATTTTGGTTTTGAAAATGGTTTTGAAAGCCTTTTTATTATATCAATGTGTTGTATTGATATCTTGTGATTGAAATGTGGAAATGTTATGTTTCCTTTATGAATGTTTTATGTGATACGATTATGTTATGGTTTATGATATGTTTAAACCTATTCATATGAGGAATGCATTGGACTTAATAAGTGACGGGTGGAGCCCGCTATAGCTCCTCGATGCATCGGTAGGTCTCATGAGACAAACTAGTGTCTTGGCACGAGGCCTTGACAAAATCTTATTTGTGGTCTTGGCACGAGGCCTTGGCTACGTGGTTATGATAGTCTGGCATTATGCATTCCATCATTATGAAAGTGGTTATTGTTATTGCATGTGATTATTCGACCAGTAGAATATCCATGTGAAGAAGTGAATGGAATTATCTCATTTTACTTTTGCCATATTATGTTGATGTTCAAGTTTAAAAGGCTTTTGTTTTAGTTATACATTGCCTTAAATTTTTATGTTTATTTATGAAATCGTCCGCAATATTGTTATCCTTACTGAGCATCTGAGCTCACCCCTTTCAATGTTTTAATATTTTCAGGATGTGAAGAAGTACTTTATGAATGACCTGCAGGGATTGTGAGAAGAGGATATGAGTGTGGACTATGGAGACTTTGTTATTTTAGTTTTTCACTTTATGATATAATGTAACATTTACGAATGTATCTAGTGTTTCCAAGGCTACTAAAATAATCGGTCTTTCGAGACATGATCTTTTGTGATCATGCCAATGTTATGAAGTAATGCACTGACTCTGGGTAGCTGGGGTCGGGGCGTTACAAAAAACCTAAGGATGTTGTCCGAAGAAGAGGTAAAATTATTAACCAATCATTTTGTCTTTTTATTATTCCACATACATAAAAAATTATTAAATCATCACAATATAATATCCCAATTATATTTTTTATATTGATATATATCTATGTTAAGGTAATGAATCACATCAATCTCAACTTACATCAAATGGGATACCAAACTATTCATCGTGTGTACAGAGAACTACCTCCACACAAACTGACGTAATTCAATTTCCATCAATGATTTTCATGGATGAATATAGTTATTTATTTCAATTTTATATATTATATTTATGATATAAATATACTTATTTAATTATTATATAACATACTCCTTCTTTAATATCATTCCAAATGAAATACGATAACGCCACTCGTCTGTATGTCATACTATCGCTTCATGAAGTGATGTTATTTATTATCACATACACATTACATGGAAGTATAAAATGAATAATTTATTAATTATAAATTATATTAATTACATATAAATCATTATCAAATTTAAATATATTATATACATACATTCATTAACCTTTATTGAATAAATGAAAGCATCCTTCACGTGTATGGTGAACTACCACATTATAAAGAATTGTGATTATTTTTTACTGTTTATAATTGATGTCATGTGAAAGGGTATTTAAAGAAATAATATGAAATTTAAGATATAATTATAAATTTTTTTAATAAAAATTATCACCTTCCTTCTTTCTATCATGATCATTAATATATGGAAATGTTACTCATGCGTTTTTACGGCCATCCATTTTGATGATTGTATCGTAGTTAATTTTTTAAATTTGTATTTTATAGTGTTACATACAAGTATTATATATATATATATATATATATATATTAATTTTTAATTAGAAAAATTCTAGATATTTTTAAATGATAATTGCTTTAACCTTAATCAACTTAACAATGTAATTTTTGACATATGGGCCTCTTATTGTTAAAACCACCAACATGAAATTTATTCGTTATTTCATTGAATAATACATGGTAGAAAATAAAATAAATATTTTAATAAATAATAAAATGGTTATTATATTAATAAATATGGAACCCGATTTTATTATTCTAGAATATAACAAATATATGTTTCAAATCAGGATTGATGTAAGGGACCTCCCCAAAATACCCCTTCATTCAGGTTATGATATTTCTCTCTCTAACATTTATTACCTATCTATTTAATGTCATAGGATGATTTTAAATTCAATATATATCTCACATATGTAGCTATATTATTATATCATGTTTTTATAAGGAAATATAAGGCTTATGATCATTCCTAAAATTCTTTCATTGTGACATTTCTTTTGATTATTATATAAAGTAAGATAACATAACCCATATTCGGTCAATTGGAAACTCTAATATCATATCCTATGACTAAATCCTTTATTTGAAAACATATATCCTGTTATGTTTATGATGATTGTGCATAGATAGTGCTCCAATTAATTGGACAAATCCTTAGTCTCATGAGGTGTAATATATAGGATTGTGGAGTAAACCTAATCAATTATGTTAAATTTCCCACACACAAAAAATTGTCTAGGAAGTACCATATTTTATATCATATTACATGTTTCTTCCCCATTTCCTGTGATGCTATTGTCTTATAGTTCAATTTTTATTTTGTTATTAATCAATTTGATTTATCATTAGCATTTTATCTTATGATATCATGTTATAACCTTGACCCACATATTATTTTTCCCAATCATGATTAATTACATATAAGATTTTTAGATACCTTTATTCATTATGTATTCCCCTTGTTATCGCAAGTAGTTTTAGTAGCTCAAATGTATTTTTAGATCTCAGTATGAAAAATTAAACAAGAATTAAATTTTTATTATTCCATTTTTTGTAATATAAACCTAATAATCCAAAGACATAAGGTTTCCTGATCTTTTGGATTGTAATTGTTTGATATTTATGATTAAATATCATTTAATAGTATGTGTAAATGGATTTTGTCACTATAAATATCCCCCAATAAATTAGTTACCAATAATACCTTCTATTATAATATTTTGAAAATATTGATAAATATATATGGCCTCTTGAGGACTTCGTTATAGTTAGAGAAATAGGATAATCGAATTTGATCATTTATTTTAAAAATTAAAAGGGTAAATGAAATTTTCTTCTAATGAGAGTATGATGTTTTGATAATCCTATCATTATAATGGAGGATATGAACGTGATGGGTATGTTTCCAATATCAATTTCTTCGAATCTCCCTTTTTGGATCGACTTTTAGGCATTCAATTTTGAGGAATATCAAATTGAATTATACTTGATACTAGAGTCCTTATCAGGGATTGTGTGTAGTGGATGTTATCTAATACAATTATTTGGGGGATCTTAGTGTATATCAATGTTCACATTGGTATCTTTTAATTACTTATAACATATCTTTAAATTATATGGAATAATACCCAATTTTCAGTTACCCAATGCTGAATGAACCCTATCCTTTGAAGGAGATACCATCAGAACATGCTATAGGCCCCGATTAAAATTGAGCATGAAGTGAATCCCAGATCAGAATCAATCTAGTGACTCTAAAGATAATGGACAAGGACTAAAGAATAGTGGATGATTAAAGGTTACCTGTCGACCTCACTACCGATTATGATGTTGCGAACAACAAATCGGACTGATGCCGTAAAAACCATTGTTTGAAGATGATATATCAATATTTGGTGAGTTTAGCCTCCAAGAATGAGAATCCCCCACCACTATAATCAATATAACATTTAAGAAGATCCACAAAAAAGGATGTTTCACCAATGAGGAAAAAATCAAAGATACTATGGAACTGAAATCAATGTCATGGATTAGGGTTTCACCGATGCATCACCAAATTTTAAATTGATTTACTGAAATCTAATATCCTTCTGGCACTTCATCATAGAAGATGAATTGGCTACCTATATCACTAATGACAATGGTCGAGGCCACACTACCTTGATAGGAGTTGATGTCAATTGAAGGTTTGAGCACTTTAGTTGCCGGAAACCAGATCTGATCATTAGAATGATGGCCACAATCAATACTATTTAGGGAAGATTAGACCATTTGATGGATGTCATTTTTCACTCATGTTGTTGTTGTCCACCAAATTAATCTTACCTAGAATGGAGGTTGCAGACAATTTTACCAGTACCTTTTTCGACTGATGAAGATGGAAATAGAGCCTCAAACTCCATATTATTTATATCATGGGATTGTTGAAGGGTTATTTCCATTAGTTTGACAAATTATTTGATGAATTGAATCCATTTCTGGTCCATGGAATGAAAAAAAAGTAATTTTTATATATGAGATTTTAGATTAATCCAGTTATATGGAAGCCATGAAAGCTTTCATCTCATTTATGAATGCAAACCTGATTATGTTTGGTTTATTATTTAGATGCATAAAACATATGGAAAAAGAGTTCTTCCTTAATGTGTTTGATAGAGTGGGTGATAATTAAATATAGTATGGTCTAAGAATTTTGGAAAAAACCATGGGTGGTCTTATTTGTTTGAGGTAAAGAAACAATTTTCTAGGATTAAATATGTAAGGTACTATGCACACAATATGTTCCTGGCCATAATAAAGCCACTATAATGGATGTGCCACATTCTTTTACAAACCAAAAAATTCATATTTGATTGATGTATATAGAGACTCTAACCTCCCAAAATATTTCTATTGATTTTAGGAAGAACATTTATTTCCAGGTTTCATTTCCCATGATAATCACCATGGTTATGGAATGTTTTCATATAATAACTGATTGAATCATAGATATACATACATTCAAATTTATTTATTTTTTTAACATCATGACTAGGTGGTCGTTCTATGTTTCAATCTGAAATTTATGTCCTATCACAAAGGTGATAATTAGATAAAAAATATGATGGTTATATAGAAAATGAAAAATATACCGATAATGATAATTCAATGGGAACTCATTGCCTATATTTGTATTCTGAATCCCAACAACAATAAAATAATTATGCAGCATATAAATGCTTTAATTAATACTATATAATGTGTAAAATTGTTGGGAATGGATTATTTCTTGAATATATAAAAGAAAAGTGTGGAGTGAGCCAGTCATTCTAATCCTAATGAATGTCTTACGTTTAAACCGTTATGGGATTCACAACACAAATATAGTTTACACACTCCAAAATCATTTCAAAAATTGACCTGAATTTGTTTTTTGTAATATTTATTAGATATTATTTAGATATGAAGAGTTTCCAAAAATGTATAGTTCCCATAGGTGTCTATGGATTTCATGGAATGGAATCTTTGGGGTTATGTATATTTTCTGGAAGGAGGATATAGATTTCAAGGTTATGAGTTTCTCTCTGAGTCACACTGAAACCTATATTCATCAAAATGATTCCCATTATTTGTATTTTTTGGTTTTCTGTTGGTGGAAATATTTTATGGATAAATGGATGCCTTATGAGATTATGAATTATTTGTTGGAGAGTCTACCTAGGCCTCATAAAAAATGGTGATTTTAATGAAATCATATTACAACATGTAAAAATATGTGGTTATAATTGTTGTTTTTCATTATTTATAACTTTTATATAAATTGTCCAAAAGTATGTATTTTAGATCTAGGAAACTCCAAAACCCATTTTACCTATTCTTTAGGGAATAATGTACTCTTATAGAAGATCATCTAGAAGGATTTTTGTGTTCTATCAAATAGATCAACATATTTATATTTCTATAAGTGTCCCATAATAATCCACCTATGTTATATAAATTCCCTATCCTAATTAACATTTTATTATGGTCTAGAAATCATATTATCAAGTAGATCATAAATGGTATGTGATTTTGGACTATCAAGCTAGAATGCGAAGTGGTGGTCTATTCGGGTTGAGTGATAGGGGAGTCCAAGGTCATGTATAAAATCATTGACATGGTTTCAATGATAAAATGATATAGTGATAATTAATTACACTAACCTATAATACAATGTGATCACACAAAAAATATACTAAATGAGAATTATTTCCCCCCAATGATTTAATTTATTATAAATATCCTCCCATGGAGAAATGATTGATGAATCCAAAATAATTATGAAAAAAATTAATTCCATGTGAGCCAAAGATTCCCATTTAAATGATTAAAATTCCCTTAGGATTTACTTTAACCAAAAGTATTATATGATATTAAATAAGAATGTTGTCACCTCACTCTCTTCACAAAATTGTGGATTTATGTAAAATGAAACAATAGCACATGTTCTTATCCTATATTTCTTCTAGAATCATTATTCAACTAGGGAATCATGCATCTCTTCAAATATCATATATTTCATTAGTTATGTTAATTTTGAAATAATAATCCACCAGTTTTCTAAAAAATCGTTGATGAAAAACATCAATCATCCCTCAATCAAATATCTTTAAAAAATTCACTGGCCCATGGAGGTTTTCATTCCATGTACATTAAATTTTTCGAGTAGATTATTGGTCATGATATCTAACGTCATATAGAAGATCTCTATATAGTTAAATCCTAAATTTCATCTATTAATGAATCCCTTATTACCATCAACCATATGTTCAATAACTTACCTTTGTTTAAGAAATTGATTCCATAACTATTTGAAATGTTATCTATTTATTTTTCTTAAAGGTACATCTTACACATTTCCACAATTAGATTCTTTTTATTATTTCCGAGAGTGAGAATGATGTTTTTCTAATAGACATATCTATAATAATTATATCATCAATTGTGAAATTTTTCACACTTTGAAAATGTGTTATGTTGAAGAAATATGTGTTATATAATATAAATATCATATAATAAAATGTAATTAGATAGTGGAATTATATTTATATCTATTTCAGATGAACAAATTTGATATATTTTTTTGAATGGATTGTGGTGGTATTTAATTGTGTTATATAAATTTAAATTATGTTATTGATCAATGGAAAATATAATCATACTTCTACCTCCTCTTTTGGTCTCTATACAGAGATACACTGCATGATTTCCATTTTTAATTTAGTGGATGCTATTTTCTTTATGCTTATATTAGATGAAACTAAAGAAATCATTATCCATGGGGTTAGATTTTGATGTCGGGGGACACCAATTCCTCATATATTCATTGCAAATGATGGTTTTATCTTCATAATACACACTATACGATTATTTACAACCATTTTTTTCACCCTATCCACTAGTACATGATTAATATATAATATTTGGAAAATCATACTAAATATGAGACTTATTTTTACTCAAGGGTTACTCCGACTAGGATGGAACACCATCATAATGCTTCTAGTTATTGGGTTTTTGATATGTATAGAGAATATAATGGTCTCCCTACTATTTTAATCATTTTAAAGATATTTTTTTCTCATGTATTATATATATAGTGCCTAAAAATATACTTGGATGGACTAATAGAAGGGTTTATAAAAGGGGGAATGTGTTTTCATCAAATGTTTCTCCCACTCTATTATAAAACATGTGATGTATGTATTTAAAAATATTGGTTATATTAATTACCATAATAATTATCATCTAAATTAGTTTTTTTCAGACTTAATAATTTTAGAAATAAAATCCATTTAGTTTATAAGGTTTTGATTTTCCTCCCTGTAGAGAGTGAGGATCTGGGATTCAAGGATATGAATCACAACAATGATGTTCTTTATCATATGTAGGGTTAGAATCATTCTCAGTCCCCATAATCTCTATATGGTAAGGTCTTTTATGCAAAATATTTTTCACAATTGGTCGTTTTTGAAGTTACTTTAGGCGACCACCTAATTTATATTTAATGAAAATATGGGGTTTTGTGAACGATTTAATAGTGGTAATTATTTGTGAACTGGAAATAGTGATTCAATTTAGACATAGAAGAATCTAAGGATGGTTGATTATAGTTGTTCTAAAGAAACATCCTCTATGATAACTATTATAGAATATAATATTTTAAAATATATATTTAATAAGGATATATGTTTTTTTCAATGATAAATTCGATTATTAGATCAATGAAATTGATATTATTATTATTCTACACATCCCTTGAGTGGGGTACCATGGAACTTTTCATTTAAGGTGATGTGAGGAGTGTTATTTGGAATACATATTTAAATTTTGATATAGTATTTCATGAGGATTGTAGAACCATAGTAATTGAGATATTTTAAACAACCTATGGCACCTATCAATCCCATCCTGGTTCCGATACATTTATTTGAATGTTTGTTTGTTGGATTCTCCCTTATAATGGTTTTTTGGTTTTCCCCCATGAAACTGATGATCCATATTCTCTATTCTGTATATGTGCATCATAATAATTAATTTCCATAGGTATATTTTCATTTGATTTTAATGGATCATTGAATATAATTAAATGGCATCTAAATTTCTATTGATTCTCAGGAAGTGGTTATATCTCTCTCAATGGAGGTTTTGAGTTCTACATGTAGTGATTAGTAGATTATTTAGGTTGGAAGGAGTAATCATAAAATTAATTATAGATAATGGATATTATACCATTAGGTTGATAAAGTAACAATTATTTTGACTACATGGAACCACTATGAAATGTAGAATGACAATCTAGTGGTATGCATTGAACCCTGTAGTTGGATCCATCCTCCTACATTTATGATTAAAATTAATGTGGATGCATTATGGTCTCTTGAATGCCCCAAATGTGTTAGTGTGGTCATTCATAACTATTTTTGGATGGATTTTACCTACATAAAAATAATCTTTATTTAAATGGGGTTTCACTGGGGGCTGAAGGCTATCCATATTTTGACTGATATTTTTAAATTGAGAAAGGTTGGATCCTTATCATCATGGAGTATGGCTTCATAACCATTATCAATACTATCTCTTCACAATGGTTTTTTTATCCAAATATTAACACTTATAGTTATGATTAATTTATCTCATAATCCCCATTTTTCTACTTACAAAGAATCATATATCTAAAGAAAGTGGCAGAGTGTCGCACATTTTTTTGAGATTCACGACTAGTCTAGAGATTAACATGATTGTTTATAAGGACTTTCCATGATTCTATAATCTCTTGTATTGCCTCAACATTTATATCTTAATTAATTTTTCCATTATATTGAAAAACATTACATTTCTACTATCAGGTTCCAAATTACCTAAATTTACAATGAAATTCAAAAAATCCAAATATTAAAATTTTAAGTGCATCAATAATAATGGAGATAGAAAAATTAATACTACATATTTAATGATTTCGTATCCACACCAATGAATAGTGGCATTAGTTTTAGTTTAATATCAAACAATCATACTATCCCAACACATTTCTGAGGATCATTCATGATAATACATCCATGTACATACATATGTTGTGTATATAGAAAATAAAGATAGAAAATTATAAAATAAAATAAAATATTGACAATAATTTATAGGAATGTATATGGAATACTGGGTTTTTTTCTTTCTCACAATCTCATGAAAATATTTTGTTTAATAAAAAGTGATATTTTTGAAATAATTTTAGAGATTTATTTCAGATTTCCACATGATTTGACTCAAAAAATAATCTGTATTCATTTATTTCCTGTAGAAATTGAAAGATAATATAGATAAATTGTAACCTAATAGAAACATTTCTAGTCCATATTGCCTTGAGGGAATCAATTTAATAATATCATGAGTGGTATTTACCTATTTGAAATGGGTATGTTAATGAAAATTACACTTAATAAAACATATGTGGAAAAAATTCATTGAAAGATGTAAATAAATTAAAATAGAATTCATTTTGTTTCTAAACATATTTTAGAAGAAAATATGAGTATTATTGCATCTTTAAACTATCTATTGGGAGAATACACCTTTGAATTATACTAGATAGATAGTATATGATTTTTAAAAAATATAAAATATTATTTATTCACCCTTGCAATCAGTTTATGAATCAATATAGAAAAAAATCTATAAAAAAAATATTTTCAGATCACTTCATGGTTATTATCATGATTTGGATCATCATTGAATTTTACATTGAATAGAACACTATAAGACATTTTAACAATAATTTACCCTACAAGAATAATAAATATGTTATATTATATTAGTTTATACTTAGTTATTTGAATATATAATTGATTTAAAGTGTCATTTGATTTTTTTATGGAACCAACACCAAAAGAATCTCAATTTATCTAAACCCAACAATTGAAAATTTTTACTCATTCAGATTTCACATGATATTAATGATTTAATATAGATAAGTATTTAATTATTCGTTCCTTCAATTCCTCTTCCAAGGAAACTTGTCTAGCTGTGAACATACCCTTATAAGAGAAATATCGATAAAGATAAAACTTATGATGTGCTGCATCTTTTTTTGCAACTTTTACTCATTTGATACAAACACCAAAATTTTATTATTACAATAAAATTTGATATGATTATCACTTATAATAACAACATGAAGTATTTAAATAAAGGCGTGTATCAGTATTAATTCTATAGGAATAATAGAATCTAAAATATAATTAGACATTGTTGATAAATCTGATTCCACTACTAAATGAGCTATATCAAGCACATGGTTGTCAAACATGCTCATGAATATTATCAATATTTTTCAACTCATTGTTTTTATACATTTACATATCATCTCACATATATAAAATGTTATGCAGAATTCATCTGGAATTTTATATTTTATATTGTAGTAGAATCGAAGAATAGATAAATTGTAACCCTATAGAAATAAGTCTAAAAATATGTTTTCAAAATAATCTCTAAAAATAACATGAGAACATTTATCTTTTTGAAATTCCAAATATATAGATAATATATTTGACTAAAATAATTTTGGGGAAAATTCACTGAATGGTGAATAAAATTTATAATAAAATTCATTACCTTCTTAAAAATATTTCAGAAAAAAAAAGAGTAATATGGCCTCATAAACCATCTATTTATGATATCATCCCATTGATTGTTTTAGAACCCCCATAATTATAATTTTTAAAAAAATTATATTTTATAATTTGGCAAACCATGGAATGGATGTGAGAATCAATATCGATAAGCACTTGAATAATAAGTAATTCACCTACCACTACTCGGGGTTCCAAAATCAAATTGTGTGGTTAACTATCACAACATGAAATAAATCTTGTTATCTAATTTTATATGTATATGAAGTATTATATGAATCTGTAAGAAAATTATACTCATAGAGTTATAAAAAAAATCAAGTAAAAAAGAATATATATTTATTTTAAATAAATAATATTTTCTTCGAACAAAAAATATTATATGCTAATGTAAAAAAATTACTAAAATTAAAAACATTAGAAATTAAATATCACTATACTGTATATAATTTTATTCAATTATATTTATGAAAATAAGTATTATATATTAATATGATAATATATAAGAGATTTCATGTGTAAAAAATATAGTTAAAAATATGTCTAGATTTAATTTAGACGTCAAATTTATAAATATTTTTAAATATTAATCCAATATATATTCAAATAATAGAATAATCTAGTTTTAATAATAAATTTAAACTAATTCCACTATAAATAATTTCTTGAAATTGTTGAAGGAAATATAGAAAACACCTTCTTTCCATTATATATTTACAGAAGGTCATCGGCTTGAACATTTATTTTAAATCATGGAATCAAACATTCAATGTAATGATTTAAGACCACCATATTAACCAAAAGGAATTCATGGCCCATTAAAAATTTTAGTATAGTGATTATCATATTAAAATAAATAAAAATAACTTTTAAAATAATAATATATTTAAAAATATATATATATAACATTTAAAACATTTTGTAAAAATATTAATACTAATATAATCTAAAAAACTCACCACAACTGCCGACAACACCATCAAAAATTAGAAGTAAATAATAATATTTTTTAAATTTTTGTATTTATTTGAGTGTATAATAAACTCATTGAATATTTTAATTTTACAATATCCAATTTTTGATCATTGTATTATCAGATAAAATTTCATAATGTCCATAAATTTTAATAACAAAAAATAATTTCCATAAAAGATTATGTAATTTCCAAAAAAATATATTGGATTTAAAGAAATAAATAATATCCTTTCCATAAAAACATTGAAGAAAAAATACCTATATTAATGATATCAATATTGAAAAAATATTAATTTCACTCTTCATATGTATAGTAAAAAAGACTAGCTCAATATTATGTTAACATTGTAAAAATATTTTAAAACATTAATCTATAAATTAGATAAATTCTACAAATCCATTATAAATTAAGGAGGATTTCCTTAGTTTTGGGACAAAATTTCTCATTCAATCTTGGAATTTGTAAAACAACATGTAGTGTCTTCATACCTTCCACACCAAATGTCCCATCCTCACATTTCCCACATATTCATAGCTTCTAGTTCTTTAATTTCAAATCCCAAAAAAACATAAACCCCAAAATCTGCCATTGAATGTATAACATATTAGGAATTCTCTAGACCGTATTATCTTTGCTCACCATTTCATAAGGAAATTTGAATATCCAACGATTTTGAGTAAGGCTATCCTACTATACTATAGGGAACTAATAGTGAAGAATAACCACAAAACCAAACACATGTATCGGCAACCTAAGTCCCATTATAAGGTCATAGGTGGTTCCCTATCATATGACTTTACCAAAATGAAATCACCCAATCATCACATGAAATTTAATACAGGACCCAGTATAATTATCACTATGTTTCTTCCCTCAAGAAAACCATAATAAACAATGTTTATAGTATTGGTTATATAGCAATTAATGGAAAGAGTTCAAGAAGAACACTATTGGAACTGATAAGCATGAAGTATTATACCATTTCTAATTCTTCCGACGAATAAACTAAACATCCCCATGTGAAGGAATATGAATCCCTATATAATTTAATTTAAGACCCAAATATAGTGATAGAAATTTCAATTCTATATTTCATGATGGAGAAGGCTAGAAAACGTGTATTTCTATATCATCATGAAAAAATAAAGGAACTATTCACCATGAAATTCAACTAATTATGTCAATCCAAAACACATAGAATCATAGTGAATGAATTTATGGAATCTATATCCATGGAATTAGTTAGTGATAAATAATACCAACTCACTCTTACCAAGTTGTCGATAACTTTTAGAAGAATCAACGATTAAATTAATTGAATTTGTTTTATTAAAATGGGTCCAAGAATGTATTGTGGAAAAAATCTTGGATTGTTATAAATATGTGATATTATATATGTATTATACGATAAAACAAGCATAGATGAAGTCTATACTACTGATAATTCAATTTACTTTATTCTTCTTACTACCATTTCTACATAATCGTCATGGATGCACAAGATTTGATCCCCATGAATTGAGATAATTTTCATGATTTAGAATATTTTCTAGGATTTATTTAGACTCTCCAACATCTTATTATATTAATGATAATGGGTTATTATATGTTTTTTTAACGATTCATTATCATTATATCTAAGTATTTGGTTTTCTGTATATTAAATTTCATCTTAGTTTCCTCTTTATGAGGCTTCTCTTATCTTATAAATCCCTTATTTTATTTTATTTTAGGTAATTCGAAATATTTAGGCCTATGCTGTGTTTATATGGTTTTATGCACTCTTATAAAATCAAGAATGGTTTCATTATTTTGTTATCTTGTTAATTTTTATGAATTTATCCAAAGATCCATGTTGTGATTTTGGATTCCTTTTACACGAAAAAACAAAAAGGATCTAAGTATAGTTAAAAATTAAAAAAAATAATTTGAAATGAATTGTATGGAAATAATATATTATTATATATGATTATTTTTATTATTTCCTTTATTAAAAATATTTTATGAAGTCTATCAAAAAATCTGCCAATAATTTTTTTATTATAAATATATTAATTAAACATAATGAAATAATATTATAATATTTGAAAATATATAATGAACATACATAAAATAATATTTTTTTCTATAATGATACTGATTAAAAAAAGAAAAAAATTATACTTCGTATTCTATATTCCTACACTTTCATATTTCAAAGGAAATAGGGACAACCCAAAACATTTTATTTTTCCAATTTAAATTTGAGAAAAATAATATTTTTATAATTTTATAGGTTTACGTTTTTTTTCAATAAAGAGTAATCCTAAAAAACATTAAAAGATTAATGATTATTTATTAAATAATGTAAAAAAACATATAAAAAATTTCAATTCAAAATACAACATACATATATATATATATAAGATAAAATTTCATCATAAAATTGATTTATTTTAAAACTATAATAATACGTATTATATATTATTTGGTAAAAATTTAAAACCGGTTATTTAAAAATATCATTGATTAATAATATTTCTATTACAAGTCATATTATATTCTCTTTAAAAAATACATATTTACAGGTCATGGGTTGGGTATAATGTTCATATCCCAAACCACCTGTATTACAAAATATATGGATCAAACCAAATTATACTCTCATATATACACACCTCTATTATAGAGGCCGAGGTCAACCAAAACTCAGGGATAATGGATATTTCCAGGTACTTAGTATCTTTTTATCGGAAAAAATTGTTCTATAACATTATAATGATGGAAAATTGAGATTTTGGAAAAAAATTACAATCTGACATGACTTGTCTTTCCTCAAGATCTCCCAGGTCAATTCCCAGTGTTACATACACTATCAAGGAATAATTTTTATTAAGCATTAGTATTTTTCACTATTAATGAAAAAACGTAGAGAAATATTGAATTTTATGAGTTTCAGCAAAATGCGTTAATAAAAATAATATTTTTTCAGTGATCATAAGCCCAATGAATAAAAGTACACTTTTTCAGAATGTTCTTATCTAGATAATGGTACCCTAATATCCTCACTATACCTGGAGCTTATAATATCTTTTCCCTTTAGAGGTGCAAAATACGGGACCATGATTTTTAGAATTTATGTATGCATATTTACATATTTTTTATAATGATTTGTTTAAATGTCCGTATTTATATATATAAATATTTTATATAAATATTTTATATAAATATTTTATTTATATGTTTATTATAGATCCCTAGAGATTATGATTTTATAAGATCAGGTTTAACTCTTTTGAAATTTATTCCTTAACAAGATATGAAACTATTTATATTAATAGTTTATATTGGGATGAGATCACTACTGTTTGGAACCACATGATTTTCATGGATGATGTTGGGTTTGCAAAATCCATCATTAGATATATTAGAAGTAGAAATGTACATATACTCTATTGAATCCTCAATTAGTACATCTTATTATGTTTTATCAAGCTCTATATAGTAAAACAAACTCAAGGATGTTTTCAATATAATTTAAGAAAATATTTTTAAAAAAATTAAAAAATTTCCCATTGTTATAAAATTTAATTAATAGATGATCTTCATTTATCTTATTTTTATTATAAAGGGAATTATAAATTAGATAAATTGAGACCCTTTTGAAACATTTATAAATAATCCATAGTTGATAAAATCCGTAAAAAATTAAAAGGCATGATATTTAAATTTTTGAAATATGTTTGTTAACAATAATTCTTTTATTAAAATAAATGAGGAGTTCATTCCTAGAAATTTGAATAAAAGGTAAAATATAATTTATTAGTTGTTTAAAAATATTTTAGAGGAAATGTGGGGTAATATTAAATAATAAACTACTTTTTTTATAGAATGTACCCATTGATACTACAAGATACCTTGTTAATTTAATTTTAAGGAAAAATATAAATTTTAATTTAAGAAAAATTGAAATGGGTGTGAGAATCACTATTTCAAATAATCCTACAATCTAGTGATTCACCTTTAACTACTTGTGGTTCCTAAGTCATATTGTGTCGTTTTGTATGATCACATGTAATATAGAATATTCTCTCAATATGGATGTTTCTCAAGTATTATCCAGATCTATAATCTACATTATATTATTAGCGAAAAACCAAATAAAATTATAAAAATAAACTTTATATTAAAATTAATTATATATATTTTCTGAATAATAACACTTTCTATGCTAACATATTTGAACATATATCAAAAATTATAAACTTTTGAAATCCTTTATCACTCTTTTATATATAAAATTTTTACATTATATTTATTGAAAATGATGATAGTTATTAATATGTTAATTGATATATATATATATATATATATATATTCATATTCATATGATAAAATTATAGTAATATATATATATAGGACATAATAGTGTTTTTTATAAATATAAATAAATTTAAGTCTTATATATTTTAAAACTAATTTAATATTTAGTTAAAATTATAAATTTAAATTCATGAAATTATCTTGTATCCACTCACATTACGGAGATAGTTTTGCAAGCCCTTTCATACCATTAATAATATGAAAAATCCCTTTAGATCCACCCATAAATGTGAAATCTTTTCACACATCATTCAATATAATGTTTTCCGACCACCCTCTAAATGTAAAGCCATTCTAGACCCACTTATACTATTGGTAACATGATAAACGAAAAAAATTAAAAAATAAAAACCTTTTAGAACATAACATATTTAAAAGGATGACATAAAATATTAAAATTCTATTTTCGGAAAACAAATACCAAAATATTTTGGAAACATAATTTTTCATCCACCCCCATGACCATCATCATTAATTTATTAAAAATTATCATAATAGTTTAAAAGGATTAATTATTTCATAGTTTGATTATCTTATTCAATAGTTTTTCTGATAACATTTTTTTCAATTATTTATCAAATGACGTTAAATTGTTTCCAAAAATAATAATTTAATGTACAACATTTCAAAAAAATTATAAATAATTATCAAAATTAAAAAAATAATTTATTTTAGAAAAAATACATTTCAATATAAAAATTAATTAAAATATTAAAAATATAAAATATCTCAAAATCTATATAATAATAATTTTACTCAGCACACCGACAGTAAAAAAAACTAACTTCATATTTAGTTAACATTGAAAAAAATTAATAAAAATTGATATATTAATTTAAAATTATCTCAAAATAGTTTATAAATATCATTGGATAACATTATTTTTGGAACAAAATGAGTCATTCTAGCCTATATTTTTAGTTTTCATACCACCATGAACTAGATCAACATTTACCATATAAACTATGATTTTCCATCCTTCCTCTACACTTCCATTGATCCACCATTTTTAGTTGTTTGTCTCTTCCCATAACACAAAAATTAGAACCCAAATGCAAAAAATTTAGATTTGAATCACTTTCATATAATTAATTATCAATATTCTATTTTTTTCTACTTCATATTTAAAATATATTTTTCATATGTTATCTAGTGAGTTCTTGATACTATAACATAGAGAACAAACAAAAGAGAATAAACACATACCCAATCCTAGGGGTCTACAAACCCATATACCTTTCCAAGGACATGGAGGTTCCCTATTATATTATATTTCTTGATTGAAAACATTCCAACATCATAAACAAATGATAATCAATAAAAACTTCTCCCACCACATTATTTATCCTAATTCCTAATATAAACAATGTTCAGGTTATTGGTACTATACCAATGAATGGTAAGAGAAGAAGTACACAGTTGGAACTGATGAACCTATAAGATTTTTTTTCTAATTCTTACTACCAATCAATTAAAAACCACAATTTGAATGAATTATAATACCTTTAAAAAATAATTTCTAACCATATTTTAGAGACTATGATTAATGTTTAGCCATTGGGAATAGTAGATGTAAAATCCTAGGTAAATAAGGGAAAAGATATTTTCATATTAATTAATATTTGTGAATTAAACCTTTATTTTAAATTAAAGGGGATTCAATGTCTTATGGAGTAATCGACATGTAACAATGGGTTTCTCTGATATATCATGATGAAAACAAGGTTGAGTCATACTGAAAATAAAAAAAATAATATTATCTTAATTTATATTTAATGTCTAGCCATGGTATTCATGGTAATGAATAGAACAAAATAAAATATGAATATACATGTTTTTCAAATGTTTTTACATTTATCAAATAAAATTTAGAGGCATAAAATTAGAATGATAACGATTTTACGCATCAAAAACTCTAATATTTTTTAAAGGTTATTTTACAGCCTTTTGATAGAAAACCTTTTTAAATCATGTTTTTTTCTCTTTTATATGTTTTATTTGAAAAAAATAAAATTCAGCTATATAAGAAGATCATAAAAATTAACTATGAATGTAATTTTTTTATTTTCCTGATAATGTTCATTTTTTAATGAATAGTGAAAAATAATACATTTTAACCCCAAACTGCCTTTTAATCAAATTTATTTATATAGAATGATTTTACTTTTAATTAGTTTTAAAGTTTAATTGGATTATATTTTTAAAAATTAATCCAATTTCGGTTATTGGAAGTAATTTCATCTTTAAATTGGATCTAAACACATGTCAATATTTTTTTAGTTTTCGACCTCTTAAAAACACACTTCGTGTTTTGACAACGAGAATTAATTTTAAATTATTTTTTTCAACTTCTATGTTTTTAATTTTGAAAAAATGTATTATATATTTGGAATAATGGGGTACATGTTCTGTAAATAATCCAATTTTAATTTAGACATTATTAATAGTATCTTTAGTAATTATTTTATACACCATGGTTAAAGGGTAAATGTGTTAAATAAGTGTAAAAAATAATACTTTCATAAATTTAAGTTACCCAAACACATGTACTAACCCTATTGGATGATACATGTCTGAAAATTGGAATCCTTGGGTCAATTTGGGGACCCCATGGAGCCACAAGTAAGTGAAATTGACATTTTATAAAAATTAATTTCATGTAAAGGAATACGTAACATAAATATATTTCTTAGTAACCCAATTTTTATATGGAGTTATATAAGAAATATTTTTGAATATAAATACTAATTATAAATATAAGACTATTTTATACATTATAGTATTTTAGATATAGTTTTTAAAAATAATATAAATAATTTATTTATGACACAATAGTGCTTTAGTGATTACCTTATTAATGAATGATTAAAATAAATAAAACTATAAATATTAAAATAAATTTATATTGAAACTTTTTACACCATACACACATTTTATTGATGATTATAAATTTTTATATTTGAATTAATGTAGTTTTTTTCAATGAATAATGTTGTTATAGTCTTTTTGAATGTCTTGATATGAATAGTTTATAAACTGACATAAATGTGATTTTAAAATAATTACTATTTTATTAAATTATATAACAATCAAAATTATCTAAGATAATTAAAAACTACATAGATAATCCTAATAATGTTATCAATGAACCAATATTGGTTCTATTGGCATTTAATGGTAACTATATTAACCATATAGTATGAATATACAAGAAGATTGGGTAAGAGTTATATTAGTTAACTAAGGGTTGAAGCTAAATGAGAAGGTTAAAAATGAAACAAAAACATGTCTAAAATCTATTGTTTTAGAGTATTTCAAAAAATATTCATCATATCTTCCTATTTAATTAGTTTTGGACCATTTGAAATTGAAATTTAGTTTATAATAAAATAATTTGTTCAAACAATCTTGAAGTGAACCTCCTCTCCAATATAAAGACCTTCACCTCTAACCCATTTGTCACACCACTAAAGACCCATGTCTCATCAAAACTCTATTCTATTAAGATCCCAACATCTCTATCTTACACCTCTAATCCTTACTTTTTGATGATGTAAATTCAATAGTATTTTGGTTTAGACCAAAGAGAGTTACCCGATTTAAAGGTATCACCTTCTCCAAAGTTCTTTTATTTTATTTCCCCACTCCAACCCCCTAAACTATATTTAATATATTATTTTATGTCTATAAATTTTTCCAAAATGTACTATGATTTTTAATGAGAAGTATTCAAACTATAATTCCCTACACCTCCATCTAATGGACATGAAAATACTCTTTCCATGGACTGTGAAAATACACTTTCTCCATGATACTGTATTTTCCATTTATAGCATACCTTTATGGTGACCACAATGGGCCAATATGAAAATTTCATTGAGGAAGTGTGAACTACATCCCCCTTTATGTGATATGACTCGTTCAAGCCATAAATAGAACTTATAAATGATAAAGTATATGAAATTAAAATTGATATTATACTGAAATTATAATATACTTATGTATCGTTAAATTTTAATTCCATTAAATATGAAATAGAAATGAAAGTAGAATTCATGTGTATGTAAGACTTACCATTTCAATGAAAAGTGAATTTTATTTCTTATCTCCAAATGTATTATACTATTATAAATACATATATATATAAGATATATAATATATATATGATATCTAAATCATTAATATCATTGTGGATTAATGGACATTGGCCAAAATGGACAACTTGTAATTATAAGAAGTTCATTTTTGACTCATGTACCAAATATATACAAAACAACCATTACTAACACAAATGATTATGTAATGTTTATAATGTGGTGATAAGTGATATAAAAAGAGTAATAAACATGTAAATGAATTTGATACATGAAGAAATTAACTTTAATTTATTATTTAGGAGATTAAAGATCGAATGAGTCATGTTAGACACGAGGTAAGAGACTTTATCTCAATATCTTATATTTGAGGCATACATTGATTTATACACAAATTTCCGTTATATGGTGTATAAACCCATTTAAAATTTAATTTCATTCAAAAGGAATCTTTTATCTATGATGCATTTTACTAAATGACTAAAAGAATGTTTCTTTTTAACATATGTAGTGAAAATGACCTTTCCATCTCCATGAGCATTATTTGATATTTGGCTTCCTTAAGAAGCCATAATTTTTTTAAAAGGAAAATAAATACCATATACTATTTTACGTATTTTGTTATTGAAAATGATTTTGATAATGGATATATTAAGTCAATATATTTAAATTATATATTGTGAATGAAATGTGGAAATGTTATCTTTATTTTATGTATGTGTTATGTGTTATGATTCTGTTATGGTTTTTGGGAATTGTTTAAGTAAATGGGTAGTTTCGAGGTAATCCTATGGAGGGTGAGCCTAATATAGATCTCCAATGAATTGGGTAACATGAAGGAGGTAAACGCTAATGTTTCTCCTAAGAGGATTAGGGGATATAATGTGATGGGTATTCCAAATGTAACTCCCAACGTAGATGTAAAAGCTACAACAAAAGTAGGTTATGGATTCCACAAGTTACCATTATGATTTATTATTACTATGTGTTTTTTACAATTCATATGATTTTATCAGGTTTTTTAATGAGCTTATGTTATGTATGTATTCATGGAATAATGTTTTCTACCCTTATTTAAATTCCCTTATAGAGCTTTTTCTACTCATCCCATGTTTTTGAAATGTTTTTAACAGGGTGTAAGGAAGGGTAAAAGAGAGGAAGAATTCAAGAAGATTTACATCAAGAAAATAATTCTTGTTTTCAAATACGATTTATTATTATATGAAAAAAAATTGATACTGAGTTAAGGTGTCTTCTTTGTTATATTTGTGATTTAATGTAATAGTACGGCCTAATTTTCGAAAATATAAAACCTAAAAAATCCACAATGTAAATTATTAACATAATTCATGATTATGAAATGTTTAGTGATGGGGCCTTGTAGATGGTATCAGAGGTTGGTTTAGAAAACTTTTGGAGTTATTATATTGTAAAATTAAAATCCATAAATTAATTTATGGTAATATTGAAATGATATTTCATTTAAATATTTCCATGTTCTTTCAACTAAGATATTTTTGTGTTAAAACTATTTTTCTTTAGAGGAAACAAAGAAGATATGATGGGATGGATTCAAGAGGAAAAAAATTTGTTAGTAATCCACAGACGATGGTCAGAATCAGAACTGACTAGTTTCTTCTATGATGGAATAGTTGACTTAGGCTATAAATGGTTGTGGAATACATGCACGAGATCATCTAGATCAATCACATAGGAACATGTCAATAGTGAAGAATTTGGTGAGGCAACATACCCCATCATTCAGTGGACCATCTGATCCTCTTCTAGATGAATGTTGGATAGAAGAACTGGAAAATATTTTTGATTTCATGGGGTGTTTAGAACATCAAAAGGATAGTCTTTTTATTTTATGTTTTGAAGCTGAATCAGGGTAGTGATGGTCGATGGTGAAAAATATCAGGGATAGTAAAGAGATTGATGATCTTTATTGGGATGAAATTAGAGGGATGTTTCTTGATCAATATTTTCCTAAGGTGGTTTGACATAGGATGGAAAAACAATTCCTAGAATTGAGGAAGGAAGTTGACTCAGTGGTTACGTAGGAAGAAAAATTCACTTGACTGGCAAGGTATACTCCAAATTTCATATGACATATTTATAGTAAAATCAATTTTTTTTTACTCAGTATTAAATCAAAAGTTTCAAATATCATTTTCATCTCCTAAGATTAAACATTACGAAAAAAATATCTTATTAGTGATAAGGTAGAAATAGAGTTTTCTGATGATCAGGCGTTCTTTGAAAAAAAACAAAATAAGAGGTCAAGTTGTAATACTAAAGCTAATAACTATTAAAAAATTATGATTGTAAGAAACATAAGATTACAGTAGGTTAAAATTAAGGTAAAAAGAACACTTGAGAATGTATTTTTTATTCATTTATGTGCTATTGATGTGGTAAAATGTGTCATAAGGCTCATAATTGCACTGAAAAAGATCTGGGTAATGGTAAGACAATATATGATTTACAGCGAGTAAAATGCTTTATATGAAATTAAATCCATCAATTTTCAAATGAGTTTCCAAATAAGAACTCAATTGATGGAAAGAAACAATACTACAAGCAGAAAGGGATGGTGAAATCCTTTGCAACTACTTCAGTTGATGTTGGTCCATCAAATAATGTATTATCAGGTATACTATTTTTTTATTCAGATTGTGCGAATGTGTTTTTTGATTCTGGGTCTTCACATTGATTCATTTCTGAAACATTTTCTAGTATATTGAGAATTATATCTCATGATTTTAATCTTGATTTAATGTTTAAAACACCAGGAGTAAATGTTGAGAAAAATAAGAAATTATATGAACCATCTGTTACATTTATGCGGAAATAATCTACCTACAAACCTTTTTGTTTTTCCACTAGTTTATTATTATATTATTTTGGGTTTGGATTGGATTTATGTTTATCATGCAATGATTGACTATAGGTCTAATAAGGTTTATTTTAAGAGTGAATTTCAATTTTGGTACAAGTATAAACCCTTATTTATTATAACATATCAAGAAAATGATAAACTAGTAATATATGGAAATGAATGTTACATTGCACATATTGCGGAAAACAGAAGAACTATTAAAATTATTGATGTGCCAGTGGTTAATGAGTATCTAAATGTTTTTCTTGATGATTGGCCGGGTATAATACCTTAATTCAAAACTTCATTTATTTTTGACTTATTTCTTGATGCTAATCCAATTTCAAAACCCCCTTGTCGAATGGCTTAAATTGAACTTCTAGAGTTAATGAATAAATTGGAGTTATTAAATGACGGTTTCATTTGACCTAACGCATCACAATGGGGTGATCCTATCATGTTTGTTAAAAATATTAAAGTTTCACTTAGACTTTGAATTCATTATATTGAATTGAATAAAATCACTCATAAGAATAGATATCCTTTGCCTCATATCGATGATTTGTTTGGTCAACTCCTAGAAGATTAGTATTTTTTAATGATTGAATTGTGGTCGGGGTACCATCAGTTAAAATTAAAGTAAGAAGACATTATAAGGACTTCATTTTGTTCAAGATATATCTCTTATGAATTTTTAGTTATGCCTTTCGGGTTTACCAAGGCACCAGCTGTATTTACTGATTTTATTAGTATAATTTTCCATGAGTTTTTGGACAAGTTTTTGTTAGTGTTTATTGATGATATATCAGTTTATTCTAAATGTTAAGGGGGACATGAAAGTCATTTAAGGGTTGTCTTGAAATCCATAAAAACAAATAAACTGTATAGAAAATTCAAAAAGTGTGAGTTTTGGTTACAAGAAAATTTCATCCCTTGGTCAAATTGTTTCAAAAAAATTCATAATGATTGATCATACTAAAACCAAAGTAACTAAAGATTTGACAATGTATAGAAATATAATTAATATTCAATTTTTTCATGGTTTCACTGGCTGTTATATAAGGTTTGCTGATAAATTTTCATTCTTTTCTAGACCACTGTCTATGTTAACTCAAAAAGGTGTTATGATCATTTAGACTAAAGAATGTGATGATTGTTTTCACGAATTGAAAAGAATATTGGAGAATGATCCTATTTTTTCCATTACCATTCATAGATGGTGAATTTTCATCCTACAGTAATTCTTTATTAAATCCACTTGATTGTGTTGTAATGTAGAATAATTATGTAATTTCTTATGCTTCATGTCAGTAGAAACCTGATTAATTAAATTACCCTACACATGATTTGAAATTAGCTATTTTTTTGCATTAAAAATTAGGATGCATCATTTATATGGAGTAAAATGTGAAATATATAGTGACCAAAAAACTTTTATGTATATATTCACACAAAAATAATTGAACACGAGACAGAGGAGATGAATATAATTAATCATGGATTATGATTTTACAATTCAATACCATCTAATAAAGGCAAATAAAGTGGCTGATGTTGTGAGCCAAAAAAAATTAATTCTACATTAACCATGTGAAATTTGGAATAATATCCTTTGATTAATTATTTGATGGAATTTGGCATAGAGATTATTGGTGCATGAAATCTAGCTATTTTGTTTCTGGTGTCAGTGAAATCATCTCAATCAAGAAGAATTAAGCATGCGCCAATTGAAGATAGTGAGTTTCAGAAAATGATAGAGTTGGTTCATAAGGTTATGTTACCTAAAATTAACATTGATAAAGATCTTGTTTTGAGGTTTTTAAATATATTATGTGTGATTTTTTATTCCCATTAAATGAAAGAGTTGTTATGTAAAGCTCATAGTTCAGCTTTTTCAGTTCATCTAGACAGTACTAAGATGTACATAGATCTGTGGGAGTATTACGGGTGGGATGAAATGAAAAAAGATATTCTGTACATTACTATGAACTAATTGACAAGTAAATAGGTTAAATCAGAGAGGAAGTTATTGAAAATGATTCATTATTCTTTATCAGTTCCAGAGTGGAATAGAAAAAATATAACCATGGTTTTCATTGTGGGATTACCAAGACATATTAAGATAATAATGAAATCTGGGTTATTGTTGACCGATTAACCAAAACATATCATTTTTATCCTATTATAGATACTATTCCCTAGATCAACTTTCTCAGTTGTATGTTAAATAGATACTCAAGTTACATGGAGTTCCAATCTCTATTGTATCTGATCATGATCCCAGTTTCACTTCTAAATTTATGAAAGCCCTTTAGATGTCTTTGTTTAATGAATTATATTTTAGAACAAATTTTTACCCTCAATTAGATGGGCAGTTAGAACAAATAATTCATACATTGGATGATATGATATATGATTGTTCAATGGATTACCGGGGAATTTGGGACCATCATATTTCTTTGGTTGAATTGTCTTATAATAATAGTTTTCATTTGAGTATACAGATGGATTAATTTGAGGAATTATATAGAAATAGATGTCTAACTCAAACATTATGGGATGATTTATGTGAAAAGAGGATGATGGGACCAGAATTGGTTGATGAGATGGTAGAAAAAGCTCATTTGATTCAGAATCACATGGGAACCGCTCAGAGCAGGCAGAAAAGTAATGCAGGTAACTGGAGAAAGGATGTTTCTATTTGAGGTAGGTGATAATGTCTTCATCAAAGATTATCCAGGGAAAAGTTTGATCTGTTTTGGTATGAAGGGAATGTTGAGTTGGAAGTTCATTAGACCCTATGAAATCCTATAGAAAGATGGATCATTTTCTTATTGAGTGGATTTACCTCCATGTATATCCTAGGTACACAATTTTTTTTAATATTTCAATGTTGATAAAGTATATAACAGATCAATATCATGTTTTTAGTGAAGAGGTAGTTCAATTGGAAGAGAATATTTATTTTGAGGAATATGTAGTCCAGATTATTGACTGATGAGACAAAGTGTTGTGGAATAAGGTAATTCATCAGGTTAACATTTTGTGGAAAAACAATCTGGTTGAAAAGGCAACATATGAATCTGAGAATGCGATAAGGGATAAATACCCCCACTTATTTGATAAGTGAATATAAATTTCAAGGACACAGTATAAAAAATGGGAAATGATGTAACATCCTAGGTAAATAAAGGTTATGATATTTTCATATTTATTATTATTTTTGTATTAAATATTAATTTTACTTTATAGGAGTTTCTATGCTCGATGGCGTACCCGACATGTAATAATGGTTTTCTCTGAAGTCACATGTTGCACACATGGAAGAGTTATACTGAATAATAATAATATAATATTATTTTTAATGTTAGTTAATTACAAGCCATTGAATTGGTAGGAATGTACATAACTAACTAAAATATGATTATACATGTTTGATAAATGTTTTTACAGTTATCCAATAAAATTTATAGGCTTAAAATGAGAATGAATCTTATTTTAATCATGAAAAACTGTAATATTTTTTAAAGTTCATTCTATCAAATTTTGATGGAGAACCAATTTAAAATATTGTTTTTGTCACTTTTATATATCTTATTTGACAAAATAAAACTATTTTTTATATCTGGATCAAAAAAAAATTACATTGGATATAATTTTGGTATTTTTCTAATAAAGTTCATTTTTTTAATGAATATTGAAAAATACTGCATTTTAATCCAAAACTGCCTTTTAATATAAATTATTTATATAGATATATTTTACTTTTAATTGATTTTAATGTTTAATTGGATTTGTTTTTCATTTAGTCCAATTTTGGTCATTTTATGTAATTTTGTTCATAAATTGGACATAAACACATGTCAATCATTGGATAATTTTTACATCTTAAAAACACATTTTTTGTTTCGAAAACTAGAATTGATTATATATTAATTTATACAAATTCTGTGTTTTTAGTTTGGAAAAATAGATTCCATATTTTTTATCAGGACCTACAAATTATGTAAATAGGTAAATTGTTTTTTATACATTATGAATAATATCTTTTGTAAATATTTTATTTACCATGGTTAAAGGGTACATCTTGTAAATAAGGGTAATAAATAATATTATAATAATATTTAGTTACCCTAACACATTTCGTATCCCAATTGGATGATACATATCTGACCATGGACATACTTGGATCGATTTTGCGGACACCATGGAGCCACTTGTAAGTGAAAAATACATTTTATAAAAATAATTTAGAATGAATAAAAATATAATATAATAATATATCTTTAATTAAAAAAAATTATATGGGGTTATATAAGTGATATTTTAGACTATAAATATTCATTGTAAATATAAAAATATTTCCTACATCATGTTGTTTTATTTATAATTTCTATATATCTTAAAAATAAATTTTTTTATGACAAAATGGTTTTGTTTTGATTACATTATTAATGAATCATTTGAATAAATGAGATTATAAATATTAAAATCAATTTATTTTGATAATTTCTATTCCATCCACGATTTTTATGGATTATTATGACTTATTATATTTGAATTAATGTAGGTTTTTAGAAATAATCATGTTTTTTAGATTTCTTAAATGTCTTGAGATGAATTGTTTATAAATTTACAAAAATATGTTTTTTAAAATGAAAACTACTTTATTAAATGACATAATAATCCCAAAAATCTATGATTCAGAAAAATGAATTAGATAAGGTTCATAATGTTATTTATGAGCAATGGTTGGTTATATTGGCATTTTATGGTAAAAATATTAACCATATTGTATGAATATACATGAAGACATGATAAGAGTTAAATTAGTTAACTATGGGTTAAAGCTAAATGATAAATTTAACAATGTAACACAAACATGTCTAAAACATATTGGTTGAGTTGATTTCGAATACTAGACATATACAATTATAATATACTAATTTTGGGAACTTTTAAAATCAAAAATCAGTTTATAATAAAATAACATTTTAAATCCTTCCTAAAGAGTACCTCCTACCCATTAAAAAAGGCCATCACCTCTAACCCATTAATCACACATCTCAAGATCATTGGATAATCCAAGCATTTATCCAATAATCTCCAAACATCCCTCTATTCTAGTAGCCATAATTTTGGAATAAGGAAATTCAATAAGGCCTTTTGGTTCAAACCAAAGGGAGTTACCTGATTTAATGATATTTTCTTCTCTTAAGTTCTTCTCTTTCATTTTCCTTCTCCAACCCCCTAAACATTATTTATTCCATTATTTATAAAATAAATCTATATCCTAAATATACTCAAATGTTTTAATAATATTTATTTGAACTGAACATCTACACACCTCCATTTAATGGATACGAACATATTTTTGCAGTGGACGGAGAAATATCGTCTCACGAAACGATGATTGTTAGAACATCTCCTACATACTCTAATGGTGGCCATTATGATGGAACTATTTTTATATGTGATATATATTATATTTATATTGTTTATTCTTCTTCTTTTTCCCTTTATAGCAAAACATTATGGTTTCCATAATGGGTAAATACGATAATTTAATTTGAGGTAGTACAGACTACCACCCCATCAAAGTGATATAAATCGTTTATTACTTATGTGGAATATATAAAATATATAGTTAATGAAATTATATAGGATATAATACTATAATTATAATATACCTTGTATGTATCATTACGTTTTAATTCCATTAAATAAAAAATAGAAATCAATGCAGTGTTCATGCATACGTACGGCTTAACCCACCAACAACGGTGAATTTCCTTTATTATCTCATAATTTTATGTTCTATTTTAAATAAATATATATATACCAAATACATATGATATATATGATATCAAAATCCTGAATATAATTCTGGATATTATTGAATTTTAACCACATGTACAAATTGTAATTATAAGAAGTTCATTTTTGACTCTAGTACCAAATATCGACAAAATGTCCGTTATTAAATAAAATGATTATTTAATGTATATAATGTGGTATTACGTGATATAAAAGTAATAATAAACTTGAAAAATGTTCTAAATAATGTATAAATTATCCTTATTTTATTATTCGAGAGATTAAAGAATGAACGTGTCAAGTCGGACATGAGGTAAGGGACTTTGTCTCAATCAATTTTCATTGATGCATACATAGATTTATATATTTCATTCGTTGATACGGTGTATTATCCCATTTGAAATTTAATATCATTCAATGTGATCATTTTCTATACGCAACATTTTACTATATAAAAAATAGAATGATTCTTGTTATTGTACGCGGTGAAAAAAACCTTTCCACTGCCGCGAGAAATATTTGATATTCGGATTCCATAACAAGATGTAATTTCTTTAAAAGGAAAAAAATAATATACAATATTTTACCAATTTTGTTATTGAAAATGGTTTTGATAATGGATTTATTATGTCAATATATTTAAATGATATATTTTTATTTGAATGTGGAAATGTTATATTTCCATTATTATTGTGTTATATGTTATGATTATATAATGGTTCTTGGGCATTGTTTATGTATATGTGTGGTTCAATGACAATCCTAGGGAGGGTGAGTGCAAGATATCTATCCATTGCATTGGGTAACGTGATAGAGGAAAACATTAATGTTTCTCCAAAGATATTATAGGAATATACTATGATGGGTGTTCCAAATGTAAATCCCTGTGTAGCTGTGAAAGCTACAAGGTAAATATGTTATAGATACCACATGTTACATTAATGATTTATAAATAATATGTGTCATTGATAAATCTTATGATTTCTTGATTTATGTTATAGAGTTTATGTTTTGTATTTGTTTCTGGAATAATATTTTATTTCCATATTTTATATCACTAAATGAGATTTTTATTATCATACCATATATTCGATATGCATTTAGCAGTATATAAGGTAGGGTAAAAAAACAGAAGAATTCAAGGAGATTTATAACAAGAATATAATTCTAATTTTCATTTTAGAGTTTTTATTTTATGAAAAAATGGATACTATTTAGATGTGTCTACATTTTAATATTTGAGATGTATTTTGGCCAAATTCAATAAAACACTAAACCTAAAAAGATCCTCAATATGAATTATTATCATAATTCAGGATTATGATTTGTTGAAGGCTGGAGCCTAATAGTAGTGGCATCAACTCTTATTTTTTATAATAGTTGAGATAAAATAGATGAACACATCTGTAAGAAATTAATGGAGTTCAATCATGACTTAATACATTTACAAAATTGGAATGTATTAAGAGGATCCATATAAATTGATTCATATTGATATTCATAATCCCCACCCCCTTTTACAGTCTTCTAGATACACAATTGAAATATAATATAATTAAACTAAATCCAGAAGAATTGATCAAAATCTTATTTGGATTGATTAATGCATAAAAAAATTACATAGATAGAGGCATAATATATTTTAGATGATTTTCATGATCAACCGAATACCAATGACGATGAAAATGATCAAAATGATATTCCATTTATTCTTACCCCTCCAAATTATTCATCACCGTCATGGTTGTGCTGGATTATATACCCATGAATTGATGGGGTTACCATGATATATTTTTTTAAATTTTATAATATACTTTTCATTACTCCTATTACATCAAATATAGAAACGTTTATAATTATTTTTGTAGAGACCCAAATCTTGACGTACATGGACATTACATTACTTTTGCATAATACTTAATACATAACAAAAATAGATACACAAGGACCGTAATAGTTTAGTGTCTTTGGAAACTCGGAAAAAAATAATCTTCTAATCATGGTGAAAGATCTTCAACATATCCCGTAAAGATCTTCCCCTTTTGTTTTCTTACCTAAAACCATTCTTTAAATCCTAGGGAAAAGAAAACATAAAAAAGTTGATCTCAAATGCTCATTAAGGGTAAACATATAGAACATAAAACAATCCACAAACATTTGAATGAAAAATATTGACCATAAAATCTAAACAACAAAATCTTATGAAAATACATAAATCTTGGAAGTACGTAAGGAATATATCATAATGGAACATCAATCATGAAAAAATAGCATCAGAATAAAACATGTGATTTTGGAAACCATTATGCACATGATATGATTTCTATAGTAGCCAGGGAATTTCTTCCAAGACCATCTTAGTGGACAAAGTCCCTTTCTGAATCGAGTTCACTCCTCGTTCCAGTCCTGTATTACTGAACCAGATAAAATTACAGTTCCATCCATGTCTATCTCATGAGATATAAATCTTTACCGAATTCATTAGAGGGAGATATAGGTCCCACCCATCTTATAATGAATTCATTCTTTCGAGTGCCACAAAATCATAAATCATACATCATAGCATAACCCATGTAAAAGAATGGGATTTTTAAACATCATTCCGTAAATAAAATGGATATCATTTCATCATAAAAAGAATAAAACCATGTAAATAATCGATATATTATACATAAAACATAAACATATTAAATAATGTCATTTGAGATGGAAAATATTTTAAATAAAACAATTGAGATAAAATCTTGAGGAAAATATCCTTTTTTTCTTCAAATTCATTTTATTTTCACAAAATTCCATGAAATTTTAGAAGAAAGAGATTTTTTTGTAAATTTTCATGAAATCCTTTGGAGGAATCTTCATGAAAATAAGGCTTTATAATTCTGTAAAAATCCTTTCATGCTGTATATGTTTAAATACAACATTCTTCTCGTACATTTGCTGGAAAAGTCAAAAAGTTCCCCGTGTGGTAAAAAAATCTAACATTCCATTCATAACATGTGGTAAATTCCAAAAAATGGCTAAAACTGACTTTAAAAATAAATGAAAACATTTTTAGAAAACATTGGCATTGATGAAAACAATAACCCCAGTAAATACTTACGAATAACAATCTCGGATAAGAACGAGATTGGAATATTTATCCCTTACCGTAGGTCTGATATGATTTGTACGTATCCGAACCTCCTGTATAATGATTTAAATATTGTCATTGACATATTACAGACTAATATTCATTGTTATGATAGCATATATGGTTCACTTATTACTTTATATTACCCGTTCTTTTGTAAGTTCCATGTTAAAGCAGCGTTTTGGGTAAAATCGTTTTATTTATCGTACATGTTTGGACTTGTTGTTCTTGATATTATTACTTATATCCTAATTTAAATAATTCCAGAATGTAAAACATGATTTATATATAATATATATTCATCATTTAAATATATATTATAGATCGATAAAATGAATGAAATACATCGTTCATGGAGACGGTAGGCTGTACGTACGCATGAACGTTGTTTTCGTTTCCTTGTTGAATTGAATGGAATTAAGTAGATGACATATATATATATATAAATCTGGTATCATTATTATGTCATATATTTCATGATTACTTATTATATATACTTTATAATCATTCATGAATGGTTAATCATTGAGAATGAATCTCATCGCGTCATGGAGATGGTAGTCCGTACGTACGCACGAGTGATGATATCATTCCCTTGATCGTGTAATTTTATTGAAGTTTATGAATAATATTTCAGAATAAATATAACTTTAGAATAATCATATATAGTTATTAATTACACCATTAAACCCATCTAAGTGTGGTGGTGGTGGAAAATAGATTACACCACGGCGTGGAGACAGTATTCCGTACGTACGCACGCGTGGTGATTTCGTTTTCCATAGGATGGATAGATTATGAAATATGGTTGTTTCATACATATAATAATACATTAGTATATGAGTTATAATGATGTTATTACTTCGTAATGATAAAACTAAATAAGAATATGTGGAAGAAGAAATAAAGCTGAAAGAATCGGTAACGGGTATTACCTCTTCTTTCGACACGCCTTTTGAAACCTCCTCTTAGGGCACTATGATTGGACTTATAAGATGACCAGAACCTCTAAGGTGCTTCTAGGGAAGTGGAGAAGAGAAATTGGCATGGGTTGGCCGAGCTTTAAGGATCAAAGTGGTGTGAGGATGAGAGGGAGGAGGTGCCCTTTTATAAGGGAGGAGAGGGGCACATTTGGAATAACAAAAAATATTGTTATATTATAAAGTCATATTCCGATTTTAATAGCTCCAAATTGAGTTATTTAGAAACTATGGTGGGTATGGGTCGAAATCCTCTCAGCCAATAGAATTTAGGAACGTTTAGGTATCTATTTTAACCTTATCATTTAGATTTTATTTTAAGTTAAATAATGTTTCTTTTACCGCATCTTCTTGTTTTCTTACACTATATGGTTAATAAACATACTATAAGAATCCAAAAGAACCCCAATTTGTTTATTATTAATATATATAACCTTATTTAATTCATTTGGCAGAACCTTAGCTTTTTAGGAAAAAAATTACAATTAATAATATAATATTTGTTTTAAAAACTATTTTATGTCAATTTTGACACTATTTGGTAATTGATTTTTTTAAAAATCATAACAGAATTATTAGTTGGATCATAGTTAACTAAATCATACTAACATGTCATATTAACCTATAAAATTAGTTTAATTCATAAAAAGTCTCAAATTACATTTATTTTTGTATTTAAAACATCAATTATTTCAATATTTCATTAATAAGATAATTACTGCATCATCATTGTGTCATAAATAAATTAAATTATATAATGTCTAAAAATTATAAATAAAATACCATTATGTAGGAAATATCTTTATCTTTTAATGAATACTTATAGTTGAATTTATCATATGTATAACCCTATATTAAAAATGTTTTAGTTATAAAACATTGATTTTCACTATTTCAACTCTTTTTTAACTAAAATAATAATAAGTGTCTGAATCTTATCCATGTGGACCTAAATGGTCATATTTTATTACAAAGGTTGTTTTTGGTCGAATTAAAATTATCCAATAGAATTTTGACATGTGTTAGGGTAATTATAATATCATTTTTACCCTTAATTACCGTATTTACTTTTAACCGTGGTAAAAAAAAGTAAAAAAGTTACTATTCACCAAAAATTATTTTCATCTCATTGAACCACATTTTACATACTGATTTCAACCGTGTCTCTCATATTTTTGAAATTCCATTCACAAAAGCGGTAAAATTATGTTTTATGTAAATTTGCAAATTCTCCTAGGAGGTGGGTAAAAGACGGTGAAAAGTTTAACAAAATTATTATATATCTAAAATTATTATAAAATGACTCCAATGACTTAAATTGAACTTATATAGATATTATGTATCAATTTTGACCTAAAATAAATTTAAATAAAATAAATAATTATTTAAATAAATAGTCGGTTTTTGAATAGTATCCCAGTGTTTTCACTATTCATCAAAAATTGATAGTTTTCAAAAAAAATACCAAAAATTCACCCTAGGATAATTTCGATATTCTGAATCCAAAAATGATGTCCATTATGAATGATAAAATTTATAAAATTTCAAAAAGTGGGTATTACTATTCATAACACCCAGTTTATATAACATATCGTTGTTTAGTGAAACTCGGTATTGCGTATAACACACGCTATCGTGGAAGGTCGCGATTGCTTGTAATGCAAGCCAGGTCAGGGATGCGTGTTGTGCAAACTCCTTTTGGTGTAGCATACAACAAAAGACATTAATGAAATTATAAATAATTTTTTTCATAAAATCTCGGGGTGTAACATTCTACCCCCCATAAAATGAATATCGCCCTCGAAATTTGTCGAGGTTATAAATGGTTTACTACTTGAAAGATTCTTTCATATAAACCCACATCATAAAAAGGAAAAAATAAAACATCATTTTAAAATGGGAAGTTAGAATCATAACGGTCACCTAAAGAATCTCAGCATTGGGATTCCAAATAGGAAAACATAGGTGAAAATATGGATATGGAAGAGAAATCTAACCATCAAGTTCTGATGGAGAGTGGTAGAGGCCATGGTTATGAAAAATCCACCAATCAAAAAGCCATAAATTTGTGATGATCTAATGTACCATCTAAATTCATCGGATATAAGGGAACTAGGACAACAATTTTGGTTTTCAGGATCATTTCCCTAATGTTGAAGAATTTTCTAATCAAAAGATATACTTACTTGATTTTGGTTCAATCACACCATTGTTCGTTCCATGAACAACTTCCACTTCATCTCTTAAAGAAATGAAGTTGAATTTTTCATTCATGAAGTGTTAGAAGATCATGTGATAGAATGATGAGTCATTCCATATATTTCAAACAAAAGGTTATAAAAAGTTATCAAATATACAAAAGTCCATATACAGTGTGGTTAATCGTAGATGATTCCAAAAATTGGACTTATACTTCATCTATCATACCGCTTAATAAAATAAAACTAGTTTCTACTAACCAGGGACTTCCTTTAGGGCAATGGTATGCGATAAAGGCCAGTGGCACTTCAGTTGTGTGTTTGATTCCCACAGCCTTGTCTGACGCGATGGGCTGTCGCCCGTCCTGCAGGTTTTCCTTTTTAGAAAACTACATTACTATAACATCCCATCAATAATATCAAAAAAGGTTCTATCCTTAAACAATACTAACTTATGTCCAACATAATCCATTCAAATCTTTAGTCTTATCCATAATATTGCAGTCCATTGTCATATTATAGCGAAGAATATTACCAGTGATTTCATATAACAAGCATGTTAATACCATCATTGATACCCATATATCATAAGATATGTCTTGTTGGTCACATTCCAAACATTTGAAGGCCTTAATAATATATTCTCTTGAAAAATGAATACCCAATGAATCGTAGTGAAAACATGAGTGCTGTCAAAAGTTAACTCTTTTCACATACAAAAACCCCAAAATTCTATATACACAAACCATGATATAACTATTTCCTTATATCAGTCATGAGATCATGAATATTGTCAAACATTTCATTTTCTCCTTCTTCATTATGCACATATCATCTTCATTCCAAAAATATTTCAATCACATTCAATGGTTACCGGTACCATAAAATTATTGAAAACCACAATAGGCCAATACATAAATATTCCAATCTTCCATGATATTATACAAAATTATTTTGGAATCCCATTACATAAAAACTTAATCATTCCACCATACCATTGTCATATTCAACATCACCAGTAGTGATCGCATGTGAATTTCCTTTGTCCTTTGCCTTAAGTGGTTGCTCATGTCGATCATCATTAACCCTTGGATTAGGGCATTTATTAGCATAATTATCCATTTCTTTTCACTTGAAGAATTGAAGTGTTGGTGGTGCGTTCTTTGTAGTCTTTTTTTTATTCACATCATTAGCAACTTTTTTTCCCTTACTTCGAGACTCAGCTGCTCGATGACCTTCTTTTCCACACTTAAAACATTTTGAGTCCCATTAAGACAATCTCCACCATGCTTCTTTCCACACTTTGAGCATAAGGAAACATTCATCGTCTTTTCACCATTATTATGAGATTTCTTCTTGAACTCCACCGTTCGTTTCTTGTCAAAACCATGAGATGGATATGTAACACCAACTTCCATTTCTTCCTTGATAGTACAACACACAATTTCTTAATAGCTACTGAAGTCTCTTATAGCTAATTCCATTTGAAGATTTGGTTTTAAGACACTGAATAATCAATCAAATCTACTTTTTGGTTGGATGATAAAGCCAGATGCATACCTTTCATGCCTTGTAAAATTTGCTTCGTATATACCAACAGATTCATCATCCTTTTGCTTTACTACCAGAAACTCCTTCTCCATATTTGTTCGAAGAATACGGGGGAAGTACTTATTGAAAAATAAATTCTTCAACTCGTCCCATTCCATGGACTCAATTTCATCTCCGGGCATCATATTCTTGATAAGATTCCACCATTCATCAGCTTCACCTTCCAAACGATATACTGCTAAGATGAATTTATCTTGTTCAGAAAATTGAAGAACTGAAAATATCTTTTTAGTGGTACTGATCTATTGTTCAGCAACAAGTGGATCAGAAGACCCACTGAATGAAGGTGGACGTTGCCTCATGAAGGAATCAATAGAATATTGTTCCCTTCTCTACTCATTTGGTAGTCCAGAATGATTCATATCTTGTGCAAATATAGCAATAAGATTTTTCACTCCATCTCCCATAAATGTTTCTTTGTTCAGGAGGAAAATAATTGCATTGTCCATTACATTGATCAACACAGTTCCTTCGGGTTCCCGCCATCATCTAAAACCCAAAATTAATAGTGTGAGAGACAAAAATCATGCTAGGGAAAACTACATAACACAGTGGGAGTACCTTCAATATCTACCATCTTAGGTTTAATTCTATGACCGTTACCAACATTCTAAGACTATAACCTATACTTATACATAACCTTAGGGACATCCTTATACATACCTTAGAAATATCTCTAGGGATCTCACTAAAGTTCTCGCATCCTAGTTTTCAAAGGTTGACTAAACATTTCCTCTGATACCAACTGTAGAGACCTGAAGCCTGACTTACATGGACATTACATTACTTTTGAGAAATACATAATACATAACAAAAACAGACAGACACAGACCATAATAGTCTAGTATCTTTGGAAACTTGAAAAAAATAATCTTCTAATCATGGTGAATAATCTTCAACATCTCCCGTAAATATCTTCCCCTTTTGTTTTCTTTCCTAAAGCCTTTCTTAAAATCCTGGGCAAAAGAAAACATAAAAAAGGTGAGCTGAAATGCTCAGTAAGGGTAAACATAGAGAACATAAAACAATCCATAAACATTTGAATGAAAAATCTTGAAAATTAAATCTAAACATCAAAATCTTGAGAAAAGACATAAATCTTGGAAGTACGTAAGGAATATATCATAAAGGAACATCAATCATGATAAAATAGCATGGGAATAAAATTGGAGAACACTATATCTGTCTTTATATCATGAAATGGAAAATATAGATTACATAATGATATTTTCATTATTTTTTTAGATAAATTTATAAACACTTACTAGTTATCCACTATTATTGAAATTTAATTGAAAATTCATCATGATTGTTTTCCTTGCTGTATATTATAAACGAAAAAATATATATGTTGATACCCAATAGAAACAATTCTAATCAATTTTATTTTTTAATTATCTATAAAAAATATCATGTGTTGGTATTACCTCAATAAAATGATAAATAAAAAATTATTCTAAATTAAATAAATGTTAAGTAAATCCATGTAATGGTGTATGCAATTTAAAATAAAATATTTTAGATTTTTTAAAATATTTTATCCAAAAAGTGGAGTAGTATAAAATATTAAATTATATCTTTAGGTAATTTTACCATTTATTCAATGAGTGACCCTGTTAGTATAATTTTCTGGAAAAATAAAAATGTAATTTTAACTACGTGAAATGGGTTAGAGAATCACAATCAAAATACATCAATCCATCTTTTGATTCAGCTTCCACTGATTATGTTTCCTAAATCATACCTTTTTGATAACAAAAATAATTTTAAATAATGCCTTTTTCCTCATTCTAGATGTTTCTAAAGTATTATAAAATATATAAACTAGAATTATATTAATAGAGTTAAACAAAATAATATTAAATAAAATGTCATTATTATTGAAACTAGATATAAAAAATTTACTAGTAAAAATTATTTTATTCTTATACATTAAAAAAATAACTAAAATGATGAAATTATTAAATAATATATCATTCATGAGCCTATAACTTGTACCACATCCATGATATTAAATGTCATGTGATTAGGAGTAAATCACTAAAAATTTATATTTTACTATTAAAACCTATATGGAGATGAGATATATGAAGAGAAGGAAATTGATGAGTAAATACTATTTAAACAATAAAACAAAATATACTCATAACTTTAATTGTGACACATTACCTTTGAAAAATGCATTTGAAAATATCAAATGATATTTGTTCAGTCAATTAATTTATTTCATGGAGATTTGTAGACTCCATTGAAGTTAACCCTTCTATATAATAAATTAGTATTGACTAGATTAATTACATAACCTTCTATGTTCTTTATTTACATCCATATTTCATATTTCATAATTCTAAATAATATTTCATTTGTTTTAAATATAATTTATGAAAAAAAAGAAATCTAAATAAAGAATCTATTATATTATTCACGTAATAGGAGAAAACTACATTGTAATTGAATATTAATGTAAAATATATAAAAATAATAAATATAAATTTAAAGGGGGAAAATTTTATTATATTTAATGTTTCATACTATAATAGGGAATAAAGTGGTTCTATATAGCTCTTGGGGAGTGTGGGATCAAATTGTATGGAGAAATGAAGTGAGTGGGATACTAGTGACATTTTAAAATTGATAGAATACTGGTGGTTGTAGGTGTAGCATTAAGTGATCTATATAACTATATATGTGTATCAAATTTCATAGGTGTTGGTAAAATAATTATATTTATGATATTTTTATGAATAAATTAGTATGTGACTTTTAATAATGTATTCATTCAGTATGAATATATTATGAAATTGATATATAATGTATGATATTTGTTAATATAGAGGTGGTATGTGAGGAATCCCAAAAATCACGTATATAGAATCGATATTGTAATTGGATAAATTATATAATGTGTTAATTTTGTTGAAAATATTGTAATTGTTTGATTGACGTGAAATTTAAGTAATAATCTATGTTTAAATAGATCAATATAAAGTGTAAAAAATAATTGATATTTTCTAGTGTTGTTATTTTATTAATGACTATTCCTAAAAATTAACAGTGAAGATGCAACTAAAAATTTTAATTAATAAATTTTTTAAAGATAAGTTATCCCATTATTTCCTATGTTTATAGAAAACCCATTTTTATTAGTGAAATATATTATCATGAGAGACAACATGTGCCCATTATAATATAATCTTTACTTGTTTCTAGACCCCCAACGGTGATCTATTTTCAAATAACCCAAAACCACATTTGAATAACAACATTACGTGTGTCTCAATCCTTTACTAGAAACCATGATGGATTCAAATATCTATCATTTAAAAAAAACCAATGTACATGAATCCTTTTTCAACCAATTTGGGTGAAAATTAAATAATTATTTTCATCTAGTCATTTTAGTTTTCTCCATAGTCCAAATTTTAAAAAAGATATAATTCCAACACAATGTACCCATATATAATATAGATAACATAAACCGTTTATATTAATGAATTCCTAGTACCCATATTTATCATATTCAGATAATATATAATGTTTGTAGGGTCACCAATTATGAAATAATAATAAATTTTAGATGTTATATTTTAAAAACCTAAACTATTGATCGAGAATTATTTTTGGAGAAGGTAAAATAATATTAATGAAATTATTTTCTATTTCATATATATTACTAATAGTTTTAAGGTACAAAATTATTTTAATCAATTTATATATTCAAATATACTAACTCCAAATTTTTATCCCAGTAGTTCCATTCTTAGTATGATAATTATAAGAGTTAATAACACCCGATGTGTATTTTTTCCTATCATAAAAAATACCTATAAAATTAACTGAATATATAATTAAAATCAACATATCAATATAAAAATAAAAATGATAAGGGAATTAAATTATAAAATCTTAACAAAATTTTTATATGTAGGTTTTTTATTGGTAATACCTATCTATCACAATGATTTTTGGGCCACAGTTTGGGATATAAATTAACAATATATATGGAAAGATATTTTATTATAGGAATGTAAAATATCATCTATATAATGTTTCAATAAATTTATAGAAATTATAATGTTATATTTTAGGTATGGTTGATAAATTTAGAATGTTTAAATTCATATGTAAATATTTACAAGTGTCATAAATATTTTCCAGTTATGTTAGTATTTAATTTATTGAATTGAGAATGATGTTAACATAACATTAGTATTTCTTATAGATATATATTAAATTATTTATGTAACATGTTATGGAAATTCATATTCAAAATTTTTAGAAACATATAGTATGTTTTTAAATGTTTATAGAATAAATTATAGTACATTATAATATCATAATGTTCTATATTGTAAATAATTCTCTTTTCATTAACTTTATTGGTTATGGAATGTTACATTTTACATTTTATGAAAAAATGTGTAAATATTTACTGATACTTATTTATAATACTCCTAAATGTATTGTACATATAAAAATACATTAATATAAAATTCATATTATAATTTTATTGAAATATAGTAATTACCACCAATTCTATTGAATACATATTTTAATGGTATTCCATATCCAATGTATGTGTATATAGCGGAGCAATCTATTTATGAAATTATTATATAGTGGTATAACAATAAAATCATTATCGTGTAAGAGAAATGATGAAAATTATAAAATCATAAAATTTATGTAGTTAGTGGTCCCATATATAGTTCTTATTTGTGTACATTTCAATCTCTATATTGTATCTTCCAATATTAATTATAGATAAGATTGCCAACCTATGTGAGAAATAGAAGAGGAATAAGAAATTACTGCCTTGTGAGGATTAATATTGAACTGAAAATTTATCTATCACGTGATTTCTATGTAATAATCTTATTTTATATAGAAAGAAAAAGTATATATGTTTTATGTACTTAAAGAAGTGTATATTTTATTCACATAAAATTTATATAAATAAGCTGAACATGTAATATTTTTCAAAGTATGTAATAAAAGGGAGTGTAAAAAAAACATTTTATTCATTCATATGAATAAAACTAATCTTTTAGTAACATTAATGTTGGTTGACATTCAATTTCAATGTTCTTCAATTCAGATACAATGCAGTTCTAGGAGTTGAATTTTTTGAAACAATACATCAAAATTTCTACCGTGGTATATAGTGTATAATTTTTTCAATATTTTAAAATAGCATATAGTGAATACATAATGTAATCATGGTTCACGTGCATAAATAATTGCATAAGGTTTTAATATAATGTTTTAAAAAATCCTTTATCAAATTTTTTATTAAAACATTATCATACTTATTAATATTTCAAATGTTTCACCTAAATGTTTATACAAGTAATATATTATTGAAATACATCTGTTAGTTGAAATCAATAATACTTATATTTATATTAAAATTATTAAATAATTAGTAAAAATATACAGACATCATGATTAACACTATATATACAATTAGATAGATTTTTTATGTTATAAAAGTATATGTAATATAATAATATAGGTCCAACATTCTCATTGGTATGAATAAAATCTATGACTATTTTTTTAAGGATGTTGATAAACATTTGAACCACATATTATTGATATAAACATAACATTTAAAGGATTCATCATCTTCGATGGAAATTTATTGTTGTTTATTGTTCCAAAATATATATATATAAGAAACAGTAGTAAGAATGAAAAAAATAGTTATGAAAACATGTTTATAAAATGATTAATTATTTTAGTAACTATTTAAGAATTATTATGGTTAATGTAGATTTTTATATTGCATATTTTATAATGTAAATATAACATTACTCCATTTGAAAAGTAAATATTAACTATTAATGTTAATTTTTAAAATTATAAATGTATTTCTATAAGCACAATATGTTACACTATCAGCATTGAGAAGGTAACTTATATGAATTTTAAAAAGAAAGAAATAATCATTCTATAAACAATAATGTATACGCTTATATACTTCTTAAAATAGAGTATAAAATATATGTATTATTTTTAAAATAATTTAGAAAATATACATAGATAACAATTGAAGGTGATTTGTTTTAAGGGAATTTTAATGTTGCATATTAATTGCTGGATAGATCAATAATCTATCGAGAACACATAATTATGTATGGTTCTCAAAATTATGAAAAATGTAGAGCTGAATATGTGAATGTTATTAGTGGGAATAAAATAAGTAATTTTTATTTAAAAAAAATTATTTTAAACTCCATTTCACAAAAAAATTTAAAATTATTATTAATTTTTAATTTAGGAACAATATACAAATTGTACCATAAAAATGTCTTAAATAAACTATTGTAAAATTTTAATGTAAATTAGTTGAATATATAATGTGAAAATTTTAATGAGTCGCATAAAAATGGTATTTTATGAAATAATGAATGGTACCATAATACATAAATGATGATTAAATCATATAGAATAGTTAATGGTTCATGGTACATTATATAATTTCTCGTGGAATAATTAATTTATTGGTATAATACAAGATAAAATACTGAAAAACATAAGGGTTTATATGAACGCATTTGAAAGTGTTTAAATACACATAAAATATCATTCGTTACATGGATAGAATTAGATATCATATGAATAACTCTATAGCTGACATGTTTCACATTTGTTTACTAACTTAAAAGTCTAAGAGAACTAGTAAATTATGTTCAAAAATAAAACCAATATATCAATCATGTTATTTTATTAGTTACTCAAAAATGGGTAAAAAATAATATGTGTTTTATGATAGTGATGTTAATATTATTGTTTTAATATTTAAATGATAAAAATAAATTGATTTTTCATTATTAGGATGATACATACGAAATATTGACTCAATTCTGAGAGACATATAATAAGGAGAAAAAAATAGAATCCAACAAGAAAATGTAATTAAATGTCAATATTTTTCAGAAATTTAAATGATAATTATAAACTCATTATGTCTCATTCAAATGAATTACATGACAAACTATACCAAGAAAATGTCAGTTTGGGGTCTACCTATATAGAACATAAATCTGAGTTGTAATTCTTATCTCAAAATACATACTTTTTCTTTCCTCCAATATGATGTTCCACTAGAAAATCCCTTTATACTAGATGATCATATTCAATGAAAACCATGGATTCTTCTTATGTAACATTGATCGATGGATACATTAGATCAATAAATGAAAGCATTTGGAAAATTTTTAATGAAGGATTTTGGTACCAAAAAATCAATACAATTAATGGAACAAATGATCAACACATTTTACTATATCGAAATTAAACTAATTATGAAAAAGTGAATGTAAAACCATTAGGAATTTGTATTCTGTATAAATTATTCATCACATGTTTTAGCCATTATAAAAAATACAGAAACCACTGAATAAAAAATTATATGACCCTAAAAATGTTATGATTAATAATACAAGAACCTAGAAACCTGAAGTAAATAATGATAGATAAATTTTGTCACATTAGATCACTATGAAAATTAATCACACAAATAAAATAGAACATTTAGTTAAAGGAGTGGGACGAGAAATATTAAATTGTAATTTTTACTTGAAAAAAGATTAATAAAAATATAGGTTCGTCAAGATGGATTTTACAGTGAATACATTGGCGAAATTGTAGTTTATTTGAAAAATAATACAAAAAATGTAAATGGTATTTTTAGGACATATTTAGTTGAATAAAGGGAATATTATATCATGATAGATGTGGTGTGAAATGAAAAAAATTTAAACCTATATATATCTACCTATGCTTGCTGATTATTTAAATAAGAGATTTATTTCTGAATTTGATGAGGGAAACATGGA